>CM053769.1:492538733-492594569 GCA_028658325.1 Potorous gilbertii
ATGATAGAAGAGAGGGCAGATGGGTGATATGGGTAATTAGAATGCTCAGTGTACTGGGGGGGGGGGGGAAACAAATGGGGAGAAAATTTTGGAACCCAAAATCTTGTGAAAATGAATGTTAAAAGTTAAATAAATAAATTTATAAAAAAAAAAAAGAAAAATATTTCTCTAACTTCAGTGAATAGTCCTGATAATAAAATGATTAATAAAAAGTTTACTTTTCATGGAACACTGAAAAGACAGCCACCTCAAAAGGCTTGAAATGCTCAAGTTTCCTAAGACAGTGAAATCAATACATTAATTACACATGTAAATACAAAATACAAAGTTCACTTGAGAGGCTGCCAGTAACCTTGAGTTCAAAATACTAAAATACCACTAACACCACCTAACTATACTTTGTCACTTAGTTCTAAGTATCTCAGAAACTTTCCTATAGTTTCAACAGGATTTCTGGGCCCAATCAATAACTTGCATTGATCAAATTCACACTGAGTGACGATACTACTCAAAATGTTTCAATGACCCTATTCATTGACCTGTTTTAGGAGGATTTTCCTGTTAATAAGCCCACCATCACCCAAACCCTTGGTGATCTTCAAGATTTTAGGGAAAAAAAAAGTAGTTCCCCTTAATAAAAAGGGTTGCTGCCCTCAATCTATGCTGTCAGGGGAAAATTGCTTTCTCAAAATATTAACATTACAAATATATAGAAGATATATACCCATGCTAGCACCCTTCCCCACTTTGAAAGAAAGCATTATGAAAGACTCTAGTTCATATGTTATAGCACTTGTATACTTTATTAAACTATTGGAAAAGTCCATTACAAATATCAGCTTACCCAACTGGCTTGTGTAAGCTGCAAACACTGGTATCTTCCTACATGTTCCAACACACTTGAAATAGACATAACTAATTTAAATTTGTAAAAAGCTACCAGGATCCTCACTACATGATTTGGCAGTACTGAAAAATCCATTGTTGACAAACATCATCAGTGAGGTCAACAAAGCTATTTTGTCTTTGAGATATGTTGTAACTCAGTCATAAAGACATATCCCCAAAAGGTAGAAGGGTTGGGAAAAAAGTTACTTTGAAAACTTTTTTTAAAAGTATCTTCTTTATACAGAAGGAAATGGACAAAATACATTTCAATATATAGACTCTGGAATTGAAAGAAAATATATTTATTTAGAATATTTTTAGTAAGTAATTGCAATTCATATGTGAGATCTTAATGTAATAAGATCATGCAAACTATGGTTAAAATTATTTTTTAAAATGAGACAAGAGCCAATAATTTCCTGAAAGTTAATTATAATGGTATGCTGGGGAAAGGTATCATACTTTGTTATTTTACATTAAAAAAACTCTAGATTTCTAAAACAAGCTACAAAGATCTCTAAAGAGATAGGAAGAAACTTTCTACAAAACTTTTGAAAAAGGACAATGAGAGGGACAGGAAGGCTAGAGGGAATAAGAAGGATAGGAAAAAGAAACTGATAGGAAGAAATTATTTCTACCAAAACTTTAGAGAGAAAGTAACTGCCTTGCTCAATATGGGCAAGAAGACCACCTTATAAATATAAGCCTATTTGAAGCATCAACATGTACTGTATAGTTAAGAAGGCAGACAAAACTACAAAGAACTCAGTAAAATCCTACAAATGAATCTGATTTATCTGCATTACTCAATAACTACATACTCAGGGATTTTGATACAAAGTAAATAAGAGTTTAAAAGTACGGTGAAAAATATATTGAAAATATGGTTGATGATTAATAAGTGAAAGAGGGTAAATGTTCTGTCAACTACATGTACACAAACATCACAACTATAAATTATGAATACTTTCTTTGATAATATTCAGAACATAGTAAGAAGTGAATATTACAAAAAAATTAAAGGGATATCTCAATTGACAGGAAACAACTGTTTGCTGATATTGGAGTAATTTCAAAATTAATTCTATATAAAAAAAACAAAAATCAAAACAGCACCAAGTCACAGAGCACATACAAAGAGGAAAAGAAGGCAGCTTGGCAACTGTGATTCCCACTGCAGTTAGTTAAAGGGAACAAGAAAAGATGCCCCCGTGAACTCTCACCCATGTCCCATGGAAGGTTAAGGAACATAAAGTAACTGCCACAAGGAGAAGACAAAAATAGGTCACATACTCCCTAAGCCAGAACTGGTTCCCTTACTAAAGGGAGATGCTTTATTATCAAGAGAATCACTGGTTGAAAATCTGAATTCCTTTTACAACCTTGGAGAGGAGAATATTAGAAGAGGAAGAGCAGTATCACATCTCATAAAAGAGGGAAAGAGGGGAGAGGAAAATTTGTTGAAAGTCTGGTACTAGACTCCATGAAGAAACCTTAAAGACAAGACTAAGGAACAAAAAAAGGCAAAAAACCAGAATCTGTCAACATTTATCTTATAAAGTATTTCCTCTATCAGTAATAGTAGAAGCATCTCATTTGGACTCTATCTTGATTTCTGACAAGTACATGATTATTTAGAGAGGTAACTAGAAAAGACAAAAAAAGTGAGACAAGCAGTTGTACCAGACCAAATCCAGAGAGTAAATCTTATGTTGCCAGTGCCACAAGCTTTAAAACATTAAGGGGTTAATTCTAAAGATATGCAGAAAGCAGAAAGTGTGCTACAAAGAAAGGTGACTAAAAGGCCAACTCCTGACCACAAAAACCTACTTTTGAATCTCTTAACGATAAGCATGATTTACACATATATCAAAGGTATTTTTATTGAAAACAAGGACACAGGAAGGCTTTCATCAATGATTTTCCATGGGAGAACCCATTTCCAGTTACAAAATTACATGAAATGTACAGAGAATGCAAAATCTCATTGTGCTCGTGACTTTTTTTTTTTTAAAAGAGGAGAGGTTAAAGAAAGTTGTCATCAAATAAATGTATGGCTGAAAAAGACAGCTCAAGTCACATTAATGAGAGTGAAGGAAGACTGATGGACACAACTCAACTGTAGTTTTGTGACAAAAGTGCACAAGGGGTCAATCATCCCAGAAAAGGTATCAGCTACTAGTAGGAAATACTCTCTGCAACTCTAAAAGATCTTAGAGAACACATATACACAACACACACAAATATATGTATACACATATATATAATACAGAATATGATTTTATGTTTTAAGAATTTGTTAATGCGCACTTAATACTATTTTGTTTTTTCACTATTTACTTTGTGGAGTAGGAAATAAATAGCTCATTTTACACACACACACACCCCACCCCGCTACTTTGTACATTGAGTACTTTTTCAAGAAGCAATCCCCTTTGAGGAGAACCCAGACATGAGTTCTACCTAAAGTTGGCACAGAGGTTTACTTCAGTTTTACTCTTGAATGAAGTCACAACAAGATAGAAAGGTGAAAAAAGACTGAAATTATCTCTTCGGGTCAGCCCCACCCCATCTTGAAGATGAAACTAGGATCCCTCTGAGTCAGAGCTGGAGTCCCTTCTCTGGGAAGGGCCTCCCCTGGGCTGCAAGTAACACAACAGTAGAAGAAACACCAACACTGACAAGATCACATAACCTCTCAATTATCAGAAGTTAAATGTAATTTTATTTAACCCAGTGAATTTATCTAAACCCCAAGAAGATACAAATTCAGTCAGAATAAAGCTAACAGAGTTTTCTCAATGGTTTCTCCTAAAACTGTACAATTTAAACCCCATTATAAATAATGCCTTTATCCTCATGGGCAGTAAATTATCTTTGTTCATCCCTTCTTACGCACTGTTTGTACTTTAATAAACATGGATAAACAAATGGTTTGATAAACTAAGGCGGCAGAGACCCTCTAATCTGAGGATTAGATCTGGCTCTCAGGTAAAGATCTATTTGGTCATCACTACCAGCAAAGCCTAGGGAAGAATTTTTCCCCTGAAAGGAGGCTGACCTAACTATTCCTTTCAGAGTGGAATCCTGGGAAATTTAAAGATAAAAATCAGTTGGAAGTTAAAAACTCCTTCAATTATCATCATAAATTAGTAATAAAAGTTTTAAGACAGTCTAAATGTGCAGTGATAAGAGCAGTTTATTGATCTACTACAAGACAACTGAGCTCTTTCATCCTCTTTCCTTCACCTTTACCTTCTGCCTTGCCCCATTTATTTCTCTTGGATCTCTTGTCTTTCTCTACTATCACTACCAAGCCTTCATCATTCTTATTATTTCCACATGATTAGTCAAATTGTGGAATAAGAATATATGTGAATATATGTAAATATGCTTCATTCATTGAACCTCCATTCCTCATAACCTCTCCCAGAAAAAAAAAACAGCCAGAAAGAAAGTCTAAAGGATTTATCAGTACAACTAATACTAAAAGGAGAAACAAGGGCCTTCAGACCACTGGGTAGAACTCCCTGATAGGATTTTAGGGGGAAATCTATACAAAAATTCACGTTGGAAGAAAAGGTAAAGGGGTACTGCAAACTATGTCAGAAGTACCCCAAACAAGAAAACCACAGACCCACCAAAATACAAAGGTCAATTACAGTAGGGCTAAGAATAATTATTAATTATGAGGGGAAGGGAATGAATATTTATATAGCACCTACTATGTGCCAGGCACTATAAGTGCTTTCCAAGTCTTTTCTCATTTGATCCTCACAATGACTTTATAAGGGTAGGTGCTATTATCATTCCATTTTATAATCGAAGAAACTGAAGCAAACAGCTGAACTGACCTGTGCAGGGTCACACAGCTAGTATGAGTTCACATTTGAATTCAGGTTTTCTTGACTCCAGGCCCAGTGCTCACATATGTGTATGTATCTAGAAGAAAGTGAGTCTCAAATGCGCAAGTTCACCAATGCCACTCCTAAAATATGACCCAGAACTGAAAACACACCTCCAAAGGTGAAGCGCTGTGATCTGAGCAGAGTTTATCAAGAAACTGACTTCTCTCACGCTGGACACCAGAACCTTCTATGGGTCACTCTTTTCTTTTTGGGAGCTGTTACCTTCCCAAAGTCTAGCTCCCAATCAGACATTCCTTGGTGGTTACTCTGTACTGAGGGGGAAGATGAGGAAGAGGAAGGGAGTTGGAAAATGAGTATAATGAGTATAACCTGAGTATAAGGTAGAGGCGATGGAAGACACACAAGAAGGAGGAGACTTGGCCTCTACTCTGAAAGAACCCAAATAAGTCCATTTATGATTGCTTAGGGAGGAGTGTGGGACCTAGAATGGTCCTGGTGCAGGATCTACCTGGCAACATGTGTCAGGCCAAAGGGCAATGTGGGATCCAGTGGGTGAAGCTCTTAAGTGGTGCTCTTCTTCTCTGCAGTGTGAAAGAGGACACAAACATGCTGCGTGAAAGTGGGGGCTATAGTGCGATCAGAAACGTGAGGCAGGTAAACCACAATCTACACTCGCTGAAATCAAAATCAAAAGTCTGTGGTACAAGACAACACAATGGCTCCAAGTTACGAATGCACAAGCAAAGTAACTCGGGGGCAGCTGGTTCTGTGGGTACAGAGCTCTAGACCTGGTCCTGTGTACCTTCTCTGTAGGGTGGGCCTTCACCCCTTTCTAACTGATGGCTGCACCCTCCCTCCTCCCTTGGCTTGAGAGATACCACAGCTTTGCAATCACTGCCTCCTGCACTTACTTCTCAGGCTCTTCCTCTATTCCTTCATTGCAGGGATTCCCAAGGTTCTGTCCTGGGCTTCCTATTTTTGCTCTACTTTCTCCCCCTTAGCAAGTCCAATCACTTCCTTGCCTTCAACTGTCCCCAAATAATTCCATAAGCTATGTTCCCCAGTCAGACTCTCCAGTGATTTATAAATGATCTCAAGCTGGAGGTCCAACCACTATCTCAAGCTTATTATGTCCAAATCTCAGCTTTATTAGCTTTTCCCTCAAGAAGTGACCCAACTCATACCTTCATTGTTCACCTTGTTTCTCCACCTTTGACTCTCCATGTTATTTCTGAGTCTTCTTTGTGCCTTGCTTCTCAAACACAGTTACTAGCGTAATGGGGGTAATAAGAATTCGTCAGCTTTCTGTCACCCAAATCTACTCTATCTAAGCCTCTTCAAGTTATGGCACAGCTCTCTTACAGGCTCACATTATCATCTAACTTTGAAATAGGCTCTGAACAGTAGTACTACTTCCAAACATTCTTCTCTCCAATTCATCATTCACATCGATGTCTTTTCCTTATAAACTTTAAAGCATAGAGAATTACAATTACTGCACATAATTGGGACACTAGATTGAGTACTGGACATGGTGTTCAAAATCTGCCTCAGATATTTACTAGCTCTGTGACCCTGGGGACAAGGCTCTCTCTCTCTCTCTCAACCTTAGTTTTCTCACTTGTGAGAGAGTTGAATCCAACTGACCCCTAAGATCTCTTCTGGCTATAAATCCAGGATACCACAATCCACAGATATATGATACTCCTCTGTTCAAAGTTCTTTAATTACAATTTCTACAATTATCATGCAAGACTTTCTGTTGTAGCTACTAGTATATTTATCACACCCTCCTATCAAACTATAAACACCATGAAAGTGGAGACCATATATTAGCTGATCTCTGGTCATTACCAAGCACCTAGAACAATGTTCTTATGTGACCCAAGAGGCATTTAAATGTTTGGTGAAGTAAACTAGTGAATATCGTAACAGAAAGTCTATTCTGAGGTGGCAAATAAGATTTTTAAATAGCCTGAAAGCCCAGAGACTATTTAATCATCATTATGGTAAATCCCTGATGCTCTTCTTTCCTCCAATCTCTCTCCCCCAGTTTCTTCCTTGCTATGCCCTACAGAATAAGAAGTCTCTTCTGTTACGAGAGGGATGACGTCTATAGTCCCTCCCTTCCTCCCACAGGGGCCTCTCCAAATCTAGAGTTAGAGTCTGACAATTATGGCTTGTTGGATAGAGCACCAGGCCTGGAGTCAGAAGACTTGAGTTAAAATATGTCCTCAGATACTTACTAGCTATGGGACTCTGGGCAAGTCACTTAAGCTCTATTTTCCTCAGTTTCCTGATCTGTAAAATGGGGATAATAGTAGCTCCTACCTCCCTAGGACTGTTGTCAGGATCAAATGAGATAATATTTAAAGAGTTTTCTATAAATTCTGGTAACGATGATGATGGCCTACTATGAGCTGAACTGCTTCACCTGTCACTGTCCCCCCTTCCCCAATCCTCAGGCCATTCTGACTTTCCTCAGATCTGACATTTATTTAAATGTGTTCTTAATCCCTATAGTTAGTGCTAACTCAGCTTACTGGAGTAACTACTGAAGACCCAGAAAAGCAAGCTCTTGTCACCAGTGTCCTTGGCACTGTCAGATCGGACAACATCGGAAACTAATAGGATTTTATCAAAGAAAATGCCATTAAAGAAGATGCCTGACCATCTGCTTTTGCTTCTGCACCCCAAGGACCAGGGGACCCTTCCATCTGCCTTGCAGCTAAAACCTTGTCTGTGTGTTGTCTTCTCCATTATAACATGAGCCCCTTGAAAGAAGGGTCAGCTTACTTTTCTATTTACATCCCCAGCACTTAAGCTAGTGCAAGTGCTTAATAAATATGTCACTCATTCATTAAACTAGCAGAACCTTCCCCTTTACTCTCAGTTCTGATCCAAGTCATTCCTCCACCTTCCCCCCCTACCCCTGACAAATGCCAAACATCATCCACCATGGTAGAAACTGAGGGAACAGGATAGCCCAGTTGGCAGAGATTCAGAGAGAAGGGTACCTCTCTATTAAATTATACTCTATGCAATCTGTTGTCCTGAGCCTGCCAAGAAATCATTTTTCCTGTTGGATGGACTTTCCACTTTCTATTAGGGAGAGGAAGGGTTCTCTGGGGACAAATAGGAGACAAAAACCACCATCCAGAATAACATTACCATGAAGCCTGGGATTGGGCTGTAATATATTAATGACATTATTCAAAAAATGATATGCAGTAAGGGCAACATTATACATTATTCTTATACTATTTTATCTATATCTTTATCACATATGTTCTATAACTAAGTATTTCTCAAGTCTCTTCCCCTCACATTTTCTTCAAATAATCTTAGCTACTATAGGCATTATTCTTACAAGAAATCCAAATATATACTTCAGAAATAACAAGAGAAATGAACCACACCCATAACTCATGGCCAGTAAATCTGATTTCCTACTGCTAGAATTTTAAGTGTGTAATACACACTGACCTGATGCAGCAGACGTTTCAGCTTAAGCAACTGGGTTTTTACAGCAGTGCAGTCCTGGACCATGTGCCGAAGAGTCATTTCATCCAGCATCACAACATGTTCGGGTACATCTACCAACATCCGAGGACCCTGGTAAAGATTGCTTCCCCTGTAGCTTTCAAAATGACTCAGAGGAGATTCCCTATAGGGAGATCCTCTGGAAAAAAAAAAACAACAATTTCTTTTCAGCATGAAAATGTGGACTGAGTAGTTACAATGGACACTAGTTACTATAAGGTCTTTTAATTGTTGAACTTTCTCAACACACTAAATTTTACTGAGCAATCATACTCAGGACAATAATGGTCAAATGTTAAAAGAGTATGAATGAGGCATAAATGATCACAATGGTTAAGGAAAACAAATGCTGAAATAGAAGCAATATCTTTCCAGGGAGCTTCCCATAAGGCTTTCTTTCACAAGAAGGTTCCTTCCCTTCATTCAAAGATACCCACATCCCCCACTACAAATATTGGATCTGATAAATTCTGTTACAGACATGTTGCGTTAAGATCCTCAAGCACATCTCCTACTCCCTTTCAGAGTCTACATCTCTATCTCATTCTGGTACTTGCATTTTCTACCTTCTAGAATTTGCTTAGATCCTCCAACTGAAACAATTTTCTTTTTGCCTCAACTCTGCTTATCTAATGTCATCTCTTACATTAAAAAAGCTTGTGCTGATTAGCCCCAAATTAGGATCAGAAACTCTTACCTTAGACATAGAACTTGATACTTCTCCTTATACATCTACTTTACACACATGCTAAAGGAATAATATTTCTAATATGTCTTAGCTTTCCTACTAAAAGAATAAACCTCATGAGGACAGAGCCTATATCTTGTTCTTTGCATCTTCAGAGTGGATAACATAAAACTTTTACCTACACAAAGTACTGAGTAAATACTTGCTAAATGAATGAAGTCAATCTGTCTAAAGCTGTAAAGAAGCTAATTAAATCGAAGGCTTAGAAAAAACAATCAGGAGGTCAGTTATGACCTTGGAGATAGTCATTTTACTATAGTTGGTGGGGGCGAGTAGCCAGATGATAAGAGATAAAGAAGAGACTAGGTGGTAAGAAAATAAAGGCAGAAGGCAGAGACAATTCATTTTGTAATCCTGATAGCATAAGAGGAATAGGATGATTGGTTACAGGGGGCAACAGAAAGGGACAATCTGTACATGTCTGAAGGCCAGAGAAAAGCAACACAAGCTACTGTTGTGCTGTAGGAGGGGGTGGTAGAAATAGAGAAAACAAAGTTCCCAAGGAGGTAGGAGGAGACAAGCTAGAGGACAAAGGTTAAAGGATCATCTTTTGAACGGAAGGGAGCCTTATTGAAGGTATTTTCTGAATCCATTTATAGAAACATATATTGGGGAAGAAGGGATTCTATTACCAAATTTTTTATTTATATATTTTATATTGAAGATATATCTTTCTGATACTGAGCCAGTCCTGTAAACTTGACAGAAACACTACTTGATTGTGAGGAATAATTTTCTTAATGTACTGCTATATTCCATTGATTGATATTTTATTTCATATTTCTGTACTATACTGAACTTTATAATTTTATTTTATTATTTATTTTATTTTAATTTATAATTTTATTTTTAATTGTTACCTTTTATTTTAATTGTTACCTGAGTTAACATCAGACATGCTTCCTAAAAAGAATAAGAATAAAGGAATTTTTACTTAATACAATAAAGAGCATATGTCTTGGGCCAAAAGCAAATATATAAATTGAGAAATATCCTCACCAAAACCTGAAACAAAGCAAGAATGCCCATACTCCTACCATTCTTATTTGATATAGAATTAAAAATTCTAGCAACTGCAGTAAGAAATGGAAAAGATATTAGAGGTACTAGCATTGAAAATTAAGAATTCAAAGCACAGGCTACTAGAAATAAATATCAAGAAAAATAATTTTAAAAAACTCATTTGCTCTAACAAAAAGTGTAACTATTCAGTAAATAGTAACTTCAGTTGCTTTAAAAAAAAAATCTAGCCAAAATTACACACTATGTGCCTCCAAAGAACTCTAAAAAAAACCTATAATGACCAAAATGAGGAGGGCCTAAATAACTGAAGAGACATCAGTATTTTTAGACAGATCAGGTTAATATAATAAAAATGTTCCTAAATTAATTTTATTTTTATAACAATGCCAATCAAAATACTAAGGGGTTTCTTTATAAAACTAGACAAAAATCAGAATGAAATTGTATGGAAATCAAGTGGAAATATCAAGAACACTGAGGGGTCAGTCACAGTGAAGTGGAAAGCTGAAAGGGGACAAAGAGTTTGCACTCTAATTTAAAAAATTACAAAGCCAGCATCATCAAAACTTTCTAATATAAAAGACAGGGAGAAGGAGAGAGGAAGAGGAAGGAAAAGGGAGACAGCAAAGAAACAGAATGATTATATCATTAAGTGTATATTAAATATTCCTATATGACAAATATTTAAAAAACGAAGAAGACTAGGGAAAGGACCTATTATTTAACAAACACTTTTAGGAAAGTTGTTAGTTTGGTAGAAAAAAAAGAAAACTGGACCCACATCTCACACCAGAGGTGTCAAATAGCCTGGGGTAAAAGCAGCCATATCCAAAGTATGATCTGAATCAGATTTAAAATGTAATTGAGCAATGATTAACAAATTAAATAAAATACCACATAGGTAATGTTAAATCTGCAGTTTTCTACACCAATCTGCAGCCTGTAGGGATCCATTTCTATTTAAGTTCAATAGCACTGCCTTACACTATATACCTCAGCAGGTTCCAACTCAAAAAAAAAAAAATTCTAGAAGAAACAGAAAGGCATATTTATCTAAATTGGGTGGGAATTAATTTTTATTTTATAAATGGAAATAATTATTGAAGACAAAATACATTTTATTACATTAAAAATGTATGTACTATAAAAATGGAACTATTAAAATCAAAAATGTTAAATATTAAAAATAAAAAAAGGAACTATTAAAAAGTCATTGTGACTTCAGAAGACCACAAAGGAGAAGTCAAAGGATATGAACAATTTCCAAAAGAATAAACGTGAATGAATGATAACCGGTTGAAAACATATTCAACCTCGTTAATGAAAGGGATGAAAATTAAGAAAACTCTGAAGTTCTACCTTACACTTGTCAAATTGGTAAAAATAATCAAAATCAATCAATTTTCAATACTGGAAAGGTTGTGGAAGAATGAGTACATTCATTCATTGCTGGCAGAATTGCAAAACACTGAAATTTTTTAGAGAGCAATATAGTAGTATAAAACAAAAGGTACAAAAATCATCACATAATTTGATCCAATAGCTTCATTATTGGGAATATCCCCCAGGAAGTATCATCAAAAACAAACCCAAAAAACCTTTTCATGATAGCATTTTATGTAATTACAAAAGGCTGGAAAAAAGTTATGTGGAAGAAACAAAGAAGTAATCATTTTAAAAGCTGTGGTGGAGTGGAATATTGGAACAGTGTAATGCAATTAAGACTAACACATCTGAGAAATAAATACAAAATAATGCATAATGAAAGAAGCAGAATAATAAAAATGGCGGACTATAACCACATAAGGAAAACTAAATAAGAATGAATAGGCAAAAAATCCTGATGGAGATATAAAGAGCTACTTAAAGTCTTACACTACTTTATTTATTGACACTAATTAATTTAAATGTAACAATTACCAGTAAGCTTAGTTGTTTCTATTAATATTTTTTTGTAAAGAAGGGGAGTATTCTGAGAAAGGAAGGGGAAAAGGAAAGGCAGCCAAGAAGTGAAATCACACTTGACGGTCTTGATTGGCCCAATAAACTATGAAGTGATCTGTTGAGCAAATGAGGGGGAGGGAGGGAGCAGGACCAGCAAGAAGGAGGCTGGGGAGTGAAGCTGGGAGTAAAAGTAAGGCTGGAGACTTGAGAAAAGTTGATCAGACTTGGAATAGTCAAGTCATTCCCCTCCATCTATTCACAGGAATAATAGCTACAATTTGGAGCTGGAATGGGAAACAAACTTACACACTACCAAGTCTGCCCCCTTGCTTTATAGAGAAGAAAACTGGGAGCAATTAATGACATGTCCACAAATTCCACAAAAATGGGTTCAACCTGTGGTCCTTTGACTCAAAACCAATTCACTTAGTAACTGTTTATAATATACTGTGCTAGCACTATTAATTAATAGTACTATAATTAAATAACTGAGACCCTTCCCCCCACTTGAAATTTACTAGAGGGACATAATGCATGCACAATAGGTTCCATTTTCTAATGAGATGTGATCTCCTCCGTCTAGGGAGCTCCCAGAAAGGAGATTCTACCAATGCACCACAGCACCTACTTTGCAGCTTCTCCTCTGAGACTGCAGCCTGGGCACTAGCCCAGGGTTACAAAGCCAACAGGTGTCAGAGGCCAAACTTGAGCTGAGGTCTTAGTGACACCAGCAACGCTTACTTGATTTCAGCTGCATGGAACCTCATGCCTTTCCCCAGGACAAAGAGAAAACCTGAAATCTCAGCCCCCTGTTGACTTCAAAGCAGTGCTTTGCTCTGACACAACTGTATTCAGGCTGTGCCATGCCAGTGGTCAGATGACTGATATGTTAGAATAGTCAGGAGAGTCAGGGAGGTTAAGAGATTGTTAAGTCAAGGGACAGGACATATGGATAGCTTTAAAGTTAGTAAAATTATTTTTTTTAAAACCACATTTCTGATATTGGGTACATGCAGAGGAATTTTTCTGTTGAGTTAATTAACAGTGTAACATAGCTGCTAAGAAAAGCTAACACAATCTTGGGCTGCATTAACACTGTACTCTACAGTGATCAGATTACATTTGGAGCATTCTCTACGGTGCTGGGTGCCACAACTTTAAGAGTCATCCCTAAAACAGTATCCACAATAGCGCTAACTAGATGCTGAAGGGTCTAAAAAACTAAGTCATTTGAAAAAACAAAGTCCAACACAGGGCTTCTTAAACTTTTTCCACTCAAGTCATGACCCACAGTTTAAGAAGTGCTGCGGAGTGGAAGGAATTGCCTTGGAGTATTTTAAAATACTATATAAATATACATTGTTATTTCATTCTCTGTCATTGAATGTATTCAAGCAGAGACTGCCTGGTCATCTGTGAAAGAAGTTGCTGAAGTGATTCCTGAACTTAGAGGCTGAGAGTTATGCTGGACTAGATATGATTTCTAAAGTAAGGTCTTCATAAAGATAATTATACCCCGCCAACATCTGAAGAGAGTACACACATACATGCATTACAACCATCCCCTGTGCTAAACTGTCACAAGAAGCTAAAAAATGCCTGCTACGTGTCACAGAGAGTAGAACTTTCAGAAAATGTGTTCATTTATCCTAAGAACACTTAAAAGTACCTCGAGCATGTCCTGCTATGTACCATGCCTTCAGTGATTCCCTATCTTTTCTGTTAAACCAGAGCTACCTTTTGATGACTTCATCAGTGTAAGTAGGTACTGGAGAGGAATTCCTTCTAGAGACCATGATAGTCTCCTGAGGGTGGTCAGAGGGCATTACCCAGGTAACATAGCCAATATGTTTCAATCCAGGTCTTGCTGAGATTGACTGAAAGGCTAGTTCTCTATTCACTAGGTTGTGCATTCTTTTCTTCCAGGCTATATTCCAAGGCCCTGCCAACTGAAATTCTATGATAGTTCTAGGAAAACCTGTGGAGCTCAGTTGTTACATACACTACAGAAATGTCCTATAATCTAACCTCATTAATTCCAGACATCTACAATTTTTAAATGAGACATATCAAAAGAAGTCCATAAATAAAAGAGGAAGGTGATCTGGGCTACTTTAAAATCAAAGTATTGAGCTATCATGATGAGAACAGATTAGAAAGATTCCACCCATCAAGAAATAGCTTTCAATCACTTCATATTATTTTCATGAACCATCAACCATCCAAGGTCCAAACGAGCTATGTTCCTGGATTTTTCAGATTCAGAGATGTTGAGTTATCCAGCCTCAGACACTTACCAGCTGTGTGAGCCTAGGACAAGTGCCTTAACCCCCCTTTGCCTCACTTTGCTTGCCGGTGAAATGTAAATGCTAACAGCCCTGCCTCCAGGATTGCTGTAAGGGTCACTAGGGTGATCCCGGTAAAGCCCTTCCCACAGTGCCCAGCACACCCCAAGTACTACATAAATGTCAGCTGTTATTATGATTACTATTAACAGGATATGAATTTTTTTGGCCACAGCAACTCTACTCTGTCTTAGTCAGTACCCAGTGCGAACAAAGTCACAGATACATGGAATTCATCTTTTAAGCAAGAAAAACCATAAGCATATACTCATGAAAAAGTAAATCAATACAGAACCTGTTTTAGGGCATTTCTTAAGCCTACATTTTAGTCATGGATAAAAAATGAAAAAAGCTTTAAGTCACAGGACTAACAGAGGGAAGCGATGAAAAAATACCCTGCTCCTAGTTTTACATCAACAATCACTGATGCTTTGACAATAGAATGTTCTGTGTGCCTCTGAAAACCTGGCACACAAGTCTGGGGGGAATAAAAAGTCATTGTGCAGAATTTCTCTGCGTGTACTAACAAGGAAGCAAGCCAGCAACAGACTTCTACCTGCTCAGGTCCGTTTTCCCATGTTGATGATAGCTGTCACTGTGGCTTAGACGGTAGTGTTCCTGGCCACTCCATCTCTGGGGTGGCCTTTTCCAAAAGCCTTCCTGATGCTGTCGAACATTTCTGTCCGATCCATCAAAGCGGTTCATATTCTCACACTCCACTAGACAGATTCAAAAACAACATGCTGTTAACATTTACACATACTACATAAAGTAATAAGAATGTACAGTTTGTTGATTATATGCTGCTAAAAAGTCCACAGAAAAATGTCAAGATTTTCTACTAAGTAATTACGAGATAAATTACATTTTAAAAAGCAGGCACATTGAGGGAAAAATAAATGATAATAAGACAAGTTTCAGTGAAGACAAGACTTGTACTTTACAACTATTTAAGTAACACTGAATTTCCGTAAGGCTTTAAAACAAAAATTATACTTCTTATAATTAATGCTATACACTTTAAATCCCAGTAATAATTTTCCCCCTAAAAAATTGCTATTATCATTGCTAGCCCTTCTGATGAGGAGAGAAGAAAGAAAACTGTCAGGTGCCCATACCAAAGGAAAGCAAAATAGCCTGTTTCCTAAAACTGAGACAGATGTAGGTTCACCTAGATCTCTCTACAATTCTCAAAATTTAAAAAAAAAATCAAGCTCGCATTTTTAGAAAGTAAACTGCTTCCCTGTGCCTCTGTTAACTTCCTAGTGCAAACTGTTTGGCAAGTCTAAAAAGCCACTGGAGACAAAGCCAGCACTTGGCTCCAGCAGCACAGCTCACTCCCTGGAATTTCAGCCCCACAAACGTCTACCAGGCTCGACACAAAACACCCAAGTTCCTTTTTCACTTACCCGAAAATTTTTTCCTCACATATTTGGCCACTCAGTGAAAAAGTTGCTTTGTCCCAGGGCAACATTGTGCTGTTCTGCTGCCTACTCAGCCATAGTGGCATGGCCGAGCCTGATAAACAGGCCTTCCTTCCTGCTTAGCTCCCAGCCTGCACACATTGGGAAAGGAGCCCAGTTTACCCTGTGACTCCAAACTACCATCTTCGCCCAGGGCTTACATAGTTGTGGAGCGAGGACGGCTTCTAAAAATACTGCTAACCACCGTCCCAGTCAAGCAGAGACAGAAAGGTTTCCCCACTTCCGGGAGGGGAGTGATTGCAGTGGCTTTACCCACAAGTCAAAACTTCTGAAACAAAGGCTTCGGGGTCAGTGTGATCTTGGAATCAACTCTTTCTTAAATGAGCCAGAACAGCAACTTCTAGAATGGAAGGGCAGTTAAATCAGGACACCACTGTAAACAAAAAGGGAAGACCTTGCCCCCAAACGGAAGTACTTTATAGTAACTATGAAAATGATAAAGTGCAAACACTCAGCTCACTGACCAAAATGTTCAAAATACATTAAAAAATGATGTGTACTGAAGCAATCTTTGGAATACAAAATGGTAGTAAAGGGCATTAAAAATATATAATTTTTAGGTTAGCCTTTGGAGGGAAAGAAAATCCCTAAAATTAGGAACTTTTACACAATGGAGTTTCCTGCAAAATTATTCACATAAGTGAAACTATTAGAATACTGTGCTCAAACACAGTAAAAAGTCATTATGTAGATTCTCCTAACTTGAAATATGAGATTATTTTGGGTAAGTGTTGGACTAAAGTTAACTTCTGCCCAAGTTTTCTAAAAAATCAATAAAATAAAGGAAGAAGAGGGGATGTTAGGAAGCAGTAGACAGGACTTCTAGTACTGGCTCTTCCCAGAAGTGACCCGGGCAATTCATTTGTCCTCTGTGAGCTTCAGTCTCTAAATGAGGGAGTTTTTTTTTAAAGTCTTTTCCAGCTCTCATATTCTATAAGTAAGTTAACAGTAAAAATATAACCACAAGGAAACTGAATCTCACTAAGAGATATTTTTTTAATCACTTAAGTATGAGGGATGACAAAAGTATAGGGCACCACAAAGTAGAAAATAAGAATAAAAAACAATCACTAGAGTTATGTAGTAGGCTATTTAATTAATTTTTTTCAATTAGCAAAAACCTTTCTCCTCCTGTCCCCAATAGAAAAGAGAGAAGAAACCCTCATAAACAAATAAACATAGTTAAATAAAATGAACTCCTGTGGCAATGTCCAAAAAATACATGTATATCTTATTCTGTACCCTGAGTCCATCACCAGTCAGAAGGTAGACAGAATGGCACAGAAAGACATCAGTCTTCTATAACTGTGATCAGTCATCGTGTTGCCCAGGGTACCAAAGTCTTTGAAAATTGTTTGTCTGTACAATATTGTTATAGTATATATTTTTCTCTTGGTTCTATTCACTTCATTCTGTATCTATTCAAACAAGTCTTCCCAAGTTTCCCCAAAACTGTCCCTTTCATCACTCCTTACAGCAAAACAGTATTCCAACAAATTTACATGCCATAATTTGTTCAACTATTTCCCCAAAACAGAAGGGCACTCCCTTATTTTCTAGTTTTCACTACAAAAAAAGCTGTTAACAAGTGTTTTTGTATTTTGTATTCTTTTCCTCTTTATTTTGGTTTCTTTTTGGTACAGGTCTAGTAATAGTTTTGATAAGTCAAAGGGTACACAAAGGGTGAAAGGTTGAATAAACTTTTGGTCCTATGTCTAAATAGCTTTTCAAAACGACTGGACAAAGTGACAGCTTCGCCAACAGTACATTAATGTGATTTTTTTTCCCTAAAGTCCCTCTAACTTTTGTCATATTCCTTTTTTGTCAACTGTGCCAGTCTTACTAGTGTGAGATAGAAGCTCAGGGTTGCCTTAATTTGGATCTCTCTAATTATTAGTGATTTGGAGTATTTTTTTTCATACGGCTATTGATATCCACTCTCCTCATTTGACCTGTACTCTTGGAGATAAGGAGTACAAGGGGACATACTGTTTTTTCTGATCATTTCAGTAATAAAAATAACAGATAACACTTATATAGGGCTTACTATGTGCCAGGCACTGTGCCAAATGCGTTGACAATTATCATCTCATTCAATCATCACTACGACTCTGGGAGATAAGTGCTATTATTATTCCATTTTATATATGAGGATATTGAAGCAGAAGTTAAGTGTCTTACCCAGAGAGCTAACAAGTGTCTGAAGCTAGATATGAACTCAGATCTTCTAACTCCAGATCCAGTGCTCTCTCCACTGCATCACCTTGCTTTCTATACTACATTCTCCTCATCTTTATTACTAACGACCTATGAGACATCCTCAACTTTGTTTAGTACCTGACTAGCAGTGTTCCTTTCTTTGTCCTTCCCCGGCAACTGGGTAGCATAGTGGATAGAGCACACAGCAAATGCTTAATAAATGCTTGTTTTCCCTGCCATCATTCTCAGACAATTTGACATTCATGTGGACAATCCAAGTAACTTGCTCTCTTGACTCTTCAGTCCTGATGACCTTTCACACACAACTTCCAGTACACATTAGCCTGTTCAAATGCTGGATTTTACTCTTCTCTCTCAAAATCCCTTTTACCTTTCCTATACCCTCATATTTACACTAAAAGCATTTTTCATTTCTCAAAGCCTTTCCTAAGATATACAGTCTCAAATTATTCCTAGGTCTCTCAATCCATGTCCCCCACTATGATTTTACATGCACTGAAACGCCTATGTGACCCCATAGCTTACCCAGAATCCCTTACCTGATTTTCTCTCTGTGAATCCTCATTCTGTTTCCCTCAAAGAGCTGCCACTTTGATCTTCACCTTTCTCTCTCTCTCCAAATTTTTAGCTTCTTATTGCCTATTGGCTCCTGCCATTCCTTCCTATTAGCACTCTAAAACTCTCTTTTTCATAGTCCCAAGCCTAGAAAAGGGCTGGCTCTACTTTTCTGTCCCATAGTCACTTCATCTCCATGCAGTCTAGCTTCTAACCTTGCTTCTTCACTGAAATTGCTTTCTCTAAGGTTACCAAAGATTTCTTAATTGCTAAATCCAATAGATTTTTCTGTATTCTCCTTGTTCAACTCTCTGCCTCTTGTATCACTGTTGACTGCCCCTTCCATCTCCATCCTCTTGCCTTTCTGGGTGTTCATGGCCCAGGTCTCTCCTGTTTCTCCTTCTACCTACTTGGCATCTCCTTCGCAGGGTCTTCATCTCGATGTCCCCTCCATATAGAGATCTAATTCAGGTTTGTGATATAGGCCCCGTCTACTCCACGTACTCTCTTGATGATCTCATCAGCTTCCATGGTCCATCTAGACAACTCCCAAACACACATATCCAGCCTTCCTCTCTCTCCTGAGATACTTCACCAAGTGTCTGATGGATGTCTTCAGTGGCTAGCCCACAGGCATCTCAAACTCAAAATACGTTCTATAGAACACACTCTCTTTCTCCCTAAACCACTTCCTCCCCTCCTAATACCCTGTTTCTTCTGAAGGCTCCCCATTCCTTTTAGTCAAGAAGATCTGCACCTCTAGAGTCATTTGAAAATTCTTCATTCTTCTTTACCAATGATATTCTACACAATTCTACACAAGCTTGCCAGTTTTATCTCCATAACATCCTTCATCCACACAACCACCATGAGAGTTCTGGGTGCTACAAAAGCTTTCCAAACAATCTCCCTGCCACTAGTGTCTACCCCTCCTCCCTTCACTCCATTCTATACAAAAGTGTCAAAGGCACAGGTATGACCAACCCATATCCCATACAAGAAACATCAACTCCTTTTTGCCTCTTGTATAAAATAACAAGTCTTCTAATTGGCATTTAAAGTCCTTTACAATCTGACTCCAACCTCATACTTAATTCACTTGATAAACTCCATGTTTCAGAGAAAATGGCCCACTTGCTGTGCCCTGGCAAAACTATGAGGACTTGCAATTCTTACTGCATAACTTTGCTCAAAATTGTTCCCCCAGTCGAGAATACCCTGCTTCCTTGCCTGCAGCTCTTCGAATTCCAACATTCCTTCAGAACAAGTGTACTATTTTAGGAATATACTACAGAACATCCAGCTAGAAAAAGGATATGGATGATGCTTTCCTAATAAGTATTAGGAAATTCTGAGAACATGAGGTCTTCATTATTATGTGTCATCCTGCTAAAAACAGGGCATCTGAAAAATTCTTGACTTCTTTTGTGGAAAATTATTCTCAGCAAGGAGAAAAACAATGAGAACTCTTACTCAATTTTAATTTGGATCAATTAGGAATAACTGAATGAGGATGTGAAAATGAAAAGAACCTTAAAATAAGCTGATTATGCCAAATTAGAAGTCATAATAGTGAAGGAAGGGAATGTTAGACCTGTTTATCTATCTTAGATTCAGCATAGTTCAAAAAACTCATAAACAAGGCAAGTATGATTCTATAGTTAGAAAGTCTAAGAAATAAGTAAATAAATCGTTAAGAAGACAGCTTCTCAGAACAAGATCTGGATTTTCAGAACTCAACTTAACACATGGGAATGAGAGGATCTTGGCAAGGATGGTATCTACGCAATAAAGTCTGACAAAAACGTATCTGCCTAGAAATTTGCAAGCCTCTAAAACTTTAAACTGGAAAGGAAGTGAGAGGGAGAAAACTGCTTACATATATCTACCAGCTCAACAAGTATTTAATACCAATTCCAAGGATTTATCACTACATAAAATACTTTAGAAAGTAACTATAATGTACAAGGAAAAACTGCAGGTGATGCACATTCATTCACAAGGAAAAAAAAACAAGAAAGAAGGCAATAATAAATACCATGGACTCAGATTTATATACTACATCCATACTAAGGATGAGTAACAAACAAGGATTCTAATGCAGGGAGACAAATGTAACTTCAGAAGCATGAAAGAGGTTCCATTTTTTATTATTATTGATATTAACTAGTATTCATATAACTCTTTAATATCTGCATAGCACTTTTCAAATATTATTTTACCCTCACAATAACCCTAGGAGGTAGGTGCTGTTGTTATTCATATTGAATAGAAGAGAAAACTGAGGCAGACAGAAGTCAGGTGACTTGCTCAGCATCACACAGTTTTTAAGTGTCTGAAGACACATCTGAACTCTTTACAAATCAGTCTTCCTGAACTGAGGTCTGGTACTCTATCCACTATACCACCTAGCTGCCAGTGGATTTTAAGAAAAATTACTGGAGTATATCTAAGGAAACTGATCAGGATATGGGCATAATAAGGATCTTGAAGTCATATTATATTTGAAGAATGAAGGGTACTTAAACTGTAAAGAAAATATGGGAAGACTCATGAGGACAGGATACAATAATTGTCTTCAAATATATGAAGTGCTCTTATGTATAAGTATGTAAGACATTCAGTATAGTTTCAAAAGACAGAACTAATTCCACTGTATAGAACACCAAAGGAAAGCAGGCTTCAGTTCAATATACAAAGGTACTTTCTAACAATAAGAGCTATCTCAACACATACGTGGGCTATCCTGTGAAACTGAGTCAACTGTTAATTATAATAGATACTTCCAAGATTAGATTTGACATATATGTTATAGAGAGAATTCTTTCACATGTCAAGTTGGACTAAATGACCTCCAAGTCTCTTCTGATTCTTAGAATCTATGATGCTACTGTAGCATTCTTATTACCTTCAAGTGAGAAGTGTTTTGCTGAACATAAACACATAATGAATCAACAATGCACAAGAATTTCAGAAGGCATGCCTAAACTGAAGAGAGGTCACAAATACAATATGGAAGTAGCTTTCACAAGTAATTTTTCACTTGCTACAGAACAAAAAAATTCTTAATAAATTATAAAATATAAAACTCAATGTATCAAATCTAAACGTAGGGGTAATCATGAATATTTACCTAGCTTTTTTCTGTCTCAATTCTAGAATTTGCATGTGTGTCATAAACCAAACATCACTTCCTAAAAGCAGTATCCAAACTGCTTCACTTTGAGTCACACCTTTGTGTCCTACAGTAAAGTCTAACCGGCTATTTGCTGGCACCCATTAGTTTATGACCTTTCTCTAGTTTTCTGTGTCACACAGGCCAGATGGAACCACAGGGTCCATTCCATAGAGAATGTTCAGAGTTGCCCTTCTTGGTTCTGGTAAGAGCTTTTAGATCAGCTTCTGGCCACATACAACATCACTGAAGGGTTGAGTGGGAGATGAAAAATCTCCTAACAGCTCTTAAGGCAGAGGAGATGATGATTCAGTGGGTATATAAAGAGGGCTTCTGCCTCTTTTCTTTCTTTCCTGTAATATGCAGCACTACTTGGGGATGTGTCTGAATCATGGAAGGCAGGGGTGGTTGGTCCTATTCCTCTATCATAACCTCCATGCAACTACAAGCATGTGGTTGCCAAAGCACATGGCCTTGCCAAGACAAGTCCAAGCTTTGGTTTGGGCTGCCTCTTTGTGTTCTTTTGCTAAGTAGGTAACTGAGCCACAACTAAAAATTGTTTGTGTCCAGAATGTGACCTTGTGAGTTTAACCAATCTAGAGGGGTCTTTGAGTACAGTAGCAGCAGTGTTTTTCACCAGAGGAGCTTGGTTGCAGCAGCAACACATGGAGAGTGACTAACTAGGGAAGGGGCTGAGCATGAAGCTCAGAGGAGGTCAGCTTTGAATAGAAGTGATGGTGTGGAACCAAGGTCAAATTTAAAATGTCTGATCAGTATCTCTACAAATTGCTGTAGGTACTACAGATTCTATCAACAATTTTTTCTTAACATTAACAGGTGTCTTACTGAATTCCTGTTCTGTTAAGGCACACTTATAAACTCCTTATATGGGAATTACCTGTCCCAAATCTGATTTATAGTATACTCTGAGCACCTTTATTACTCCCCCTCTCTAGGCGGAATGAACCATAGTGAACTATGAAGTGATCATTCCCCCTCAAGGCCCCAGTGTGAGGAACTTAATGAGCCTAACCCTCCTAATCAAAGGCAGTCTCCTTCCTAAGAACTGAACCCAATCCAAACTACATGCCTCAGTATAGAGTGTGGAGTAACACAGTACTCCAGCTCCTGGGAGTCCAAATGAATGGTCTCTTATTACAAAATAGGAGCTAGACCTAGCCTTGTACCCTGTCCACAATACCCTATTTCTCTATATTTTCTTGAGAATTCAAACCAGCACACTATATAGTATAAAATTTTCTTTGAAGTTAATACACTATTCCTTTGAACTTCCCTCCTATCTGATACATGGTAATCTTCTCTCTGGCCTCCAAATATCCAGCCTGCCTGCACCTTTGGAATAACACAGTCTCCCCATAGTTGATTATATCAGAGCAGCACACAAGCTTCTGACCTCTAACCTTTTTCTTAAATGTGGTATTTCCTCACTAGCTACCCAACCTTCTAGGCTATTCATGTGAGTCAACCCACCCCTCTGGCTGATCCAATTAGTCTTTATCTCTAGTGAGACCTCAATGAAGGACCAGCACCTCGAGGTTCCTGCCCAGGCTCCATTTCTAAATGGGCCTAAAGGAAGTAAAACTATGTGTGTTCTTACACTCATAACCCAACTACCTTCCATCCACCTAGAATTCTACTCCTCTCCCTATCAAGATACTCAGATTTGAAAGAGTTCTCTCTTCCACCAAAGCTAAGAAAAATATCTTTATAGATTGGCAAGAGGCAACCTTCTCTGTAGTTTTAGCCTCAGCATCACTGCCATATGAATAGTACCATGAGTCGAAACAGACTTCAATGGAAAGTAAGCAATACTTGCAAATAAAAAGAATTGAGCCATACCTCACTGGTCTCTAATGTGTAGGAAGGGGAAGGAAGGAAAGAGGGAAGGAAGAGGAAAAAATATTCATTTAGCACCTACTCTTTACAAATATTATCTCATTTGATCCTCCCAACATGAAATAGATACTTTGATCCCCATTTTACAGTTAAGGAAATGAAAGCAGATAAAGGTTAACTGATATGCCCAAGGTCACACAGCTAATAAGTGTCTGAGGCCAGAGGAGAACTCAAGTCTTCCTGTCTCCAGACCCTGTGCTCTATCCACTATGCCAACTTGCTGCCTAAAGTAGAGAACAAACTTTCAGTGGTCCAAATGCATTCCACATGTGTGTAAAATGCTGAATATTTTTATCATTAAGGAAAATATTAGAGGCAGCATAACAGTGGGCAGAGGGATGGTCATGAAATGAGGAAACCTGGGTTCAAGCCCTGACTTTAATACATCCTTGTGGGTATGATAATGGAAATCCATAAATCTCTCGTGCTCAAGACAACTTTTCAAAATTAGGTGAACAGAAGCTGCATATCTGAATCCGGGGGGAAAGAGTGGTCTTCCACTCCTAGGGAATTCTTTATTATCATGAAATCATAACTCCAAGCAAAAAAGGGGTGGGAGGGGAGTCCGCAAATCAACATTCCACTACAGTCAAGATGATAGCATAGTCATTAAAAATGTCCTCAAAATATGGGGAAAAGAGTATCTAGACATTTTATGAGTTATGGAATATTAGTAAGGTTTCTAGGAAAGTGGTCCTCAAACAGTTCCTTGAATAGTAACACTTTCCTCACTAACCATTCTCGAGAGGTGCATCCTCAGGCAGGTCCACATCAAGCATGAGATCATCATCTTCAAGGTCACATGAGTCAAGATTGTTCAGGATATCCTACAAAAACAGATCAAAAGAAGTGAGCAAAACACCACGGAATGTTCCAAAAGGATTTGGAAGAAATCAAATTTGAAGAAATCAAATTTGTAAAACAGCAACACAGACTGACACTTGCTCAGAGCTAAAACACAGCTAGAGGCAATTTCACAAATATAAAATGCTTGGTTTATAACATTTCCTTGCCAAATTCGATATTTCCTTTAACATTTCCACTCTAATATCACAGACGAAGAGATGCTATTATAAAATACTGTGAGTGGTAGAAAGCAAGTGGTTACATGAGAATTCAGGATCCAGAATCAGAAGAAACTCCCTTTAATTCAATTAAACTAAATGTTTAAGTGTTTACAACACGAAAGATACTGTGTAATATGACAGAGATATAAATACCAGAATGAAATAACCCCAACACCATGTAGGAGCCTCTCTTCTATTAGAGGATATACTATATACAAGCACAAACACATACAAGCACAAACAACATGCGCGTAGTTTCAAGAGAAGAAAATAGTAACAACAAGGGGGACCAGAACAGAATTGCGAGGGGAGCACTTAAGTGTGGTTGGAAGGAAGTTAGAGATTTTAAGAGGCAGAAATAAGAAAAAAAAATTTTTTTCTTCAGAATCACAACACAAGTTTCCGAGGGCACAAAGATTGCTACACAAAACTGCAAGGAATAGTTTGCATTTTTGTCAACGATTAACCAATGGTTATTTTTTTCACAAACTATATGTTGGTTTCCCTCCTAGAAAATAGGTTAAAAGGTTTGAGGAATACCACTCTACTTACCAGGTTATTGAAAAAGATGATGGTAAGTTAAATAATTGAAAAAGGAAAACAAAGAATAGAAGAAATTGAAACAACAATGAATATCTAATCTGTTAAACTGGCAGGTGGAGAAATCTGACTCAAAGGAGGAAGGAGAGAAGTGAAATTCAACAAACATGAAATTCTTCACACAGAGGGGAGAGGTAGGTCCAATGACAAGAAAATTTCTTGTGCCCCAGGAAATACTGAGAAGAGTTCACAGAAGCCCCTCAAAAGATAGGAAATCCCCTCCTAGTCAAGGAATAAGATCTCTGATGTGTGCTGTGATACAGTAAAAGGCAAAACCAAATATAAGATAGGTTGTCTTTCAAAGAAAAGCATTCCGGAGATGAAAGAGCCTACCTAAACTGTCCCAGAAGACAGCCAACACCTGATTTCTACTGGTTCACGGGAAGACAAAGGGCATGCCAGAAGGCACCTAGGGATTATGAAGTCCTTGGAAAGAAACCAAAGACTTTAGGAACACTGCTTGTGTTCTTATCTCTGCTGCCAATTGAAGGTAAAGGACTTCAGCTCTGGGAAGTAAATGTCTAATTGAAAAGATAGTATATGTGATTAGGATTTCCATTTTTGGACCATGACTTAAATACATAGGAATTAAGGATTCTTGGCTAGGGATACAGAAGTCATCTCCTACTATAGGACTTCCTGATCTCCCACTGCTCCCCACTCCAATTCCCTAATAGTTAACTCATTCATTCTCTGTTTCTATCATTCTCTCTCTCCTTCTTTCCTTCTTCCCTCACTCCTGAAATTACTTATGTGAAGCAGAATGACACAGTGGGTAGAGCTAGTTCCAGAGTCAGGAAGACCTGGGTTCAAGTCTTGTCCTATGACTTGTACTAACTCTACTGACCTTGGGCAAGTCACATAATGTGCAAGGTCTGAGAGGGGGTCTCAGGCTGCAAATTGCACAGCAGGTACTGGTCTGGACTAGCCAAGGAAAGTTCATGTTACCAATGAAATCACAAGTCTGGATAAAAAAATTATTATTTTTATTTACATACTTGTGTTATAATAGCCCAGTAGAATATAAGGTCCCTGTTTTATGTTGGTCTTTGTATACCACAATTCCTACCACAATGCAAGCATATAGAAGGCCCTAAAAACGTTGGATGAATTGAATTAATGAAGGCACATAAAAATAATTTTCCTATAATCTAATGAACGTATTAGATGGGCAAAGGGGGAGGGAGAAAAGGAGTGATTTATTGCGAACTACTATATGCCAGGCATTACTGTACTTTATCTCATTTGATTCTGACAATAGTCTACAAGGTAGATGCTATTATGAAGCCCATCTTAGAGTTGAGAAAACTGCAGATGGAATGGAAGCAAGGAGTAAATGGAATGACACAGATGTCAGAGCTGGCAGAACTATTCAACATTTTGCTTGTTTTCTCTATCAAGAAGAATGATCTTGAAGGGGAAGAGAACTTTCAGCAAGGAAATCATTAAGCTCCACATAATTAAAAGATGGTAAGAGTATCTAGCTACCTTCAATAAGTAAATTAACAGGCCCAAATAAACTATATTCCAGAATACCAAGAGTTAGCAGTTGGGGCTACTGAGCCACTATCAGTGATGTTTTATCTTAAAAGTATCAAAGCATCACCCTCTCAAAAAAAAAAAAACCACAACAGAATTTATGATAAGCTGTATTTCAGTTTCAGAGCTTTACTATATGAAACTTAATGAGTTCCTTTCCTAACTCTAGTTATTTATTTCATGCTAACCTTGTTTAAGAAAGTAACTCTTTGAAAGTAACATACTATTTGAAATTCAATTCAACAAATATTATTAAGTAACTACTATATGCGACATGTTATAGTAGATGTTGGCGATACAAAGACAAAAAAGTACTTGCATTCTGTGGGTGGGAGAGGAGTACACTTTTACATGTATATATTTTTTAAATATGAGGAATCTGAGGGAGAAAGCACTATCTTTAAAAGGAAGATCCATAAGACAGATGAATGGATTATGGTCTGCAGAGGTGAGAGGCTTGAGCCAGGGAGACCAACCAAATGGCTATTACAATACAAGTTTAAGGTGATGAAAACCTGTACCTGGGAGGTGATGCTGTCCAAAGAGAAGAGAGGTAAATGCAAGAGATGTTACCAAGTTAGAAACAACAGGACAGGATAAATGATTATGCATACACCTATGTGGTGAGCAGGAGTGACTGTACCCTTGACAGAAATAGGAAAATTGAGAAAAGGAAAGGGTATGAACGGAGGAAAAAAATGAGTTCAGTTTCGGAGAGCTGAGTTTGATATCTATGGGATATCCAGTTATTGATATCTAAAAGAAAGTTGACACTGTTAGGCTGGAAAACCAAAGTCTGCAATATTTTTATCTGTCATTTGGCTAGAGATATGGATGGTATGCTCGCAAAATTTGCAGATGATAAAAAGCTGGGAAAATAGCTAACATAGGGCATGGCAGAGTTAGGATAGAAATGGATCCTGACAGACTAGAACACTGGGTTGAATCTAATATGATGAAATTCAATAGAAATAAATGTAAAATCTTAAGAGTAGGGCACAAAAAACCCTACCTTTACAAGTTTAAGATGGAGGAGGCATCATCAGACTGCAATTGTTCTGAAAAAGATGTGGGAATTGTGGTGGACTGCAAGTTCAATATGAATAAGCAACTGATGTAGCAACCAAAAAAAGTAATGTTATCTTAGAAAGGTCTGGCTTTTAAGAATAGGGAGGGGGTAGTTCCACTGTCCTCTACCTTCATCTCATGTTAGTTGCAGAACTACATTCTGGGCATCACAGTTTAAGAAGGACTTTGGGGTTGGGGGCTATGTATTCCAGACAAAGGAACAAACAAGGGAAATGGTTTTCCTAAAAAAGTGACATATATTGATTAATAAAATAATTCTTTTCAATGTATCCATGACTATTCTTCCCTACTTATCTTGTGGGTACCTACCTACTTGTCAGAAAGTATAAAGAACTGAAACATAGTATAGCAGGAAGTGCTCAGGATTAAATCCTGATTTTACTACTTACAATCTGTACAAGCTGGGGCAAGTTGATTCATCTCTCAAAGCACCAGTTTCCTTCTCTGTAAAATGACAGGCAGGACTAGACGATCTCTAAGATTCCTTTCAGCTCAAAAGCCTTTTATGTGTCTGTGAATTATTTTATTTGCTTATCAAGTTAAAAGATCTAATGACTTCTTTGAAGGTTGTGTTGGTTTATTTTTCTCTTCTATTTAAATTATTCCATAAAGCATTATTAATTGATGAAGCTCTACATTTTACACGAGGTGAATTCACTTCTCTTCTTGATTACAGAAATATTTTTATAATCAAAGAGTTAAGTTAAAAAGGACCTCTGAAACTATCTAGTTCATTTTACATATGAGAAAACCAAGAGTGAGAAAAATTTAAGTAACTAGTATAAGGTTATAATTACTGTAGCAGAGTCAAGATTGGAACCCCAGTCCTCGGACTTCAACACCTAATTTCTTTACATTTATATCTTCATGAGGCTAGTAGGTTTTAAAAAACTATACCTTTCAATCTAGTATTTATTATCAACCTTTCCTTATCGACTGGCATGTCCCTACTGCCTACAAACATACTCATGTCTCCCCCCCATCCTCAAAAAACCTTAACCTGCTCTTTCTAGTCCCACTATCCTAGATCTCTCTTCTGCCCAGTTAAATTTCTTGAAAAAAATCTACAAATGCCTTACAAGCTAGCTTTTGATCTTGTCATTCAACCAAAATTCTCCCTTCAAAGTTATTAAATGATCTCTTAATCGCCAAATCCAATGGCCTTTTCTCAATTTTCATTCTCCTCAACATTAACAGTCATTACACTGTTGATAACCCTCTCTTCCTTGATAACCCTCTTCTCTCTAGGTTTTTAGGACACCACTCTCTTGTGGTTCTTCTCCTACCTGTCTGATCACTCCTTTTGTCTCCTTTGCTGGATCCTCTTCCAGATCATGTCCTCTAATTGTAGGTGTACCTCAGAGTTCTGCCCTGGTTCCTTTTCTCTTCTCCCTATTTTGCTTGACTTGGTGATCTCAACAGCTCCCATGGATTTAATTAGTATATTTATGCTGAAGATTCTCAAATCTATCCACTCTGCCCCAATACTTCTACTGACTTCCAATCTCACATCTCCAACTACCTTTCAGACATGTCAAATCAGATGTCTAGTAGACATCTTAAACTCAACAAGTCCAAATCCAAACAGCTCATTTTTTTCCCCCAAACACTCCCCCCCTCCCTACTTTCCCTACAACTGTTGAGGGTAACACTATGCTCCCAGGACCCAGGCTCAAAACTTGTGTTGTCTTTGACTCCTTTCTATCTCTCACCTCCCCATACCCAATCTGTTGCCAAGGCCCGTCAATTTCATCCTTGCAACATCTCTTTAATATGCCCTCCTCCTTCTGTTCTCTGATACTGTCAGTCCTCTAGTGTAGACCCTCATCACCTTACGCCTGGACTACTATAAGAGCCAGATGGTGCATCAATCTGCCTTTCCCTACTTCAATCCATCATCCATCCAACCATCAAAGCAATTTTCCTAAAGCACAAGTGTACAAATCATTCAGTAAATTTCGGGGGCTCCCTATCATCTCCAAGATCAAATATAAAACAATAGGCCTTCAAAGCATTTCATAACCTATCCCCCTCTTACTTTTCTAGTTTTCTTACACCTTACTCCCCTGTTATATACTCTTTGATTCAGTGACATTGGTCTGGCCTCCTGGTTGTTCCATAAACTCAATACCCCATCTCTCCACTCTATTCTTTCTTTCTTCTCTTCTCTCCAGCCTTTCCCTCCTCATCTGTGCTTCCTGGCTTAAGAAGATTTTTTTTTAAGTCCCACCTAAAATCCCATCTTCTACAGAAAGCCTTTCTGAACCCTTCTTGTTTCTAGTGCCTTCCCTTGCTCAAAGTCACCCGGCTAGTAAGTGCCTGAGGCTAGATTTGAACTCAATTCTTTCTGACTCCAAACCTAGCACTTTATTCACTGAGTCACCTTATCTGCCTCCAAGAAGAATGGAAATACAAATGGGGGGAAATCTTAGCATCACCTTTATCTGATAACGGTCTTAATATCCAAGATACATAGGAAATTAACACAAACACATGACCAAGAGTCATTCTCTAACAGGTAGGTGGTCCCAGATACATGTCAACAGTTCTCAAAAAAATTTCAAACTATCTTACAGTTACATAAAAGACTACTACAAGTTACTAAATTAAAACTACTATTAAAATTAAATACTAAATTAAAACAACTCCTGAATTTTCACCTTATATTCAGCAAATTAACAAGGATGACAAAAGACCAAAATAGTCATTCTTGGAGGGGGTATAGAAAAACAAGCACATTAACAGACTCTTGGTACAGCCGAAAAGGCATCTGATCTCTGGGGAAAACAATGTGGAATTATGCAAAAATATCAACTGTTCACTTCCTTTGATCCAGAGACTCCACCATTAGGCATATGCCCCACGGGGTCATACATATATCAAAATATTCACCTTTTTTATTGTGGAAAAATAGAAACAAAATGAGTGCCCATTAACCAACAAATCTTCAAAAATATTCATTAAGTACTGGAAATACAAAGAAAGGCAAAAATCAATCCTTGCCATCAAGCAATTTACATTCTCATGGGAGAAACACAATATAAATACTTAGGATACATCAATAATAGATACAGAGTAGATGGAAGGTAACATTAGAGGGAAAGCCTCAGGAAGCAAGGCAGACCGGGTAAGCTCTACTACAGAAAATGGTATTTAAACTGAATTTCAAAGGAAACCAGGGCTTCTGGGAAGTGGGTTTAAGGAGGCAGAGCGTTCTGAACGTGGAGGAGAACTGTACAAGGGCACAGAGTCGGGAGATGGAGTGTCAGGTGTAAGAAAAAGCAAATAGGCCACTAAGGGCAGGTCATAAAGTTTAAGGAAGAAAAGTAGAAAGGGGACAGGCTTAGAGAAACTTAAATAACAAATAAAGTATTTTATGGCTGATGATGGAGAAAACAGGGGATGCACTGGGGTTTATAAATAGATTAAAGATAGAGATCTGGGAATTAAGTTGATCTAGATGATAACGGAATCCCAGAAAGCTGATGAGGTCACCAAGTATGACAGTCCAGAGGGAAAAGAAGAAGGCTCAAAACATTGCCTTAAAGAACACACCTATAGTTAGCAGGTATAAAATGGATGAAGATCCAGCAAAGAAGTCTGAGAAAGAGCAGTCAGAAAGACAGGAAGAGAACCAAAAGAGGTCAGTATCATGAAAAAACAAAATGGGAAGTATCCAGTAGGAGAAGGTAATCAACAGCGTCAAATGTTACAAAACTACTAGATTTGTCGATTAGGAGGTAACTGGAAACTTTGGATAGAGCAATGTCAATTGAAAGATGTGGTCAAAGAACAGATTGTAAGAGTTTAGAAAAGAATGAGAAGAGAAGTGGAGGTACTCAGTAGAGACAGCTTTTTCAAGAAGTTTAAGGAGTACAGATATAGCATGACGTGAGTTTTTTCTTTTTTTAAGATGAGGGAGACATGGTTAGAGTAAGCAATAGGAAAGAAGACATGAAATACGATGAGACAAGGCTCAAGAGGTTGGGGATGACATTAGGGGACAATTTTCTGGAAAACAGAGAAGGAGATGGGATCAAAGATGCATGTCTAGGGGTTGACCCTGACAAGGAGAAAAACGATACCATTATCAGAGACTAAAGAGAAAGAGGAGATAGTGGGGTATGATGTCAGAGGAACACGAGATGAAAGGGATGCAAGTTCTCAGGAAATAGTCTCTTTTTGGGGGGAAAATGAAATACGAAGCAATGTCATCACTTGAGAGGGTGGGTGAGTACAATTAGAGACTTGAGGAGGTACAAGATTTGGAACAGCAGTTGTGGTAAGTGATAGAAAATATATTAGAGAACAGTAGAATTACCTTGCTATCCTGAAGATGCAGTTGAGATTAACTATAAATTTGTAGTGAATCCAATCAGGATCTAGTTTTGTTCAGCAGCACTAGAATAGAAATAATCCAGGCCTGGAGTTTGTCAAGGCCTGGTGAATGATAGGACAAGGAAGAAAAAGTAAATGATAATTTAGAATTTAAGTGGTTCATCAAGGGGTGGAGATTTAGAAAGGAATACTAGGGTAGTAATTTAAGAAAGCACTGAGGGGTAGTGGTATTAGAAGTCAAAGTGGGAGGGAAGAACAAGACTACACATAGAGAAAGATGGAATCAAAAAAATATTATAATCAGATAAAGAATGCAACACAAATGTGCATGATGAAAAGATCAAAGGTATTCCCTGTGTATAACGAAGGTAGAGGAGTGGCATGGGAATGCAACAGATTATGGAAATGGGAAGATAGAGATATAAGGAAATATAAAAACCTAAGATGAAATGCCTTAGTGCAAGGGCCTAAGTTAGGGTGGAGAGAGAGACCAGAAGTCAGGCACTGAATTAACTGAGGAAGGAATACAAATGTCCTAGAGGCGTTTTGCCTCAAGTCCATTGGGAATTTTTTAGGTCCTTGCATTGCTCTGAAGGACTAAGTCTACCAGAAAAACTACTCGCACACTATTGTTATTGCTGTGTACAAAGTTCTCTTGATTCTGCTCACTCAGCATCAGATAATATAAGTCCTTCTGGGCCTCCCTGAAGTCTTCTTGTTCATCATTTCTCACAGCACAAGAGTATTCCATTGCATTCGTATACCACAACTTGTTCAGCCATTCCCCAACTGATGGGCATCCCCTTGATTTACAGTTTTTGGCCTCCACAAAGAGAGATGCTATAAATATTTTTGTACATGTGGGACCCTTTCCCATTTTTATGATCTCTTTAGGACACAGTCCTAGAAGAGATAAAGTTGTGTCAAAGGGTATACACATTTTTGTAGCCCTTTGGGCATTACTCTCCAGAATGGTTGGATCAGCTCACAGCTCCACCAACAATGAATTAGTGTTCCAGCTCTCCCATATCTTCTCCAACATTTATCATTTTCCTGTTTTGTCATGTTAGCCAATCTGATAGGTGTGATATGGTACCTCAGAGCTGTTTTAATTTGCATCTCTTCTTTAATCAATAGTGATTTAGAGTATTTTTTCATATGACGATAGTTTTAATTTGTTCCTCTGAAAACTGCCTGTTCGTATCTTCTGACCATTTATCAATTGGGGAATGACTTGTATTCTTGTAAATTTGACTCAGTTCTCTATATGTTTTAGAAATGAAGCCTTTATGACAGACACTAATTGCAAAAATTCTTTCCCAGTTTTCTGCTTCCCTCCTAATCTTGGTTGCATTGGGTTTGTACAAAAATTTTTCAACTTAATGTAATCAAAATTAGCCATTTTGCACTTCATAATGTTCTGTCTCTCTTGATCAAAAATTTCTCAATTCTCCATAAATCTGACAAATACACTATTCCTTGCTCCCCTGATTTGTTTATAGTATCAGTCTTTATACCTAGATCATGTATCTATTTGGACTTTACTCTTGTGTACAATGTCAGGCATTGGACTATGCCCAGTTTCTGCCACAGTTATCCAATTTTCCCAGCAATTTTTGTCAAACAGTGAGTTCTTATCCCAGAAGCTGGGGTCCTTGGGTTTATCAAACAGCAGACTGCTACATTCATTGACTACTGTCTTGAGTACCTAACCTATTCCACTGGTCTACCCCTCTATTTCTTAGCCAGTACCAAGTGGTTTTGATGACTGCTGCTTTATAATATGATTTGAGATCTGGTAGGTCTAGGCCACCTTCCCTATCATTTCTTTTCATTAGTTTCCTAAAATTTTTTTTAATGAAATAAAATCCTATCCATTCCTTCAAGGACCAGCAAGGTACTAACTCCAAAAAGTTTTCCTTTATTGTAGCTCTAGCAATTTCTCCTTTGTTGAATCTCTCACAGAATTTTGTATCTCCTGAGTATTAAAAAATATTCTGATTTGTACTATAATCATACATATGCTTCATCACACCAACTAGACTGCTGTGTCTGTGTCCATTAGCACCTAGAAGAATGCCTTGTATGCTGCTGTTATTGTTGCTTTGTTGATTAGTCAAGTCCAAATCCTTGTGACCCCATCTGAGGTTTTCTTGGCAGAGATACTGGAGTGGTTTGCCATTTTCTTCTCTGGTTTATTTTACAGATGAGGAAACTGAGGCAAACAGGGTTAAGTGACTTGACCAGGGTCACCCAATTAGTAAGTGACTGAGGTCGTATTTGAACTCAGGTCCTCCTGTCTCCAGGACTGGCTCTCTATCCACTTAATAAATATGTGTTAAATTAGGTTCTACCTTTCCTAATCTGTAAAATGAAGAGGTTAAACTAAATGGTCTCTGAGGTCCAAATCATTTCTAAAATTTTCTGACTCTCTAATTCCTTTCCTATCAATCAACAATCATATAGTGAGTGCCTATTTTGTGCTGGGTACTACATAGATACTAGAGCTTCAAGAAAAAAATTGAAAGTCCCTGTCCCCAAGGGGCTCACATTCTATCTGGAAATAAATCTGTACACATACAAGCAAATACAAAAGATATACTAAATAACCACAAAATAATTCTCTAACTTCAAGACACTCAATGTTCTCTGTTCCCCTAAGAACTGAATATAGCTCAGACTGCTTTCCCTACCCACATAACAGCACTTGTTTCAGAATCACCTCTGCTGACTCATCAAAATACTTTTTCTTAGTGTTTATCTCTCTACTAGGTATGAGGATGAAACTAATAAGATTAAATAATTTTTATTTCTAAGAAGGTGCCAATAAAAAAAATTTAATGCCTTCCTCCAAGTAACTAATAAAAATACTGAACATAACTGTTTTTACGGTAGAATTCTGTGGACAATAGAGATCTCTTTTGATTTGACATTATTTCATTAATTGATACTCTGAGTCTTAGCAGTCTTTCAGTTGACCTAGAGGAATCTGCAGTTTAAGGGAATATGGGAGAGAGATTCTGGGATATGGAGTTCTTTCAATAGCACATATATAAATACATATAAAAAGAGCAAAATAATTACTTACTCCACTTATGGGTAAAACTAATTATGACTTTACTTTTCTCTTACCTTACTTCTCCCTTACCAACCCCCACCCCCAATTCCCCACCCTGGGAAGCTATAGAAGAACAAAATTTCTAAAAGGTCAGCACATTTTGAAAGACAAAGGACCTCAGTGCTAGAGATTTGAGGTTATTCCACTTTTTCTATCTCTAAATAGCTTCATTAACATTTTATAGTCTCTCCCTTAACAGTGGAACCCCTTTTAGGTTAGAGAAGTCACTAGAAAAATTCCTTAAGCACAGTAAAAACAGAGTTATCCAACACTCTATTAACTGTAAAGCTCTAAAACTTTGGCAGTTTTTATATTATCTAACATAAATCTAAAATTCATAAACCCTACGAACCTAGTATTTTAATTGTGCTAGAGACTTTAGGACAACCTAATACCTAATAGGAAGGTTTTACACATCATTATTGAATACAGAAATAATCTTACAACATTTCTATAGGTTAAATACTACTTTCTCTCTTGTTCTAGGGGGCAGATGAGTAATCAGATCGATAGAACAAGTAAATCAGTCCTTTTTTCAGTGGGTGGCATTCCCATATGTTCATTTCAGATTTTTAAAGCAATAAGAAGAGGAATTAAGGCAACAAGAATTAATTTTTAGTTTACTACAACTCATTCCCAGTATCAACTGAATTGCTAAATGTTTATATTATCTCAAAGTAGTAAATTAACATTTTTCTTTAATAATTTAAATATTTATTTAGCACCTACTATTTCCAGAGTACCACAAACATAATTTAATAAAATATAGCATTTCTCCTCATGGAGTTCTCATGTTAGTTAAGCAGCTATTATTTATATATATGTAATAATTTAACATAAATTAATGAGTAGAGAAATATAACCTAAACGCTTTAAAGAAGTCAAAGATTGTTACCATCTATAGTAATCACCTAAAGCACTGAGGAGAAGGTAACACTCCAACAATGTCCAAGAGAACTGAAAGATGAATGTAAACCAAGAGAACTCTACTACTTCCACCACTGTGTAACTCTTTTATCAGGTCAATTATCAATGGCATACACCAAATCTGAAGGCATTTGTCAAATATACTCTGGCTAACTCTAATACTTAGCAAATCTATGAAAAGAAAAGACTTGTATGAACTTGACATGAGAGTTCCAAGAAAGAAGTGACCAGTTCTAGATTGGGGTAGGGAAAGAGAAATCTGGGATATTTTAAGGAAGAAATAACATTCACTTTGGGCCTTACAAGACTTTAACAGGGGTGGTAGAAAGTAGAAGGAAGGACATTTTGGAAGGGGAATCAAAACGAACAACGTTAGGATGGTAAGAAGGTGTAAGAGTGGGTAAGTGGTTTAGTTTAACTATACCATACAGTTTAACATATAGTATATATATATACTATATGTTGCTTGAAAAAGAATAATCAGAGGTAAATTTGGAAAGACAGAGGTGGGTGGAACCTGGAGCCTCAAGGATTTATGTGGCCCTCTAGTTTCTCAAGTGTTGCCCTTTGAGTGAATGCAACAAATCCCCTTAATTAAAAGGATTTGTTAGGCAAAACTTGGACTCAACCCAAAAATGATACACAAGGACCTAGAAGGCCACATGTGGCCTCGAAGCTGCAGGTTCCCCACACCTGGTTAGAGTAAAATTATGCCAGCCAGGTATTTACTATGTATTAAGCAGCGTGCTGGGGTTACAAAGAAAGGAAAAAAACAGGGTCCCTGCCATCAAGAGGCTTACATTATAATGGAAGACATGACTTAAAAGGAAACTGAAAGGAAGAGAGGAGGGAAAATGTACCTACCCCAGTCATGGTGGTGGAGAAGCAGAGGCAGAAAGGATAAAGCAAAACTGGCCTGAACCTGTCCTCAAAATGGAAGCCACCAGAAGGAATGCACTATTGGCATGGTTGAGGGATGCTCCAAAATGAGACTCAGCTAATTCATAGTGAGCTGGAAGGTGGACTTGAGTCATGTTGTAGAGTTCTAAAAAAGCTTCACACAGTCTTAGAAGACAGACGGCCTTGCTAGGGACAAGCTAACTTGGAAAACATGAGTAGCACAGCAAAGGGCAAACAACCAACAGCAACAACAACAAAAAACTGAAAGGAAAAATGAAAAGGACAAAGTGAAAGAAGAAAAGCTTTGGCAGAGAAGAAATCCCAGATTTCTCTTTCCCTACCTCAATCTAGAAATGGTCACTTCTTTCTTGGAATTCTCATGTCAAGTTCACACAAGTCTTTTCTTCATAGATTTATTAAGTATTAGAGTTAGTCAGAGTATACTTGACAAATGCCTTCAGATTTGGTCTATGCCTTTGATAAGTGACCTAATAAATTAAATGGATCACACAACAGTGGAGGTAGTAGGGTTCTCTTGGTTTACAACAATCTTTCAGTCTCTTGGACATTGTTGGAGTGTTACCTCCTCAACGCTTTAAGTGATTACTACAGATGGTTACAATCTTTGACTCCTTTAAAGCCTTTAAGTTATATTTCTCTATTCATTAATTTATGCTAAATTATTTTATACATATCACAGCTGCTTAACTAGCACAAGGGCTCCATGAGGAGAAATGCTATACCTTATTTAAGTTATGAATGTGGTACTCTTGAAACTGAAGGGAGTTTCCCAAAAAGAAATGCTCTTTCCTCAACTTCCCAATCTTGCGCCTATCCAGTAACAGAGATGGCAATATACTCTCTTCAATTTTTTAATCTAAAAGTTTCTAGTATCCTAATCTTGCAAATGAAGAGGTTACTAGAATATGTACAAAATTAAATTAGGGCAAAACTCAGCCCAAATGTTAAGAATTTTCCTAACTAGAGACTCTAAGCTTGTGGTGATACAAAGAACAAACATGCAAAAAAATTTTTTCGTCTCAAATAAACTGGGCAGTGGAGGATATCATAATGCCACTAGGCTAAAAAAATGGGCAGAATTACTGCAGTAGGGTTCAGTTCAGTCAATTTTCAGTCATATCCAACTCTTGGTGACCCCATTTGGGACTTTTTTAGCAAAGAGTGGTTTGTCATTTCCTTCTCCAGTTCATTTTACATCTAGGCAAATAGGGTTAAGTGACCTGCCCAGGGTCACGCAGTAAGGTCCAAGGGTGGATTTAAACTCAGAAAGATGAGTCTTTCTGATGCCAAGCCCAGTGTTATCCACTGAGTTACCTAGCTGGTCCATTGCAATAAATCTCCAGAGAAAAATGGGAGAGACAAGAGAGAGAGTGACCAAAGAAAATGTCACACACTAAACTATCACCCCTTCCCTGGAAAAATTATAAGAAAATCCTAAAAAGAATTCATGAACATCTCTATCCACCAGAAAGGATGTAGTAGTAGATGGCAAATTCTACTCTCAATAGTAATACCCTTTCCTTGTAATTCCTCCTTAAACTAGAGGTAGTCAGGTGACACAGTGGAGTGATGGCAGGGTCTGACGTCAGAAATATCTAAGCTCAGATCTGGCCTCAGGTATTTACTAGTTGTGTGACCCAGGGTTAATCATGTAACCTCTGTCTGCCCCAGTTCCTCAATAATAATAATACCATCTACCTCCCAGGGTTGTCACGAGGACTTAATGAGATGATGCTTGTAAAGCACTACAACACTCAGCCCATTAGCAGGTACTTAATAAATATTCCCTTCCTTCTTTCCTTCCCTCCTTCAAGATTGTGATAGAACTGTAGGGAAATGTTTGTCTCTGAATTACAAATTCAGAGTTCTAGTTAATTCTCAAACCCCTATTCCAGCAGGAAGAGAAAATGACTAAAGAAAGAATCTGGAAGGTATCCTTAAATTTAGGGGACTAGAAAGTTTAACAATGAGTGAAAAGGAGTAGTCATAAAGGCTGGAGGAAAGCAATAAAAAGAGACTACGAAGGAGGAGGGCCTAACCAATAATAGCAAATGCTGCAAAGAAAATAAAGAGGATTTGAATAATGAAAAAGGTCACTGGATTTGCCTATTAGGTCACTGCTGAGTGACAATGAAGATACAGTTTTAGTCAAGTTCTACATACTGAAACTAGGCTGCAAGAGGAGGAGGAATGAGTAGGTAGTCAGGAAGCAGAGGGAGTGAGTATAGACAATCTTCAAAAAATCTGTCAGTGAAAAAGAAATAGAATTGTAGACCAATGGGGTAATCAGGTTAGATGATGGTGTTTTGTTTGTTTGTTTTTTTATATTTTGTTTTGCTTAATGATAGGAAAGACCTAAGCAGGCATATGAGAAGGGCATGAAGAGAGAGAATGATACAAGAGTAAGGAGAAATGATTGACAGTAAGATCCTGGGAGAGTAAAAAGGGAAGAGAGTCAAGGCAGAGACAGATGGTAAGTCTTGGTAAGAATGGTCATCTCATCTCCTTAAACAAGAGGAAAGAAAAATGATGAAAAAAGAAGTTTTGAAGAAAGTAGGTAAGGAGTTAAATCAACAAATATGGATTAAGTTGAGGCAGTTGGTGGCACAGTGTAGAGAACTGGGCTTGAAGTCAGGAAAACCTGAGTTCAAATCTTTAAACACTTAACTAGCTGTGATTGCGGGCAAGTCACTTTGTCTGTCTGTTTCTTCATCTGTAAGATGGGGAAAATAACAGCATCTACGATCTAGGGTTGTTATGAGGATCAAGTAAAATAATACTTGTAAAGCACTTAGCACAGTGTGTGGCACATAGTAAGTGCTATATAAATATTAGCTACTATTAAATTCTAATACCCTGCTAGATGCTAGGATTACAAAGATGACACAGTCCTTTCCTATAAGAGGTTACCATATTCTAATCAATCAAGACACAACAGGCATACAAAAACAAATAATTCAAAGTAGAAATGTTACTGAATAAAAATATCTACTAAACACCCACTGTGTGCAAGGCACCATGATAAATGATGTGTATGCAAAAAGAAAAACAAAACAATGTATTCCCCTTAAGAAAAAAGAAGAGATATGACATGATCAGAGATAATTATATAAAGACATTCTGAGAAAGGGGAAATCACAACTAGCTAGGAGGATGAGATAAGGCTTCACAGAAGAGATAGCACCTGAAGACAGACAAAATCCTCTAGAGAGTAAGAAATCTGGAAAGCTTCATGGGAGAAAGGCAGCTGTGCTGGGCCCTGAAGGAAGAAAAATATTTCAACAAGAGAGATAAGGAAGAAATATGTTGTAAGGATGGAAGACAGCCTACACAAATACATGGAGGCAGGACAGGGCTAGAATACACTGAGACACAGTAGTACAACTCAGAGTAAAGTGGGAATCAAACTAACCCGCTAAAAGCAAAGAGTACGGTCCAAAGAAAATAATTTGTCCAAGTGCATGCTAACTAATTTGTTGCAAAGCCAGACATAGAAGTCTAGTCTTCTGATTACCATGTTCAATGACCAATCAAATGCCATGTTGAAAAGAGGAGGATACCAAAGACAAATTTCCCAATTTTGCCCAGGGCTAACTTTATAAGGGGCTATTGACCCTGAAAACTGAAAGTTGTTTAGTCTGGCTGGGAAAAACGGTATGAAGGGAGGAGGGGTAGTAATTCCTGAAACTACAGGTTAGCAAATTCTCATAACAGAGACAAATGAAGTAATAGGAGGAGGGGAGGTGTCTTGCGGTGATGCTTCTGAAAGCTACTGAGAATAGGATGACAAGCTATATCCCTTCTCTAGACTTGCTAGGCCAGTAAGATGAAAGAATGACTTCAGTTGGAATACCTCTGACTCACCAAACTATACCAGGATACTAAACAGCTCTTAAAACCCTAAAGAGTTCAATATGTAAATGTGATGAAAAACTGATTGAATGAAATGAAATGAGAGAATTTTCCAGTCTGAGATCTCCCCAAAACTCCAGCCACTTATTTTCAATTAGATGTCTCACTGGATTCTCAAATTCAACACAAACAAAACAGAATTTATACGTCTTTCTCCCAAAACTGTTCCTCTTCTAACTGTAAATTATGTCAGTGGCACTTCTATTTTTCCATTCTCCCATGTGAAAAATTTTCATTGTTAACGCATAAACCTGTACTTAATAAACACCATACTTAATTAATATTTGTTAAATTGAATGCCTGGAGTTTGTCTTCTTATGCCTTTGTGACAAAACCCTTTTGATGGACCCCTATTACCTGAACAAAATGCAGCAGAGTGTAGTGGAAAGAGCGCTGGATTTGAAGTCAGTAGAGACTTGGGTTCGAATCCCACCTCTGATACTTAGCAATTGTGTGACCATAGGCTAGTCACTTAACGTCTTTGAGCCTCAGTTTCCTCATCTGTAAAATGGGGATAATGATACCTGTAGTACTTACTCAAAGGGTTATTAGGAGGAATAAATGAGATAATGTTTGTAAAGTGCTTTGCAAACCTTAAAATACTATAAAATAACAATTATGATTATAATCTCAACATTAAAGTTCAAATTCTTTAGCACAGCACCCAAGACTCCGCAATTCAAGTCAACATAATTTTTAAACACTAAGAATTAAGCACTGAGAAATAAAATTTTCCTCATTTCTAATGAAAAGTTTCCAGATACACGTAGATAAGCGACCATACGAGGTAAACTGAGGTAGGAGAGAAAGCTAGCAGCTGTTGAAGGATTCAGAGTAAACTCCTGAAGGAGGAACTGTGTCAACTGATCCTTGAAGAAGATAGGAATTTTAAAAGGTAAAGATCAGGGCAGAGAGCATTCCAGGAATGGAATACAAGAATAGTTATGTTTGAAAAGGTATGTAAGGTAAGCTGGAGACAGATTTAAGAAAGCTTTAAATACCAGTGGAAGGAGTCTGTATTTTATCCTTGAGGCAACAGAAAGTCATTCAAGTTTCTTGAGAAGGGGAACAACATGTTCATACTTGTGCCTTGGGTAGGTTATTTTAACAGCTGTGTATAAAGATGATTGGAGATTGGAAGATACTAGAGGGATAGAGACCAACTAGAAGACTATTATCACAGTACAAATAAGAGATAATGGAGGCTTAAATTAAAGTGTTGGCCATATGCATTCACTACATTTAATTTTTAAATGAATTACTATCCATAATATGAATAAATTAAGCCAACACTATGCCTACATAAACCATCTATGTCCCAGATGCTGGGGATACAAAGACAAAAATAAAATAGTCCTTGCCCTCAAGAAGTTTACATTCTATCTGAGATTTCATGTACCTACACACAAGCATTCACAAAACATACAAAATAAAGATAAGGTCATTGTTTTTAGGGGAAGCAATATCCCAGTAGATGGAGGGCCAGTCTTGGAGTCACTCCTTATAGACAAATATTACCTATACTATCTGAACATAGCCATTCAGTTACTCTTTCAGTGCTCTCAAAGAACTCTCTAATACTAACACTCTAAATTTAAAAGGAGCTGTTAATCTGCATCACAGCAGGAGTACTATAATTATATATCTGAAACAGCAACAACAAAAGATAATCAATTTAAAAAAATAAAATGTTTCAATATCAACTAGCTATGACTATAATTAGTGTGTACTTCTTGTTTTAGCACAAAGAGATAACATTCAGGCTAAAATTAAATGATAAAAAAAGAAGATATGAGATACATTCAGGGAAAAATAAATGATAAACCACTAATATGGAGTATTTTCTTGTTATAATGAATTATAATAAGGCATTGGCACCTCCCTACTTCAGAGGAATTTTATAAATGAAGATTTTTACAAAAGACCTGAAGATCCCTGAAAAATCCTAGAGACAATTTGGTGTGGTGGAAAAATTTATTGGAGTGGAAGTCAAAAGGCCTGGGATTTAGTCTTGGCTTTCCCCCTACCTAGCTGTGTGACCTTGGGTAAAGTTGTATAACCATCTTGGGACTATTCTATAATAGGTATCATGGTCTACACTTCTTCTATCTATAACAACAAAAGAGTACAACTACCTATAAAATCCTGTGCAATTATTTTTAAAGTTATTTTGATTATCTGATTACAGGGTGAGGTACAGGAGGAGTTATGTTGGATTTTTTCCACATTCTTTTCATAGGTTTTAGATTGTAGGAAAATTGGCCTTCACAGAGCTAAGACTGGCCTATTAACAAGAACTGTATTTTTTTTATTTATAGGACTTTTGAATCATGGTATCATGGTATTTGAGATATGCTAAATTTAAATTCTTATTTTTACTTATGCTAAATTTTTGTTTTCTATCTTAACAAAAAGCAAATGTTCTTCCAAACATTAAAATGTACATGCTAAATTAAACAGCCCTCTCTATCTTTGAAAACTAGGTCAATACAGAATGATTTTCCTAGTAGCCAACTACAGACACCTTCACAATTCATGATATTTAGAAAGATCAGGCAAAAGATGTATGCACACAGAATTGCCACAGCAAGGAAAACAGTGCCCCCTTGTGATTACTGTACAATTAAAGTAGATATTTTAAAAAATGCCTCAGTGAAATTTTAATAATGAAAAAAGTGATACTGGGATTTCCTCTCTCCAACTTCCTTCTCCCTTCTTTTTTCTTTGCTTCCTCCTGTTACCCTCAAATACACACACACACACACACACACACCATATCATGTACTTACCAGTCTAGTGGAATTTCCCAATTAATTAGTTTACCTTACAAACAGTAATAGATTTGAGAAGTTATGTGAATATGACAAATGAAGCCCTATTCCTTACAGCAAAGGTACTATCCAACTACTTATGGTACTTCTGTAAAGCATGTCAAGAGGCTTAATTTACTAGATGAATCAGGAAAAGGATTAATCCTGGTGTAGTAGGAAGAACCCTAGGGGCGTAGAGAGAAAGGATGCAAACTGATGTCCTCATCCTAATACTAAATAACCCATGTGACTCTAAGCAAATCACTTCTCTGTGTCTCAGTATTCTCATCTGTAAAATGAAATGGCTTGACTACTAAATTCTTTGATCTACGATTTAGTCTTCTGTGGAGCAAATTAAAGTCATGGTTTGTACCATATTCGGGGTAACATTAATTAAATTTTGTAATTTGACTGCTGCGGGTTTCTCAAAAAATAAAAGGTTAATTTTCTGCAGTATTCCACTTAACAATGTTCACTTCAGTTTAACATGACTTATCAATAAGATCTCAGTGCCTCAGTATACATGATGAGCTATCTTTAACTGTAATAGAGAATTTAATAATAGTATTATTATTATTTGACAATTCTGATTTCTAACAGGGTCAACAAATACCTTTGTCAACTCATTCTTAACATTCTCCCTTTTGAAGTTTTCTACATATTTTACTTAAACCATAAAGAGGACACAAAACAAAAAATAAATACAATGGTGTGAAGATTCATAATCACTATATTTGATAAGTTTAAACTTTTTAAAAACCATGAACTTCACAACCGTATCAATATATTCTAACAATGAATATATACCCTCGTCTTAAATAATCTGCTTTAATTTATCTGAATTAGTAATGACAGGGCTAAAATAATACCTCTGAGTCTCCACTTTCCTCATCTGCAAAATGAAGAGATTAGATGAGGTGATCTCTAAGGTCCCTTCCAGTTCTGTGAGTATTAACACACACATTTCTTTCAGCGAAGTCATATCACATTCCTTAAGTATATTTTTATTCTGAGGTTTTCATTTACCTACATTTAGCCCTTCTCAGTAATCTGTGAGCTGTGCCTCCAATACAACATCTGTAATGTCTTTACATTTTTAGTTACCTACAGCCTGCTATTATGACACGTGATGCCTTAGAAATTTATTTTGTAGATGAGCTATGTCACAATTCATTCAACAATCATATTTAGTAAGTGCCTAAGTAGAAAGGAAGAAATGTGTATAGAAATAAAGGGGAACAGAATTCTAAGCATTCCAAGTTTAAATGTTCCTCTTTACCATAAGTTCAATATTTGAAAATGTCTCAAATCAAACCTACCACTTAGTTGCACAAGTTAAATATTAACTTTGACCAAGAAACAACTTCTAATACCACATCACAAGTTATAGATCACTTATCAAATGGATTTCATTTCTTCTGTTATAAAATCTATGCCTGATATAAAATGTCTTCAGCAAAATGTGTGAATTTTGCATAGATAATAACAGTATATTTGTCTAGAGTTAACAGGCTTATACAAAATTCTCACAACTCTTTGAGGTAAGTAGTACCAATATTATTTTACAGAATAACAACTTCAGAGTTGGTCCTTCAGATCTCTAGTACAGGGGTTATTATTATATTGTATCATGAATCCCTTTAGTAGACTATTGAAGACTATGGACCTGACTCAGAATGTTTTTAAATACATAAAATTAAGAGTATCACAAAGGAATCCAATAATAATGAAAGTTACCAAAATATTTTTAATTTAATTTTATTTTTTGCAATGATGGACTTTATTACACTTCACTGCTCTCAGCAAAGCAATGATCCAAGATAATTTCAAAAGATGCAGGATAGGAAATGCTGTCCACATCCAGAGAAAGTACTATGGAGTGACAATTCCATGTTCAATGGGCCACTTCAGGGTCAGAATCTCTCTGTTGCTCTAGGCCTCATCTCGGATACAGCTGTCTTCCTGACCCATATTCACCATCACCCCATGATGTCTAGAATACCCATAACAATGGAAGGGAAGGCAACCCAAGGGACACTTGTCTTCTGCAAAGCCAGCTTTGCACAATCCAGAGCAATTGTCAAAATGAGGGCAGCATTATCATCTTCCAGGGTAAATTTTGAAGTGGCAAGTTTAAACCCTGGAGAGACAGGAGGTGGTATGGCACCTACAGGCAGGAAGCGGCAAGTGCAAGCTGGGTAGAAGACATTACAGCTGAATGAAATTGTTTAATTTTTTAAGAACTAGGGGGAAAAAAAAAACATGGCATTTGGTAAATACTGTAGTAATAAATGATTGCCATGTCTTTAATTGACTGTACTTACTCCATACCAAATATGGGGGTTCTGATGCCATTAGATGTGATTACTAAAATGTCAAAGGAGACAGGATGACTGATTTTCCCTGTAACACCTTTTGAAAATGCATTCTATTGAACTGTTTTTCTCTTGTCTTACAACTTAAAAAAAAAGCTGGTAAGGGAGGTTACTTTTGATCTCAGTGCTGTTAGATCTTAAATGAGCCAATTATTGAATGTGACAAAATATTTGGAAAACAATGAGAAATATTTTGTTTTAATTAACAAACTAATGATAATGATAAATGACTTACTGCTGGGAGAAAAGCACAGCAAAATCCCCTGATGGGGTCTATGTGAGATTCATTTGGCCTTCTTACTTAACCTATTCAAAGATCTCTCTAGCCCTGTTGACAGTGTTTAGAGATTCTGTAAGGCTGCAGTTTAAGGCACTAGGACCTCTCCAAGCCAAAGTAAGGAAATTTATGGGTTAAACTTTCAATTATAAGTGAGTTTCATTTGTGATCATTTGGAAAATCATGAATTATATCTGTTACTATTTCGCATATAGTAAAGCTACATTTGTGCACCAACTATTCACCAGGTGTAAACTAGTGCTCACTGTTTTCCATTAAGATTCCAGAACTTACCATTTGTGCTGATTATCCACCTTATCCAACATTCCACCAGCTTGCCTCCCCAACATTTCCTGTTGGTGGTTGTTGCTCTCTTTTACTTATTCAGTGGATAAAAGCTTTTTAGTTCTTATTGGCAAGTTTTACTCTGAAGCCCACCTGCAGTGGCCAGATGTACTCCCCCTTCCTCTAGACTATCTACAGACTAGACTAAGGGGGCAGTTTGAAAATCTATCAATTACTTATTTGGATATAACTGGGAACATAGGTGCATGTGGTGAATTTTGTCTCCAACAACTATACTGAATGTATGGAAAGGTTAATAAATACTGCCTGAATCTGAACCAATGCTGTTGAAAATTTACTGTCACATGAACACAACAACTATACTCTGGCCATAATATATGATGAGATGAAGTTCCTAGGGTTTCCTCCCCAGTGTGAATGCTCTGATGTTTAGCAAAACTGGAGCTCTGTGTGAAAGTTTTTCCACATCAATTACAGTCAAAAAGTTTCTCTCCACTGTGGATTCTCTGATGGGTAGTAAGCTGGGAGCTTCTTCTGAAAGTCTTTCCACATTGATTATACAAGTAAGGTTTCTCTCCAGTGTGGCTTCTCTGATGTGTGTGCAGCAAGATTATAACTCTGTGTAAAAACTTTTCCTTAATGATTACATCTAAAAGAATTCTCTCCAGTGTGGATTCTCTGATGTCTACTGAGATAGGAGCTACATGGGAAAGTCCTGCATTGATTACATCTACAAGGTTTCTTTGCAGTGTGGATTCTGTGATGTCCAGCAAGATGCCTCTTCTTTGTGAAAGTTTTTTCACATTGAATATATTCAAAAGGTTTCTCCCACTGTGGATTCTCTAATGGCTACCAAGAGAAAGTCTTTCTGCCCTGATTACATCTATAAGGCTTCTCTAAAGTGTGGATTCTCTGATGTGCAAGACCCCCAGGCTAAGAACCCTAATCTAGTACAATCCCTTTAAGGCACAGTCAACAAGTGATCTTTGACATCCACAACTAAGGGGCAAGTAGGCCTCTTCCATTTGGGATATTCCATTTGGGTTCTGCTATTTAATACACTATCTATAACTGCATTCAATTTACACAGATCCAAGCACCAATTCTTAGATTAGAATCATCCTTCAAAGCTGACATGGAACTATGAATAACTACTCAACAACTATTCCATGAGTTCTAATATTATCTAATCTATATCTCTCCATCATTTCCACAAGAATAATATGAAATACTCTGTCAGGTTAAGGGATTTGGACCAACCAAGAACACCAGATTTTTATACATTATAATAGCCTAAATGGGCTGACTCTGCAAGCCTAAATCTGAAATAAACATATTCCATATTTTATTTATATTCTTTCATCTATATCTAGATTTTATTTTACCTAATAGTTTAGATTAAATCAGAATTCAAGTCACAATTTTTTATGGGAATATTAATTATGCACAAATCATAATTAAGACCTATTTTATTTAAAGAATAAATAATACTGAAAACTTTAAGCTGGATTCCCTAAAGCAAAGATTAAAATAATACATTATTTTAATGTTTAAAGCAAGTTAATTGACATTAGATGATTTGCAAGTAATTAAGATAGAGTAGCACAGCCTTAAGGAATTACAAAGAAAATTAACTTCACATAATCATTATCTAAAGAAAAATAGTCTAGCAGCCACAAAACCTGGGTTCCAGTCTTATCTTTCCCATCTACTTGCTCTGTGACTTTGGTCATGTCACTCAACAATGCTGGACCTGTTTCCTTACCTGTGAAGAAATCTGACTAGATGTATCTGAGGCCTATTCCTGCTGCAAAATTCTTTTATTCTGTTTTTCCTCCATTAAACAGATTTTTTTTTGAAGGGGGCTGGGGTGGAAAGTTATAAAAGGCTCTGGCCTTATAATTAAATCAGGATGGATATTCCCTATGTGCAAATGCTCTCCACTGATAGAAACTGACAACTGCTCAGGGAGGATTAACTTTTCTGAAATGCCCCTGTAGCTCCCTGAGTGAAGTGTGCTAGAACTGCAAAAGACCTCTGGTTCTCTAAAAAGCAACAGTTAACAAACAAACAAAGAAAGACTTACTTGGCCATAGTAGGAGAAGGCTATTCAACAGAGACAGGCATCAAGGACACTAAGTTGATTCAGCTGAGAGAAGCTTACTATCATCTACCAGTCAAGCATAAGAGTCTCCCTGCTCAGTATGTCTAACACAGGCCTACAACCTTTTTAAGTTTCACTAATATAGAAACTGGGGCAGCTAGGTGGTGCACTGGATAGAGTACCAGTGCAGGAGTCAGGAGGACCTGAGTTCAAATCTCACCTCAGACACTTGCACTCACTAGCTGTATGACCTTGGGCAATCACTTAACCCCAACTGCCTCATCCTGGGTCATCTCCAGTCATCCTGATGAATGATGGTCACTGGATTCAGATGGCTCTGGAGGAGAAGTGAGGCTGGTGACAACAGCCCTCCCTCACTCAGAACAAAGTTAAGTGCAAGTCATGTCATTATTTCTCTGATGGCATGTCTTCTTCGGCAACGAAGGACAAATGCATAATACAGAAACCACTATCTTCAAGAACCTCTATGGGCCAGCAGTGACATTTATGTGAGAGTTAAACTAATTATTAAATAAATAAAATTTTTCAGAGAAAATTGTCTATAATCAATGCCTCCACTTCCCTGCCTCCCTTATTAACCTTTCACTGTCTGGTTTTATCATTCAACCAAAATTCTTTCTCCAAATTGGGCCATCTGGCAAAAACTATTTCTTCTTCCCTCCTTATCTCACTTACCTCAGACCCCTTGTTCCACTATGTTCTCATCTATGATGAAGAGGTGACCTTTCTCTTTGCCACGGTAATGCCCTATACATACACTCTTCATCCAAACCCCTCTCCTCCTCTTCAGTAGACAGCCCCCTTTATCTTCCCATTCTCTGATTTTTATCATCTTATCCACTAGATCCTTCTGTTGCCAGATCACATCACTAGTTATCACCCTTTTATCTCTTTTTTCTTTTTTAACCAAATCTATTGAGAAATCTACCTACACTAGGTACCCTTACTTCCCTTCCTCTCATCCACTTCCAAACTGGCTTCCAACTTCTTCTATGAATTGAAAATGTTCTTTCCAAAGTTACCAATAATTTTTTAATTGCCAAATCTAATGCGTTTTTCTCAATCCTCATTTTAAAAAATCTCTCTGCAGCCTTTACAGTTGAACATCTCCTGCTGGATTCTTTATCCTCTAGTTTTTGTGACAATATAATGGTTTTCCTCTTACCACTGTGACCACTCTTTCTTAGTCTCCTTTACTGTATCTTCATCCAATTGTTGCCACTAACCCTAAGTAAGCCTAAGGCTCTGACCTGGGCTCTCTTTTCCCTTATCATCTCATCATCTCATACTGGTGACCTCATCAGTTCCCTTAAGTACAATTCTTCTCTATGCAGGTGATTCCCAAATCTATCTATATTTAGCCCCCTAGTCTCCTTCCAGGCTCTAGTCCCACATCAACTGACTTTTAAAAAGCTCCAACTGAATGTCCCATAAGTATCTCAAACTCAGTAGATTCCAAAAAAATCATTACCTTTACCTCCTAACCTTTTTCTCTTTTCAATTTTCCTGTTACTGCTATCTTCCCACCCACTTTCATCCTTGGTGTCATAAGCCCCGACATGTGATATCCGTGATACCTGTGACAGTTATGTATTGATACAAGCAGGCCAGTTTGCCTTTGTAGTTCAAGCACTATTTTCCTCAGACCCAAAGGAAGACATTGTGTCCCTGCTTAATAACTCAGTGCAAGTGAATTGCCCAACTACAGGTCCCAGGCCACATCCCACTTGGTCACTGTTTGGGCTCTGAATAGCTCAGAGTGAATGTAAGTAACAATTATTTCTGTTCTGTCCAGAAACCCAGAGGGCTGTCCCTTCCCAGATTGAATTTTTTATTTTTGGCCTCATTTCTTACCTAGCCATAATCACTAAATGGGGGTTGCCTCAGTCAAATTTAAGACCTTAACTTAAACAGGCCAAAGTTTTCCACTGCATATGGGGCCATTTCCGGTCATCCTGATCTATATCTTGCTACTGGACCCAGAGGAGAGACTGAGGCTGGTGACTTTGCACAGAACCTCCATCACTTAAATCCAATTCACTAGCATGTCATGTCATCACTTCCCTGATGTCATGGTCCTCTTTGAGAAGGAAGAACACAGTAAGGGTCATGTCAGAATTTCACCACTAGGTGGCATTCTCTGGGAGGCAGTGGTCCAGTAGCTCTTTCTGTTCTCTGGAAGATGCATGAGAGAGCCATCTGCTACACATTGATAAAGTTCACACAGAAGCACAAGACAGACTTGCACCTGTTTGTAGTCAGCTTTGAAGGAAAATATTTCCTGAAACAATGTACTTTTTGGAGAGAGCTAGAGAAAAATGACAGTCAACATACTTCTTGGCCACCCTATTACTTGGGAAGCACAACCAGTGGAAATGCAGGCTAGAAAAAAGTACAAAAGAGGCTCTGACTACATAGGTCTGAATGGGAGGGGTTCGATTCAAGAGCCATGAAAGCATGTTTACCTTCTGGGGGTTAGAGGCACAAATCACTGAGGGAGGGAGAACAAGTCACTTGACTTCTCTAGGCCTAAGTTTTCTTACTTATCAAATAAAAGGATAATTTCAGTAATGCCTGAAAAGAAGGTGATTCTGAGGCAAGTGAGCAGACCTAAGAGGATAATTAATAAATTGACAATACTCAAAATAACTTTGAAAGTCTTAAGAAGTCTGAACAAATCACTATTGATTAGAACAATGCAAATAAAAACAGCTCTGAAGTACAACATCATGCCTATCAAGATTGGCTAATAAGACAAAACAGGAAAATAATAAATGTTGGAGAAGATATGGGAGAGTCAGAACATTAAAGTATTATTGGTGAAGTTGTGAATTGATCCAAACGTTCTGGAGAGCAATTTGGAACTATGCCCAAAGGGCTATAAAAGAGTGCATATTATTTGATCCAGCAATACCATTTCTAGAACTGTATCCCAAAGAGATTATAGAAATGGGAAAAGGAACCACATGTACAAAAATATTTATAGCAGCTCTTTTTGTGGTGGCCAAGAATTGGAAATTGAGGGGATGCCCATCAACTGGGGAATGGTGGAACAAGTTGTAGGATATGAATATAATGGAATATTATTGTGCTATAAGAAATACTACAAGAAATGATGAGCAAGAGGACTTCAGAAAAATCTAGACTTATATGAACTGATGCTGAGTGAAATGAGCAGAACCAGGAAAACATGGTACACATTAACAGCCACATTGGACAATGACTGACTTTTTTGGACTTAGCTCTTCTCAGCAATGCAAGGATCCAAGACAACTCCAAAAGACTCACAATGGAAAATGCTATCCATGTCCAGAGAAAGGACTTTGGAATCTGAATGCAAATGGAAGCATATTATTTGCTCTCCTTTCCTTTTGTTGTTGTTTCCTCTTTCTCATGGCTCCTTCCATTAATTCTAATTCTTCTTTACATCATGACTAATGTGAAAATATGTTTAATATGAAAGCATAAGTAGAGCCTATATCAGACCACACATCATCTTGGGGAGAGGGAGGAAGAGAAAATTTAAACTCAAAATCTTATGGAAGTGAATGCTGAAAACTAAAAATTAATTATTTTCTTTAAAGAGTTAACATGACAATGACCAACAATTCCAGAGGGTGGATTATTAAGTATGCTACCCTACCTCCTGACAAAGATCTGATGAATTCAGAGAACAAAGGGAAAACATAAATTTTTGTGGATATGGTCAATGGGGAAATTTGTTTTGCCTGACTATGCATGTTTGTTAGAAGAATTTTGTTTGTTTTTATTGGAGGGGAGGGTGAAAGGGAGGGAAAATGAACTTTTGTCAATTGAAAAAATAAAAATTTAACAAACATGAGAGATTAAGACTTCAACCAATCACTCTCTTAGATCTGTAATTATCTTGTCTCTCCATCCCATGATTCCTGGCCCCTACTATCTGATTCCTGTATTGCTACATCTCTAAAATGATCTTCCCATTTCCACTTTCTCTTTCCTTAATTTATGTTGTGAAGATTAAATGAGATATTAAGTGAATATATGAACAAGGTATGTACTACTCTGTAAACCTTAAAGGCCATATCAATGCTAAGGTAACTATTACTGTTACTATTCTGAATATATAATGAATATTCCTAAAATACCATTTTCATCATTACATCGTTTTACTCAAGGTCTAGTGAAGTCCCTATGGCTCTGACAACAAATCTAAACTCTTTTTGCTTTAAGAATTTCTATAATTCGTGTCAAGACGATGCATTCACTACTAAAGAAGCCAACAACAATATATTACAAGGCAAAAATTACTTATAAAAGTCACATTAAATATAACTTTAAAATTCAATCACCAATATTTATGGCTAAAATTTATAAGTATTTAAACATACGTAAAAAATTTTACATTGAACCTTTTTTAAATCATCATTTAGTTTTTGTCTGAGAACTCTAAGTTTAACAAATGGAATTATATGATCTCAAAGTTAAAATGAGACTTAAAGATAATCTAGTAGAGCCCACACCTGAGGAAGAATTCCTTCCAATAAACAAATGCCTGACAAGAGGTCATCTAACTTCTGCCTGAAGACTTCTATCTCTATCTCGCCAGACAACCTCTCAAGACAACCAATTTCAGTCCTGAATAGCCCTAAGAAAAAGGGAATTTTTCTTCTTGAATAGAAATCTACCTACAACTTATACTCACTGTTCAAACTATTAGCTTTAATACTAGTTTTGTAATCTACTTCTAGAACTCATCATCACTTTCTCCTACTGTTCTTCACTTAAGTATTCTCCATCACATCTGTGCCGTTCAGCTTGCAGATTTCCCTACAGGGTAAATCTCAACCTACAGTGTTAGTAGTCCACCAGCCCTTGTATTGATGCCATACAAGTCTTTATCATATCTTGGGGAAGGCCATATCAACTATTCATGTCAGGTTGACAGGATCCACTTTGGTTTGTTTTAGGAGGAACTTGGCACCAAATATCAGAATTACTTCTTTTTCCTCCTCTGACCATTACTGGAAGTCTGTTAGCAGCACCTGTGATTGCTCACCATTGTTCTCTGGAGCATGAGAGAGTTCAAATGCCTTCTCTATCAGCAAAGCCTCAAACCGATTAAGTGACTCAATTGGCTGAGTGTTCCAGAGCCACATTCTTCTACCCTTCAAACTCCTGACACAGTTAGATTTCTCTCTGCCTCGTAAAATTCTTTTTCTTTATTTTTCTCAAAGCATTATTACTCACACTCTTTCAAGGATGACTTTGTTCTCCTAGAGCAGAGAGGCATTCACTGAGCCCTTTCATTTTCTCCTCCTAGAAGGTGGCATGACATAAGAAAACTTCCTAACCAAAAGAAGGCTTCAAAAGTGTAATGGCCTACACTTTGAGAAGTACTTTCTTATCACTAAAGGTTTTCAAGGAAAGAATGTATGTTCATTTTTCAGAGGTGTTGTAGAGATGTGTTTCCTGCTCTGGGATGGATTAGATTCCTATGGGATTCTTCCAGAGGTTCTTTCCAATTCAGATTATATGAATCACATCTGAATTATACTAAGGGAGGTAACATTTTAAAATAGAAAAGATTTTGTACTTAAAAGTTAAGAGATTCAAATCCTTCTTCTCCTATTTAAAAGCTGTGGGGGGGCAGAGCCAAGATGGCAGAGTAGAAAGACTCACATTTGCTAGCTCCGAACCCACAGCCCACAGATTTCCTGTAAAAAGAACTCCTGACAAATTCTGGAACAGTGGAAGCCGTGCAGAAACACAGTGAAGGAGATTTCCGTTGCAGAGAGCCCTGAAAAACCGACCCCAGGGGTCATCAAACCCCAGACGGGAGCGGATCCCTCCCCTCCCCCTGCCCTGGCCGCACCGCACTGAGAGGAGCGAGCAGACCCAAGCAGGCTTCAGGGTCCGTAATCTCTGGTGGCTGCGAAGGTCCCTCCACCCACAGACGCACAGGTCAGTGAGAGAGACGGGCTGAGAGGGGAGCGGGGTATCTCCGGGACTCGGACCCCCTTGGGAGGTGGCGGCTGCGGCAGAGGCTGAGGCAGAGGCAGCTCCGCCAGAGACTCCCGGGGCGGGCAGGGGCTCCGCAGCATCTCCACTGCAAGAGATCTCTGCATAAACCCCCTGAGGGAACTGAGCCTGAGAGGCGGCCCTGCCCCCACCTGAGTACCAGCAGATAAGCTCCCATTGAAGAGCAGTCAGGTCTGCCGCCAAAAGCCTGAGGCTGGGGAGCAGCATTTGAATCTCAGACCCCAAGCACTACCGGGGCAGATCTAGGCGGGGCTGGAGAGGACTCTCAGAAGTCAAGTAACTGTCTGGGAGCATTTGAATCTCAGACCCCAAGCACTAGCTGGGCGGATCTGGGCCAGGGGGTGGGGAGGACTCTCTGAAGTCAAGTAACTGGCTCGGAAAATGCCAAGAAAAGGGAAAAAACTAAGACCATAGAAGGTTATTTTCTTGGGGAACAGATGATTGCACCATTCCTCTCTGACGACGAAGAGATCTGCTTACCATCAGGTAAAGACATAGGAGTCAAAGCCTCTGTACCTCAAATATCTGAAATGGATACCCCATGGGCTCAGGCAATGGAGGAGCTCAAAAAGGATTTTGAAAATCAAGTTAGACAGGTGGAGGAAAAACTGGGAAGAGAAATGAGAGAGATGCAAGAAAAGCATGAAAAACGGGTCAATACCTTAATAAAGGAGGCCCAAAAAAATGCTGAAGAAAATAA
>CM053769.1:492595069-492646552 GCA_028658325.1 Potorous gilbertii
GCAGATTGGTGATATGGGTAATTAGAATGTCCAGTGTATTGGGGAGGGGGCAGGGGACAAATGGGGAGAAAATTTTGGAACCCAAAATCTTGTGAAAATGAATGTAAAAATTTAAATAAATTTATTAATAAAAAAAATAAATAAAAGCTGTGTACCTAGGAAGTAATTTGATCACTTTGACTTTGTTTACTCATCTGCAAAATGGGAATATTAACAGCTAAAACAACCACCTCACAGATAAAGCATGTAAAGTTCTTTGTAAACCTTAAAGCATTATATAAATGCAGCTGTTAATATCATTTTCACCACTGTTTTAACTGCTATATCACCCAATCAAAATCTTGGTAGCTGTCTGCAAAGTTCCAATGATAACATCTCTCTCTTCCTCAGTGAGTTCAGCACCAGGCTCAAAATCTTTCTTTCCCCCCTAACTCCTATGTTCATATGAAAGGATTCTGTCTACATATTGTTATTCCCTCAAATACTCTAACTTTCTGATTCCTTAACTTAACTCACTTCTCATATCATACTCCTCCAGTCCACCTCAGTCATACACAAGGATGGTCACACTTCTGATCTTGCCACCACCTACAAATACATCATTTGCACATTCATGAACTCTAAAATTCCCTTATCTGACCACAATCTATTAGCATTCTACCCCTCTCTCTGCCTTCAGTTACCAAACTCTGCTGTGTCTGAAACTCCAACCCCTTGGTTCCTCAGTTCTCTCCCAGGGTATCATCCCTGTACTAGCAATACTATCATCCTTTCCCCATCTATACTGTCTTCTCATATCCCTGAACCCCTCAACACTGCCAATCATGCATGCTAAGTTTCAGCCTTGGATCATTCCCCATTCATGCTGCCTTCACTCCTATGCAGTGCTGCTAAATGAAGGGGGGCAAAATAATGCAACCTTTCTGAGTAGGTCCCCTACACACTCATTTTACAAAATTTCAACTGGGATCTCACTGCTACTAGGCAATCCTTTTATACTTCCTCATTCATCAAAGCAGCTCTTCCAAACATTTTCCTTCTTCCTTAAACTTCCCATGCCCTCCCCTTCCCCACTCTCTCAGCTGAGAACCTTGCCTCACATTTCTCTGAAAAAAATTGCAGCCTAAACCTCCCCCTTTTCTCCTCCTCTATTCTCACAACACCGAGATGACTTCTGCCTCTACCCTGCTCCTTCTCCCCCACCTCACAAGATGAAATGGCCCTTCTCCTTCCTAAGGCCAATCCCTCTACACAAACAATTCAACCTATTCCATCCTGTCTTCTCTAGCAGATCATTTCCACTCTATCACTTATCTTGAATCTCTCCGTCTGTTAGCTACTTCTGTACTGCCTACTGATATGCCAGTATCTTCACCAGTAAAAAAACCATCACTTGGTCCAGTCATCCCCATTATCATCCTCTAACTCTCCTGCCTTTTGTAGCTAAACTCCTTATTGAAGTCCCTGATAAAAATGAACAGAACTGAGGATCGAATTCTGTCATTCCATAGATGGAGAACTACCTACACCTTGACATCAGTAAATAAATCAATGCTCTTCGGGAGTAATGTAATAGTCCACTTAATTGTACTTTTATCCAGCCTGTATTTTTTTAACATGTTCATAGGGACAATAATATCATCTGTAAAATGATAATCAACATACCTGTCATACCTGCCTTGTCGTGAGGACCATGACTGTAAGTACAGTACAAGATGGTGGGAGGGGATAGGGGATACTAATCAATGGTCTTTGAAGTTTCCTCCAGTTCTAGATCTATCTACTACGATAATGTTCTATAAACCTCAGAGTATTTCAGAAATGTCAGGTATTATCACTATGGGGCCACTGAAACAAGTTCATCAATAGATACACCTCCTCAGGGTAATGATCATGAAATGTTCACTCTTATGCTAAAGAATGGAGATAAGTCCAGCAGTGTTATTTAATTCCAGGTCAGGTTCATTCTGAGACCCTGAAAGACAGCTGATACAAGTTTACACAAGGCTCCTGCCCTATTGAAAAAGTCAGGGAGTAGTACCGGTGGGTAAGAAGTTGCTGAAAATCTTCTGAGGCTTTAGATTTCTTCATAGAGGACTGTCTTCTCCCACATAGGTTGCAATCTACTAGGTCACCTGGTGTGAGAAACAGAACTTTCATCCGTAGGTCAATTTATAGGAAAATCTTGAGGTAGAAAATGAAGAATGATATGAGCTGGACCAGGAATTCCAGCAACACTTCCAGTACCCAATAAACAGATTTGAGATTGTTAATGAAACAAAGTGAAGGTGAGAGAGATCACTCCAATTGCTGCCAGAGCAATAACTTCCCTCTGTCAATATTATCATATGATCTCACATGCTTACATAGCACTTCCATTCCACCCCCAACCTCTACAACTCCCTAACCTGAATGGTCTATAGGGTTGTCTCTTTTGTAGCATGGCTACCAAGGCTTAAAGTACTAACAAGGATGCCACAAGATTCTCAATTCTCTTCAGGAAAAGGTAGTCACTGCAAGATGTCATAGACAATTGATTTGTTTTTTCTCTAGGTCTTCCAAGATGCCAGGACCTTTCTTCACTTCCTCCTGTTATCAAAACAGTATCAGTGGAGCACTCAGGCTGTCCACATATCATCCCTCACTCCTGTCAACATGGCGAATTCATCTTCTTGTTGCCTCATTATATTTCCCTAATGATATCATTATCTCTAGTTCCTCTTCAAAGTCCCTCATATTCACTACCCTATGTACACTCAATTTTAATTCCACTGTATTTGGTAAAGTGTTAGCTTTAATAACACAGGGATTTGTCTCTGGAAGAAGTTTGAGATCATTAAAAAAATTTTCGACTTCAAAGGCAAGCTTCTTGCTTACTCTCCTCTTTCTGCTTGACTCTGGGCCCATTTACTAATGGCAAACTCCATGTCCTAATGTGGGAAATAGACATTGTTCATTCATTTGGTTTCTCCTACTAACCAGCAACGGATGGCTCCTGAGTAAACTCTCTGCTAGAGAGTAGATCAAGGCAGAAAAATGTTTTTTTTAATTCCCAGTACCCAGAGAATAGTAATGAAACAAATCTAAAATCATCATTTAATCTCACTTAGCATTTGAAGAGACTGTTGGAATATTCAGCATCTCCCAGCATAACAAATGGTGATTTTATTAAAGAAGGCTTATCATTTCAAGACCACTACAAATCTAAATATATTGAGCTATTTAAACTATAACCATTTCTAGAGAATACTATACTGATTAGCACTTCTGCAATGTCATGTTACTTAATAATGAAAAATTCTGATTCCAACCTAACATGCTGGTAAACACACAATATTATTTTGTTAATAAAAATACAATGACATCATCAAGATCATGTATGAATGTAAGAAAGATGAGCCAATCATGAAGAAAGAGTATGAAATATTAAAAGACCTATAAGGCCTCTTGAAGGATTTATGCAAGGACCTAGACAAGAGTCACATAGAATGAGAAGCTATCAAAATACTGAAGTTGTCAAGTCCATAAAAGTAAGCTACCAAGACAATACAAAGACTAAGACACCAAAAGCACTCATATATTGCATATTGCTTGAAAACATGCATGTCTTTTCTTTGTTCTGCACTGCTTCTCTACCTCTATTTCAGAGTTTAATTCCAGACACTTTGGGAGCCCTCTAACATGTAAGTTACATTACATAACGAATTCATGCATTCAAAAAAGGAGTATTTCTTATCTTTCTAGAGTCAGAAAAATGAAATGCACCAAAAAGTCGTACAAATCCATACATACTATGCTGTTCATTTCTGAAGACTCATAACTTCCACATGGATGGACACTCCCAATGGGTTCCAAACCCTCTTCATCCCACATGTATGTTCCATCAGAGCTATCAGATGGGGAGAGCTCAAACGAAGAACCAGCTCTGTAATCCATATCTGGAGAAATCAGATTATTCCCCGTAGTGTGCTTGGTGCATTCATTCTTGTCTTCTACTAATTAAAAAAAGGAACAAAAAGGTATTAATTCACAACACAATGTAATAATTAGATTTTTCTCAGGTTTTAACAGACAGGTTCTAGTAACTTGATGGGTTTTAGCAAAAATTAACCAAACTCAATTTAAAACAGCAATTCTCAGCAAAAATAATAAGCAATGCCTCATGCCAGATTTTTTAAAAACACCTAGTTATTTTCTGTTCTAATAGAAAAAAGCACAACTTAGTTCTATTCGCTTACTTAATAATGTGTATAAAAATCTAAAATTCTCCTAGCGGTATACTTTCTAAAAACATTTGTTTTTACAAACAAAACAGTTATTCTAAAAACAACTAAGACTAAAGACTCAAGGTTGGAAAATCACCCAAATATTAGTTTAGTGTCTAAATATCTACCAACTTTGCACTATGTTTACTGCCATTCTTGAAGGGTTCTCAAAATTGCCATGAATTTTAACAGCATCTTCAGCTAATTTAAGAGCCCACAAGAATAGTCCCAAGTCACTAGTTCTACCCACAAGGCACAAAAATAATAACTTTAAAGGCAAGGATTCTCGTGCATACAGGTATTGTCAAGCCTAGGTTCCAACATTCCACTGGCACATTATGAGGACTTAAAAGGAGAGATAACACTCAATAGTCACTAACCATACCTGATAATATGAAATCCTTACTCCCTTATGGCTATACATTCATTTACCAGTATAAGGGCTCATACTGGTACTCTAAGAAGATAGTTTCTACTGCCAAAAGTAAGCAAAGTAGAAATAAAAATACGAAACTAAATATTCAAGGGACAAAAACATCACTAGCAGAGTAAGTGCTAGTCTACACTGTCTAAAGAAAAACCTTTCACTGGTTACTCTGAATATTTAAGCATTACCAAAAAAGCTTGTCTTTTAAAATGCCAATCTAATAGACAAAAAAAGATATGATCCATTTCAAAGCAACCACCTGGCATTTCATATTTGTCAATCTCGTACAAAAAGAATTTTTTTTCAAAAGTACTGACTGGTTTCTGGCATAAGGTTAAAAGGTATCAGTACACCTGAGAGCTCTCAATCCTGGGTCCATTACTCTCTCTAATCTCTCTCTAGTTCAGAGATTTTTAACCTGGGTATAGATTTCGGGGAGTCAGTGAACTAGGATAAGAAAAATTTTATCTTTATTTTCATTAACCTCTAAGTGAAATTTATTATTTCCTCCTATTATTTAGAAACACTATTCTGAGGATTCTAGAGGCTTCACCGGACTGCCAAAGGACTATATGAAACGAAAAAAGGTTAAGAACCCCTGGTCTAGATGAGTTTATCCATTCCCATAAGACTAATTAGGGCCTCTATGCATTCAACTCTCAGATCCATACATTCAACCTCTGTCTCCCTTCTCAGCTACAGTTCTACAATACTACCCATTTGTCAAGCATCTCTAATTATATGTCTCAGAGCCATCTCAAACTCAACATTTCTTCTTAATTCAACCCCAGATTTTCCTTTGGCTTACCCCTCTGTATCCCTTTACATTCTCACATCTTTTCAGAGTATAACAGACATTTAGAAGCCCTTGCATTGCAAGTGTCCAGTCATGTGGTTGAGACTGCTACTGCCATTAAGGCAAGAATGGAAAGCCTGGACTAGAGAGTACTTGTAGGCCTTTATTAGTCACTCCTACATCAAACGTGTTACAACTGATGGGCCTTGCTATAACTGCTAGCCTAAAGAAGCAACAGAAACTAAGACAGAAGAAGCAGAACCCTACTACAAAAGTGTTATAACATAGACAGTTTGTTGAATTGTATGGAATTGAATAATTCCTCCCTAATTTTTACTTCTATATGATGCATATAGGCCTCATCCCACTCAGTCCTTCTCTCCCTCCTTCTTGCTTCCTATACCGACCCCCCACACTCCAGGTCTCCTAATGGAAATGTGAAGGCAACCTACATATACTGTGAAAACACCACTAGATTTGGTATTGGAGGTCCTGGGTTCAAATTCTTGTCCTGTGTGACCTTTGAGGGTCTCACTTATCCACTTACCAAATGAGGGGGTTGGCCTAGAGAGCCTCTAAGTTCCTTCCAGCTCTAAATCCTATTATTCTAAGAAATACAACACTTAAAGAGAGGTTACAGAGATATATGATTAAGCAGAGGACAAAATAATTCATTTTGTTAACTATGCATTGCTAAAAGGGCTTTTAAAAATTATATCAGTGAAACACATGCTATCAATTACTGACTTACATATCAGACTAAGAGATTTGGGGCTCTGGACTCAAATCTGTCACTAGGGAGCTGTATGACATTGACCAAGTCACTTCACCTTTAGGATTCTAAAGTTTCCTCGTATGTAAAAAACCGGAATATACTACATAATCTAATGATTTTTTCAGCTCTAAAATTCTATAATCTTTCCATTTTATCTTATCTTAATATCTCTTGAAATATTACTATTTATTTATGCAATAAAATCTCTTCTTAAAAAAAAGATTTTCTAAAGTTTAGAAGAATATGGGGAGTTGTGAACTGGTCCAACCATTCTGAAGAAAAGTTTGGAATCATGCCCAATGGACTATAAAACAGTGTATATCCTTTGACCAAGCGATATCACTACTAGGTCTGTCTCTCCCAAAGAGATTAAAAAAAAAAAGAAAAAGAACCTACATTTACAAAAATATTTATAAGCAGCTTTTTGTGGTAGCAAGCAATTGAAAACTGTGGGGATGCCCATAAATCGAGGAATGATTAAACAAATTGTGATATGTGATACAATTTTGTGTTATAAAATTGTGATACTGTTATGCTGTAAGAAATGATGAAGGGGATGGTCTCAGAAAACTAGGGAAGACTTATATGAACCAATATAGAGTAAAGTGAGCAGAACAAGGAAATCATGACATAACATAATAGCAATTTTGTAACAAAGATCAACTGTGAAAGATTTAGCTACTCTAATCAACACAATGATCCAAGACAATTCTAAAGGACTCATGATAAAAAATGCTATCTACCTCCAGAGCAAGAACTGATGAACTCTGAGTACAAACAAGTATAATTTTTTCACTTTATTTTTCTTGCTTTTTTTTTTGGACAAAATGGCTAATATGGAAATATGATTTCATAGATATTGCTTGCCTTCTCAATGGGGAGAGGGGATTTAAGAGGACAGAGAGAATTTTGAACTAAAAAAGCTTTTTTTAAAGCATGCTAAAAATAAACAATCTATTTTTAACAAATATATGTGACAAATTGTGCAGTCATGTCCAACTCTTTGTGATCCCATTTAGAATTTTCTTGGCAAAGATACTGAAGTTGTTTGTCATCTCTTTCTCCAGCTCATTTTACGATGAGGAAACAGAGGTAAACAAGGTTCCATGACTTGGCCAGTTACAAAGCTAGTAAGTGCCTGAAGGTAGACTTAAAACTCAAGAAGATTAAGTCTACCTGACTCTAGGTTCTATCTAGCTGCTTAATGTGGCAAATAGAGGGAAATAAATCAAACCGGATATTAGTAACAGTTCTACAGTAACAATAATAAAACAGTGAATAAAGTAGTTACAGATCTTTATATTCCATAAAGATCATAAGACTACCTTGGAGAGCAACCCAGAAAGCATTCACTACTCAACAGAATGTACAGAGATCTAAACATGGCTACAGTGGGAACAACTATACATTTCTAAATAAGGTGCTAAATCTGTCTAAGTCCTTTGTTTATTTACTTGAAATTCCTAAAGACTGTGCTTATAAACAACTTGGTTATTAAAACATCTATCATAAAACTTTCTAGAGGGACAAAATGAAGACACTTACCTGGCACACTGATATCTATCCATTCATCAGTTTTACTGAAAGGTTTTTCATTTTCTTTCAGAGAATCAAATGGATCCACTAATGGAACATTTCCAAGATTTTCCTCTTTGAGTGAGACTTCCTCTGGCGTTACCCGAGCTCTGTTTGAGTCTTCTATATCTACAAAGTCATCACTAAAGTCTTCACTCAAATCATTCTTATCAGAAGAAGACAAAGATGAAAGGGATATTTCATCCACGTCATCACTCAGGTATCTGACTTTTGCATTATCCTCCAGTCTATTACCATTTACGCCCTGGCTACTTTCTGTTCTAGAACTATAATTTTCTATCAGTTCTTCTTCCTTGTCAGTAACTCCATCATTACTCAAAACTGAGGAATCCTCCAACACACATCTATCAGTAGCTGAATTTTTATTATCATCCACTATAATCTTCCCAGTAAACTGTGGTCTGTTTGGGCTCAGTAAAGAGGCTCGACCCAGCCTATAATCAAAAGATGTCACCCCTGAGCCATTTGGTAAAGCCGACTTCTTTAAACCAGAACCAGAAAAAGCAGCATAGGGCCTATTAAATCCAAATGCTAAGTGTTCATTTCTATTAAGAACCTCTGATCTTACATTTTTTGACTGCATACTTGACCTTGGAGGCACTCTAATGGACAACTGTTGGTTTTGATAAGGCCTTGCAAGATCTGCAGCCCTATTAAAGGAATGTGATCTAGTTATGGATGAAAGTGGAAGGAAAGACTTTTGAATGGAATGTGAAAAACTCTGTGACCGTACTATTTTTTCACAGTTCAAAGATTTAATGTTGTCTGGGGACTGTGCTAAACTTTCTCCAGAACTGTTCCTGGTGGTACAGGAGTTTGCTCTAGGCCTCTGCATACTTATAGTTGGTCTATTTCCATAAAATCCATTTAACTGTGATTTTGGAGCACTAAGTGAAGAATATGAAGTCCTTCCTAATAACGATGCTTTGGTGAATTTACCTGAACTAGATAGTCCACACAAAGTCTTTTGGTTTAACTCCTCTGATGATGAAACAAACATATTGGATGGTTTTGCTATCTTTGATGTAAGTAAAGAAACACTCTTCAAATCCCTCTTTAATCCACTTTTACCAAATGTTTCTTGAGCATTAACATGTTTTTCAGGGTCAACTAGTTTGCCACATGAATTATGGGCAGAGTGAGAATCCCTAGTACTTTGCTCACTGAGTTGACATTTATTTGACTTTCTCCAGTTAAAAGAATAGGAAGACATATTAATGGAGCCATTGTGCTTAACGTAATTTTTGCCACTGCTACTTGTAGAATTTCCTGGTAGGTTAACAGCTGTTCCATTCGGCACTGATTGCAGGGTGCTGCTTATAGATTTTGCTCCATACTTCGGCAACTTGGAACCCAAAGATGTCTTGACTTGTAGTTTTTCTTCCATGAGTTATAGGGAGCATTTGTTCTTGAAAGATGACAGAATCTAAAAAAGGGGGGAGAAAAAGACGTTACTATGTATACGTAGTCAATTACAATGCTGTAATGTACTAAGTGAAACGTTTCAGCTTAACTTTTCCATAATATTGAAGATTCTAATGTAAAAGGAGTCCAGAAATTAGTCATAATTACCACTGTCCTTCTACAGAGGTTGTGTATTTAAGGTAAAGTCTTTTTGTAAACTATCATGGCTAACGTAATTCCGAATGTATTCAAATATTTAACAATCTAGTAATCCAAATAGCCAACTTAACACCAATATTTTTAAAATTAGCCTTATCCCTTCATATATGAAGTAAAAATCCAAAGCCACACACACCAAAAGGGAACTAGAACCACAAATTATATTAGCAAACATGGGACAAATCCTGCCATTAGCCATAGGCAAAATTCTGTATTTTGTATTGCTAAGCAAACTCCTGTGTCCCAAGGAACAGCTTTAGAGAAATTTAGCATAGACAACATTAAATTTTCACCTATGAAAAATAATACAGTTGCAGTTTTTGGATGAAGGCATAGAGGGCATACTTTTCCTATGTGAAGATGACACAGCTAGGACTCTGGAGTTGGAGGTCTAACACTGGATGAGAGTTAGTATTCAAAAAGTTCTTTATAGGTTAGAATCTTAAGCTGAATCAGATCAAGTGACAGTTAATAGGGGTATATGTAAAGTCTCACATTTGGGTTCCCAGAGTTAACTTTGCAAGTACAGGTTGGGAGCCTGAATAGAAAACATTTCACCTGGAAGAGATTCTCCTTCACCCTTCTCCAATGCTGACCACTTCCTCCTATTTTTTATTCTCTAGTTCTTTCACTTGATCCTCATATGGCATGGCCTTCCATCCTTTACTGTCCTGGCTGCATTCCTTCTTCAAAAGGGTTCCTTCTTCAAAAGGGTTACAGGTTTTACAAATTCTGTATTTTTGCAATTCTAATAGCCTAGGTGGTAGAAAGGAGAATCTAAATACTGGTTTACCTCAGGAAAAAGTCTAGTCCAGTTATCAAGTTTAAAAATGTTCAAATGTTTTAGAAAGTTAAACATGAAAATGTAGTAAGAACATAACCCTTAAAATATTCACAGAAAATAAGTTTTATAAAAACAGGCAGAGGTGTAGGTAGGATATTTTTTTCTGAAATTTAGACTTGGTAAAACAACAAATACTTTCTTGAGGTAGTTGCCTCAATGGAGAAGAGAAACCTACACTCTAAAGAAACTACTACTACCAGATGACTAAAGTGTTATTTATACTAAGGAAGCTTTTGGGGTTTTTTGGAAACACAATTAGTAAATGTAAGTAAAGACAAACCAATATGCTATATTTATTCATCAGAAATATTCAGAAGTTAATGGGAAAACAATTAGTACTTCATAGATTTATAGAATTTCGGAATTGGAAGAAATCATAGAAATTTAATACAATTAGTAGCAGAAAAAGATTCCCCTCTACCACAGTGCCAATGAGTGGTCATAAATCCACCACTTGAAGCCCTTCAATGCTGAAACTCGCTGTCTCCTAAGACCACATACACCTAGAAACTCTAAGGAAGAAAAATAGCTTCTGAAATGAGGCTTGTATATGAAAGTTTCGTCCCCAATATTTTTCCTAAAAATATTGTTCTAACATAAAGAAGTGATCAGACTCTTTTATCTCAACACTCCATCTTTTATTTGACAATACTTTCTAGAATCATAAACTTTCAAATTTGGAAAGTATCACATCACTGAGATAACTTAGCTCAACCAGCACATAAACAGGAATACTGTCTACAGTATCCTTCAGCTCACCCTGAAAGCTCTTCAGCTCTAAAGGCAGGGCAGTCAACTTTTTTGTTGTTGTTTTCAGTTGTTTCTTTCAGTCAAGTCCAACTCTTTGCGACACCATTTGGGATTTTCTTGATAGAGATGTTGGAGTGGTTTGTCTCCCTCTCCAGAGTTTTAGACAGTGCTAATTAATGTGAAGTATTTTTCTTATATTGAATAAAAAATCTACCTCTCTGCAATTTCTACCTTTTATTCCTGACCACTGGACCAGACAGAACAAATATAATCTCAATCCTCCTTCACCCTTCTCCAATGCTGACCACTTCCTCCCATTTTTTATTCTGTAGGCTGAGTACTCCTGGTTCTTTCACTTGATCCTCATATGGCATGGCCTTCCATCCTTTACTGTCCTGGTTGCCATGTTCCAGCTTGACAAAAACTTTCATAAGGTGTGGCACCCAAAGCTAAACCTAACACATCCGTTGTGGTCTCACACACAGGCAAAATTCAAGCAGAACTATTATCTCCTTCATTCTGGATACTATGCTTATTTTAATGTATTCTAAGAACTGCCATTTCACACCACTGATTGATCCTGAGTTTGCAATCTACTAAAACCCCCAAATCTCTTCCAGGTGAAATGTTTTCTATTCAGGCTCCCAACCTGTACCTGCAAAGTTAACTCCGGGAACCCAAATGTGAGACTTTACATATACCCCTATTAACTGTCACTTGATCTGATTCAGCTTAAGATTCTAGCCTATAAAGAACTTTTTGAATCCTAACTCTCATCTAGTGTTAGACCTCCAACTCCAGAGTCCTAGCTGTGTCATCTTCACATAGGAAAAGTATACCCTCTATGCCTTCATCCAAGTTATTTAAAAAAATGTTGAACTTTAAGTTATATTCAGTCATTGATTATTATTCTTTAGATATGAGGTGGATTGGATCAGTTCTGAATTCCCCTAATTATTCTATCATCTACCTTCCTTCCTTCATCTCTCCGCTTTGCCTGCAAGGACAGCGTAAGAAACTGTCTAAACTTCTGCAAAAGTCTAACTTAAACTGTATCCACCTCATTGTTATGATCAACCAGTCTAGTAAAACCTAACAAGAAAAGAAATGAGATGTGTCGGGCATGATCTCATCTTGAAGAAACCATGTTAGCTGTTAAGTCATCACCACTTCCCTCTCTAACCTTCCTTTTGATAATATATCCTAGTTTTTCAGGAATTAGTATCAACCTCATTGGCCTCAGTTTGAATACTTTACTTTCCTCTCTATTTTGAAACTGGGAAAATATTTCTTTTCCTACAGACCTATAAAATCTCTCCTTCAATGATATCTAATAATACTCAGCAACTATACACATCATGCTTTTTGCAATGTCCTATGACTGTGGTTAGGGACCTGAAAGAAGGCAGAGCTAGACGTTCATACAAAGTAATACTAATATTGGGTTCCAAATCTTATTAAGTATTTTTATTCTCTCCTTTCCAGTCTAAAGACCATTCTCCTCAGAAGATAATATGGTAGAAAATGCACTGGATTTGGAGTCAGAGAACCCAGTTACAAATCCTGGCTTTGCTGTTTAAATCACATCTTTTCCTAATCTGTAAAATAAAGGGGATCATACTAGATGATCTCTAAGGTCTCTTTTATATCTAAATTTAGCAACTGCTTTCCTTTCCCCATTAATTTTGTTTCATTCATCCTATCAGACACATACTCTGATTATTCTCTTTTCTCAAATATAGCTAAAAATATAATCTTGTTATCTTTAGCCAGTCTCTGAGAGTCTGATCTTGTTATTACAAGACTACAAATACCTTTATATTCATGATCAATTACAGTACATGTCCATTTTAAATTTCAGTTGGCCACTGACTTCCTTATCTCTCTACTTTGATATCTTCAAAGAGCTTTCCTTATTTTTGGTCATTTTAATTATTTCTATTTATGACTCAGGACTCCACCTGGATGGACCAAGTGAATATTAGACCATGTGATACCACTTTTTTCTGATTCCTTTAATACCTACTCTCAGAAATCATCTCAGAATATGCCCAGTTTTCCTCTCCTTCTTAATAAAAGTATAATACTGCAGTTACTTTCCCCCTAAATTCCCTTTTGTAATAACTACCTCTATATGTAAAATGAGTTGTTTTAGATTAACTCTATGGTCTTTTCCAGCTCTAAATCTATAATCCAAAATAGCAATTCCCCTTGTCAATTGTTTGACCTTTTGAAGGTTAATATTGTGTGGGATACAGCGACCCTTACTCAAATTAACTCAGAGGCTTCTCAAGGTGGAAGGCAAAATGGAATTTATTACAATCTAATGAAAAGGGGCACTTCCCGACAGACCACAGGTGATGTCAGCAAGGGAGTGCACCTGAGCAGAGCAGAGTACAATATTATATAGTCCTAACATATAGCCCACTAGCTTCTCTTCCCATCTTCCCACTGGCTGGGAATCCACACACACAGTCTAAGAACGGGAATCTACCCCAGGGACAAAGAACACAGAAAGGATCATTGCTCACCAATGAGGGTTTTTGTTACCAAATATGGAACTTAAGGGAAGAATGCTGATGTGGCATGACCAGAACTTTGGTGGTTCTCCCCCATCCTGGAGCATTTTATTTACCTAAAGGGGATACCTATTTTAGCTTTGGCAGGAAAGGTGGGGGTTTTGGGGAATTCATGCCTGAGAGGTCTTCACTTAACCTGATTTCACTCAATATTATTAGGAGCAAGATAAGACTTTATTAGGTTTGCTTTTGGAAAAGAGAAAATATGAAAAATTCTTAGGCCTTATTACCATCCAAAAAAAAAAGCAAATGAAAGACTAGAAATTATCAACCCATATGCCTACTTTCTAAAATTTTTATGAATACAAAAGCACATTTGTATCAATGGAATAATTAATGGAAGTATAAGGGAACAAGAAGGCTCTTCAAAACAATATCCCAGGAAAAAAAGTAGATTAGGGCCCACATGTCAGGCACATCCCTGAACCCATCTGGAAGTGTCCACCCTTTCTACCAGCATGACAGCATCCATTCAGCACCAGCAGTTGATCAATGACTATGGACCTCCATCTCTAGGCTACACCCAGGAGACAGGCAGCAGCCAGCTACTCCAAAGTAAATATGCAGAACTCCTAGCTATCCTATCAAAGAGCTAGGCAAACAGATCAGAACCCACGAATGCAGGGAGCAAAAGGGCCATGGAGAGGCTAAAGCAAGGCATCATTCAGGCTCAAGGATTAATCCAGAGATACCTGGTAGAGACTGAACCTAGCCTCCTACTTCATTTCTAAAGTTTTCCATTTCTTTGTGAAAAAGAAAAGATAATACTTATTCCTCCAGAGACTTTCAAAATAATTCATATGAATCCTTATTTTGAATGGTCTAAAAGTTTGGGTTCTTTCCCCCTTTCTTCCTCCCATCCACACTAGTTTGTAAGCAGAGAAGAAATGGCAATTTTGCAGTTAAGATCTGCATTATAAGTAGTTAGGAACAACCTAGGTCATTTTTTAAAAAAAACATGAAGTCCAGAAACTGCATGAAGAAAGTTCTGCTTATTTTGCTGCTGATTATAGCTTACTGCCTTGCTAACCTGATCGAATCTTTGATTTTCTTCCTTTGAGTACACTTAAAACCACTCAAATTGTCGTTCTCTTGCACCTTTTCCAGAATCTCCAAATAACTCTTAAGGATTTTTCATGAGGCAATGTTCTACCTGACAGTTGGGTACCTCCCACTTAGGGCTACAAAATAAAGACCCTGCTTTAAACAGTAACATGGGTTTTTTGTTTGATTTGTTTTTGGGGTCTGAACATTTGCATGACTTCATGCTTTGAAATCAATTTAAAATGCATGAGTTATAAGTACATAGGATTGATCAGTCTACTAAAAATTGAAAACCCAAATAGGTACTTTTTCAAATAAAGACTGTAGATTTCTGGTCTTGAGTTTCCCACAGAATGATTAAAAAAAAAATCTGGATAAATGACTAAAACTGTTATGTGCATCTTTGTCGGTATTTATTACCTGATGTAATAAAGCTTATTTTCATTAACAATTATTAAAAAAAACAATATCCCACAGGGGATTATATCTTTCAAATCCCAAAACTGAGCTAAAGGTAGAGTATAATGCTTATTGATATGAAAAAAATATTTGATTCATTACAGCAAAACACTATCTTAAAGAAGTTTCTCCAACAAGATGTCTTCCATGCATATGCCACAACCACTCAACTTTTTTCTATGAACTTTTAGTTATTAATATCAAATGCTCACCATAGATATCTATCACTCTCATGACATATATCCAGCACTGAGGATGACATTATGGTCAATGCATCAAGCATCACAATGTCATCCTCAAGTAGCAATAACTGGAAGACCTCATCCATTGGGAATAATAAACTGTACCATGTGCTAGTGATCCTTCCAGAAGAAATTCAAAAGGTGCTAGATGTAGCAAGCACTGAAGCACAGAAAAAAGTGGCAGATGTGGCAGGAGCAGCTAGTGCTGTGGATAGAGAACTAAGCTTTAAGTCAAGAAGATGTGAGTTCAAATTCTGCCTCTGACACTTACTAGCTATCTTGGGCACTTAACGTCTGTCTTCATCCGTTTCCTGAATAATAGTAGTATCTACCTCTCAGGGTTGTTGTAAAGATCAAATGAGACAATATTTGTAAAGCATCTAGCACAATGCCTAACACACAGGAGGTACTATAAAAATAACAGCTAGATGGTACAGCAGATAGAGTTTCAGGGGCCTGGAGTCAGGAAGATTCTTCTTCCAAAGTTCAAAACCAGCTTCAGACACTTACTAAGTGTGTGACCCTAGGTAAGTTACTTAATCTTGTTTGCCTCAGTCTCCTCATCTATATAATGACCTGGAGAAGGAAATGGCAAATCCAGTATATTTGTCAAGAAAACCCCAAATGAGATCAACAAAGAGTCAGACGTGACTAAAAACAAATGAACAAAACACACACGTTATTGTTATTGAAAATGCATCTTAACCAAGTGATGACTGTTTACAAACAGAGCAGTCACTTTATTTTCTACAGAAAGTCTAAGTAAACACTAAATTATAAGAAAGAATAAAGAACAGATGACTTTACGTGAATTATAGAAGCTCTAACCCTACCTTTTAAACATACATATGACTTTAGACATGGATAAAAGCAAAAACAATGGCTCTACCCGTGTAGAAAAGTTTAAGGAATACACAATAGGTATTAAAATAACCTCAAGTTAGCAAACAAAACTTCCTTACCCAGCAGAGATCAGGGTAGACAAAGACAACACCAGCAATTTGGAGCATAAGCTGATTTGAAAGTATTACAATACAATGAAAAGTAGATGAAGACAAAGGATTTGCAGAAAGCTTGCTCTGAGATTCAGCTAAATCAGATTATCCTGATAATACCTGTAACAAAATGGAGGAAGGCAACGAACAGATATGTAGCTGGTAATTACCTGAAACAAGGGACAAGCCTATGTACAGCTCCCACAGCCTTTTTTTTGGAGGGGGGGGGTGTGAGGTAGGGGAGAAGAGTAATTGTACATACAGGCAAGGCATGAATAATTTTTTCTATCATGCCACTGAGAAAGAGCATTTATCACCCATCCTCCCCTGAGGAAACAGATGGCAGAAAGGACAATGTATGAATTTTGAAATGTGGTTGATGTTTCCATAGCTTTACCTCACTAAGAAAGATTGCTGTTTCAATGCTGTCCCTCATCTAGGTCTCGTTAATTAATTGCAACTGAACCTAGACTTGAATTTACATTATTATTTCCCAGTTTAAAAATGGTGGGGAGGAGCAGGGGAACAAGCACTGCGATCAAAGTTCTCAATATTATTCCCTGAAGGTAAGAAGCAGGGAAGACCCACAGGATACAGATGGCAAATAGAATAGATACACTAGAATTTTCATATTGATCTATTTTCATGAGAGTTTATAATAGAATAGCTGTATTTTGACTTTGCCCCTTAGTACCCAAAATACTAAGTAAAGAAATGGCAATAGCACTTAAGAAAATGAGATTCAGAAAGGCACTAGGATCTAACGAAAATACATGAAGAACTCCTGCTAGAAACTGAAGTTCTAAGGGAAAGAGTAACAGATATGGAATACAAAAACACTAAAGTGAGAAAAATTTAGCAGAAAAGAATCAAAAAGTAACAACATAAAAAAAAAAAAAACAACACAGGAATCCTATGCAAAATAAAGTGTGACCTGGAAAACAGGATGTCTAGAGATAACATAAGGATTATAAATCTCCCAGGAGAATATAACAAATCAAAAAACCTGAGTAGCATAAAATGTAAGAAATTAAACAAGCAAACTGTCTAGAATTTCTGAATATGAACAAGAAGTACTGAATAAGAAAATATACAAATGGCACAAGAGTAGTAAAATTTAACAATTTTAATAATAAAAAATTTTTCAAGTAACCAGACTTTTAAATATGAAGGAAAAGCATTCTGAGTAAGGATGGATTATTCTTCATTCATAAGAATTTACTGGAAAATAGAATAATATATGTCAAAATCAAAGACACTGAGGCAGCAACCTAAAATAACATAGTTGTAATCAATTTTAAAAACCTGATATTTTACAAGACAGAAAGTAAGATATTTCAGGAATTCTTGGAAAAATAAATAGGAGCAAATTATTTCAGTTGAAAAATATTTGTAAAGATTTTTGTCAAAAATTATTTTCATTGAGGACAATGGAACCAGCAAATTTGGACTCTAACATCACAGTCCTGAGTGGGCTGCCAGATAAAGTGGAAATGACACTGAAAAAAACAAAGGCAAACTAGATCAACCACAGAGAGAGGAGATCAAGACAGGATATAAAAATTTTGAGAGCGTGGAAGGAATAATTCTTAAGGTATATGAAATAGGCCAAGATGGCAACAACATTTGAAACAAATCTCAGGTTTCCAGACAGGACAGTAGCCAAAACTGGAGGCAGACCACCCAGCTTTCACTATCTACTTCAGCAACACCCTTAAAAGCTCACACCAGAATAAATCATGAAATCCACCCCAGAACTGCAGAAGATGTCAGCCCATGGGCAACAGAAAAGAGCTACTGCTGCTGTTCAGGCATTTTTCAGTCCAGTCCAACTCTCCATGACCCAGCTTGGGTTTTTTTTTGGCAAAGTTACTAGAGCGGTTTGCCATTTGCTTCTCCAGTTCATTTTGTAGATGAGGAAACTGAGGCAAATCAGGATTAAGTGACTGACCCAGAGGCACACACCTAGTTAAGGGTCTGGGGTCACATTAGAACTCAGGAAGACGTCTTCCTACATCCAGGCTCTGCACTACCCAAATTAAAGCTGCTCAATTGAGGACCTGCTGGTCAGTCGTTAATAGGAAATAAAGCCACTAAAGGGTTAGGCAGCCCTCCAGCATAATCAGGAATGGATCAGAGATATCTATAGCCTGCAAAGCTCTGTACGTGGAGGTAGCAACAGAGGATAAATGTCCCAAGAAAGCCTTAGAGCAGTTAGAAAGTCCTAATGATAGCTTTTCAAAGCAGGGTCCTTAGAAACCTGAGAAGGAGTTGCAAGCAATGATCATCAATCAGATTAGGGCAGCAGCATTCAGATCAGGGCTCTCAGATTGCTAGCTCTCTGTCCTAAAATTCCAGAGAGAACCCTGAAGATAGAAAGCTCTCAATCTAATCCTGGGAAAGGAGATCAGCACAGAAACCCAAGTAACATAGGACAAGGCCAAGCAGGGCTAACTATCCAACTCAGAAGTATAGGATGGGGTATTGACTGGTCCTGGCACAAAACCACAATTTAGAAACTACATCTAGAGCGATGAGTAAATCAAAGAAAACACCAACCACTTTCAAAGACTACTGTAGTCCTAGAAATCCTCCAGAATAAGAAGTAGCTCCCTAACAAAAGACTCAAAGGGGGAAAAAAGATTTTCCACAAGGTCTATAATGATACCTAGAAGAAATGAAAGTTCCAGATGAAAGCATTTGAATAAGTACAATTTCATATGGATCTAGATAATTCTATTATTGTCCAGTCCATCTCCAGCTTATCCACAAAAATAATAATGAGGGACTTGGTCAAATGCTTCACTAAAATCTAGATTAATTGCATCTACAGCATTTTCCTAATCTCCCAGTTTAGTAACTCTATCCAAAAGGCAATACAGTTAGTCTGGCATGACATATTTTGTTTTTTTCTTATCTATTCTTTTCCTTATTTTTTAAAGACTGGATTTCCCAGGTCAGCACATAGTAGGTAAAATGAAAAAGCATTTGTCAAGTGCCTACCGGATGCCAAGCACTATGCTAAGTGCCTTAGAAATATTATCTCATTTGATCCATACAACCCTTAGAGATTAGAGGAAAGGAGAAAATGAGGTTTCTGAGCATTGGAAATGTAGAAGTCCACAGAGAATGGCCTCTATTTTCTCATTAAAGTATGAGGTAAGGTCCTCAGCTGTGAGAGAGGGGAAAGTGGTAGTGTAGGAGATTTGAAAAAACTGTTATGGAGAGTGCAAAAGAAAATCAATTGTTGAGATTGCCTTGGTGCAATAAAAGATGGACCTCAGAGAAGTAGTGAATTGCCAACTAGTGAGAAAGTTAAAACTACAACCATGATCATTCAGCTGCCAACTGCTCTTTCCACTAAAGTGTACTGCTCCTCAGACGACACCGCACATTAATACAGATCGAAATCAAAGCAATGGTAATGGCTTTCTCTCAATCACAGTGATAAAATGGACAGGATGGTAGACTATACAGTCATAGTCTGAAAATCAGCCAAGTTAAGTCTTATGTTAGGCATTTGCTTCAGGCAATAAAAAGAAGACAACTACTGAATTCTAATTTTGCTTCTACTTTCATTTTATAAGGAAGAATAATTTTAAATTCCTCATTTGTAAAGACAGGGAAAATGGGAATAAAAACAATTAAGAAATTAAGCCCAATATAATAAAATAAAAAAATAAGAAAATCAAGCTGCTGTAATAATGAACTAAAGTCACTACACTCTGACAAATTAAACCTCAGGACCCTGAAAGAACTATCACTGTTAGTGGTCTTTGAAAGATCATGAGAAATAGAGTGAAGGGAGCAGAACCAGGAAAACAAGACATAAGATGATTGCCACAATGAAAGGGGAAAGAAAAAATTTAAATGGAATCCTGTTTTAATTAATTGTAATTAATTTGGTCATGAGTCATAATGACAAAATTTGTATGTGGATAACAGTTTAGGCTTTTCACTGCCTTTGCTGCAGCAGTGATATGAGTATGGCACAATATGGCACTGTTAAACTCAGTTAATGTATTGAATAGTTTGACCAAACTTTTCTTCTTTCTTCCTTTTTTTTTTGTCACAAGGAGAAATAGCTCAGTGGGTAGTGGTGATGATACATAGAAACTAAGGTGATATAAAAATCAATATCAAATAACTGCTTAAAATGAAAACATCTTAGAGAATCTCTTTTTCCTAAAGCACTCAATAAGACTGAGATAATGACACCTTAATCAGTTTAAGGTGTTCCCCATCTAAATCTGGGTACCACTTTCCCAGGGCTTAGAACTCCTCAAACTTTGATCCAGTTTCTCTACAGAAAGAGCTTTGGGAAGAAGAAAAAGGATTTAACACTTTAATATTTAACTCAAAGTTTGATCAAGTATTGATAAAGTTGTCCTCATATAGGTAAGTCTGGAAAAGGCTTCAAATAAATAGTTAGCATTCACTTAGCATCAACTATTTCACTTGGTCCTCAAAACAACTCTGGGAGATGGCTGCTGTTATTCCTCATTGTGTGTGTGTTCGTCCTTCGTTGCCCAAGAAGACCAGGCCAGCAGAGAAATAATGACATGACGTGCATTTGACTTTGTATTGAGGGAGGGAGGGCTGCGCAGGTCACCAGCCTCACTTCTCCTCCAGAGCCATCTGAATCCAGTGACCTGATATTCATAAGGATACCTGGAGATGATCCAGGATGAGGCAATTGGGGTTAAGTGACTTGCCCAACGTCACACAACTAGTGAGTGTCAAGTATCTGAGGTGAGATTTGAACTCAGGTCCTCCTGACTCCTGCACTGGTGCTCTATCCACTGCACCAGCTCCTTGGCCCTATCTTCATTTTACAATTGAAGAAACTGAGGCAAACTGATTAAGTAAGTGACTTTCCCAAGGTCACAGAGCTTTTAAGTATCTGATTCATTTGGACTCATTAGGTCTTCCTGAATCTAGACCCAGTCCTCCATCTACTTTATCACCTAGCTGTCTCACTTCAGACTGTAAAAATATGTATTTCTTAACATTTTCTTTAATTATGCTTCCACAGCATTCTTGCCCCTAAACCATACTGCTTCTCAGTGGTAGAGCACCATCTAATAGGTTCCTTTCCATGTAGATTAAGCAATTTTTCCCCTAAAAGGAAGTGAAATCATTCAGAGATATGATCAATACCCTAGAGCCTGAGCTGTTAACTCAGGCTTCCTTGTCATTTAGACCTTAAAAACCCAGTCAAAAGCACTACAAATGTGGCACTGCCATGGGAATCAACACACTCTTCTGTCCCACTCTTTTCACACAGAGGCACAGGAAGCTAGCTATCTATCTACCTATACTAGTGCTGAATCCTTACAGAATATCTTTCTCCATGCTACTATTAAGTAAATGTTAGATGCTCTACACATACCTTGAATCCTGAGCCTGAGCTAGCCTTAACAGGCCTGACCCAAGACATTCTCTCTCACTGAATGAAGAAACTAAGGCCCTTGCCTGTGGTCCCAAAAACAATTTGTGAAAGATAGAATTAAGATTTTTCTATCATGACAAATACCTGAAAAACCAGACTACCAACACTTCCTCCACCTAAAATCTTGCTTTTCCTCACACAACAAATTGCAAGAAAAATGTATAATTATTACTTGATTTTGTTTTACTTAATTAACAGTATTGAAATCGTATTATTTGCTGATAGTTTCATCACAAATGTATGGCATTTTGGTTAAATGGGTTCTTTTGAGCTAGACCATATATCTAATCCCAATTACTGGTATGTTTCCATGGGAAAATACATTCTGAATTCAAAACAATTAACCTGGAAACAAAGTTTTGGAAAGCAACCTTTGAGAATACAAGTTAGACTTCCTAGAATTCTTTTTTCTAGGAAAAAAACTTACATTAGAATAAATGATTTGTTTCTCTTAAAATGAGAATGCACTATTCAGAGCATATTCAGTAAGCTTAAAAAGCTTTCTAAAGGTTAATCAAATTCAGCACTAAAGCAAACTTATTAAAACAAACACATCTTTCCTGATCTTCCTAAATTCAAGTGTCTTCTCTTTGTAAAACTCCGATTTATCCTGAATACATTTTTTTTTTTGTACATATCTCTCTGGATGCTCACTCCCCCATTAGACTGTGACCTTTTCAAGAGCAGGATTTTCTGGTCTTTCTTTGCATCCCCAGTGCTTAGCACAGTGCCTGCCTGGCACATGGCAGATGCTTAATAAATGTTTATTAACTGATAGATCAATCATTGTAGTCAATAAGAATTTATTTTTCTATTATTCTTTTTTCCCTATGGGTGAAAAGACAGTCAGGGATTAACAAATTAAGTGCTGGTATCCATGAAATTTGAACCTTAAAATCCACCAAATACAAATCTCTCATTTTACACACAAGGAAATGGAGGGCCAGAAAAGTGAAGTAACCTGAGGTGAGATATGGCTTTCCTAACACAACATGTTGCATCTAAAGAACTAGAGCCACAGTTCTCAAAATGGAATCCAGGAATTCCTGGAAGATCCAAGACCCTTTTAAGGCACCCACAAAAAGAAAAAGTATTTTCATAATAATACTAGGATGTTTTCATTTTTAATATGGTAAATAATGATATATAACCCAAATAAGCAAAGTTTGAGGGGGTCCTCAATGATTTTTAAGAGTACAAAAGGCTTCTGAGACTAAAAAGTTTGAGAACCATTAAGTGAGAAAAAGATTTCTATGACACTGGATCACTTCTCTGTGGAGAATTTATCAAAAGTCACGGAGAAGAATCCCACAAAATGAAAAGGCTTGGATGACTGGTAATCTGTACTGACAGTAGTACTGAAGCTTTATTCCTTTGATAATAAATAACATCTTGTAGTTTACTAAATGACATCCTAATGACTAACATGGTCTCCTTCCCCAGTGATATAAATTGCAGCCAAGGAGTAATTTATATGTCAAGATGTTACAAAACTTTTGAAATTATCTTGTCTTTCCTTATCTTTCTAGAGCAAAGAATCTTAACTTTTTTTTAGGTCATAGTCCCCTCTGGCAATCTGAAGCCTACAGACAGACCCTTATTCAGAATAATTTTTTTTTAAATGTTAAATAATTGAAGGAAATGTTAAATTTCAATTGGAGGTCAGTGCAAATAAAGATAAAATTTGGTTCCTGTCCAACTTCTAAGACCTCTTGAAATCTATCCAAGAAACTAAGGAAATCTGTAGATCTTATGCTATGCTATCCTATCCTATCCTATCCTATGTAACTCCTACTCAAAGTAGTGACTCAAAGTAGATTCTTATCATTCTAGTACAGTCTAAATCATTGAGGTCATTTCATACTTCTCTCTTTTGTGCCAAGTAATCCCAATTCTTAAGTCTTGTATTAAAACCCTTTAGTCATCTGACAGACTTTCTATCAACAGAAGTAGCCTCAACTGCTTTCAAGGAGAGTAGGACACAAGAATTCACTCTATAAATCTTCAGAGATGGCAAGGTAGGAAGTGAGACCATGAAGTTTATTTTAGCGTGTGATCTCTGGTAGAATATCCTGTAAATCTCTACATTCTGTGTGCTCTGTGGTAAGATTCGTTTCCTGTGCCTAAATGAGTATGATTGTCAAATACAAGCTTCCTTTCTGGTTTTTAAGGTCCTGGTTTCTCTTACATTCAACTTGATACCACTAAATGGCCTAAAGTACATAGTTTGTAAAGTACATTATTAGAAAATGAACTTTGTGCTCTAATGTCAACTTTATCATAAATCCATTTAAGTGATTCTGGACAAGCTAGTGTTGTAGATAGACTATGGCCTCAATTTCTCAGCAACTGATATGAGGATACATAAACAAACGACTAAAAATGCTAAAAAGTATGACATCATAAATAATAGTTTAGATCTGAAATTAGAGTCACAGTACCCGAGTTATAATCTTGGCTCTGTTACTACTTCTGTGACCATGGGCAAGTCATTTCACCTCTCTGGGCCTCAGTTTCCTATTCCTCATCTATAAAATGACCTTCTAAGGTCTCTTCTTACTCTAGAGAAGTTAATCAAGACCACTTCATGGGAAGTGGTAGCGATCAGGAGCTACAGTAATAGGAGTAGTCACCTCTGCAGACCCAACCCGAGTCTGAATGCAAGCTGAGGAAATAACTAAGATTGGGGGGGGCGGGAGTGGGAGAGGGGCGACACACAAGCAGGCAACATTGTCATGAAGTAGGCTTACATTACTCAGGGTATGCCTACATATTTGGTTGCATTTAATCTGCAGGTTTTGCCTTCTCTTCAGAAGTTTCAAGGGTAGTTTCCCCAGGGAGTGGTCCACCCACTGCCCTTTCCATCACAACCACACATCACTTCTAACCCTAGGTTTCTTTCTTTCCTTCCTCCATACCCTACCCTGCCAGCCCACTGCTGAACAGAATGTTATCTTCACCTAGACCTTCATGGCCCAGAAATACACCTACAACCATGTCAAATATTCTAAGGATTTTTAATACTATCAACAGATGGAAATCAACCCAGAAGCAAAAAGCCCTACTAGTAACATATCTCCCATTCTATTTCTCAACTGAAAATAGGATAATGAATCTTTAGGTTCACAAAACAATAAGAAAAAATATTCCACATTTCATAAAAAAAATCCATATTTAGGATGGACTATATACATTTTAGTTGGAAGAACCATGAGTTATGGGGAAGCAGTAAGTTCCAGATATTCTGACAAGGAAGAAAAGAGCTAGTGACAAAGAACAAAAGGTAAAACAAATTTGTATTTTGTTAGGGCATAAATGACAACTTGCATCCAAAAGCGAGTTGGGGAATAGGTGCCCAACACTGAAGATATTCCACCAATAAAGTTCAGAACTGTGGGCAGGCATACCTTATATATGCTAGTGTGACAGAAGGTCCCACAAAACCTAAATCAGCACCTGTACACAGCACAATACAATAACTTAAGTCAGTGATATATATTATACTTTCAGCCACAATTCTCTAGTAACATACTATAGAAATGATCCCTGAAAGTATATATACACACACATACATATATATACACACATATATGTGTATATAGTACATTACAAAAGTATCTCCATCAATTTTTTTAAAAAAGTAAAATTATAAAGACTAGAACATGAACCCAGAACAACCCATAACTTTAAGGCATCAAATAGCCACTGCTCAATAGTAATTAAGGCATTATAAAATTATTTTTAAAAAGGTTTAGTTACGACTATTATGGAAGTCATTTGCAAAACTACACAGATAAGGCCTATATTGAAGTGCCTGCCTTCCCAAAGGGAATGGGTGGGGAGGGAGGGATGGGGAGAAGTTGGAACTCAAAGTTTTAGAAACAACTGTTGAGTATTGTTCTTGCTACTAGGAAATAAGCAATACAGGTAATGGGGAACAGAGAGTTATCTGGCCCTACAGGACAAAAGAGAAGATGGGGACAAGAGAAGGGAGGGATGATAGAAGAGAGGGCAGATTGGTGATAGGGGAAATTAGGATGATTAGTGTATTGGGGTGGGGGGAGGGGACAAATGGGGAGAAAATTTGGAACCCAAAATTTTGTGAAAATGAATGTAAAAAGTTAAATAAATAAATTTATAAAAAAATAAAATGAAAAAAAAGGTTTAGTTAACAAGTCCTTTGAAAATTAGATAAAGACTGTAATAGTAACCCCTCTTTTTGAACACATACAATATAGGAAACTGCATCATAAAGCAGTCTGACATAAACTGTTTTCCCATTGAAAGTTATAATTGGGTGGCTTGTTCCTATTCAAAGGTTTATCAAAAAAAATATTACACATACAACCAAAATTCTAAGCAGATAACTCATCCTTGCCTTCTTAAAAGTTATGCCAGCAGAATATAAGCTCTAGCAGGTCCTGTGAAACCAGAAGGGATTTGATAAAGCCCTGATGGTGTAATATTTGTCATGTCATCTGATGATGGCTTGTAAACATGTTGGCTGGAAAATGATTAATTTTTCAGCCTCAGCACCTAAACACAATCAATTAAATTGTATCAAGAGGAGACATAATCGCCTAGATGAAGTATCAACAGTGGTGTTACTCATAAATCCTCAAATTCAGTCAGTCAACTATTATTTATTAAGTGCCTACTATGTGTCAGTCACTTGGCCATACTAAGAAAGGCAAAAACCACTCTCAAGGAGCTCAATCTAATGGGGAAAACAGCAAACTAACAATTAAGAACTGGGGGTAATGTTAGAGGGAAGACAAGGGAAAAGTTTTTTGCAGATGAGACTTTAGCTGAGACTTGAAGGAAGTCAGGAGGCAGAGACGAAGAGGGAGAGCATTCTAAACATGAGTGACGGTCCACATATCAAAGTACTAAAGTACACAAAACAATATGTCATAAAAGCAGAGATAGAATGTCTACAAGCTTCTATAAATAATTTAAATTTTATATTAAAAAATTCTAACTGCCACAAAATGGATTACTATAAATTATACACCCAGCACTCGAAAAATACAATTCCACTATTTCATCAATATGACCTAAAATGAATGTTCTAGCTATAGAAAATAGTTCATATTTAATTGACAATAATTTACCTTATTTTTTTTTAGAATTTACAGAAACATTAGCAAACCTGGGCATATTAATATATCTATATAGGAAACCCTGGACAACTGCTTTCTTTTTCTCTAAATTTCCTTATACCAAGCAAAAGATTTTAAATCATTTTTCAATCTTGGAGCTATGCTAAGTTGGAAAGCACTTTAAAAAAAAAAAGGCAATTCCAATTAATTACCACTAGATGACAGGCTAGTACCTTTAGGAGACTAAAATAAAGGAATTAATGACTGAAAAATGTAGCTCTATATGAGACCATGTAAAATGATGGTTCATCGTTAGGAGAGTAGCAAAAAGCGTTCTCTAAGGTACCTGCCCTGTAGCACTGCTTACAATTATCCATATGGATATCAAAACTGCCCTGCCAGCCCATCAGGAGGGCCCTTTGAACCTTGTGTTCCCCACCCCATCCTCGAACAGTTCACTTCAACAGTTATGTACTTAATAAAAATTCAGAGATTTGGATCCCTGTCCTGACTAGCTTTAAAGGCATGCATTAGTCCCAGTGTGAACATTTCCTCCATCAACGCAAGTCAATAACTTATCTGTAACTTAAGAGACTTAGAGAGTTGCTTGGGACTTCACTGATATGTTGCTTAATTTTTTACCCCACATTCTTTTTTATTTTTTGTTACAAGGCAAATGAAATTTGGAAATGAAAGTGAAATAAAAACAAAAGACATCAATTTTTTGAAAAGTTTAAACTATGCCTGGGCCACTGAGAAGTTAAGTAATTTGTCTAGTCATACTGATAGTTTGTATCAGAGGGAAAACCCAGGTCTTCCTACTCCAGGGAACAGACCCTCTAACTCACAAGCTGTGTCTCAACAATAACACTGGCAAAGAAAAGAAAAGAAACTTCAGGGGCATTATTCTTAAAAGTTATATTCTTATGGTGCAGTAAACAATGGCCAGGAAATATAGATGTTATCATTTAGAAGTATTCTGTTAAATTGAGCAATCTTACTCCATTAAAATGGTACAGTCAAGTCAGATATAACATTGTTTGTCACAACACAGATTAATTACAAAGTTTACTGTACGAAGCACAGCATCAAAGAAATGATGCAGCAAAGATAACAGAATCTACCACAAAACTGTGGTCTAAGAAATCTGGTTAGTGGATACTCTTGCCAAAAGAAAAACTGCTTGTGTAATATTTTAATGCACAGAAGAAATTGGCAAGGGTCTGCCTCCATCAATTTATATAAATTATGATTTACCTTTAGTCAGCACATTTTCTTCTATTATGGATTACTATCAGAGAGAGTATTTGATATGGGGGCATGATGAGGGCAGAGGAAAAAAAGAGGAAGCTATGAGGGTTGTTATTTTGAGAGGTGATATTGTGTACTGTAATAGATGGAAAATGGAATTGATTTTGCAGCCTGCTGTTGCTGACCCTGCAACCTTGGGCAAGTCACATCACATCTATATATAGGTCTCAGTTCCCCTCATCTGTAAAACCACGGGGTTGGACTTGATCTCCAATGCCCCTCCCGATTCTCAACCTATCACTCTATGACTATGATGTATACATATGATCTATATGTGGATACGCATATACGATCATATGTGGATATGCATATACACATTTACATATATACAATTTATCTAACCTAAGGAGATAAACAGTTGAGTTGTGTTTCCTTGAGATATAAACCTCTGATCAAAGCAAGAGGAGGTGCTTAAAACCAGATTTCTGAACCACTCTGGCCTGATCTTGGAAAAGCAAGCCTAATTGGCTGGCTAGTCTACAGAGATGAATTTGCAAGTATGAAATTCAAGATCAGTGCAATAACCACTACAAAGGATCCATCCTTCCCTCCTCCTGGGCCAAAAAAAAGTGTCTGTGACGCGACAAGAAGCTGAAGGTCTCATACATCCAATTCAAACACTGACATCTCCGGCAAAGGGATCCGTCGCAGTACGTTTCCTGGTACGATGTGGAGCTTGTTTTTTGGGGTGCCCCGAAGGCCTCCCTAAAAGGAGCCCCGGCCCTTTTCTGAACCTTTTTAGCCGGAGAAACGCCGGATGCTTCGGCTTTATAAATAGCACCCCGGCACCTATTGTAACATGGAAGAGACGCCCCCTCGAGCTGCAGGCCCCCCGCAGCACAGCTAGCTCCGAGGTCCCAACCCCCGGACCCCCCGACGTGCCCTCCGAGGGGCAAGGACGGAGGCTCGGTCCCTTCCGGAGCCTCCCGGGGCCGCGGAAGGCGGGGGCCCGAGCCGCGCCCTCCGCAAGCACACACCCACCCGCCGGCCCCGCACCCCGGGCCGGCAAAGGGGCGCCCCGCCCGCCCCGCCCCCTCGGTCACTCACCCGGCGGAGGTCGCGGCTGCTCGTCCGGCTCGGGTCACCGCCACCGCCGCCCCCAGGCCCGGCCCAGCGACCGCCCGGTCAGCGGGGGGAGGAGCCCGGGGGGGGGTGAGGGAGGGATGGTGGGAAGGATGGAGCGCCCCCGCGACGCCCGGCAGTCACATGCCCTCGGGCCCGGCTGGGTGCGCAGCGGCTGCCCGGACCCCGTTTCGTCGCCGCCGCCGCCTCCACTCCCTCAGCCTCCTCAGCCTCCTCAGCCTCTTCAGCCGCCGCCGCCCCTTCCTCGCCTCCTTCCCACCCCTCCCTCCCACCCTCCCCGGCCTGAGCCCCGGCCCCGCCCCGCCCCAGGCGCCCCGCGGGCACGCACGCGCAGCCGCCACTCGCCCCGCCCCCTCCGAACCCAGGCTGCGCATGAGCAGCCAGACACGAGGCTGACCCCGCCTCCGGCATGCCTGGCCCACCAACCCTAACTCGTCGGGCAGAGTCGGAAGAGCCCGTCCTAGTCCAGCCTCCTTCCTGACCGACACTCTCCCGACCCCGTCCCGGTCCCGCCTCCGTCCTACCTGATAGGCTTCTAGGCCCCGCCTCCTCCCAGCCGACGCCCTCCCGGTTCCATCCCTGACAGTTCTCCTAACCCGGTACATCCTGACCGGGGTCCGGGCCCCGCCCCCGTGCTGACTGTTAGCCCCAAGGCCCCACCCCCCTTCCCGCCTGCCCCGCCTCCACGCCCCCTGAGCACGGACCTCCTCGAGGCTGCCCTTCCACCCCTCTGGAGCGGGGCGGGGCGGGCTGAAGGGAGGCTTCGGGGACCTCCCCACCCCTGACCGGGATCTCCCGGAGGCGCTGCGGGCTGACCGGGCTGTTTGACCTTGGCCCAAGCCTCTCCCAGGACACTGCGGGCCGTCGGCGATCTTGTTTGCTCGCCCTCGGGCGGGGCGGGCGTCCTGAGCGGGTGACTGATTCCCACGTGCCGGGCCGGGCCGGCCGCCTTCTCCCTTCTGGGGTGTGGGGCGTGGGCGAAAACCCCGGCTAGTCCTCGGACCCGGACCGGCCCCACCGCGAAAAGACCCCTCCCCTTCCTGCCTCCTCCTTCCGAAGGGCAGACAGCCCGTCAATCCATCAGTCGTCGGTCAGACGGGCCGCCAGCATTTCTGCAGCGCCTTCCGAGCGCCCGGCGAGGGGCTGCGAGGCTGGGCTCTTGTAAGGATCCTGCAGGGATGGCAGCCACAATTTTGTTCCCCGCACCCTGTGACTCGGCTTAAGCCCTTAATCTCTCTTTTCCGTTTCACAATTCACTGGATCCCAGGCTTAGGGGAGAATGGGGAGATGCCCCTAAAGGACTGGAAGGAACAGCCTGTGTAGGAATGATAAGGGTACAAAGCGTTCGATTCAAGAAGCACCTACTGGGTGCTCCGCCAGCCGGTGCTAGGCCCCGAGGATACACACTCATAAAATAGAAACTGCCCTTTGAGGGAATGAGAGAGAAGGAAATAGGTTAGTCTTACCAAGTTAGTCTACTTTCACAATGTTTAAGTCCTAGATAGGCCATGTGACTAGGCTGGGAGAGGATACTAAGAAAAAAATTTCATGTTCCTTTCTTTAGAAGAAAAGAAAACTGTGGGTCAAGGCAAGGGGGAAAAATGATTTTTCTTTAAGATGACAACAGGACATTTGTTCCAGCTGCCAGGCTTCTAATGTTTCTCCAAGTTTCCCTTGGCATTAAAAGTATTAAATTACAAATTAATAAACATCATGGTAGAAAGATCCTCAAAAGCATGCCTTATGGACCTCCCAGAGTTTTTCTAAGGATCAAATGAGATAATCTTTGTAAAGTATTTAGAACAGTTTCAGTTATCTAGTAAGCATCATATAAATGTTATCTATTATTGTTAAGGAACAAGGAAGGGATTACTGGTTATATGATCTTACTTAGGCACAGGCAGGTATCACCAATAATTTATACTGACTGCCATATCAAGCTACTTAAAGAGTGACAGGCAGGAAGCTCCAGCCTGAAACAATTTCCTCTTTTAAAAGGTTCATGAATCATCAGCTCCTGTCTCAGTAGCCAATAAGATGGTTCTTTGTTATCTCAGTGCCCTATAACCCTGAGTCACAAGTGAGGTAAAACATTGACAGGGTCAGTTGGAACATGGAAAGACAGCATAGTCCACAGAATGACCCTTGGAATGACCCCTGTAGACCCATTCAGTTGCTTCTTCATATGGAATGAGCAGCTTCAGAAAGTAGTGAGCTCTCCATCACTGAAGATCTTCAAGCAGAGGTTAGATGACTCTTGGGGATAACAGGATCATCAGTGGTGAGAAGGAAAGTTTAAATATGAGGCAAGTGAGGCCCAGAGAGGTGGAGATTCTTGTCAAAAGTTGCACAGATAGCGACAGAGGTAGCATTTGAATCCAGACCATTTGGCTCCAAATCTACAGTTGTAGAATAATTATCAAAATTGAATGACTTGGGGAGATGGGATGACTGAATATTAAAAGCTACCAAGATAGACCTTTTTTGATTTATGGTTCAATCTACCATCTTGAATAAAAATGAAGGCCAACAAATGTTATCATTTCTGAAATCCACTCATAGGGCCAACTCATCACCCCACCCTTTGACTATATCAGTTGCTTCCTAATTGGCCTCAGTGATTCAGTTCTCTCCTTTTCATCTCCCACACAGCTGAAAAAGTGTGTCTTTGTGTGTCACAGAAGAAGTGTGACAAAAATATGCCTAAAACACTGGTCGTTCTCCAACCATGTCACTGCCCTACTCAATAAACTCCAGTGTCTCCTTGGTACCTCTAGGGTCAAATGAAAACTCCTCTGACATTTAATGCCATTTGCAGGCTGGCTCTAGCCCACTTTTCCAGCCGTATTTGACATTGCTTCTCTTTATCCTCATTATCTATAGTCCAACCAAATTGGCATAATACTCTTTGTGTTCATGCTTTTGCCATGATTCCCCTGCCCTCTCACCTTCCACCCCTGATTTCTTTCAAAATTCCAGCACGTAATAGGAGCCTGCTGACTCAGATGGCATCTCCTGTATCCAACCTTTCCTTATCCCTTCCCACCCAGTTGTTAATGCCTCCCTCCTCAACCCTACTCAGATTCCTTTTTATTTACTTTATTCTTTTGTGTATACTCATATATGTGTATGTTGGCTCCCCAGAAGAATCCCTCTCTCTCCCTCCCTCCCTTTCGTCTACTCTCTCATTCTTTTCTTCTATACCTTTTTCTTTCCCTCTAATCCTGTCCCCCTTCTGTTTCTCCCTAAGTTTTTGTATTATACTGTAGGGCAGAGATACAGATATCAAATTTGGCACCTGGAAAAAGGGATGAGCAACTTTTTTGAGAATAAAGCATATTCTTAAAATAAACTAATACTTGATGTGAAAATAATTCAAGAAGTAATAGATTCAAATGAGTTACAGGAGGATGAGTAAAGGAGTCTTTATCTTAATTTTTTGCGCCATCTAAATTTTAGATACTTGACAAAATGCCCCAATTATCCAACCCTAGTTAGGTTCCCCCTCTGGAATATACCTAGAAAATTCATTTGGTTTAGATATTTAAGGTTTTATGCTAATGGGTTATTTATTTTTATTTTCCTCAATTATTATTTCTTTTCATACTCTACCTTTCCCCTTTGAAAAAGAAACAAAATAAAACAAAGCCCATCTGTAGTCAAACAAAACAAATTACCGGCATTGGTCATTTCAAAGGAGACAGTCAAATGAGATAATATTTGTAAAGTGCATAACACAGTGCCTGGAGCATCATAGGTCCTATATCAATGTTAGTTACTATTACTGTCATCAGTATTAATATTATCTCATAATATTCTGTACCTTGAGTCTATCACTTCTCGGTCAGGATTTGGGTAATAGGCTTCATTATTAATCCTTTGGAATCCTAGTTGGTCATTGGATCAATGGATTAGAGTTCTTAAGTCTTTCAAAGTTGTCTTTACACTATTGTTATTATATAAATTGTTCTAGTTCTGATAATTTCTTTCTGCTTTAATTTATACAAATTTTCCCAGGTTTCTCTGAAATTGTGCCTTTTGTCATTTCTTACAACACAATAATGTTCCATTGCATTCATACGTCATAAGTAGTTCAGGCATACCCTAGTGGATGTATACCCCCTTAGTTTCCACTTCTTTGCTACTACAAAGAGAGTCAATATAAATATTTTTGTACATAAGTGACTTTTTCATCTTGCTTTGATCTTAACTATGTGTATATAGTTTAGGAATTGGGAGGACACAGTTCAGATTGTTTTCTGAAATAGCTATAATAGTTCACAGCTTCATCAATATCGCATTAATGTACCTGTATTCCCCAAATCCTTCCAATATTTGTTAAATTGCTGTTTTGTCAGCTTTGCTGATCCAGTGGGTATGGGGTGGCATCTCAGTTACTTTCATTTGCATTTCTCTAATTATTAGTGATCTGGAGCATTTTTTCATATGACTAGGATTTCTTCCTTTGAAAACTGCCTCTTCATACCCTTTGACCATTTATTAATTGGCGTATGACTCATTCTTATAAATTTGAATAGTTATGGGAATAAGACATAAGAGAAACTTGCCACAAAAAAGGTTTTTTCCATTTTCCTCTTTCCCATCTAATTTTAGCAGATTTCATTTATGCAGAAAATTTTTAGTTTTATATAATCAGAATTGTCCATTTTATCTTCACCCTTCCATTTCTATTTGTTCATGAACTCTTTTCCTGTCCATAGATCTAAAGATAATTTCCTCCTTATGTATTTATCCTAATTTCCTCCTTATGTATTTCATCCTCTAATGTATTTATCATGTTACCCTAGATCTAGTTACCCTAGCCTAGGTCATGTATCTATTTGGAGCTTATCATGGTAGATTATATGAGATGTTGATCTAAACTAATTTTGCCAGTCTGCTTTCCAGTTTTCCGGTAGATCTGACAGTGAGTCCTTCCCCCAGTAACTGGTATCTTTGAGTTTTATTTAACACTAGGCCACTAGGTTTGTTTATTTCTGTAGGTTGTATACTTAATCTACTTCATTAATCAACCTCTGTTTCTTGACCAGTACAAAATCCTTTTTATGATGATTACTTTATAATATAGTTGAAGGACTGATGCTACTATGCCTCCTTTCTTTCCATGATTTTTTTATTATTTCCACCAAGATTTCCACTAAGATATGTGTTATTAATGCTATTTCTACCTATATGGAAAGTTGATTTGGTAGTTTGATTGGCATGGCATTGAACTAAATAAATTAATTTAGGTAGTGTTGTCATCTTGATTATATTGACTCAGCTTACCCCTAAACAATATTCCTGCAATTATTCACTTTTGTCTTCATTTCCATAAAGAGCTTTTGGTAATTGTATTCATATCATTCCTGTGTGTCTTATTAGATAGATTACTAAGCATTTTATACATTCTGCAATTATTTTAAATGGATTTTCTCTTTCTACCCTTCTGGGTTTTGTTACTGATATACAGAAATACTGGTGACTTATGTGGATTTATTTTATGTTCTACTAATTTGCTGATTATTATTTCAGTTAATTTTAGTTGATTTTTTAGGGCTCTCTAAATAAAGCGTTATGTCATCAGCAAAAAGCAACAATTTTATGTACTCTGCCTGTGTCTTTTCCCTTGATATGCTGCTATTTCTAGCACTATGTGAAATAGTAGCATTGATTATGGATATTCTTGCTTTCCCAATGATCTTATTGGAAAGGCCTCGACTTTATCCCCATTACATATAATGCTGTCTCCTGGTTTTAGATTGTTTTAGATATTTAACAGATTTGGTCTTAGGTACATAACATAATCAAGGAAAGGTTCATTTATACCAGTGTTTTTAACAGAAATGGATATTGTATCTTGTTAAAAGCTTTTCTCCATCTAGTGATACAGTTACATATTTGTTCTTGTTAGTGTCGGCTATTATACTCATAATTTTCCTAATATCAAAGTAATCCTGAATTCCTGGCATAAATCCAGTCTGGTGATAATGTATCATATTTCTGATATGTTTCTGTATCTCAGAGGTAGCGATCATATAGCATCAACACTAGCGAAATAACAAAATAAGTAAAAAAAAAAAAATACCATAGAACATAGAAAATGTTTATATACGGTTTTCTAAGTCACTATGCCATCTGCAGGGAACTTTATGTATGGTTTACTGGCCCTCATTTTTATCTGAGTTTGACACCTCTTTAACTCTTTGTGAATATTTTACTTAATATGTTTGTATCAATGTTCGTTAGGAATACTGATTTATAGTTTTCTTTCTCTGTTTAGACTTTCCCTGATTTGGATATCAAGACCACATTTGTATAATAGAAGGAGTTTGGTAGGATCTTTTCTTTTCCTATATTTGTAAAGAGTTTATATAATACTGAAATTTATTATTCCTTGAATGTTTGACCTGATCCTGGTTTGTTTTGGTTTTTTTGTTTGTTTGTTTGTTTGGGGAGAGTTTTTTTTCTTTGTCTTATTTTTGTTTGTTTATACTTCAGTCTTCATTCAGACACCATCAGTTCTTTCTCTGTGAATGGATAGCATTTTTCATCATAAGTTTTTCAGAGTTGTCTTGGATCATTGTATTGATGAGAATAAGTTAAGTCAATCACAACTGATCATCTTACAATATTGCTGTTACTTTGTACATAGTACATTTCTCTTTGCATCAACTCATATAAATCTTTCCAGGTTTTTCTGAGAGCATCCTGTGCATCATTTCTTATAGCACAATAGTATTCCATCATAATCACATACCACAGTTTGTTCAGCCATTCCCCAATTGATGGGTATCTCTTCAGTTTCTAATTTTTTGCCACCAGACAAGAGCTATTAAAAATGTTTTTGTGCATATAGGTCTTTTCCTTTTTGTTTTTATCACTTTTGGGTTACAGACCTAGTAGTGGTATTGCTAGGTCAATATGCATATTTTTATAGCCCTTTGGGCATAGTTCCAAATTGCTCTACAGAATGGTTGAATCAGTTCACAACTCCACCAACAGTGCATTAATGCCTCATTTTTCCCACATCCCTCCAACATTTGCAATTTTCCTTTTCTGTCCTTTTAGCCAATCTAATAAGTATGAGGTAGCACCTCAGAATTATTTTAATTTGCATTTCTCCAATCAGTAGTGAGTTAGAGCACTTTTCATATGGCTATAGATTTTGATTACTTCATATAAAAACTTCATACCTTTTGATCATTTATCAGTTGAGAATGGCTCCTATTTTTATAAATTTTATTTAGTTCTTTATATATTTGAGATATGAGACCTTTATCAGAGAAATTTGCTTCAAATTTTTTTCAAAGTTACTACTGCTAACTGTATTTTCCTCCATCCTATTCCCTCCCCCTGTTTATTCTATTCTCTCTCTCTCCTTTCACCCTGTCCCTTCTCAGAAGTGTTTTGCTTGTGACTGTCCCCTCCCATAATCTGCCTTCCCTTCTATCAACTCCATCCCCTTCTTTTATCTCCTCCCCCTTCCAATTTTCTGTAGGGTAACATAGATTTTTATACCCAACTGAGTGTGTATGTTATTCTCTATTTGAGCCAATTCTGATGAAAGTAACATTCCCTCACTTCCCCCCTTACATTCCCCTTCTTTCCCTCTACTGTAAAAACTTATGTGAGATAAAGTGTCCCATTCTACTTCTCCCTTTCCCTTTCAGTACTTTCCTCTCTCACCCCTTAATTTTATTTTTTTAGATAATTATCCCTTCATATTCAACTGACATTTGTTCTCTCTGTTTATATATATGTATATATATATATATATATATATATATATATATATGTATTCCTAACTGTCCTAATAATGAGAAGTTTCTTATGAGTTACATGTATCATCTTCCCATGTAGGAATGTAAACAGTTTAACCTTACTAAGTCTGTTATGATTTCCATTTCCTATTCACCTTTTTTATACTTCTCCTGAGTGTTGTATTTGAAAGTCAGATTTTCTATTCAGCTCTGAACTTTTCATCAAGAATGCTTGGAAGTCCTCTACTTCATTGAATATCCATTTTCACCCCTGAAAGATTATATTCAGTTTTTCTGGGTAGGTGATTCTTGGTTGTGATCCTAGCACCTTTGCTCTCCAGAGTATCATATTCTAAGCCCTATGGTCCTTTAATGTAGAAGCTGCAAAATCTTGTATTATCCTGACTGTGATTTCATGAAACTTGAATTGTTTCTTTTTGCAATATTTTCTCCTTGAACTGGGAGCTCTGGATTTTGACTATACTATTCCTCAGAGTTTTCATTTTGGGATCTCTTTCAGGAGGTGATTGGTAGATTCTTTCAATTTCTATTTTACCCTCTAATTCTAGAAAATCAGAGCAAGTTTCTTTGATTTATTTCTTGAAAGATTATATCTTGGCTCTTTTTTTTTTATCATGACTTTCCAGTAGTCCAGTATTTTTAAAATTACCTTTCCTGGAACTATTTTCCAGGTCAGTTGTTTTTCCAGTGAGATACTTCACATTGTCTTCTATTTTTTTTATTGTTTTCATTTTGTTTTATTGTTTCTTGATTACCCATAAAGTCATTAGCTTCCATTTGCTCAATTCTAAGTTTTAAGGAATTATTTTCTTCAGTGAGCTTTTGTACCTCCTTTTCTATTTGGTTAATTCTACTTTTTCAGGAGTTTTTTTTTCCTTCGGTGAATTTTTGTTTCTTTTTCCATTTGGCCAATTCTGTTTTTAAGGCATTTTTCTTCTCGTTGACTTTTTGTACCTCTTTACCTTTTGGACTAGTCTGCTTTTTAAGGTGCTATTTTCTTCAGTATTTTTTTTTGGTGTCTCCTTTACCATGCTGTTGATTTGTTTTTCCTTTATTTTCTTGCATCACTCTCATTTCTCTTCCTAATTTTTCCTCCACCTCTCTTATTTGATTTTCAGAATCCTTTTTGATCTCTTCTATGACCTGAGACCAATTCGTATTTTTCTTAGAGGCTTTGGATGTAGAAGCTTTAATTTTGTTATCTTCTGAGTATGTGTTTTGATCTCCCTTGTCACCAAGGAAACTTCCTTTGGTCAGAATTTTTTTCTGTTGCTCATTTTCCCAGCCCATTTCTTGACTTTTAACTCTTTGTTAAAGTAGGGCTTTGCTTTCAGGGTGGAGGGCACATTATCCCAAATTTTAGGGGTTTTATGCAACTATTCTCAGAGATACTTCTAGAGACCTGTAAGTTTTCAGTTCTTCCAAGGTGGAATGATCTAAGCAAAGGTGTGTTTACTACTGTCCCGGCCTGTGCTGTGGTCTGTGAGTGACCATGAGCACCCTTTTCTGCTCTGAAACTGTGATGAGGATCCCTGATCCACTGCAGCCTTGAGCTCTGGTGTGCTAGTGCTCTTCCTCACCTTGGGACTGCCATCTAGGACTGTGACCCAGATCTGAGTATGAACAAAGCATCAGAGTCCTGCCTCAGTACTAGTAAAGAGACCCCTGTAATCCCCTTCTGACCAATTGTTCAACCCTCTTACCATCGATGGGCCAAGAACTCCCAAAGCAGCTGCTGCTGCTGAAGATTCAGTAGCTCTCAAAGATTGCTCCTGGTTTCCTGGGGTTGGGTCTGTGATGGCACAGCCTGCAGTGGACTGTCCTCCACTCTCACCCAGGTGTAACAAACCTTTCCTGCCAATCTTCTAAGTTGTCTTTGACTGGAAAATTATTTCATCTCATCTTCTAGTGGGTTCTGCTGCTCCAGGAATTATTTTATGGCATTATTTAAAGGTGTTCAGCAGGGTTTTAGGGAGAGCTCAGGAGAGTTACCTCCTTTTCTTCACTATCTTGGCTTTGTCCTTTTTTTTTTTAATGTGTTCCTTTATGGCTTACTGAATTTCTTTTTCTGATATTGGCTTATTTAAAGTCTCTATTTCTTGTTTTCTTAAATTGTATATTTTATATTTTTGTAAATATTCCTCTGTACCCTGGGGTCAAGATTAGTTAGTTAGCGTGTAATCTGTGTTAGCTATCTTTCATTGTTGTTTCATTGGTATTACTGTAATCATGTTTATTGTTCTCCTGGGTCTTCCTGTTTTGCTCTGTATTAGTTCATACAATTCTTCCCATATTTCTCCTAATTATTATTTGTCATTTCCTCTGGCTCAATAATAACCTATTCCATTCATGTTTGTAATATTTAAGGAGACATGCTAACAGAACACATATTTAAAACTGTTTATCCTAGAAATTTGCCCTTTATCATCTTGTGGCCAGAACCCTGTTTTCTCTAGTTGGAAAAATATTTCTTCCTGGACCACATCTTGGAATTTGGGTCAAGGAGAAATGTTTTGGGTACCTTTTTTTATATCAGGAGAGAGCAGAGCTCCTTTATAGACCTCTGTCTTTCTGGTATATTATCTATGTGGAACTAGAGGGAATCATCGACATGCCCTGGGTTAATCATCTCACCAGAGGGAAATGACCACTAAGGTAAGCTGTCTTGTCTTAGTCTATGTTGGAGGCCCAGGCCAGGCCTACTCTATAGATCATGACTTCCTAACCTTTTGTGTTATGTACTCCTTTGGCAGTCTAGTGAAGCCTATAGACCCCTTCTCAGAATATGATTTGGTGCCTATGTTCATAATCACAGGAAATGCTAAATGTCAGAGGTTAGTAAAAAAAATAAAGATGTCAATTTTTTCCCACATCCAAGTTCATGAACCCTATGAAGTCTATAATAGCTCTTTCTATAGTGGGATTAGTCAAGGAAAAGACACAGACTCTTCATGTACTGTCCTTCACCACCTTGCCAACTGTGATTCTGTCTGCAGCAATAACCTCTCACAGCTAGAATGGGATCGCTCTTCTCAGATCTCATTTTCAAAGGCTAATTGTCAGCTACCTACACTAGGGGCATCAGCTAGTGAAAAGAGGCCTCATCTATATTGCCTGAGTGATTATTTTTCCATGCCTGGCTTTTCCAGTCTCCCTATCCCTGCATCTGACAGTAAATTTCTGTTGCTTGAGACATAGTGGGTGTGGCTTCAGCCAAGCTCAGATAGATTTGTTTACTCCCTGTCTTGTGTCTGTATTCAGTCTGAATGTCTGCCAAAACAAAATACTAATGCAATCTTGGGCTCCATTAAGAGTAGCATAATGTCCAGAACATTTCAAATGTATTAAGAGGCTAATAGTGTCCAGGTAATAGTCTTGCTGCACTGTGCCCTGACCAGACTATATCTAGAATATTGTGTAGAAAGGCAGATTTGCCTAAGAGAAGAAAACCTTCCTAGCAATTAAATTTGTCCAGCAATGGAATGATCTATCTTAAAATATAGTAAGTTCAAGCAGCTGGATTCCCATTTCTTAAGCATGTTATAGAGGGGATTGTTCAGATAGGAATCATAGGTGTTCTTTTATGTCCCATCCACTTGTGTCAGTCACATATGTAGTCCCAAAGGTAACAGACTCCTCTAGAAAATGAATCCTCCATCTACGCTAGGAATACCATTTCCTCCTGTCTCCTCATAGATGTTCTTTTCACACATTACTCACTAATATCTTAAATCCCTCCTTATCTAATAATTTATTCCCATTTATCTTCAAAGGTGCTCAGGTCTCCTATATTTAAAAAAAACAATGAAACAAAAGCATACTTTAATTCAATCCTACCATTTCAACCTTTTTTAATTCAGTTTTTAATTCACTTTCATTTCATAGTCAAACCAGTATTTGTATCAGCTGTACTACTATTTCTACTTCCTTATCACCCACTCTCTTGTCTTTCTGAAGTTTTGATTCCATGCTTATCACTCCATTTAAATTGTCTTCACTATGGTCACTAACCACCATTTCCACAATATTTTTTCAGCTCTATTTCTTCATAATCTCTCTGTTGAGATCATGAAACCATCCATAATTCCCTTCCTAGCTCTGATTCTAACTCAGCTGCTTCCTCAACCTAGAGCTTCCCTCAGCATTCAGAAGATGGGAGGTTATAATTCTAGACTTTGTACTAGACAGACCACATAGCATCTCAACCCAGAATACCATATTCACAAGCTGGATCTCCTACAGAGGTAGACATCAAAATGCTGAGGACACCTGAAGTTAGTTGCTAAAGGATTGGTTGAAGGAACTGGAGCACATTTAGCCTAGTAAAGGAGACCAGGGAGTGGAAAGGGGAAGAGAAAAGACATGACAGTTCATATAATATACAGTAAAAAGTCTCCACGTTAGTACTAAATTCACCAGTTATAAGCACGTCAAGAAGTAAATCCCCATGTCCTTTAAATAGATATGAACTTGTAATAGTAAAAAATACTAAAATATAATGAAGTCACAAATCTCAAAGTCTACTTCTAGATCAAGCTTTTGTATTTCCTTTTGCCACATGACATAGGCAATTATGAAGTCTGCTTCTAAATTTAGTAGGCTAAAACAAACTGTGTTCCCAAACTGATCAAGAGTGGATTATATTACTGTGGGAAACAGTGGGTATTATGGAGAGAGCACTTGATTTGGAGTCAGACGCCATGGGTTCAATTTTCATGCTGCTTGGTCTTGTGTAGGTTAATAATAATAATCAATCAAACTCAAATAGTATTGAAAGCTTTCAGAGGACATTACATACATTTCTCATTTGAATCTCATGGCAATCATGTGAGTTAGTGCTGTTATCATCCCCATGTAAAAGATGAGGTAAGTGAGGCTCAGAGAAATTCAGGAACTTGTCCATGCTGTCAACGCTGGTAAATGTCAAAAGTGAGGTACAAATCCAGGTCTTCTCTGCTCCAAATCTAGGACTTTTTTGCTTTATCATGTTGCTTTTCTGGGCTTCAGGTTGATCATTTGGAAAATGGGGAGGAGGAGTAGGGTAAACTAGACGACTTCTATTTATGAGCCTGTGAAGCCAAAGCATCATTAATAAATGATTACACAAACCTGTAAAAATTAAATGAGAAAAAATATTTCAACTAACCCATTCTGAAGATCAAGATGCCAGATTTATTCCCTACCAAAATAATATTTCCTCAGTACTTCTAAAGATCTGTGATTCTGTTCAAGTGGGTACTTTCTCTCTTCAATTCATATCCTATACAGGCAGCTAGGCATACAGTGGATAGAGCAGCAGTGCAGGAGTCAGGAAGACCTGAGCTCAAATCTCACCTCAGACACCTGACACTCACTAGCTGTGTGACCTTGGGCAAGTCACTTAACCCCAACTGCCTCATCCTGGGCCATCTCCAATCATCCTGAGGAGTATCAGGTCACTAGATTCAGATGGCTCTGGAAGAGAAGTAAGACTGGTGACCTGCACAGCCCTCCCTCACTCAAAACAAAGTCAAGTGCAAGTCATGTCATCATTTCTCTGATGTCATGGTCTCCTTCAACAATGAAGGACGAACACAACAGATCCTATACAGTCCCTCCAAGTCTTAGTTGATGGTGTCATGATCTGCTGTAGTTTTTTTGAATGGATGAACTAGGAGTAAATGAAATTGCATATTTAGTAGAGAATGGAGTTATTGTACCACTTTAGAGAAAAGGAAGATCAACGTGGACCAAATAATTCATCACCAGTTGCCCCACCTTAGGTAATGATGACAGGACTCTCTGAAACTTAGATACATTTTTCCTCAGACAATAGACAGGCAGTGAATCATGCTCAAAATCTTTCCCGCTTGCTAGAATCTACCAGAGCTGTCTTCCTCTGGCATTATAGTATAGGTTCAGTGTTGTGTTAGCACCACACTGGAGCATCCTAACAAGTTATTAATGAGTAATCAAATAATCAACATGGGAACCCAACATGCTTAAGTAGGGATGCACTTCATGGAGGAAAGTCACAGCTTTCCACAAATCTGGAGATGAATATGACTATGTCATATACCTAGCAAGCGAAACTTTCTTTAGAGAAGACTATAGTTGATTTGCTTGACAAGTCTAAACTAAGCACCCATTTAAAGGTAAGAGAAATTCCTTATGATAAAGTAGAACTTCAAATTAGATGGTCTAATCCAAAGCTTTACAATTTTAAGACTAAGAATTTTAGGTAAAATAAAATAATCATAACAGACCAATTGAACCAACTCCCTATCCTATCCTCCCCTTCCCATTTCTATTTAGAGACACAAAACCCTGTGAATCATGTCAGAGAAGTATTATTTGAAATAAAAATATCAGGTTCCTTTCTTTTTAAAACTCTTACATTTGCTAATAAAGTTAATTCTATGAGTTTTCTCTGGAAGAATGGTCCTACAGCAATTTGAAATGTGAGTCAGAGATCTCCTGGGAAATCTTCCATTCCTAGTTACTGTAAAAAAAAACTGAAAGCCAAGAAAAACAAGTAAATCTTGATTTCATAAACTCTAAGCACTGAAAGGTACCTCAGAGATCAAGTTTTCCATGTATACATGAGCAAGAATTCCCTCTACAGCATCTCCACAAATGTCCAGCCAGCCTCTAGCTGAGGACCTGTCATGATAAGGAACCCATCAGGACTTCTCAAGGAAGTCCATGCTACTTTAGCTTGTTCTAATCACTAATTTTGTTGGGTTTTTTCTTGTTGACAATTACCATCCACTAAACCCCAGGTCCTTTTCACATGAGCTAAATTTTACCACGGTATCTGTAATCTTAGGATCATAGGACCTGGCACATAGGAGATACCTAATTTTTAGGCCTTTTAGGTTTATTGACTGATCAAATTTAAGGCTGGAAGGAGCCTTCCATATCATATAATCTAATCTCCTTACTTTATAGATGAGGAAGCTAAGACTCAGAAAGGGTAGATGATTTGCCCACAGTGACAAACCTGCTAAGTGGCGGAGACAGGATTTGAAACCAAGGTCTATGCCTTCAAAACTAATCTCTTAATCCAATAATAACTTTACATTTGTTTTTATCATGCATAATATTGCCTATTATATATTATTTATTGCAATTACTATTACTATCTATTTTTATTGCATTTATTCTTATTCAATGCCATCTTCCTGTATGTGGATCCCAATTTTGGCATCCCAATGCAGGTTTTGATATTCAACATCTTCTGAATTCAACCTAGTTGGCTTTCCCCTATGATTGGAGGACTCAGGGTGGAGCATGAAACTCCTCCTAAAACCTTCCTTTATAGAGGACTCACACCCTTCATTCATCTTTCATGAGCAGTTCTGCTTGGCTTCTATTGCACAGAACATTATGCCTCTGTTCTGGTTCCCCTGGGAGCACCCTCCCACCCCCACCCCACCTCCACCCCTAACCCTTTTCAGCTTTCTTTGGTGTGTTGTCTCCCACAGTTAGATCATAAACTCCTTGAGGGAGTTTTCTTTTCTTATTCCTATCTGCACATGGCACAATACCTGGCATTGGCACTTAATAAATGTTTGTTGAATTTAATTGCATTTTATCATAATAATTATTCTTACCGCTCTGTGTCATCTGCAAATTTCCTAAGTATATCAATTATGCCTTCATCTATGTCACTAATAAAAAATGTTTAATTGTCCTACTTTGTCCTCATCTTCCCTCCATACTACCTTGAGAGGTACTAGGATTTGTGAGCAGTAGTCTGGGGCCAGTATGTCAAGTGACTATAAGGCAGTCACTTTTTAATTATCTGTTTCTCCATAATAAAATGAGCATAAATAATAGCTCAGCCACAAGATGAGTCTAATTCCTGTGGCTCAGCCTTCCATGTTCAGGCACCACCCTATCTTTCCAACAGCACTAAGAAGAAACAGTATAAAGTGTGTACTTTGTACTGAGCGTTGTGCTAGGCTAAATAAATGAAACTTTCTGCCCTATCTTAGCTCCTGCTTCATTACAATAACACCTTTCTCTTGTTCCAGTCACTCTGATATCCTACTCTTCCTTCCCAACCTTCTGACATTCTCATTCCCATTTTTTTCTTTTGCTTATTGGGAACCTAGAATATTCTCCTATCAATGCTCAGCTCATTATTTAAGGTCCAATCCAAGTATCACTCCATTAATGAAATCTTTTGAAATTATTGTGGCTCTACAATGATTTACCTTTTCCTCAAAGTTTTAGGAGCCTTATATCCTGGGATGGCCAGAGAAGGCAATAAGTACAGTTCTGGGTGTCCAGTCAGGAAAATGGCAGCTCAAAGTGAGCCTCAGAAACTTACTAGCTATGTGATTGTGGGCGAGTTAGCCTCTGTTAACCTCAGTTTTCTCAGCTATCAAATGGAAATAAACATAGTACTTACATCTCAGGGTGGTTGTGAGGATTAAATGAGGTAACACTCATTTGTACTTAGTACAGTGCCTGGCACATAGTAGGCATGCAATAAAGTGCTTGTTTTCATTTTTTTTTTTTTGTATCACGCATTCAATTTTATACATTGGTTTGTTCATTCAAACATCCAGTCGTCTGTTATATTATGCATTGTATCACTTAATTCAACAAATATTCAATCCCCTACTCTGCCCCAAACAATATTGCTTTCTATTTTTCTCTTTTCATTTCACGAGTGTCTTCATTCCCCAGTGAAAGCTTCTTGAGAGACAATACTCTGCCTTGTACTTCTCTAGTATTCCCCACAGTATAGTATATTATTATTTGTTGTTGTGAGTGACTCTTTATTGCTATTAGTAATAAAGTATTGGGTAGTGTTCCCTGAATTCTAGAGAGGGTAATTATCTCTGCTTATAGGCTTAAGTTTAGCTTTTCACCACGCCTTGGAAACTAAATGCAAAAGAATTATAAGTAGTTAACACAGCCAAAAGTATAGAAACTAGTCTGCTGTAATTGAATTTCTGTCTCGAATTCATAGTTCAATGTCAGGGAGGAAATAGTAGAAAAACATTTCAAATCCAGTATATATATATATATATATATATATATATATATATATATATATATATATATATATATATGTATGTGTGTACATACATAGAAAAACACATGTATACACAAACATATACATATATTTACTTTTATGTGTGTACATATACATAAACTTATATGTATAGTACATATACATGTGCTTCCAGGATGACTGTAATTATTCCTGCCATCCACAACCTACCCCTTCTATCTTCCCTGTACCCTCTGAGACCTTGGACCTAAAGAAGCAACAGGTAATAGTGGGAACCAGATTAAAAAGCATTTGGGAAATGTTTAACAAACCAAATAAAAATACAACATAAATAATGTTCATTTGTGGCTTTCAAAGTCAAAATGTCCCCCCACATATTCATTTCTCTTGGTGTTTGACACCACTGATTTAGTGGATTTGGACCTGATTGGGTGACAAGATCCAAAATATGTTCCTTAATGGTTCAATGTCAAATGAGGTCTCTTATAGTAGTCTCCCAGGGCTCTATTCTTGACCCTTAGTTGCTTAACTAAAACAGAGGCCAAGATGATATGCTTATCTAATTTGTTTATCACACAAAGTTCAGAGATGCAGCCACATGGGGAAGCAGATATGATCCATAAAAATTTCAATAGGATAGATTGTGCCAAATCTAATAAGGTAAAATTTAATTGAGATAAATGTAAATCTTATGCTTGAGTTTAAAATATTTTTCAGAGATACAGGATGAGGGAGGAATGGCTAGATAGCAGATCCAGAGTTTTAATAGACTTTGCCCCTCAATACGAATCAACAGTGGGATAAGATAGCCAAGAAAACTGATATTATCTTAGGGTGCCTTGAGAAGTATAGGGTTCAGGACAAGGAAGGTGATAGTTCATTGGTGCTCTATTCTGGTCAGACCACACTCAGATTCTGGAACTCAGTTCCATGTACCATATTTTAGGGTATACTGTGATAAACTGGACAGTATCCATAAGAGTGATGGTGGTGGCGCTCAAGATGATGGCTGAGGATTAGTTAAAAGAACTGATAATGTTTAACCTGGACAAGAGAGGATTTGGAGAAGAGTGGAGGGGAAAAGGTATGATAGATGTCTTTAAGTATTTAAAAGGAATTAGGTCTTATGGAGAGGTTCTGCTAAAACCAGAAGGAAGAATTAGAAAAAAAATATTAATGCTTACAGGGGGAATAAAGGTACTATGGAAAGGATCATGCATAGCTATGGGGATTCACGTTGTTTGAACTCAGTCTTCTAAGTTAAGTAGGATTCTGGGTCATCTCTGTATGTCAGTCAGTAAGTTAACAAGCAACAAGTGACTACTCTGTGCCAAGTGTTGTGCTAAAAACACTGAAGATACAAAGAAAGACAAGAAACAATCCCTGTTGCCAAAGATTTCACAAGCTAATGATAGAGACCATATGGAAACAACTATGTGCAAACAAGATACACACAAGATATATTAGGAATAATCACAGAGGGAAGGCACTAAAATTAAGGACTGGGAAAGGTTTCTTGCACAAGTTGGTACTTTAGCTGAGGCCTGAAGGAAGCAAGGGAAACCAGGAGTCAGAGAGAAAGAGGAAGAATGTTTCAGGTATGAGAGACAGCCTAGGAGAAGGTATGGAGTCAGGAAATATTGTGCAAGGAACAACAAGGAGGTTAGTATCACTGGATCACAGATTATGTGGATACGAATAAAGAGTAAAAAGACTGTTGCTGTTGTTGTTCTTTTTCCTTTTAGAGGACCAAAATGACATCACCATGATAAAGTGAAGTTTCAATTTGTATGACTGTGACTGATCAGACCAATACGAGCTCAGAATGTTCTCCTACAGATTAGGCACAGATAATCCATGTGAACATTTGGGGTGGTTACTCCAAATTTGCACATCCTTTGTACTATTTCAATTCTGCTTTGCTCAGACCATCCTTTCTGATGTGGACACGCCACGCTGAGCAGTCCTGTGCTGGTGTCTCCCATGTCACATAATCAAATCCAAAGTTCTTGAGAGTGACCTTGAGAGTATCCTTGTATCGCTTCTTCTGACCACCATGTGATCACCTGCCACATGCAAGTTCTCCATAAAATAATCTTTTTGGCAGGCATACATTTTGCATTTGAACAACATGGCCAACCCATCAGAGTTGCACTCTCTGAAGCAGAGCTTGAATGCTTGGCAGTTAATTTGAGCAAGGACCTCAGTATCTGGTACCTTATCCTGCCAGGTGATCTTCAGAATCTTCCTAAGACAGTTCAACTGGAAGTGATTCAGTTTCCTGGCATGGCGCTCGTAGACTGTCCATGTTTCACAGATATACAACTATGTCTGCAAATCACAGGTTATGTGGATATGAATAATGAGTAAAAAGACTAGTAGGAAAGAATTGGAGGACCCAGGTGATGTAGGCTTTTAAAAGGCAGAGTATTTTTGTATTTGATTCCAGAGGTAATAGACCCTCACTGATGAGGGGCTGACCTAGTTAGGTTGTTGTTATTCGTTCTTCCTTCTCCAAGAGAACCATGGCAGCAGTCAGATAACACCATGACTTGCAAGTGAATTGGATATAAGTGAGGGAGGGCTGTGCAAATTCACCAGCCTCACTCTCTCTTCTGGAGCTCTCTGTGTCCAGTGGTGGATATAGACAGGATGACTAGAGATAAGCCTGGCTGCAGTGAGAGACCTTGGCTTTTTTAAGATAAGGTCTTAGCAGGTCTCAGATTGATTGAGGTAGTGCCCATTCCGAGATTAAGGCTAGGTAAGAAATGAGTCAGAGAATGGCCTCTTTTCCCTGGTCCAAAGAAAAATCTGGGAGGGGAAGACCCTCAGGATTTCTGACCAAAACAGAAACAGTTGCCATTTACATTCACTGAGCCAATCTGGGCCTAAACAGTGACCAAGTGGGGCTTGGCCTGGGAACTATGGTTGGCCAACCAATGAAAACCAGAGTAATTTATGTTTATCGCATGGTCCTTAAGAAAAAAACCAGGTTTCAGCATCAAAATTTACATTTCTTTGAAGGAGTACCTGCCTGTAAGGGTATGAGACCCTATGTGGACGTAGGGTAAAGAAGAGGAGAGGGAAGGAGAAGGAAGGGGAGGAGAGGACGGTAGAGGAGAGGAGAAAGAAAGGAAAAGAAAAGAAAAGAGAGGAGAGAAGAGGAGAGGTGAGGAGAGAAGAGAAGAGAAAAGAAAAGAAAAGAAAAAGGAGCTGTGTTGCCCAGTTGGTCATTTCCAGTTGGGTCTCCAGTGTGGTAGCTCCTCTTTCTACTCATAGAGGTTGTTGTTTCTTCCATTGTTCTTGAAGAGGATTGTGACATCAGAGAGATCATGCGAAGACTGGCAAGTGAATTGGATTTAAGTGAGGGAGGGCACTTGACCAGAGGATGGACTGAAATGGGGAAAAACCTGAGGCAGAAAGACCAAGCACCCTGATAGTCTTTGAGATGAAAGAAGAAAACATTTAGTATAGTTATTGTGTATTTGGTAAGTGTGGAAAAGGACTTTCAAGCATGATAGGTGAGATTATACACCATGAATCTGTTGCAAGTGAGATTAGCTGTTCACAACTATTTGCTTATCTTAATGTGTGAAATTCATACTTGCTGAAAATGGTGCATCTCCAATTTCAAGAAAAGTAATTGGCCCTCACGAATTATGAGTTGCAATTTCAGAACGAAAAGAAAGCCAGCCTTAAAGGAAATGCTTTAGAAAGCAAGAAGTTTATGTCATAAACAATGGACCTTATAATTATGGGTATCCTGTAGATCAATTCCAACATTCACATTTGAAGAGCACAGAATCTACTGGGAGGACAAAAAAAAGAAAACTCAAACCGCTGCAAAGATACAAGATTGACTTCTAAAGAGCACTTCACTTCGCCCCCATCCAAAATGCACTATTGCATTCTCTGAGATGCCTTAACAGATAGCTATTAGCTTACCATAAATCATTACAATCCTCTTTACAGATATAGCTTGTAGGGAGAGATTATCCATGTAGAGCAGACAATGCAAAGAAGCTTGGCCCATGACCCTTACTCTGAAACTACTCAAGCAGGAATTGTAAGGATAAGTTATACCAAGGTTTTTGTCTGCAGTGATAATGTTTTATAATTTTATGGCATAAAAGGCCAACGTCTCCCTAATTAGCATTATATTTTACATAGAAGCACAACTGAAAAAAGAGATTCATGAAATAGGATTATTTTTTTGATGGGAGGGGAGAAGTAAACAAGCATTTGTTCAACTCCTACTGGGTCAGGCATCGTGTCAAACTTTGCAAATATTATCTCATTTGACCCCACAATAACCTCATAAGATAGGTGTTAAAACGACAACAAAAAAATTGAGGCCGACAAAAGTTAAGTGATTTGCCCAGAGTGACACAGGTTTCTGGAGCCAGATTTTTTTTTTTACATTTCTTTAGGCAGAGTACCTTTCCCTAAATAGTTTTATTTTTTAGAATCACATCATACTAAGGCCTATCAATCTTTCTTTTGAACTACCCAATTTCTAATAACAATCTTAGACATACATTTTACATTTCCTCATATAAAATTGAATCCCTTGTATTTGGTCTTTGCTGTGTACCTTATATTTCTCTTGGATCTTGTATGTTAAATTTTTTGTGAAGTTCAAGGTTTTTTTCAATAAACTCTTGAAAATCTGCAATTTATTGAATGTCTGTTTTTTTAATCATTCAGGATTATGCATAACTTTGCTAGGTATGATTTTTTTTTTTTACCACAGCCCCAATTCTTTTGCTCTTCAATATATAGTGGTCCAAGACCTGCTGTCTTTTGCTAGGTCTTGTGTAATTTTAATTGTAGCTCTGCCATATTTTTTTCTTGTTGCTCATATTTTCTCCTTTTGCGGGGGGAGTATTGGAAATTAACTATGATAATCCTGTCAATTTTCCCTGTAGGATCAATAGATTTTTTTTCTATTTCTACTTTCCCCTCTTGTTCTAACACTTTAGGAAAATTTTCTTTAATTATTTCTTGTATTATTGTATCAAGATTCTTTTTTTGATCATATAGCTTTGAGGTAGTATAACTATTCTTGTGTTTTCTTTTCTTGATCTCTTCTCCAGATCAGTTGTTTTTCTTATGAGATGTTTCACATTCTCTTCTACTTTTTATTCTTTATTTTTACATTTGTTATTCTTTATATTTTGTTTATGTTTATAAAATATAATAATATAAATATGCAAGTACATTTAAAATAAAATATTTATATAATATGAATTTTATATTTATATTTTGTTCTATTATTTCTTGGTCTCTTTTAACTTCACTGGCTTCCCCTTGCTCAATTCTAATTTTCAAGGAGTTGTTTTCTTC
>CM053769.1:492646652-492677941 GCA_028658325.1 Potorous gilbertii
CATTCTTATTTCCCCTGTCACCAATCTGCCCTCTCTTCTATCATCCCTCCCTTCTCTTGTCTCCATCTTCTCTTTTGTCCTGTAGGGCCAGATAACTTTCTATTTCCCATTACCTGTATTTCTTATTTCCTAGTAGCAAGAACAATACTTGACAGTTGTTCCTAAAACTTTGAGTTCCAACTTGTCCCCATCCCTCCCTCCTCACCCATTCCCTTTGAGAAGGCAGGCAATCCAATATAGGCCATATCTGTGTAGTTTTGCAAATGGCTTCCATAATAGTCCTGTTCTGTAAGACTAGCTATATTTCCCTCCATCCTATCCTGCCCCCCATTGTTGCTATTCTCTCTTTTGATCCTGTCCCTCCCCGAGTGTTGACTTCAAATTGCTCCCTCCTCCCATTGCCCTCCCTTCCATCATCCCTCCCACCCTGCTTATCTCCTCCTCCACTTTCATATATTATATGAAAATGTCTGTGGTTTCTATTGGTGAGAGAGTTGCTAATATTATTAATGCTACTATAGTCTATTGTCTGTAGTCATAATTAAAAGAAATGTTAATTTTTAGTTAGAGGTTAATGAAAATAAAGATATAATTTTTTTCTTCCCATCCAAGTTCACAGGACTTCTTAAATTTGTATACAGATTCTATAGGACTCTATGGACCTCAGGTTAAGAACACTTGTTATGGATAAATTATCAGGAGAAGGGGTATGGAGAGCAATTTTAGTCTTAGCACAAACAGAGAGGGAACTATATACAAGCTTTGTAAACTAGCCAGAATATTAGCTGGAAAGTCTGCCTTTGGAGGGAGGGGCACTCAGTGCCCACAATGTATAAAATACATGTTTTAACAGTGAAAGATTGCTAGTAATTTAAAACCAACCCACCATTGTTATTTTGGGTTTTTTCTGTGAAAATAAAGTATGGAGCAGAGGAGTCAACAAAACTGAGAGTGTGGACATTCCATACTTGGCTTCCGTTTGGCTATCTGACCCAGAGTCCTTCCAGTCAATTAAATACAATCGTTGCTTTTGATTTTTCCAGCAATCCAGATGCTACTTTTCTTTCCTGTCTCCTTTTGGGTCTGGAATTTGCTGCTACAGTCACACAAATTCCACAATATTGATTGTTTAACTTTAGTTGTAACTTATGGAAACGTATTAGATCCTAAAGTTCCCTGATGACTGTAGCCTTACATGCCTAATTTATTCACCTTAGAGGGAGTCAAGATGGCCCAGGGGAAAAAGGACTTTCTTATTCTCCTGAAGAAATATGGTCACAGACACATGTACAAAGCTATTTATGGCAGCTTTTTGTTGTTGTTGTAGCAAAGAAATGGAAATTAGAGAAAATGGGAAATGGCTATACAAATTATGATATATGAATGTAATGGATTATTATTACTCTAAAAAAATTATGAGAGGGATGGTTTAGGAGAAATTTGAGAAGGTTTTATGAAGTGATGTGAAATGAATTGAGCAGAACCAGAAACTGACCCAATAGCAACACTGTAAAGGCAAACAACTTTTGAAAGACTTAAGAATACTGGTATGGGCAATGATCACCCATGATTTCATAGGACCAGTGATAAAGCTTGCTGCTCACCTCCTGACAGAGCGGTGAGGAATTCAAGGTGCAACATGAGACATGCATTTTGGGGCATGGTCAATGGTGGTATTTGTTTTAACTATGCATGTTTGCTACAAAGGTTTTGCTTCTCTTTTGAATTGTGTTGGGGATGGGAAGGAAAGAAAATAAATGATTGTTAAATGAAAATTTTTATTTAATTTTTTGAAAGAAATATAGGGACTTCCAAGAAAGATTTCACCTGGTTGAAATATTGTCCTGCTCTCATGATTAAACTAATTCCTAAAATGTGTTTTCCATTTCACCACATGTACTCCTTGCCAGAACTTGAAATGTAGGGACTCAAGGATTTCTATGAAAAATCTTGAAACTGAGATTTATATAGCCCTTGATCCCTATCAGGGGTCCTGATACTCTTTGCAAAAAAAAAAAAAGTCAGAGGAAAGGGGAAATACAGTTGTGTAATTACATAAAAGTCCTCAACATGATCACCATTTTCAGTTACAACATTCTGCTCTTCAACAATTCCCAGGGAACCAAGATATTTACTAAGCTTGATGTAGTAAGGTTCATAACCTCCTTTACTTCATAAATTATGAGGACTAGAAAGTTACTTTCTATGTATGACCATAGACTGTCAGGCCATTTTGTCCCTCTAATATGCCCTCTGTTGTGCTTCTTCTCACAGTATCTGTGACCTCTTGTGTTATATGAATTGTCACACACCTGACTGAGATACTAACTTAAAGATATTATTTTTTCTCTCATTATTTTATATCTTCTATACCCCTCAAGATCAGTAGCAAAACTATAAAGTTATAGTTTGTTATAAAAAATTATCCACAAAAACCTTCCTGTTGCCTTTTCATGTTTCATTTCTTTTTTTCTGTAAATTTTTAAATTAATTTTAAACTTAAATAGAAAATGAGAAAAGAAAAAATATTGATATGTACACAACAGAACGTAAGAGAGGATTCAATATAAAACAATAAATGTCCATTTCAAGAAAGCCTATATAATAATATAATACCATTGTTTTCAAAGCTGCCTAGCTTCCCTTTGTTTCCTGGTAGGTTTTCTTTTGTTCTCTGCTGCGCACTTTTCACTTTTTTTTCCTCTCCTTCCTTCCTTCCTACCCTAAATAAGTCTACAACTAAGCATGGAGATATGTGTGTGCATGTACACATATACACAGATATACATATATATATACACATATGCACTGATACATATACATGTAAGATCATACTATGCTTATTTCCACTTGTCATGTGTTTCCTTGAAACTGGATAGCATCTTGGTTCATAACTCTGGGTCTTTCCATTTTTTCCAAATCAAACAGCTCATCATTTCCTACACCACAGCAATATTCCAACCCAATCACATCCTGTCTGAAAGATTGGCTATAAAAGTGTTTCCCAGTTTTCTGCATTCCTTCTCTTTTTGGCTGCGTAGCTTTAGTTTATACAAAAAAATTTTAATTTAAAGTACTCAAAATTATCCATTTTACACTTCGTCAATACTCTTACCTTATAATATAGTTTAAGGTTTGATACTACTGAATCTGCTTCCTTTACATCTTTGTTCCCCCCTGGTTTGTTTGAAATATTTAACATTTTGCTTTTCCAAATGAACTTTGTTATTCTTTTTTCTAACTTAGTAAGATAATTTTTTAGTAATTTAATTGGGATGGCGTTAAACTAGTTACATAAAATTATCATTTTTTTATATTGGCTTTACCTACCCATGAACAATAAATATTACTTCAGTTATTCAGATCTGACTCCATTTGTTTTATGTTTCTATTCATATAATTCCTTGTCTGTTTTGACAGGCATACTCTTAGGTATTTTAGACTATCTAGTTATTTTAAATGGTCTAAAACAATACAGAATAATATTGCTGACATAGCATAGTTTCCCTATTTTTCTCTTTTGAGTAAGTCTGTTTTAGCTTTAACTTTGTCTGAGTCATGTTTTGTTAAGGATGTCTCCAGTGAATGCATATAAACCATTTTCATAATAACTGCAGAAATGAGTAACTGGTACTGTTATTGCAATTGGTGGCAATTGGCAGATTAGTCATTGCTGTTCTTTTCTCAGCCACCTTTTTGGTTTTTGTATTTGTTTGTTTTTGTGTGAAAAGTATCTTGTGGGACCTTTTATGTTCTCTTAGAACATTGCCCTCTTTTAGATTTCTTAAATATCAATCCCAGAATGAGATAAAGATTATCCTGCTTCTGGCATGGATTGATTCTACATGTTAAAAATTTTTCTCTGTCTGGTTAGGGCCATCAACTCTTCCTGATATTACTTAAAAAAAAAAAGGCACTGCCAGATCCTCCTATACCATGCTCAAGACCTAGGTTGTAGCCTCTAAGTGTGGTTCCACTATCACCTCCTGGAATCAAAGTTGAGCCTATTTGCAGCATGGATTGGTTAAGGCCTAGGTAATGAGGTCTTAATCCTGCCACCTGATCAACTTAAGTAGAATATCATTGCCATTAAGTTCTCTGCTTGCTGGAGTGCCTGCAAGAGGATGGTATTTGGTTCAGCATCTATAATTTGGTCTTCTGGATAGGACTTCTGCATGTCAGCTTTAGCAACAAGGGCCATAGGATCTAGTGTTGTGCTGTTCGTCTTTTGTTTTCAAAGAGGATCAATGACATCTTGATGTTGGGGTAAAATAGTGGATGATGGGTGATTTCTTCACTTGTGCATGGATTGGATTTAAGCAAGGCAGAGTTGTTCGAAGTCTCACTCTCTCTTATAGAGTTATCGAAGTCCAGTGGTAGAACAAAAGTCAAGATCATTGGCAATGGTCCAGGATGCAGTGGATGTCCAAGCTCTAAGCCCTCCACCATGTCTGCTTTAGCTGTCTTTATAGTTGTGACTGTGGGTGGATGAGAACAATTAGGATGTAATCAATTATGATGAATAGATTAAACAAAAGCATCCAGTGGATCAGCCACTGATTTAGTTGGAAGGTACACACCATGTTTTGGGATTTTTGTTGTTTTCATGCTAAGCAATTAGAGGTAACATAGCACAGTGAATAGAGAACTGACCTTCGAAATGAGCTCAAGTCCTGCTCCTGACACATGATTGTGTGACCCTGAGCAAGTAATGTGGATCACAAGCAAGTCACTTAATGCCTTTGAGTGTCAAGCAGGCTTATTGCATCAGTGGAGAGAGTTCTCACACTGATTAAATCATGGATCTTCTGATCCCCTCTTTGGAAACAACTCAGTCCAATTAAAGGTAATAAAGTGTGGCTAGCCTATTTTCCAGTAGCGATTGATTTCAATACTTCTTACTCCTTAAATGACCCAGATAATGCTGCTAAAATGATAAAGAAAATTTTTACATTGTCTTCATGTCTCAGGTGGATCGTAACTATGGTTGTTCAGTGCTGTCCAACTCTTTCTGACCTTGTGGGCCAGACTGTCCATGGGGTTTTCTTGGCAAGGATACTGGAGTGGTTTGCCATTTCCTTCTCCAGCTCATTTTACAAATGAGGAAATGGAGGCAAACAGAGGTCAAATGACATACACAGTGTCACACAACTAGTAAGTATCTGAGGCCAGATTTGAATTCAGATCTTCCTGACTCCAGGCCCAGTACTCTATCCATCTTATCCATTTTTAAGCACCTACCATGTGCCAAGTACTGTGATAATTGTTGAGTACACAAAACATCAAAAGACAATTACAGCTTAACATTCACCTTTTCTGTTTTCTACTTTCTGCTCTTGCTTTGTAGTTACCTTTGTGTAGTTTTTACATGTATTTTGTATGTGTTCTTTTGGGAGGAATAAACTCTAGATCTAAAGTACACACATATTTAGAATAATATAAAATTCTTCTAGATTCAGAAGAAATAAAATGGGTGGCACCTAGGTGGTGCAGTGAATAGAGCACCAGCCTTGGAATCAGGAGGCCTGAGTTCAAATCTGGCTTCAGAAATCTGGCACTATCTGTGTGACCTTGGGCAAGTCACTTAACCCCAATTGCTTTGCCTTCCCCCCTCAAAAAAATAAAACCTTTAAAAAAGACAATTACAGCTCACAATCTAAGGAAGAAAATACAATGCAAAGAGCTATGTACAAAGAGAATAATTAAAATGCAAATATCTGTGAACTAACAGGCACGAATCAAGATGGTATCCACATTATATGAGTCCATTCTTACCATCCTGTTCCTCTTCAAAGCAGCACATCTCTAATTTAGTTAAGGAATGAAGGTGGCTTAGGACTCTTTAAACCAACAAGGCATAGTCATGGGCTGTTCATAAATATATGACCTTCAACAGAGCCACTGCTAATCTTTAGTAGCTTCAATAACTTCTCTGACAGAGACTAGAGTTGCTGTTACTGTATCTTTAAGAAGCAATGGAATTTTGGACCATTACAGTTTGTTTGTTATTTTATGAGGGGTCATCATATTATCTATGATAGCTGAAGAGAGACTGATTAAAGTAGTTGAAGAAAGAGGATAAAGAGAATCTCTTTTTTGAGAGAAATATTTTAACTTATGAAGAAATACCAAAAGAAGTCTTGAGAAAAGTGTCTCTAATTGGTATCTGGAGAGAATTGAATGGTGGGACTGCATTTCCAGATTTGAGGAGATCAGCAGTTGTGATTAGAGATCTTTCTCACAGCTGATATATTATGTTATCTTTGTTGTATTTTAACTATATATATATATATATATATATATATATATAGACAGAGACAAAAAGCAATACACGGAGATAGAAAGAGATGAGTGAAAGGTTGTGGGAAAAGTTTTCTCAATTTACTTACTAAATAATATTTAATAAACCGGATTGGCGATCAGAGCTAATTTATGAATGAGGGATGTTATTATTTTAGTAATAAGAAAATATCAGGGCATAGCTTCTGATTGCCTTAGAATCTGGGATGAGAGAATGAATAAGGAAAATGAGCCAGTAGAAGGTAAGGAAAGGAGTGATCATCTCAGGTAGGGTCTACATTGTGCGGAGGGTATTGACTGCTAAATCTCTGCTATACCTATGTTGATACTATGGAATCCTGTGGGCTCCCAGCTCTGCTTTGTATCTCATTTTGACTTTGTCTATCCCAGGGGGCCACCCTGACTTACCACAGAAAAAATCTTTAGGTAATCACCCTAGTGGTTGAATCTTTCCATTTCTAAATATGGAAGAAAAACAAAGATGCTCATGAGAAATCTGAAATTTCCTTAATATGCTTCAAAATAGCCCTAGTTTTCCTCTAGGTTTAAGTCTGTATAATCACACTTTCTAGAGAACTGGGGCTCTTTTGGAACAGAAACTAACTCCCTATCCAGTTTAGTAGAAAGGTAATATAGTGTAATTGGGGCTCTTTTGGAACAGAAACTAACTCCCTATCCAGTTTAGTAGAAAGGGAATATGATGTAATGGGAAAAAACATTGGAGTCAGAAAACATAAAAAGGAATCCTAGATTCACTACTTACTAGCTGTATGACCTTGACAATTTAACTTCTGTGAACCTCATTGTCTTCTGTAGAATTAGGAAGTTGTACTCAAAGCCTCCTATTTTACCTGCAAATCCTATGATCTTGTAAGTTGACTCATGAAGTTGCTAGTGAATTTTTGAACAGGAAAATAAAGAATGAAGCATGCAATAGACTCTAAAACTCCCCCGAAATATGGATCTGGGGAGAATTTTCCCCATTTCCAACAATGGAAGAATATGGCATAAGAAAGATGACTTGAAGCCTGGCACTCCCTTCCTATGCTTCAAAAGAGAAGCCTTAGACAAATATAGACATCCGAGATCAATCCTAGCGTTATTTTTTAACAGCTCCCTTTCTTTTGGTTCACAAGAGTGTTTACTTTTAAGATAAAAATGAATAGAACTGCAAACATATACCCCTTCTCTGTGTAGCCAACAAGACTGCTTTTTACCAAAATACACTGTCACTTTAAAACACTCAGACTACTGTGGATGCACCTGTTCTGCAGAGACAGATGTTGCTACAAGAGCATAGGACTACAGTTGTGTTTCAGCCACATGCAACTCACATCAATCATATTCTCTTGGTAAGACTATTCTTCATCATGGGATGCATATTGAATCCTTTTTTGTAAAATCTTCATATGGCATAACAGCCTAAATACAGTCTTTGAAGGATAGGCCTCTTAGTGATGGCAGCTGATATTTTATATATTTCTGCCCCTCCTGATATCCTACAAGTGTGATCTGCTCCTATTCATCTAAATTTCCCTCCCCTAGTTGGGCTGATTCATTCATAAACTGAAGGGACAGCTGCGGGGGAGAGCAGACATTGGAACAGCTGAGGGTTGGAACAGCATGGAAGGTTGCCAAGAAAAACAGTTAAGGCAAACAATATTATTAGGGTCTTGCCACCAGCATAGACTTTCAAGTCACGCCTGGGAGGGGTGAGACATATATGGAGAATACCAGACAGCATACTTGAAATTACCTGGAACAAAGCCTATAGCATTCATCACGGTCTTCAGTTCCAGTTTGTTCCTATTCACTGATTTCCTAGAATTACCAGAGATTCTTAGCCTGGGATTCTAATACAAAATATGCTGATAACTGTACTTAAAAATAATGAATTTTCTCTATAGTTGAATGTATCTTGTTTTATACATTTGAAGGCATTTTTCTGAGAAAGGGTCCACACTTTTCATCAGACTTTCATGGAGGTCATGATATAACAACTCTTCTCTTAAATTGATAGTTTGTGAACATGTAGAAGGGGAAGAAATGATTACTAAGAGTCAGGGTGGATCATATAAATTTACATTTAGAACCATTCTCAGAGCTCCTCTGGTCCAATTCTTAATTTCATAGATGAGAAAAATGAGACCCAGAGAGACAGTAGGTAGGAGAGCTGGGATTTTAACATAGCTTCTCTGAGTCAAAATCTAGCACTCAAAAAACATTACAAAATAGTGATTCCAAATGAGCCTCATTTCCTTTTGTTAATGGACTTACTAGACTGGTAGATCAGGAAATGCTACAGACTAATGGGATCTGGGATTCCATGAGGTCAAAATCATTTTCATATCAATACTAAGACATTTAAGTTTCCAATATGGTAAGCATCAACAGATGTAATTCATATAAACAAAAAAATCTTTGGGATCCTGTTTTTAAGAGAATTAAAGAGTCCTGAAATAAAAAATGGAGAGTTAGAAACCTGCTGCTATAGACATACTACATAGTTCTAATCAAAGCAATGGACAAAGCCTTCAGTGATATCCTTACGGACAAGAAGAAGGGATGTGACATGATCCATTAGTCTGTTTATGACAATTTGGAAAAACACCTTAAGAGGAGTACCCTAGGATTTGAGCCTTGACTCTGGGTTATTAATCATCTTAGTCAGTGACTGGAATGAAGTCCACAGGTGTCATGCTTACAAATGCTTGAAGATGAAATGGATGTGGAAGGAAGAGCTGACATCTGAGAAATCATTCACTATCCAAAAAAGAATTTAATGTAGATAATTATAAAGTCTTATATTTAAGGTAAACAATTAATCTTCACAAGTACAAGATCAGAGAGCATCTGAATGGCAGTTTATGTGGGAAAGATATGAGGGTTTTAATGAACTGAAAGATCAATGTATATCGAAGTGTGATATGGTGACCCAAAGTAATATGATCTTTAGCTACTTCATGAGCAGAAAAATGTCAAAGAAGAGGGGCATAATAACCCTTTTGAATGTTTGCCCTGACCAGACCACAACAAGAATATCACATTCAAACCTACTGGCTACATTTGAAGATGGACATTTCTGGAGGAGGCCAACCAAGATGGTGAAGGGACTGAAAAAATCAAGCGATGAAATATCAGTCAAAGGAGCTTATGATGTTTATCCTAAAGAAGAGAAGACTTAAGGGCAACATGATAGCTTTCCAAGTACTTGAGTGAGTCAATAAGCATTTATTAAGCTCCTACTATGTGCCAGGAACTGTGCTAAGCACTGGAGATGAAAAGAAAGGCAAAACCCAGTCCTGTTCCTCATTGGTTATAGTCTAATAAGGGAGAACAAAATACATACAGGATAAGTTGGGTGTAGTCTCAGAGGGAAGATGCTAAGATTAAGGAGGACTAGGGAATAGCTTCCTGCAAAAGGTGAGACTTTTGCTGGGACTTAACGGAAGTCAGGGAAGCCAGGAGGCTGAGATGAGGAGGGAGAACGTTCCAGCCATTGAGGACAGTCAGTGAAAATGCCCAGAGTTAACAGATGGGACACCTTAAAAGAAGAAAAGCAAGAAGGCCAATGTCTGGAAGTATGAGGAGAGGAATGATGCATAAGAAGACTCGAAAGACAGGAAGAGGCCAGGTTATGAAGTGCTTTAAAAATCAAACAGAGAATTGTGTGTTTGATCCTGGAAATGATACTGAGTTGATTGAAGAGTTCTGTCATATGGAAGAACAATTAGTTTACTTTTTTCTAAGGACTAGGAGCAATGAGTAATAACTGCAGAGATGTAGATTTAAAATTGAAATAAGGAAAAATGTTCTCTTCACTACAGGGCTTTGAACAAGATTGCATGATCACTTATTAAAGTTCTTTGAGAAGGAAGATTGGGCGACTTAGCCTTTGAGGCTTTCTGTGAAAGAATAAAAAAGATCTGACTAGTACTCTTTGCTTCAAGTAAGCCATCCAACAATATCAGGAGGGAGACAGAGACAGAAAAAGACAGACAGACAGAGATAGAGATGAAGAGACAGAAACAGAGAGACAGAACTTCCATCATGGACAGCTCTTGGAAGGGTGAGGGTGGCTACAATGCCTGAAACCCAAAAGTGGAATTGTCTTTGATGTTAGATAAGTAGGGTGTCTCTAGGCTTAGATCCAGAAGGCTTAGGATGAAACTTCTTCTATTGTCAAGTTCTAAGGTGCTGTTGCCTGTGAATGACCAAAACAGAGACACTGATGCAGAGAAGTACCAGCCTCAGGCTCTACATTTCCATTTCCCTAAAATAATTTGGGAGAAGCAGATTCCAGAAAGCTCAGCCATAGACTGTTCAGCAAAATCTAAAGCAAAAGACCTATAATTAGATTAATATTGGGGATAAGGCCAGATTGAAGATGCTGAGGCAATTGGGAACTAAGAAGTGTATGCTTATGTCCTTTATTCAATGCTAGGACCAAGGTTAAGCCAGAAGAGCCTGGAAACAGGTGAAACCTTTACCCTCTACTGGATCTCCAAGCCTACATATCCCCATCAGAACTGGAAGACTTTTCTGTTTTCTGAAGTCCAATATTGAAATCCTATAATCTTGATAGGGTATCTTCTGAATGGAGAATGTGAGAGGTTGAAAAGTCATTTGGAAATGGTACCCCTATGTTATTTTATAGCAAATCTTTATTTAAAAAAAAACTTTGAGATTAGTATGTTATCATCATGGAGCATGGAGAAATGGAGGCAGCCTTCCCCTGAAGATGGCTCCTTTGTGATAGAGAACTCTGGAAAACTAGGGAAAGCGGTGGTGACCAAACATAAGCAAACAAACAAACGTATCTAGATAAATAAAGGAAGGAAGGGGGAATGCCAGTCAACCCAACCCTAAGCTGGCAGGAGCAAAGGGGAACGTCTACCACCCAGTATAGATATGAAGGAGTTGGCTGTGGCCCTGGTCAACAGATCAGATCTTCTTATCATAGAATCATAGGTCCAATGCTGGAAGGGATCCAAGGGGTCATTCATTCCCCCTCTTCATTTTATTCTATTTTTTTCTCAAAATTAATATTTATTTTAGTAAATTTTTATATCTTCTGTTTTTTTGTCACTTACATTTCCTCCACCCCACAGAGCCATTCTTTACAATAAAGAATTTAAAAATTAAGTCATCAGAATTTACTCAGTACTTACTATGTACCAGGCATTGTGCTAAGGGCTAAGAATACAAATACAGGCAAAAAAGAAAAAGAAAAGTTTAACCAAACTAACCAACATGAAAAATGTCTGTTATATGCAAAGTCCCAAATCTATCTGCCCCCACATTTATAAAGCAATGGGGAAAGGGGGAGGGAGAAATCTATTCATAGGCCTTCTTTGAAGCCAAACACTGATGATAGTTTTGTACCATTCACTTTCAATTGCTTTATTGTTGTTACTGTTTCTGTTTACAGTAGTTGTAGTCATTGTATAGATTGTGCCCCTGGTGCTGCTTTCTTCACTTTGCATCAGTTTATGTAAGCTTTTTCATGCTTCCTTATATTCACCTTAGTCATCATTACTTGTTCAGTTGTTTTGGTTGTGTATAACTTTTTTTGATCCCATTTGGGGTTTTCTTAACAAAGATGCTGGAGTAGTTTGCCATTTTCTTCTCTAGCTCATTTCACAATTGAGGAAACTGAGGCAAACAGGATTAAATGACCCACCCAGTGTCACACAACTAGTAAGTGTCTAAGGTCGAATTTGGACTCAGGTCTTCCTAATTCTAAGTACAATACTGTGTTCAGTGCACCACTGACTGCCTTTAAGGTTAAATGACTTGCCCAAAGCCTGTAAAGTGTAAGCATAAGAGGTGGAATTGAAACCCAAGCTTTCTGTCCCTTCAGAGTCATCATACTTTCTATTGTACCATGCCTTTTGAGGAGACAATCATCTGAACCAGTTTGGCTGAGGACCAGACCTGAAGTAAACCCTTAACCTCCTTACTTTCCAGATGAAGAAATTGAGGCACGAAGAGGTTGCAGTCTTGCAACACAGATATTCAGGCGATCTGGGTTCTCTTCGAGATTCAGCCACTGACTCTTAGTTTTCCTACTCCAATATTTTAGGCCCCAGATTTTAAGTCCTACCATCAATACAAATTATATCCATTTATAGTGTAGTTCTTGATTAATGTGAGTGCATTATCATCATCCATTAGGAACAGCCAGGGCTTTGATCATAAGCATTTAGCAATGAATCTGCCAACATAGGAGGAGTGTGGGAAACATTATTGCTTTATTCAATTACTAATGCAGAAACAGCTACCCTCAACTGAAACCGAAGCTTTGCCATATGCTACTCTGGGTAGCAAAACCTCTCATATTACACCCAACATTCCCAGACACCCCTCCTCCCTTGCTCTGCCTTCATTGGGTGAACCAATTGAATTAGACTCTTACTTAGGCAGCCGTTTTGAAATCTGGTCAGACTAGATAGAACTCAGCTTATTGGAATTCAGCTCTTTCGACTCGGGAAAGAATTGATTTTTTTTTCACCTTTTCCATCAAATTTTGCCTTCACTCAGGTGATCAGAATAAAGATCAGAAAAATAAAAACATGGTTGTAGGTTTTGGTGTGTCCATGGCTACAGAGCTGGTGTACTTTCTGCTACCCTTTTTCACCCCAGCATTTCTCCCTTCTGACATCCCGGGGCTTCTTTGGACGATAATGAATGGAATGTGTACAATATGATCACAGGGTCACAGATCCAGAACTGGTAGGGACCTCAGGGGCATCTAGTCCAACTTTGTCATATTATGGATAAGAAATATGAGGCTGATGGAGATTATTTACTCAAGGTTACACAGGGAGTAAATGGAAGAGCCAGAATTTGATCCTTTAACTCCAAATCCCACACCCTAAAATTGAGAAAGCAATTTACAGATCTTATCTCATTTGAGCCATGCAAATCCATACAATGATCTGTCAGGTAGGTATTGTGAGTATTGTTATTCCTATTTTATAGATGAGGAAACAAAGCCTAGAGAGGTTAGGTGACTTGACCAGGGTCACACAGCTAATGTTTTTTAGTTATGATTTCAATTCAGAGTTTCCTTCTTCCAAGTCTAGCCCTGTAATCCCCTATACCACACTGTCATTCAAGCAGGATGACTATGTAATATGGGCTTCATGTTAGGGACTAGAAACTCTGGAATCCTTGGTTCCATTCCTGTCCTTAGTGCCAGTTTATCATGAAGTCTAATTATGTATTTGGGTTTAATCCTCTGCAAAATTGTCATAGAGATGCTTAACTCACTGGGAAAAGGAGCAACAATGATCTTAAAGTTTGATTCATCCTAGCAATGATTAAATAGCTAAGGACAACATCAGCCTTGTAAGGCAGCTATTTCTACAGTGTGATTTAAAGGGAACTGATCACTCCATCAAAATGCACTACACTAGGCTATATTCCACTATTAGAGATTCATTCTTTTAGGTATGGAATACTTTTTATATGGAATACTTTTTAGAGCCCAATGTTGAAGCTGATATAATCCTAGGTACAGAGAAAGAATTGGGAGTGAGTTGGGTATCTTAAGCTGCTGTCATTTTGGTGAAGAATGTGATACATAGCTGAAAGTAAAGGCCTCTAGGGATACAATACAGCATAGACATTTAGAGAGGTAGTGAGAGCAGGGGAGGCAACTCTTACAGGAAGGAGAAACCACAGAACCTTTAGCTTTCTTTGGAGCTCTTTATCCTTCCCTTCCTGCAGAGCCTTAAGGAAAAGGTACACAGAGATACAGTAAAGAAATATAATACTGTGGATTCTTAGAAGACAATCCAAAGACTGGGTTTCACTGTCTGCCCACATTATTTATAGCTCCCAGAATTTGGGTCAATTTCCTTCCAGAAATTCAATCTTATTGTTTTGCGGTGGTGGTGCAAATCCTTGAAAATCCCCCAAATAGCTACTTTTAAAGAAAATGCTTGATTTCCCAGTAGACAAATGGTCAAAAGATTTGAACAGATTTCTTCCCAAGGAAGAAATACAAGTTATCAACAGCCAATTAAAAAAACTCCCCCAAATAATAGCTAGGAAAACATAAAGTGAAACAAGTCAGATAGGTTACATGAAGGACTTGAGGTCCAGAAGATCTGAGTTAGAATTACCCCTCATATATTTATTATGCAATCCTGGGTCAGTCACTTAGTTTGTCTCATCCTCAGCTTGCTCACTCATAAAACGAGGATAATTTTAGCACTTAGATCATAGAATTATTTGAAGGTTAAAAGAGATGACATGTAGAAAGTACTTTGCAAATATTAAAGTGTTCATATAAGAGTTAGCAACTCTGAGGTTCTGTCTCAACTCCATTAGATTGGTAAAGCTAACAAAAAAGGAAAATAACAAATATTGGAGAGGCTGTGGGGAAACAGGCACATTCATATATTGGTGGTGGAGCTATGAATTAGTTCAGCCATTCTATAAAGTAATTTAGAACTGCTCCCAAAAAGTCACTAGCCTTTCTTTGACCTGTTGATACTACTACTAAACCTATATCCCAAAAAGATTTTTATAAAAGGATCCATATGTACAAAAATCTTTATAGCAGCATTTTTAGAAGGAAAAAAAAAGGAACCTTGGAGAGATTTCCATCTATTGAGAAGTGGCTAAACAAATTATGAGACATGAATATAATGAAATATTATTGCACTGTGGAAAACAATAAAAGGAATAATCTCAGAGAAAAAAGGGAAAACCTGTATGAACTGAGATAGAGTGAAGCAAACAGAACCAGGAAAATAAGATGTACAATAAAAGCAACATTATAAAGGAAAACAATTTTGAAAGACTTGAAAACTAGTCAATGAAATGACAAACCACAATTTTAGAGGATTAAGGATGAAACATTTTGCTCACCTTCTGACAGGGAGGAAATTGACTCAAAAATGAAGAATAAGACAAACATTTTTGGATATGGCCAATGTAGCAATTTGCTTTTCTTGGACTATGTATATTTGTTACAAGGGCTATCTTCTTCTTTTGTTTAACTAGATGGGGGCAGGAATGGATAGAAGATAAAATAAATATTTATTGGTTGAAAAGATAATGAATTTGTAAAAATATTAGTTGATCTTTATTTTGGCAGCACAAGCACTAAAACTGGAATAACATAGAGAAGATTAGCATGGTTCTTGAACAAGAATAGCATGAAGCACTCCAGATTTTAAAAGAGATATGCATCAATTGGGAAATGGATACACAAATTGTGATACATGAATCTAATTGTAGGTAAATATTTCTGTGCTTTGAGAAATCATGGAATATAGGAAGAGACATGAAATGAATCAGAGTAAAGCAAGCAGAACCAGAAAACAATATACACAATGACTGTAACAGCAATCAAACCTGAGTAAAATTAAAATGACTAAATCACGTAATGAGATACCTAAAGACATCTTCCCCACTTCTTTAGAGAGGAAGAGGACTGTGGATGTGGAATACTGGATAAGACCAGACCTCTTTCAATGTATTATTTATTTTGCTATACTTTTCCCCCCTCATTTTTATTGTTGGTTACAAGAAGTAGCTCTTTGAGAGAGAGAGAGAGAGAGAAATACATTGAGAAATATATGTATAAAAACAAAAGATATAAATAATATTTATTTTTTAAATCAATTGAATATCTTAGCAATCTTGAAACCCTGACTTGTTATTATAACTTGTCCTACGATTCTTATACCTTCATCAAGACAATTCACATATTCAGGCTAGCTTTTTGTAATTGTCTAGCAGATATGAAACCCCTACTCCTCCTACCTTAGTCATTTGGTTACATGAATACATATCTTGAGAACCATAGTTTCAAAATTTATAGAATGGAGCTAGAAGTTACTACATAGAAGGACTAGGATTATAGAGTCAAATATTTAGATCTGGAAAAAACCATTAAGGATCTACTTAGTATGTATCATTTATTTATATGTTCTCTCTCCATTAAAATTAAGCTATTTGAAGAAAGGCTATTTTTACCTTTCTTTAGTAACTCTCAGTGCTTAACATAAGTTGTAGCACACAGAAATCATTTAAATATTTATTGACTGATTAACTCCTTCATTTTATTGATGAAGAAATTCAGGTTCAAAAATGTCCAGTGGCTTACCAGTGGTCACCTAGCTAGTGATAAGGGTGGAATTGTGCTCCTGGGCTTCTCTTAGAGCACAGTACAGTTATTCCCCCAACACAAATACACTATGTTGTCCATTCTTAATTCACATTCCAGTGCTTGTGTGGGGTCATAGAATCACCCAGAAGGTTTACTCATAGAGATAGCTATGCAGATCATCAGGAGGATCCAAAGTTCCCAGGCTTTTCCAAGTGTACTAATGTTTAGCATAGCAGAAAGGTATTGTTGAGCTGGCTATATAAAAGACATTATTAGTAGCCTTACTGTTAATGTCTTCCACTGGAGTCACAGAGAGCTTTAGGCAGTGATCGGCTGGTACCTTGGACAGATCCCAAGGGGAAAACTTTGTCTTGCAGTCTCAAGGTCCAGCTGAGGTCTTTTATACTCAGAATGTTGCCCTAATATTGCATCAGCTCTACCTCCTTGGAGGACCTGTGCGATTGTTACATGTACCCACACTCATTTATTCCAGTACTGAAGTTTCAGACCCATCATCCTCATCTTTCTCTAAAGACAAGGTCATGTCCTCTGGTCTAATTAAAATTCCACAGATGTTCATGTCTGAAGAGGATCTGGCAGACTGCTCAAGGACACCTTTCATCAGAAATTTCATCTTTCAGGGGCCCTAATCTCTCTGTTTATTCTTTCTTTTCCTGGCATAGTACCAGATTGGGGAACTTAAGGTCTCTGTAGGCATCCTTTTGTAGGATCAGAGATCATGTATTTAGAGCTTAAAGAGAACCTTATAACTCATAGAATCATATATCTAGAGGTGGGAGGGATCTCAGGGGCCAGCTAGTCCAATGCTTTTATTTTACAGATGAGGAAACTGAGGTCCACAGAGGTGAAGTCACTTACCCAAAGTCACACAGATAGTAAATGACAGAACCAGGATTTGAACTCAAGTCCTCTGATTTCAAATCCAGTACTCTACACTGCACCAAGCTATGATCCTTAATAGGCTTTTGGTTTACTTGTCCAAACAAATTGCCATGAATGGAGACTGTTGAATAAAATGATTCTGAGTTTTCTGATAGTTCATGCTGTTGCTGTTGTTTTTGTTATTGTACATGTATGAGTAGGGGGAAGTTCCTGAGCACCACTGCTTGAGTTATTTAATATTATGACAAAACTCAGAAAAACCATTTCACTGTTTAACATAGATCTTATGCTGTGTGAAAGTCCTCTTGTAAATTAACATTTTCACACATATCTCAAATCAAAGTGTTTCTGTGATCGCAGATGGCACATACTAATTTAGGAGATCAATTGAGACTGAAGACAAAAGTGCATGGACCAAACAGCAAACCTGTGGAATTTTGTTTGCTTCTTTCAGGTTGGTAAATTTGAAGAAATGTAACTTATGTTGTAGTTCATTTCCATACTTAAGTAGCATGTGTAAAATGTGGTTGCTTTTTATATCATGCATTTACTTTCAATTACCTACATTTATTTGTAGTCTTTGGGGTACTTCTAATCAAAAAAAGTTAGCCCTTTGATACCTAATAGACTCTATTGACATACCACATTATCTGATAAGTCTTAAGTCTGGTCTGAGCCTGAGGCCCTTCCCAAAGCCCCAACTAGGAGTACCATGAACTCACTCTACAAGATTATACACCAGTACAGAAAAGCTACTCTATTAGTCAATACAATGAAGCTATTGCAGAATCAATAGCATTCATAGAATGAAACTTTGATAGCATTCCTTAATAATTTGCTGATGCAGTCCAGGGTCTTGCAGTGGACACCCATAGTGGGAAGTGGGGCATATTTAATAACCCAAAAAAGCAGTTGACCCTTTGTTTCCTTCAAGACTCAAAAGTCACATACCACATGAAACCTTTCCTTACTCACTCAGTTCTTCCAAAAGAACTTACTTTGTAACTTTTTGTTGTAATTCATTTCCATACTTAGGTAGCATGTGTAAAACATGATATGCATAACTATGCATAAACTGCATGTGTGTGTTAATCTTTCTTTGCCAAAGAAGACCATGTCATCAGAGAAATAATGACATAACTTGCACTTGACTTTGTTTTGAGTGAGGGAGGGCTGTGCAGGTCACCAGCCTCACTGTGGATTTTGTAAATACTATATATTTTGTATATGCATACATATCTAGGAAAAAGATACTTTGTATCTACTTGTATATATAAATGTAACTGATACAGACTGTAAGCTGAAGGGCAGAGATTATTTCACTTTTAGCACTTAACATAGTGCCTGGACCATAGTAGATTCTTGATAAATTCTTGTTGATTAATCAATAAAAAACTGATCATACAGACCAATACTTCTTAAATTGCTCATTCACAGGCCACCCTAGCCCTGAATACTCCTCACAAGTTGCCAATGTAGGAGATAATCATATGATTTTGAAGAAGGAGGTATTTACATCAAAACTGTGTTTGAGGTATGTGGACAATGCTTCCAGGGGTTGTTGCATGCCATCATCATCCTCATAGCCTTTGTAGACATGGGACATACTCAACAGATCAATAATTAATTGTCAGATTCTTTAAATCTTATTTCTCACAAGGTTCAAATTTGTTATGATCCACCTTCCTGGGTGTTATTCCACTCACAGAGACATGGAGGCCATCTCTGGTGTCCAATAGAATAGCAGAAGTATACTGGAGGCCAAGGAGAAAACAGGAGAGCCAGGATACCATGTGCACTTCCTAAAATTGGCAGAATCCTTCCTTCGCTAATGCCACCCTATCAAGGCAAGGGCTCATGATCCAGGGGCACAAGCTGGGGGAACAGATGGTATGCAGGTCTGTGACGCAACAGGGGCAGTAAAGTCAGTAGGAGATGGTAGTGTCCATCCAGGACCATGTAGAGTATCACATAAGTGTCAACCAAGGTAAAGCACACATACCTTTAGAATAAAAAGGCCTCAACATCCAGGGAGCAAATTTTAATTCAGACAAAGAGTTAACTTCTTAATTCTAAATTTTGGTTTCCTAATTTTGGGTATATCACTTCAGCATTTGAAGTTAGCTCAGCAACCAATCAAAGCACTTGGCTTCCTTAAATATGGGTACCCTGTGGATAGCTGGATAGCTAACCTCAGCCTGGCCTCTGGATTACATCTGCTCCTCTCCCATGTGGATCCTCATTTCTTTTGCTCCCAGCAAGGATTAGTTCCTCCACCCCTCCCCCACTTCCCCAGGGATTTCTCTAATTACTGGAATTTGCCAGATCTGTCTGCGACAGCACAAGAAACTTGAGCTTTAGAAGTCTGTAGCTGCTTTCTTTGAAACAGTGAAATCTTTTTACCTATGCTCACAATTTCCTAAACTATTCAGATCTAACTTTCAGTCTTCTGAACTACATGGGCCATCTCTGGATCCCCTAAACTGCCCAGGCCTACTTTAAAACCTCCCTCCACTGCCCACAATTGCTCCAATGTCTTAGAAGTGATTCTTCCTGAGTCATGGGATAGGACCCTGGCCCAGATATTTCATCTGACTAGATGTTTTCATCTATCCCATATGTTTCAACTGACTTCAGTTTCAACTCCAGAACATTTTTAATCTGGTAGAATCACTACTTCCAGTTTCAACCAGTTCCCTGACCATTTCGATTAGTTTGATGTGTTTTCTCAAAATTTGAAAGGCTGACTTCAGTAGGTCTTTTTTATCCTAGGACACCCATCAATTGATGCATGTCACCTCTGTGACCAATGGTCACCACTCTAGTATAGGCCAGCCCAAATTGCAAGCCACATTTGCAAACCAGTACTGGAAAGCTAGGTGGCTTAATGGGTAAGAGCTCTGAAGCTGGATTCAGGAGGACTGAGTTCAATCCTACCTAGGACACTTATTATCTATGTGATCCTGGGTAATTCACTTACCCTTTCCTAGCCTCAGTTTCCTCACCTCATTGTAAAATGAGGTGGTGATAATAGCTCCTTGCTCACAGAGTTGTCATTAGGATCAAATAAGATGACATGTTGGAGTCCTTTGCAAATTTCAAAATGCTGCTGTTGTTGTTATTGTAGAGTCTTCCCACCTCCTCTTCTAGTCTCTTCCCCACCCTAGTCCATCCTCACACTACTGTCAGACTTATTCTCCATTATGCATCAATCTGATCATGGCATTTCTCTGCTCAAAATCCTTCTGTACATCCCTGGTGTCTACCAAGGAAAGTTCAGACTCCTCGGTCTGGCCTTCAAAGTTCTCTATGATCTGGTACCACTTGCCTTTCTAGATGTAGTTACACTTTTGGTTTCCAATCAATCAATCAATAAACATTTGTTAAGTATCTACTATGTATCAGGCACTGTGCTTTTTATGCTCAGTATACAAAAAGAAGTATGCAGCAATGAAGGAAATTTGGAGAAGGAACTGGAGCAAATAAAGGCTTCATGATAATTTGGAGCTTTGTAGAATTATGAAGAACAGGTACTTAACTCAGGGAAGGCAAATTTGGGCATATTTGAGGATTAGGAGAAAGAAGAAAAAGTCAAGTTGAAGGAGGGATGAAGAGGTAGAGGTGGAAGAGGGAAGTTGTCTTGCATCATTGTATTGCTCAGAAGACCTAAGTCTATCACAGTTGATCATCATACCATATTGAACAGCTAAGTTTCAAATGCTAAATCAAGAATAACTGGCAGAGGGAAGAGAGAAAAGGGAGAAGTTATCGTAAGGGGAAATTGTACTTAATTCTACAGAAAAGTATTAAACCTGAATATCACTTTGTTCCTTTTGTTTCCCCTAATGAAGAAACTGAAGGTATCTGCTGGGTTTTCCCCTTGGTAAACCTGTAGTTAAAAAAAAATTAATTCCCTACACTTCCTTTCTTGATTCTGAATGAATAACCAGGAAGAACGTTTCAAATAATACCAATGGGAGACCATCCAAAAGTATCAGTGCCATCTGGAATTCCCAATCAGGAAGGGAATCAAGTCCAGTTGGGCTGAATTAGGCTCTCTATGTCATGGTGACATAAATATCCAGGTACCAGGGACAGAAGAGGCTGACAGTAATGCTGAGTGTTGGGAACTGTGAACCTCAAACACCAAGGGAGCCAATTGCACAAAACTCTTCTCAGGTTCATTCACTAGTGGAAGCAGCCATTCAAAGAATTAGATATTTACTGCTGGAAGGGCTAATATAGGTCATAGAGTTCATCCCCTGCATTAATTTAAAAATGGGGAAACTGAGGCCCAGAAAGGTAGTGACTAGCTCAGGGTCACTGAGCATAAGACAAGACCAAGATGCTCCATGGCTTCCCTCTAAGAAATATTGCTATCACAAAAAAGTTTATATTTGTGTAACATTTATGGAAACTTTACAAAGGGCTGGCCTCACAGTCACCCTACAAGGCAGTAGTAGAAGCATTATTGCACATATTTTATTGGGAAGGAAACTGAGACAAGGATAGGACCCAAATAATAAACACTGGGACTGGAGTTTAAACTAAATTCTCTCCTGACACTGAGTCTGTGGCTCCTTCCACAGTATCATGGAGCTTCTCAGTGTCCTGGGAGACAGCATCTCTTTTTCTCCTCAAGGTCAAACATACACATACACACAAAGAGAGAGAGAGAGAGAGAATCCAAAATTGAAAAGGACCTCAAAGGTCAAGCAGAACAATCTGAACTTACTTAGGACTGCCCTCTCTGATGTCCTCAAAGGGAGACCATCCAGCCTTGTCTGCAGACCTCCAAAGAAACAATATGTTCACTCTCTCTGAAGGCAGACATACGTCATTTTGTCCACTAGAGTCCACTGCAGCACAGAACACACACAGTCCATTAATTGTTGTCTGGTTATTTTCCAACGGTGGGCATAGAAATGTTGAGGTATACTTTTACATGGTACATATTATACAATTCACCTCTGATGAGCTGTTTTCTTGCCTGACATGCAATATTCCATCTTCTGGCCCCATATTTAGTGCAGTGCCTAGCACATAATAAATAATAAATAAGTGCTGATTTATAAATAAATAAATACTAATGCTTAATAAATGCTAATTGACTGAATCATTACATCCATCTTCCTTTTCTGGATTCAGATCTTTGCTTTTGTTGCTTTTAAATTTTATTTATTTTATTTTTAATTTATGCAATAAAACAAGCATTTCCATAACATAACGTAGTAAAAAAAGATGATTCCATGTGAACCTGCAAACCTAACTGCTTTTAGATTTAATAATGAGTTTAATAAATGCTGATTGACTGAGTCCCTCCATCCATCCTCCTTTTCTGGATTCAGATCTTTGCTTTTGTCTCTACATCTCCTACTTAATTGGTGTCACTGATTCATCCTCTTGCTCCCCACACTGGTTTCATTGTCTCTGGAATTCCCCTGTGCTAGTCTCCTACCCAGCTTCCTGACTGGCTGCCCCTCCCAGTCTCTCCTCCATCCCAGCTCTTCATTATTTGCGTACCTTCTGCAGAGGCTAGCAAAGCCCAAAGGTCACTGACCCTTCAGTATGGTTCCTATTATCCAGTCAATCCCAGATCCCCTTGGGTGATGCCATTTGAGCCCTCTTTGTTTCATCATTAAATCAATTGTCTCTTCTTCGTGTCTTTAGGTCCCTCTGATCTTTGCTGATCCTCCCATATTTCCATTTCCTCTTGTCAGGCTGGAGATATTTCATTCAGATTCCTTGATCCCTAAGAAAGTAGCTCACATCCTTCTCCCATTGCCTATTCTTCCATTTTAAGTCAAATTTATTTTCCTCTAAGAAGCCTAAATGTGAACTTAGTGGCATCTTTGTATTCAGAATATCTCCAACTTAACCCCTTTTTCTTTATGGGTGGTCAAGATCCTGTTCAATGAGGTGTATTGGCGCATTATATGATAGAAACAGCAACACATGGGTTTGAATCTCACCTCAGAATCTTATTTAGCTGTATTCCCCCAGGCTGGATGATTAACTTCCCTGAACCTCACTTTCCTCACCTATAAAATGAGAGCAATCTATAAGGTTGCTGTGAAGATGGAATTTACACTCAGGCAGTGTGGTATAGTGGTGGCTAGAGCACAGGACCCAGAGACAAAACAACCTGGGTTTCATCCCAATCTTTGACATTTATTAACTGTGTTACCATGGTGAATTAACTTAGTCTCTTTGAGACTCAGTTTCTTCAACTGTAAAATTGGGCTAGCTATAGCAACCTCCACCTCAGGCTTGTTGTGGGAATCAAATTCAACAAAGTTTGTAAAAGATTTTGCAAATTTTAAAGTGTTCTACGATATTAGTTGTTGCTCTAGCCTTGAGGTATCCCCACCCACTGAGCTTCTTTGTCCCTTTCCCTCCTCACCCATTCTCCCAAAGTCACAGGTTCTTTCAGACCTCAGTCCTCACCCTGCCCCTGCCAGTAGCACTATTAGCACCATTCCAGTCTTCATTCCAGAGAGTCCCCTCTAAAACTACTCATTTCCTGGCCATTGTCTTTGTTCAGATACACCACTCTAACTCTCTCTAACCTAATTATGTTTCACTTAGTCCGGCCCCAGACAGGCTAAGGAGACTTCCTAATTCACAAATGACTTTTGGAGTGGAGAGAGTTTAGGATTTGTTTCATTTTCACTTTCTTTCTTGGACATCACCATTGACAGAGGCACAGGACTGGAAGTCAGTGTGCCCATCCCTTTTCTCTGGGGAACTGCCAGTAGTAGACTCATGGTCTAGTAACCTGAGATCGCTTATTCAGCCAGTGATTACCAGATGGCTGGCTGGGAACTGCGCCTGGTAAGGTTCCAAAATGTCAGGCAGATAGAGAGCCAGTCCTTAGGAGCAAAGCTAATAGCACCTGGAAGGGAAAAGAGGTTGACAACAGCAGTCAGCCCACCAACACCCACAGTTCTGTCAGCTGGAAACCTGACTTTTCAAGCACCCGTGGAGCAGGAGGGTCAGCTCCAGAAGAGACTATTCCATCTTCCGTCTTCAATGCTGAAACAAATGGTAGTATATGAAAGTCATGAATAGTATTGGGTCATAAGAACAATGACTATGAAGATTTGAAGAAATATGTGAGGGCTAATGAAGTAAATAGAAGTGGGAAAACAGTATACATACATGGAGGACAATTGGGGAAAAAAATGAAACTGAATGAGGCATAATACTTATTGCCAAGTGTGTTCCTGGACAAGAAGTGAGAAGATGCACCTGCCTACCTCTTGTACAGTGGGACCAAGGCTGCAGGACTTTGCTTGTACTCTCAGAGTCAAGCGAGAAGCAGATTAGGTTGCCTGAAATGTTTATTTTCGCTTTCATTCTTCTTCTTTTTGCAAGGGATGGTTCTCTGTGCAAGATGAAGAAATTATATTTGGAAATGAAGATTATTTAACAATGATAAAAATAAAAATTAATTTTACAAAAAGAAAGTGAGAGCAATCCTCCAGACTGATGTGCAGTTCAAGATCCCAGAATTGGGGCCGGAAGGACTCTGGTTCTTCAGATAATGTATGTGAAAGTACTTTAAACTATAAGCAAGGTGCTTGTAGTTGTGGTTGTAGGATTTAATAGGATTGCTCTTCAGTGAATCGATCAACAAGTATTTATTAAGCACAGACTACAAGTCAGGAACTGTGCTGGGGGTTTGGAAGACAAAGAATAAAACAATCCCTACTCTCAGGAAGCTTCCATTCTAATAGGGGAGACAATAAATAAGTGTATAAGTAAATACAGAATACATGTAAAATAAATAAATACCACCTATGAAATATGAGGTAATTTGGGGTTTATGGGCACCAGCAGATGGAGACCAGGAAAGACTTCATGGAGAAGATTCAATTCAATAAACATCGATTAAACACCCACTATGTGCCAGTGCTAAGCACTGGAGATACCAAAAAAAGGCAAAAGATAATCCCTGCCCTCAAGAAGCTGCATCTTGAGGTAATAGAGAGATTCTAGGAAATGGCAGTATCAGGGTCATAGATTTGGACCTGGAGGTAACCTTCAAAGTTATAGTCCAAGCCCCTCATTTTATGGAGGAGAATATTGCAGTCCAGAGATGAAAAGATTGGTTATCAGCAATGGAATGTGAACTCAGATCCTCCCACTCGAAATCCAGTGCTCTCCACACTATGCCAGGCTGTCATGCTCTTCCTTGCTGTGTTTATTATCAAAGGTCACAGAATTATAAGGTGCAACTTAGCAGGCACCTTCAAGACGATCTAGCATTTTACTGATGAAAAAACTGAGGCTGAGTGAGTTACTTTCACACAGGCACAAATGGCAGAGATCTCTTCATTCTTGGGTCAGATCTCTTCAGTCACTGCCTCCATACCAAGAGCAGTTTTATGTGGAATACATTATGGACATAGCCTGATTGCAGCATGAAGTGAGTATCCAGTGAATCTGGAAGCCAATCCTGCCTGCTGGAGAAGGCACAGTTTGTAAATGCCAGCTTTTGCAGTCAAAGGTGACTATCTTGGTTCTGGAGGCAGCTGGTTCAGACCCAGCAGCCAGTGCAGCCCATTGGGTTTGCCTGATAAATTCACAGAGCATAATGACAAGTCAGCAGGCTTTCTAGCCCAAGCCCAGTACCTCCAAGATTTCCCCAGTGCTCAAGTGAAGGTGAGGTGGTTGATCTTACAAGCCCCTCAATTTATGGTGCCAGTTACCCCCTAAACTTGATACTAGAAAGCTAGGGGTCAGCAGAGGGGTCATTCCCAAGTTGGGGACATAAGAAGATCCACTGAAGGCTGAAATTGATAGCCAACACATTTGGCAGCTGGGAGTGGGGGTGGGAGGAAGAAACATGGAGCTTTTCAGGCCCCAAGCCAAGGGCTCATGTGAAAGTAAGTGTCCCTGATGGGCCAACACAAAGAAGGGCTTTCTAACTTTAAGCAGGGTAAGTTCAATAGTGTTGAGGTGGTTCCATCACTGCCAACCTTCATACAACAGAGCCTGTGTATGGAAGGCTGGCTGCCATCCCAAACCAAGGGAGATTCATTTACCCAATATACTCCCGTCTAGACAAACCTGATCTTGACCCTGAAAGGCCAATCATTTAGGCATTATAGGTCCTTCTGACCCTGTGGAATCAGGTCATAGCTAGACATACATCTATGTCTCTCCAGAGGTCTGTCAGACGAACACGAGGCAAGCTACCTCACTTAGGACCTGCGGAAGAAAAGGAGGAATTAAAAAACAGGCTTAACTGGCAAAGATGGTAAAGGACAGAAATAATCAATGTGGGAGGGTCTGTGCAAAACAGGCACACTAATATACTTTTAGTGAAGATATGAAATCATCACTCATTCAGGAAAACAATTTGGAACTAGGAGAGAAAAGTCATTAAACTATTCTTATCCTCTTTGTAAGCAATAACACTACTGAGAGGTTATCTCCAGGAGGTCAAAGACCTTTACATACCAAACTATTTATAGCAGCCCTTTTTGTCATAGCAAGAGACTATAAACAAGGTGGGTACCCATCAACTGGGGAATTTTCAAATCACATGTCCCCGAAATGTAAGCTAGGGCAAGTAACTGAGCATAAGTACAGAAGCTGTCTGATCTAGTTAAAACAGCAGCAGGTAAATTAAAAGGACTGAATGTTGCAAAGAACATTATCAACCAAAATGGTGGTGTTTTGTTTTTCAGCTACATTGGAGGAAAGAGAAAGATCATAGAAGAAATAAGACTGCTATTCAGGGAGGATGGGATGTAGACAACAGATCATGGGGAGAAAGGAGTATTGGGAAGAGTCCTGGCCTTCATGTAAGGAGGACTTGGGTTCAAATCTCATTCCTGACACTTAATTAACCATTAATTAAATAAGAGGATCCGTCTTTCTTGTGCTTTCCAGCTCTGAAGTCATGATCTCATAAATTCCTGTTTTGTTTCTGATTTTACTACCAAAGAGAATGATCTTCCAATTGGGAAGCAAAGATTAAAAATGATACAGAAAATTGAAACCTAAACCTTTACCTCGATGCCCTCCATGAGTTCCAACAACAAGGTCCAGATTAACTCTACACAAAGGTGCTGGATTAATTGTCAAACCACTTTAGGTAATCATTGATAAATCATAGAAGGTGAGAGATATTCCAGAGTGCTAGAGACAAGTAAATTTTGTCCTGATTTCCATAAAAAGGGAAAACAGAATTCCCAAACTATAAGTAAATTAAGCTAACTTCAATTCTTGAAAAAATTCTTTAATGACTCTTTAATGATTGTAAGCAATTTTGCAGGGAAGGAGGGAAGCAATGATCACTAAAAGTCAACCAGGTTTCATCAGGAGCAAATCACATCAAACTGACCTAATTACTTTTATTGGACAGGACAGAGGAGTCATGGGATCATAGATTTAAGGTTCTCACCAAAGCATGAAATATTTTTGGATATCCTTATGAGAAATGTGTGATTGGATGGTCATTTATTTATTGGGTTCAGAGCAGGATCTCAAAGAATGTTGAATAATTGATTCATTGTCATTCTGGAAGGAGGCATCTAATGACTTGTCATAAGGCTCTTGCTTTGTTCAGTTCAACATTTTTATCAATTACTGACATAAAAGTATAGCTGGCATGTTTATCAAATTTGTAGATGGCAAGAAGAAAGAGGACATGCTAGCATGTTGGATGACAAAACTGGAATCCAAAAGTATCTCACAGGCTAAAATGATGATTCAAAGTAAATTAGATTAAATTTAATTTGGAATCACTGAAAAGTGTATAGATGGATTTGACAAATCAACTACATTTAGAATAAGATTAGAGATATACGATCAGGCAATTATTCATTAAAACTGATCTCATAAAGTACCCTTGCCTTACTCCTCTTCCCCTTCATATCTACCAGCTTCCACCAGACAAGATAAAGAAATGTTTTTTTCATAGATATTATTATAGCTAAGTTTTCTATTCCTGTTATTTATTCAGATTTTCTCGTAAGCACTTTTAGCCAAAAACAATTTTCATTAAATTTTCATAGATTTCTCATTAAAATTTCATGGAAAATATGAATGATCTCTAAATATATACCCAGTTCTCAGCACGGTGAGGTGTATGTGACAGGTATTTTTACTTGGACTGACCTATGAGCTCACTGGTATGGCTATTTTTCACACTAACTTCGTTTCCTTTTTCAACAAGGTTACAAGGAGGGATTGAGGGAGTAGCAGAGCCAAGTATAACTGGAAATCAAGGCCTCTTGAAAATAGCAAATATTTCAGCAAGTCATTTGCTAATATCCTTGTGGATATTAAGGAAAAGTGAGAACCGAAGGGTAATGAGGTTGGGTAGATTCAGAACTGGAAGAAGGACTGGAAACAAAGGATATTGATTTGTAAATTGATACCAGAGCTTGTACTCCATTGGTATTGCCTTCAAAATCCAAGGGTCACTTCTATACCATGATGAAGCATCAGAATAAAACTGTTCCAGAAAAAGGAAACCTTCCACCCCAACAGCTGAAAAAAAAATACCACCATCCCCAGGTACCAGATGGTCACAACTCTCTGGGGCTCTGCAAAAGAAGCTGGAAAGGATACCCCACAAGGGATTCCATGTTAGCCAGAAATCCCACCCAGCATCATGGCAGATTGTCTAGAAAAAAAAAGAAAGTGTGGGCCTTTGTATCTGGTTATCATTTCACTAGCCAACTGTGCGAAATTAGGCAGACTCCTCTTTGAATCTTAACTTCCTCCTCTAGAAAATGAAGACATCAGATCTCTAAAGTCAAATGATCTCCCTCGGTCTGAATAGTTCTACCATTTCATAATATTGCCTGATGTGCATAGAGGACTTGAAGATTTTCAAAGCTCTTTGCACAAATTATCTCATTTGACTCTTTAGAGTGTTAAGAGTAGGAAGTTTTCATTCATTCATTCATCCATCCATTCATTCATTGTTTCTCTAGTACTAAGCAAAATAGCTGACACATAGTGGGTGTTCATTAAATTTTTGTTTATTCAGTGACTATCATGAACTTTCAAATTCCCTCTAATTCTAACTTCTATGAATCTCTCTGTGAGGTAAATGCTACAGGAATTTTAATCCCATTTTACAGATAAGGGAATGAGCTCAAAGTACTTCACAACTGCAGTCACACAACTGTTAACATTTTAAAAATCTGTTACTTATTAATTAATTTATTTAAAGTATTCTTTTTTAAAATTTTGAGTTTCAAATTTTCTCTCTCCCTTTATCCCCTTCTCCCCAATGAGAAGATGAACAATAGGATATTCATTATTCATGTGAAATCTTGCAAAATATATTTCCATAGTAGCTATGTTGCAAAAAAAAAAAATAATTATCCTTCAGTTTACACTCAGAGTCCATCAATTCTCTCTTTGCAGCTGGATAGCATTTTTCATCATGAGCCCTTTGAAATTGTCTTACATCAGTAGTATATAGAGCTAGCAGTTAGTATTTACACAGCATTTAAGGTTTACAAAGTACTTTACATGGATTATCTTGCTTGACACAACAATCTGTATTGCTATTATTTTCCCCATTTTACAGATACGGAAACTGAGGCTCAGAGAGGTTAAGTAATTTTCCCAGGGTCATACAGCTAGTTTCTCAGATAGGATTCTAACTCAGGTCTTTCTCTGTCTAGCACTCTTTCTATTAAATAATACTGCATTTGTTATCTCAGTCCTATTCCCTGACTTCAAACCTTTATTAGAAGGTATATGGAAAATGGCTTCCTATAGTAGCATTAAGATGAACTCAAGTTCCACCATCTTCCCTTCATGATTAAATTATGGTCAGAAAGCCCCCTAGTATGACTACCTTGGATTCTTTTGATCCATGTAACCCAACCGCTCACAATACTCAAAGAATTTCATTCTTCTCTGTAGCACATTTCAAATCACCCCCTGGTGGTGTAACTAATCACAGAACTAGTAAGTGTCACAGAGAACCACTTTCCCCAGCAAACCATTCTCTAATATAATAGTTCTCTTTCATTTTCTTTTATTTATTTATTTATTTATTTATTTTTAACACAGTTTATAACAGATAAAGCAATTCAAACTTTTGGTCAGGTGATACATCTTTTTAAAGCATTTACAATATGAACCACAAAAGAATTTTTTAAAAAACATAAGCCAACTGAGACACAGATAACATTTATGTTGCTAACTTCACAATCTTTTGATCTAATTGTCTCCACAGTATTACTAAGAATAAAAGGACCCTAACTTAATGTTGTTGGTCTAAAGTCCTATGCCTAATAGCTTAATTTTAGACAGCCTGGGATGTTCCTCAACCCATAATCTATAATTGAATAGATCTGGTATTAAGCTTACAAACCTTTTGACTATAAGAAATTGCCACCAAGAGTAGGGACACTGCAGGGAAACAATATCTCCCCAACTTCATTTCTATTCCAGGCAGGAGTACATTGTCCACTTGCATTTAGTCAGGCTTAAAGTCTGTCAGGTGTCAGTGGGGAAATTGAGTCCAGAGAATCCCACCTCAGCCCATGCTGAATAGCTGCTCTCCCACTCTTCCCTTGAGATCACCTATGCAGTTCATACCAGCATCTCATGAGCATACTGGCATCATGTAATGGAGGCTCAGATAGCCTTTCTTGCTTCCCATACCTGGAGTTAGACTCAGAAGAACAGTCACTTAGTAGTCCCATGGCTTCTAAAAATGGCAAGTTCTTATAACCAGGTTTAAAATATGATTGTTGTTTCACTTTGGCTAAGGAACATCTTTTAGGCAAGTCTTAAGTGGCTTACACTTCTATACATGTTCTAATTCCTGATTAAATGGCAATCATAAAATCAAATTTATCATTAAAATCTTGACTTTTCCATCATTGCCAAATTTTATCAGAGGTTACCTTCCTCTTGGAAAGTTAGACTGAAATTCTTTTCTCCAAACTAAAGATGTCATTGATTTATT
>CM053769.1:492678041-492696157 GCA_028658325.1 Potorous gilbertii
CATCACCCCCCTCCCCCGCACCCATCCTATCCCCATCTTCCTTCTTTTCTTGCAGGGCAAGATAAATTTCCATACCTCTATCCCTGTAATTATTATTTCCTAATTATATGCAGTAAAAATTCTCAACATTCTTTTCTACTACTTGAATTCCAACTTCTCTCCCTCCCCTCTCCCTCCCCAGCCCCACTAAGAAGGGAAGCAATTCAATACAAACTAAACATGTGTTGTTTTGCAAAAGACTTCCATAGTAATCAAGTTGTGTAACATTAATTATATTGTCCTCTGACCTACCCTATCCCCCTTATTTTTCCCCCTATAATTGACCTTGTCCCTTCTCAAAAGTGTTTATTTCTAGTGACCCCCTTCTCCCATTTGCCTTCCCTTCTAACATTCCCTTTGCTCCACTTGTTGCCTCCTCTCTTACTTTCCTGTGGTGTGATATAAATTTTCATGTCAAATTTAGTGAGCATGTTATTCCTTCCTTCAGCCACATGTGGAGAGAGTAGCTTTATTTTCCTCCCTCTTCCTTTCTCCCTTATCTCCTCTATTGAATAAGATTTTTCTTATCTCTTTTATGAGTTATAGCTTGCCCCATTCCATTTCTCTCTTTCTCTTCCTGGCACTTTCTTCCTTCACCTCTTAATTTTTATTTTAATTAATTAATTAATTTTTTGTTTGTGAGTGTGTGTGTGTGTGTGTGTGTGTGTGTGTGTGTATGTATGTGGATATCATCTCTTCTGATATAACACACCCTGTACCCTCTATTTATCTATGTGTATGTGTGTGAGTATGTGTGTACAATCTCTCCAACTATCCAAATACTGAGAAAAGATTCAAGAGTTAAAAATATTTTCTTTCCATGTAGTAATGTAAACAGTTCAGCTTTAGAGAGTCTTTTATAATTTTTCTTTTTTCCCCCTGTTTAACTTTTCATGCTTCTCTTGATTCTTGTCTTGGCAAGTCACATTTTTAAATACACATCTGGTCTTTTCCTCAACATGAAATCTTCAAATTTATCTCTATCACTGAATGTTCATTTTTTTCCCTTGAAGTATTATAGGCAGATATGCTTGGTAGGTGATTCTTGGCTTCAATCCCAGTTCCTTTGACTTCTGAAATATCCTACTCCAAGCCCTTCATTCATTTAATGTTGAAGCTGCCAGATCCTGTGTTATCCTGATTGTATTTCCACAGTACTCAAATTGTTTCTTTCTAGCTGCTGGTAGTATTTTCTCCTTGATCTGGGAACTATGAAATTTGGCCACAATATTCCTAGGAGTTTCTCTGGGTTTCTTTCAGGGGGTGACTGATGAATTTTTTCAATATCCACTTTACCTTTATGTCTTTCCCTGATGGTAAGCACTGTTCTTCCTCATCAGAAAGGATGGGAGGAGATATCTGTTCACCAAGAAAGTAACCTTCTATGATCTTATTTTTTTTTTCCCTTTTCTGGGCATTTTCCCAGCCAGTTACTTGACTTCTGAGATTCCTCAGCACACCCACCTTGCCTCCAGATCTACCCAGCTAGTTCTTGGGGTCTGAGATTCAAATGCTGCTTCCCAGCCTCAGGGCTTTTGGCAAGGGTGAGGCTGCTATTCAGTGTGAGTGTAAATTCAGGTGCTGGGGGGGCATTCCTGCTATTCAGTGTGAGATTAAGTTCAGCTGTTCAGGTCGGGTCTGGGCCACCACACAGGGCTCAATTCCCTCAGGGGATTTACGTGGAGACCTTCAACAATGGATCCGAGCTCCTGCCTGTTTTGGGAGCCCCTGTCCACTGCTACCTCCCCTGCTGCCTCCTGAGGGGGCCTGAGTCATGGGGGCACTCTGCTCCTCTCTCAGTGAGCTGAAAAGACCCTCTCACTGACCTTTGGTGCCTGTGGGTGGAGGGACCTGCACAGCCACTGGAGATTCTGTCCCTGAAGCCTTCTCAGATCTGCTCCCCTCGGTGCCACGTGGCCAAGGCAGGGCTGGGCTCTGCTCTGGGTCTGGTGTGCAACAGACCTTTGGTGTCAGTTTTTCAGGTCTCTCTGGAACAGAAATCTCCTCCACTCCATTGTTCTGTGGCTTCTGCTGCTCCAGAATTTGTTGGGAGTTCTTCTTTACAGGTATTTTATGGGCTATGAGTTAGGAGCTACGATATGTGTGTCTTTGTACTCTGTCATCTTGGCTTCTCCCCCTCTCTTTCATTTTCTATTTCAACTTTGACACACCACATCAAATTCCAATTCACAAGCCACTTCCATAAAGTAGGGAAAGCTCTTGTGAAAACCAGTTTTAACAACAAGAATAAAGATACAGGGCCTAGAAATCTGAGAAATCAGCTAGTTCTGCTTGCCAAAACTTTGGTCTCACCTCATTAACTTTACATGGACAGAAGTTTCCAGGTCAAGGCAATGTTTCTCCCAATCAAAAGGGCAAGAACCATGCCTTTTCTCACATATCTGATATCCCAGGTGAGAGAGAGAGAGAGCGAGAGACAGAGACAGAGACAGAGACAGAGAAACAGAGAGAGACAACATTTATTAGGCACTTACTATGTGCCAGGAAACAAAAACAGGAAAATAAGATTGCCTCTACTCTCAAAGATTTTACATTCTAATAAAGGAAGGCAAAACATAAAGGGGAGCAGGAAAGAAGGTCTACAGAGGAAAGAGAAGAAGGCAGAGCAGCCTTTAGGGTGGAATCATCCTGAGATGACCAAAATGGTACAGAGATGGAGCAGTCCTGAGAGTGAACTAAAAAAGGACCTGAGGGTCTTGGGAGTATACATAGTAAGCACTCCGTAGGTGGTTCTGGTCTCCTGACCACATGGGAAATGGGAGGCTCTTTGTTGGCAGCAGTTGTGAAACTGAACCTGGAGTCACCTTCAAATGGTTTTAGTTGGTCTCTTTCTCTCTTGGTTGGAATCTTTCTCTTAGTTTATCTCCTTTGCTGACAGCTTCTGTCAGAGACCAGCCTGTAACTACTTAGAACTGGGGTGTAGGCTGTGTTCAGGGGGGAATAGTACTTTGGGGTGATGACTGCTGAGCCCTTTTTGGGACTCTTTCCACCTTTGGTGTTCACCTGTTCCACCCAACTCTCACCTGTGATTCCAAGAAGCTGTAGCATGCCCAGTGGCCACACTCCGGTAAACCGTTTCAGCAGACATGCCAGACCAGGTTGAGGATGACCAAAGGGTCTCAAATCTATTGGTGAATTCAATTTTATGCTGATAGTAACAACCCAAAGCTCTTTTATGATTCCCTGAAAGCTATTTATGGACCAAAAACTTATGTTGCATCACAACTACTCAGTGCTGATGGAGCCACATTGATTGGTGATAAGGACATGATCCTAGAGAGATGGGCTGAACACTTCCATAGTGTTCTCAACAGATCATCATCAATCAATGCTGAGGTCACTGACTGTTTACCTCAGGTTAAAGTCAATCCCTCTGGAAGCTGAACTTCCAACTGAAGAAGAAGTTTTGAGGGCCATTCGGCTCCTTTCATGTGGCAAAGCACCTGGTGCTGATTCTATTTCAGCTGAGACTTACAAGGTAGGGGGACTATTGCTCATACAAAAGCTGACTGAAATTTTCCAGGTTATATAGAAAGAGGAGGTTATCCCCCAGGAGTTCAAGGATGCCTCCATTGTCCATCTCTATAAAGGTAAAAGGAATAGATTGTCCTGAGACAATCACAGCAGGGTCTCTCTCTTATTCACTGCTGGCAAAATTCTTACCAGAGTTCTCCTTACTAGGCTGATTCCTCACCTGAAAGATGGGCATATAGCTGAGAACCAGTGGAGTTTCTGAAAGGGCCAAGGAACAGGTGATATGGTGTTTGCTGCCTGACAACTCCAGGAGAAATGGCAGGAGCAGAACAGAGATCCTTACACAACAATTGTAGATCTGACACTGTTAATCATGAGGGCTGAAGGAAAATTATGTCAAAATTTGGCTGCCCAGAGAAATTTACCAGTATTGTATATCATTTTCGTGATGGTATGTTTGCACAGATTCTGGATAGTGGACAAAGCTCTCGTCCCTTCCCAGTCACCAGTGGAGTGAAACTAGGCTGTGTGCTTGCTCCCATGCTTTTTAGCATGATGTTTTCAGCCATGTTGACAAATGGTTTCAGTGAGGATGAACAGAGCATCAAGGTCAACTACCATACTGATGGTTAAGTTCTTCAACCTGAAAAGGTTACAAGCCAAGACCAAAGTGGAGGGAGTGGTGATGCATGATTTTCTGTTTGCAGGTGATTGTGCACTCAACGCAGCCTCTGAAGCTGAGATGCAACCAATTCTCTACTGCCTGTGCTAATTTTGGCCTAACAATTAATACCAAGAAGACACAGGTGCTCCATCAGCCACCATCATACCATCCATATATGGAACCATCGATTACAACAAATGGAGATATTTTGAATGCTGTAGATAAGTTCGCTTACCTTGGTACTGTACTTTCTAGGCATGTACACATTGACAGTGAGGCTGATGCATGCATTTCCAGAGCTATCTCAGTGTTTGAGAGGCTCTGAAGAAAAGTCTAAGAGAGAAGACTACCAAACTGACTACCAAATTGAAGGTCTACAGAGCTGTTGGGCTGACCTCATTCTTATATGCTTGTGAAACATGAACAGTCTACCAGCTGCATGCCAGGAAACTGAATCACTTCCATTTGAACTGTCTTAGGAAAGTTCTGAGGATCGCCTGGCAGGATAAGGTACCAGACACTGAAGTCATTGCTCGAGCTGAACTGCCAAGTATTCAAACTATGCTTCAGAGAGCACAACTCTGATGGACTGGCCACGTTGTTCAAATGCAAAATGTACACTTGCCAAAAAGGCTATTTTATGGAGAACTCACATGGGGCAGGAAATCACATGGTGGCCAGAAGAAATAATATGAGGACACTCTCAAGGTCTCTCTCAAGAACTTTGAATTTGACTGTGCAACATGGGAGACACTGGCACAGGACCACTCAGCATGATGTGCCCACATAAGAAAAGGTGCTGTGCTCTTTGAGCAAAGCAGAATTGAGACAGCACAAAGTAAATGCAGGATGTGCAAATTGGATTATCCACCCCCAAAATTCATACAAACTGTCTGTGCCCAACCTGTGGTAGAGTATTCTGAGCTCTTATTGGTCTGATCAGTCACAATTGGAAACACTGAAATCTCACTTTACAATGGTGATGTCATTTTGGTCCTCTTTGAAGACAAAGGACAACAACCACCATTCATTTCTGAGCATGGTCCTTGGAATTGAATCCCCTGGCCATTCCCTCCTTCCCCCACTACATATATTTAATAAGCACTTATCAACAGTTACTATATTTAAGACACTGTGATAGAGGTAGAAGGGATACAAATAAAAAATGAAACAGTTTCTGCCCTCAAGGAGTTTATATTCTACACTAGGGGCATACAAGAAATACATAAAAAAAAATCAAACAAAATAAATACAAAGCAATTAGGGAAAAGGAATGGCAATGAAGGGATCTGGGAACAGAGATGCTTTTTAATGAGTCTTATAGCTCCTTAAAATTTTTTTTAAATTCAACAATCATCAACAACTATAAGCATGGCAATGTAAAAGAAGAATTTAAGAAGAGACTTGTATAGGAAATTATGATCTTCTGTTGTAGAGTTTATTTTTATGGAAATAGAAAGAGAGATATACCTGTATGTTTATGTGAATATATGGTGTGTGTATAAATTGGTCAGTTTAATAATTGGTCTCTGACCAATTTTACATATATATATACATACTTACATACACATGTATTGTGTTTATAGACATAGATATATTTATGTATGTGCATATACATTTATATGCATGCACACATATATATGGGAAAGTAGTCTCTAACCAATTTATTTCTACTCTTTATGTTATTATAGATAGAGAGAATGCATGTTTATAGATGTATATAAGTGCATATATAATATGCACATTCATATATATTTATGAGAGAGTGGTCTCTGAACAATTTATATCTACCTCTTATATTATATTATAGATAGATATAAATGTGTGTTTTTATAGAAACATGTATGTATATATTACATATATATACATATACATGTACACACATGTATGGGAGAGAGCCTGTAATCATTTTATTTCTATCCCTTATGCAATTTGTGTTAAATACATGTTTATAGATATACTTATGTGTATATATATATATGTATGTATACACACATATATTTATTTCCATTTCTCTATATTATACATGTACACGTGTTTATATGTGTATGCATGTATATGTATATACATACACATTCCTATTCCTATACACTCAACAATTAATAAGTTCTTCTTATATATTAGCAAAGCCCGAGGCAAAAGAACACTTTAGCAGATGTGGTATCATCTTTCCTGGATTTAAAGGAACCAAAGAGGCTGAGGGACTGTAGTGTTTCCAGCCAGGATTCTGTGGTGCTTTATTGAATCTTGTAAATATTTCATTTTCAAGGCCTAGAAATAATATCATTTCTAGTTTTCCCCTGCAGAGGGTGATAGGTCTCCTTGTTTCCCATCTCTCCTACTTTTGGCTTACCATACACAAGCAAGCTGGATTTACCTTCCTAGAGCACAACTGTAATCACATCAACCGCCAACTCAAACATCTTCCCTCAGTTTTCAATGCCTATGAAATAAATTCTACATTGCTTTGACTCAGCATTCAAGGTCTTCTAGGATCTGGCCTCCATTTATCTCTTAATCCTATTCCCCTGTAGGTACCATATATGCCAGTTAAGTTTCATTAATTACCATTCTCCAAACATGCACTCCTCCCCCAATGATAGCAGTTGCTACATGTAGCATTTTCATTTTTGCCCTCTTCTGAACTTATAACACAGAGAACCTTTTGTTACAGTTATTTGCACGTATATTTTATTTCTCATCCTGAACTAAAGCTCCTTTGAAACTTTGCATCTCATCCATCTTTGTCCTGTGGAGAAAGCAACTAGCACACAGGCACTTAAATATTTGTTGAAGGAGTGAAATTTTTAAAATGAGATGATATAAAACACGTATAGTTCTAGGCACTTCCACAAGGTGGCAGCATGAGGTTAAGTATTACTTTCTATGCTATATATTACTTTTCTATAGCATATACTTTCTATATTACTTTCTATTGATCTAGATAACAAAAGAGGAAACTAGAAAACTAGAGACCATGGAAATTAATGAGTAGAGGTTATGAATGGGTGGATGGTGGGATGAGAAGAAATCCAAGACCTTAGATCCTTCAGAGTTTACCAAGGCTAAATGAGAGAGGACACTACTACTTAGGCATTTCATGGCAGTTGTTGAGGAGGCTAAGGAAGAGGAAAAAGAAGGAGAAACTCTTCATGACCCCATTTGGGGTTTTCTTGGCAGAGATACGGGAGTGATTTTGTCATTTCCTTTTCCAGCTCACTTTACAGATGAGGAAACTGAGGCAAAGAGGGTTAAATGACTTGCCCGGAGTCACACAGCTAGTAAGTGTCTAAGGTTGGATTTAAGTAGTAGTAGTAGTTGTTGAGTCATTTCAGTCATGGTAGTAGTAGTAGTTAGTATTTCTATAGTGCCTACTATGTGTTAGGCACTGTGCTAAGTGTGTTAAAACTATTATTGGATCCTTACTACAACCTGGGAGATAGGTTCTAATACATCTTCTCATTTTACAATTGAGAAAACTGAGGAAAATAAGTGATTTGCCCAAGTTCTCACAAGGAGTAAATGTCTGAGACCAGATTTTTACTCAGGCCTTCCTGACTCCAGGTCCAGTACTCTATCCATTACACCACGTAGCCACAACAGTAGAGTCGGGAATGGTTGCTTCAGTTTGAGACCCTGATTCATTGAGCCAATACAGTGGAGATGAGTTTAATTAGGTAGACTCTCAGCCTCCAAAAATGTTAGGCAGGTGTTCTTGTTTGTAATCCCATTAAACTTTTTATGTTCCCTCCTTACACTGTTGACTCAGCATGTAGTCTACTAAAACTCCCAGATCTCCTTGCAGAACAACTGCTTGTCTTGTTATGCTTCTCCCATCTTATGAAGTTGATTTTTTTTATGCAAGTTCAAGACTTACATATGTCCATATTGTGTTTCATCTTATTAGATTCATACCAATGTTTGAGCCTACCAAGATCCTTTTTGATCCTGATTCTGCAATCCACTCTTTAATTGTGTCACCTACAAAATATGACTCACCTGCCATCTATGCTATTATGCAAGACATTCATAAAATTGTTGAAATAGTTGAGTCAAGCACAGATCCCTGAGGTCCTCCACTGCAGACCTCAGTGTTGACATTGAACTAACAACTACTTTGTGAGTCTAGCCATCCAACCAGTCCTGAATCCAGTTGATAGTATCATTGCATTGTCCTTCTCTTTACCTCCTCCCCAACAACAGTATGGGATAGTTTATCAAAAACTTTGTTAAAATCTATGGTCACTGTATTCCTCTTGTGTACTAATTTTGGAATCCTATCTAAAATGTTCATTAGGTTCCTCTGGCATGATTTGTTCTTCAGGAAGCTATGTGTTTTCTTTATAATCAGTCCTTTCTTTTCTACATAGTTGCCAACTATCTCATTAGTAACCCAATCTTGAATTTTCCTACTAATGGAGGTCAAGTTTCCTGGCTACTTAAAGTTTTTGGACCTCAGTTTCCTCATGTGTACAATAAAGGTAAACTAAATTATTTCTAAAGTCCCTTTCAGCTCTAAATCTTATCTGTGCTTCTGGTATCTTCCCTGAAATTCTAAGTCTTATGAGCCTATAGGACAGGAGGTGAAGTTGGTGATGGAAATGTAGATAAAACTGGTGCCTTTCTGTACATAACCACAAGGTGGAAGTACAGGACTATTGGACATGACTAAATCAAAACAATGTTAATGTATTGCTCTGACAGAAGGTGGAGCGCAAAGTAGGAGCAGATTCCTGGAACAGGTATTCAAGGAAACTGTTGGGACATTGGAGATCACAACAGGTTAAACAATAGACTGAATCCATAACCCTAACGGGTCAGTAACAGCACTCTGTGAACAATTACAATGATCCCTGTGAAAGAGAGGCACTTAGTTAGAAATGTGGTTAAAAGTCTTTGTGGAGCAGACAGTGGCAATAGACCTCCTCTCCTCTTTCTCTCTCATTCTGGAACTGAATCTCTCTCTCTCTCTCTCTCTCTCTCTCTCCCTCCCCCCCCCCCCCCATCCCCTCTTCAATCTCTGCTTCTCTGTCCCTGTCTCTTTCATCTCTCATAGTTTCTTCATTACTTATCTTGGTTTTTGTCTCTCTTGGCCTGATCTGACTCTACCCATTATTGACTTTTGACAGATGACTGGCCCAGCTCCCATGGATGCTTCCTTCCCCTTCTTCCCTAAACCTGGAGGAAGAACAGGGAAGAGGAAAGTAGGAAGTGTTCAGCCTCTTCCAATACATCAAGGGTGGGAGTCACCATTTAGGAAATTTATATGTGAAGCAAATCTTTGACTGGATCTTGAAGGATGGGCAGAATCCTGATAGAGGTAAGCAAAAGCCCTCTGGGCAAAAGAAATGGTACAAGTCCCAAAGTGAAATGACAGCCAAGAAAGTTCTTGTAGTCTCTACTTTGCCCTCATAGACCACATCTGGTACCTGGGGTTCAGCTCTAGGCACCATATTTTAGGAAGATCATTGATAAACTGAAGAGTGCCCAAAGAAGGGTAAAAGAAACTAGACATTGTAACCTCAGGAGAGCCTGCTGAAGGAAGTGATGGTGTTTAGCTGGAGAAGAGAAGACTTAAGGGAGACAGGACAGTTATCTTCAAGGATTTGGAAGAGGAATTCACCAGAGAGAGCTAAGTGACACCATGAATAATGTGCTGTACCTGGAATCAGGGTGACCTGAGTTCAAATCCTGCCTCAGACCCTTACTAGCTGTGTGACCCTGGGCAAGTCATTTAACCTCTGTCTCCCTCAGTTTCCTCAACTGTAAAATGGGGATAATATAGTACCTACTTCTCAAGGTTGTTGCAAGGATAAAATGAGTCAATATATATATATATAGCATTTTGCAAACTTTAAAACACTATATGAATATATTATTATTAGCTATTATTAACAGAGATTGGATGACTGTGGTCATCCTGGTACGTGGCAGAGGCTATTCAGGCAGAGAAGGCTTATGAGATCCTTTCCAACTCCAAAATCCTACAATTCCAAGATCATATCATTCTCTGCTGAATCCAAGTGCTAATCCAATGACATAGGGTCATCCGTATGTTTGGAACTGGTACACACTCAATATTTATGTCCCTCAGAGGAGAGAACAGACTACATCTATGAAATAAGGAACAAGGAGTTGCCTACAAGAGTTCCCATTTAAGCCTTTAAGAAAAAAAATCAGGTTTATAGACTCTTTGGAACTGAGCTAAAGTATCACCATAAGAGAGAACCATGGAAGGGATTCTAAGTAGGTATAATCTTTTACTTCTCACCACTGACCTCAGACTGTTTATAATTATTTCTCCAATTATATTGGTTGAAGAAATTGAACCAAAGCAATGTCCTCTTCCCTCATCAAGCAGCCTCTTATTCTCAGTATTCTCTACATAGGTAGAGGAGTCATGTCATCACAAAGACAATTGCTACTCCAGAGGTGGTACAAATCCACAGCAAGGCCATAGAAGCTCACTGGCAGTGAGCCTAGTGCAGAGTTCTGCTCATTCGTCCTCCAATAAGCATCTACTGATCTGGAGAGCAGTGGGAAAATGGCCCTGCTCCAGCCAGATGGGGTTCTGATCTGATCCTTCCCAAACTCCTACTGTCCTCAAAACCACAAAATGTTAGAGAGTGAAGGGACTGCTGAAAGACCCTCTGGTCTAATACCCTTCAGTTTATAAAGGAGAAAACTGAGTTTTGGAGAAGCCCAGGTCACACAGTCAATATTTTTCTGATGTTGTCATGAGGCTGTGAGCCATAGAAATACTTACGTTGTTGTTGAGTCTTTTCAGTCTTGTCCAACTCTCTGTGATGCCATTTGGGTTTTTCTTGGCAAATATACTGGGGTTGTTTGCCATTTCTATCTTCAGCTCATTTTCCAGATGAGGAAACTGAAGCAAATGGTTAAAAGACTTGCTTAGGGTCACACAGCTAGTAAGCGTCTGAGACCAGATTTGAACCCCAGACACCAGGGCTAGCTCTCTGTCCATTGTATCATCAAGCTATCCAGAATACTTCTATCTTAGCTAATTTATGTCTCTGTGATGTCTTGATTCTCTAGGAATATGAACTTTGTCTCATATTGCACTTAATTACTGTTGTTCTCTACTACCCTGACCTTCACCTAAAGCATCCTGTGTACTTTCTGTGCCCCAGATTGTGGTATTCCTTTGGCATGGAATGCATTTTCTGACTGTTTTCACCTGCTGAGTTCCTAACTAGCTTTTAAAAACCAATTCCTCTGCCATCTCCCTAATTTGCACCTTCACCCTCAGCCAGTCATTGCCTTCTCCTTCCTGCCTTACTACTTGACACTGTCTTTATCTTTCTGTTGATAGGATTATAGAATTACAGGTTTAGAACCAGAAGAGACCTTAGAAATCACTGAGTCTAAACCCTTGATTCTATAGATGAAGAAAGCAAGTCACTAAACGACTTACCCAAGGTCATAGAGATAATAAGTGTCAAAAATGTCATCTGCTTTTACATTTACCTGTTTTTGTCATATCCTTCCACTAGAACATAAATTCTTTGAGTACAGGGATCGTATCTTATATAACCTTGATATCTCCTCCAGGGTCTACCAAAGTGTTTTGCATGCAGGAGGCGTTTAATAAATATTTGTTGGCTGAATTAATTTTAAGATTTAAAAATATGATGACCTCTCCCAGCAGTATTTATATTTTAGCAGAGTCCAAAGACTTACTCCAAAAGAATGACCATAATGGTATAACTTCAGACAACACTTGTGTCAATAAGAAAATATTGGGAAGAGCAGAACAGATTTCCTGATAGTACAAAAAACTACATTTTCAAATGTACCTGCTCATCCTTCTCACAACCCTGCTGATCAAGTATGTTCTTGGTTACTCTCTGACATTGTGCCTGACTCCAGCTAATATCTTGGTTGGTTTGTTCTCAAAGAGGAGCAAAATTACATCACTATGATAAAGTCAAGTTTCAATGTGTCTGACTGTGGCCAATCAAACCAACATGATCTTGGAATGCTCTACCACAGATTAGGCACAGATAGTCTATGTGAACATTTGCAGTGGATATTCTAAATTTGTGTTTCCTTTGAGCTGTTTCATTTCTTTGCTCATAGAGCACAACACCTTTAAGTTTATCAAATCTCAAATAATACATATACAAGAATAAGCCATTACACAAGGAGGGACCAGGGGAAGCTGAGGGAAGGCTAGAGAATGTTTGGGGCCCAAGTTGCTCCCGTGGCTTAGACTCTAAGGAAATGTAATGACAATGTTTTCAGCCAAAGATTGGTGCTCAGAGTGTTCTACTTTTCCCTCTTCTATCCATTCTAGCCTGCTATAATGATGGATGGAAGCAAGTTGTTAGCAGTGTCTTGTTCCCAGTCTCAGACCAGTGAGAATTCATTCTTCCATTGCACAAGAGTAAAGGTATGTGACACCAAGTTTTTGTGTTCCTGTGGGGTCCCTAGCATGCCTGGTTCAATGATATGATCAGGAATGGGATTGGGAGGTTGGGGGCAAAGGACAAAGGACATCTGGGATTTTAAGCAACCTTTAGTTGGGCATCATGTGGAACCAAAAATTGATAAGAGGAGAAGCAAGCTCAGAACTTCTGATTGGGTTGGAAAAGAACCAACAATTCTAGTCTAGAACTTTGAACCAAGGACAGCTAGGAATAGTTTCACCCAGGACAGAGACAGTCAAGCTAAGGTGGGAGTGGCAGTGGGCCTGGGGGAGGGTGGATGGTGGCAGCGCATGGGACAATCTGACCGTGGTACAATGGTCTTGAAAAGGGGATCAGTCCAACCTTCAGCCCTGGAGAAGTTGGAGGGGAGGCAGAAAGGCAGGCCTTATAACAGGGGCACTATGGCTAAGAGACAGTGAGGGCAGTATGTGACCTGTGGACAGCAGCAGAGAACAATGAGGGTGTTATAAGGATGGTGGTCAGTTGTGGGAAGGGAGCATGTTCTAGGAAAGAAATACACCCTCATAGATGATGGCCCCTTGGAACAAAACCCCATTGGTCCCATAGTAGTTGTGACTAGTTTTTAGTCACTTTATTGAATTGAATTGATCTAATTAAGAACCAGAAAGTAGTTGGGCCCCCTCTCTGATTTCATAAATGGAGAACCATTTCTGATAGGTTAATATAAATGATCACCATGGTGTGGACATCTCCTAAGAAGGGGGGAGACAAGGTATTGCTGACATATAGCATGGCTTCAAACTCATCAGACTTCATTCCAAGAAGAGGAGCACTGCTTCTCACCTGCCTATGAGAAAGATAATTACAAAAAAGTATGGTTTTCAAGGTGCTTACACAGGTCATAGAGGTCAAGAAAGTGTGTCAAAAAAAGAGGAGGTTGTACATGTACAGCCTATATCAGATTGCAAGCCATCTTGGGTAGGGGGAAGAGAAGTGGGGGGAAACATTTAGAACTCAAAATCTTATAAAAGTAAATGTTGAAAAGTAAAAATAAATAAATTATTATTGGGGGCAGAGAGAAGGTACACAGAAAGCCTCACTGTTCACCAATATCTGCAATATTGTGTGTCCAGATAGGATACCCCACCTCATTTTATCATCACCTCTTCTTTATTGATGGGATAACTGAGTCTAGAAATCCAGAAGGCTCAATCATATGATTTCTTGTCATGGGATCCTTGGAACCAAAAGGAACCTCTGAGACCAGTTAGTCCAATCTCCTCATTTTACATATGAGGAAACTGAGGGCCAGGGGTGAAGTGATTAGACCAACATCATGTAAGTTGTAAGCAGCAGAGATAGCATTTGAACCCTTTGACTCTGGAGGCTATGTTCTTTTCCCTGTGATGTACTAGTGGTCACGTAGAGTTGGATTCAAATTGAGGTCCTTGAACTATAGATCTAGCAGTATTTCCCATTGTCCGCTGCCTTCCTAGGTTGTCATTATGATCAGAGAGGGGAGAGGTGTTTTTTTAATGTAGCTTAGGCAATACAGGTGCTCAATTAAATATTTGGTTTGTCTAATTCTGCCTTTTTCCAGGCATCAGTGCTGAGTGTTAGGAATGGAGAATTAAATTGGGAGGGTAAACCATAGTCACTGAAGTCACAGGAAGTTACTGAAAAATGGACACTAGTCAAAGGTGGAATGAGAAGATGCAAAAATAGTTCCTAGGCCAGAATCAGTGTTAAGGAGTTATCCCATTCAAAAGGAGTAAGGCTGGAAAAAGGACCCTTTCCAAGCCAGCCAAGAAAAGGCAGACAAGCTGCAATGGATTCCCCCAGTGCCCTTAGCCTTTCAATATCTTCTACACAGAGACCTGGTAATGTCTCAGGGCGGGGGGCACTAATGGGAAGCCCAGTTTCAGGTATCATTTGACCAAAAGCTTATAACAGGATTGCACAGGCTGCCATCCTTGATACCTGGATGGGTATTTCTTTCAGTGATGCTGCAGTCCATGATCCCCTCTCCATATTCTTGTCCTATACAGTTCTTATCCATAGTTTCTCACCAGGCCTCTACTGAGGGCTCTCTCACCTCCCTAAGTTCCTTCCTAATTCCCCTCCAGATGTGAGTGCTCGCTCCTGCTCATTTATTTTGTATTTTTTTAAGGGAAGGATTTTTTATTTCATTGGTGAATGACAGTGATGTTGAACTCAAAGAGAAATGAGACTACTCCACCATACATAAGGATCCCTGCAGGCCATACATTGACTTAGAAAACCACATGTTAACATTATCAATGTTCTGTTATATTTTTATTTATTTTGTTAAATTTATCCTAATTATTTTTTAATCTGATTCCTTAGGGAATGTTGCAGGTAGCATGTGGCCAATTGCCCTTGTACTTGATGCCTTTGGTGTAAGGAACTTCCAATAAGGAGATATCTAATGAAATAGATAAATACAGGGATAGAGAGAGATGGATAGAGATAGATAGAGAGATAACTAAAGATGGGTATGTAAAGAGATGTATGGAGGAAAGAAGGAAGGAAAGAGGATAAATATGGATATGTAGAGAGATGGATAGAGACAGGGAAATAGAAAGATAGAGATGGATGGGGAGAGAGAAAGTGACATGGTAGAACTAGAGAGATGGAGAGATAAAAAGAAAGTAGGCAGATGGACAGACAGACACAGCAAGGGAATTGCTAGAGAAGTGACTTTGAAGCCAGGGAAACCTAGGTCAGATCCTGCCTCAGATAGGTTCTAGCTCTGAGACACGAAGAAAGTCACTTAAGCTCTCAGTATTCTAGGTGACTCTCTAAGACCATCCATCTGAGAGAAAGCCCCAGCCTGCATTCTTAGGGTGAATTCCTTATATCATTGACATCACAGGTCCAGTCTCTACTCCCCACCTTGCCACTTAGCTGTACACATGTTGTAGTAACCCAGTTCTCTGTAGTAAACTCCTTGAAGGCAGAGACTGTCTCCATTTTGCCTTTGTGTCCCCGGTATCTGGCAATAGGATCTGACACATAGTAGGTGCTTAATAAATGTTTGTCAAGTTGATTTATTCTCTTGTGGATGCCTGCAGTGACTGAACTATCCTCACTGGATGAGAAAAGCTTTGGAGAACTGTAATACCTTTGTTCCCACAGCTATCCCCTGGAATACTACCCACAAAGACACAAGACTTGACCTAATTGCATTCACTGAGCACAAGCATACCTCTTGCTCAAAGAAGAAAAGGAGATCCAGCTCATGCAGAAAGATAATTTATTCTGTCAAAGTATTCATTAGGCAGCAGGTTGCAGGAGATGACTTAGATGATCTATCAGAGATGTTTAAAAAAAGGTGTTTACTTTCAGCCTATGTCTGAATGGGTTGTATGTGAATGACTCTTTGATTGGGGTTAATCTATACGTAGGTAGTACTGGAGAAGAATTCACAACCAGTCTGACCCTCAGTTCAAGGAAACTGGGGCAAAGGGGAAAAAACCAGCCTTCTTGTGGTCCCTCATACCCAATTTACTCTGAAAATCCCAGAGGAGAAGCAGAGATCACCACCGAGCACCTCATCAGGTTCAAAGGATCATGATCAACATGGTAATGACATCTCCCAGGAAAGGGAAAGTAAGGTATTGCTCACACATAGAACAGCTTTAAACTCTTCAAACTTCATTCCAAAAAGAGGAACACTGATTTTCATCTGCTTGTGGGAAGCTATAAATTTGGCAGCAACACTAAGAAGGGTCAAAGTTACCCAACCCAAGTATTGGCCACACAGGATTTGGTGGGGTCTTCTTTATGCAGGATTTGGTATGTGCAGGTTGCCTTGTTTAGAAAGATCAAGCAATTCTCTTCATCAACATCTATCGGTTTAACAGCTCTGCGATAAAGAGAAAAATCAATAAACGTTTATTAGGCACCTTCTTATGCCAGACACTGTATTAGAGACTAGAAATGCAAAGATTTAAATAATTCTTGCCCTTAAGGAACTTAAATTCTACCAGGGATCACATACACATGCAATGACCAAGCTCCACTCAATTTTGGACTCTCCTAGCTTAGAGTGACTGTCAATAGTAACTGTTTCTCTGCAGAACAACAACCCCGAGGTTCCTGCCCTTCCCAGCATGATTTCTTTATTTGTTTGTTTTCTATTTAAAGGGGCCATCCCCTGGCTACTTTTCAAAGAGGTCTGTTCACTGAATGGGCATTACCTCACTTTAAATGAGTACCTGAAAAGGCCTTAGCCTAAAAGGCCAAGGTCTCCCATTGTATCTTGGGTGGTCTCCAGTCATCCTGATGAATATCTAGTCACTGGATCCAGGTGGCTCAGGAGAAGAAAGGGAGGCTGGTGATCTTGTACAGCCCTCCCTCCCTCAAAATAAAGTCAAGTGCAAGTAATGTCATCATTTCTCTGATGTCAAGGTCCTCGTTGAAAATGAAGAACAAACACAACACACACACACAGACATATATATATACATATGCATATACATAAACATATATACAGTGTATACAAATTATGCACAAAAAATGCAGTGATTTCAAGAAGCTTGGGGGGATTAGGGAATGCTTCATGTAGGAAATGCTATTTAAATTGAGATTTTAAGGAAATTGTTTCTTCTAAGAAGCAAAGGTGGAGAGGAGTGTACTATGGGTATAGGGTAAAGCCAGTGCAAAGATCCAGAGATGGGAGATGGAAGTCTGTATGTAAAGAAAAGCAAAAAATGTCAGGTTGGCTGTACTTACAGAATGTGTAGAAGAGATGAATTTGTAACAGGACTGGAAAGGTAGGATAGAGCTAGGTTGTGAAGGGATTTAAATGCCAAACAGGAACTTTTTTTTTTGATTCTAAAATTAAGAGAGTGCCACAGGAGTTCACTGAGTAGGGGAGTGACCAAGTCAGACCTCTTCTCTTAGTATTGACAGTTATGTGGAAAATGAACTGAAGTGGAAAGTAACCTGAACCAGGGGGATTAATGAGGAGACTACTGTAATAGTCCAGGTGAGAGATGATAGGACCTGGAAGTATAGAAAAGAGTTGATAGAACCCTAATTCCAATCAATGAACAAGCATTTATTAAGCTCCTTCTATGTGCCAGGCACTGTGTTAAACACTAGTAATACAAAGATAAAAATGACAAATCCCTACCCTCAAGGAACTCACCTGTAAATATAGAAATAAATAACAAATTTATGCAGAACCAACATAAGGACGGTCTTGTGGGATTGAAAGAGAGGAGAAAGAAAGTCAGGAACAAACAGGAATTGGGCGTAATTCAGGAAGTTACAATCAGACAAAAGAAGAAATTTAAAGTGATTGAGTAAAGCAAGTGCATGGTGTGATAAGGAGAAGTCTGATAAGATGGCTCACAAGTTCTCTTCTAATCAGTGGAGTTCTTTGAGCAGAAGCTGGATGGCCCTTTACTAAGTTTCAACAAATAGTATGGCCCTTCTATATAATGGGCAATAGGGATATAAAGACAGAAATCCAGAAC
>CM053769.1:492696257-492710337 GCA_028658325.1 Potorous gilbertii
GAGAGAGAGAGAGAGAGAGAGAGAGAGAGAGAGAGAGAGAGAGAGAGAGAGAGAGAGAGATAGAGAGAAAGAGAGAGAGAGAAGTGAGGGAGGGAGAGAAGAAATGGAAGAGAAAAGGAAAAGGGCAGGAGGGAGAGTGAAAGGAAAGAGAGAAAGGGAGAGAGAGAGAGAGAGCAGGAAGGAGAGGAAGAGAGAAGAGAGGAGGAGGCAGAACTTGTCCAAGGGGAGGCAGTTCAAGGCAGAGGAGAGTTTCGGAATCAAGCAAGAAAACTAGCAGTTCTAAGGGCAGAGATGAAGAGAATACATTCAAGACACGAGGAACAGTCTATGCACGGAGGCAGGAAATGGGTCTGGGAGACAAGAAAATGTGATTTCACATAACTTGCTTCTTATTTCCCATTTCTCCTCCCTGCATTCACTGTCAGCCAAAACAGACTAATGGCTGTTCCCAGAAGACTTGTTCCTCTGTCTCCTATCTCCCTACATTCCCAAATACTCTCTATGCCCTATGCCTGGAATATACTCCTTTTTCTTTGCTGCTCAGATTCTTAGTCTTCATTCAAAGCTAAACTTAAGTTATTGTTGTTGTTCAGTTGTTTTCATCATATCTGACTCTTCATGATTCCATTTGAGGTTTTCTTGGCAAAGATACTGGAATGGTTTGCCATTTCCTTCTCCAGCCCATTTTACAGATGAGAAAACTGAGGCAAAGAAGTTGAAGCGACTTGCCCAGGGTCACACAGCTAGGAAGTGTCTGAGGCCAGATTTGAATTCAGGAAGATGAGTCTTCCTGACTTCAGCCCTGGCACTCTAATCTATTGCCACCTCGCTGTGTTATATTTATCCTTATTATATATAAGACCCTGCCAAACAAAAAATGAAATAGTTCCCATGATCCTCTCCACTGACAAAATGTAAACTTCTTGAGGACTATTTCATTTTTTGCTTAAGGTGTCTTGTATACAAATAGACAGTTGTTGAATTTAAAAATACAAGGGAAACATCAGTTGGTCCTAAAGCAGAACTACCTCCATCAACACACCAATATCTCGTCCCACCAAGGAGTCACCAAGGTGACTATCAGGGGTAACTTTTGTTCACTTCCTCCAAAAGTGAAATAATTTGTGCCCTAAATAGGAGGTAGCACAAGCCTGACCCTAAACCCAAGTGACTCAATACTTTGTGAAAAATAGTTCAACTGCTCCTCCTTTCAGATAAGTTTTATCAAAAACATACTACCTTTATTCCTTCTGAATCCCCTGACTGATTTCCTTTAGGGACAGATTTCCCAGCATCATTGATTAGCATCTTACCCCGGATGCACTCAGAGTTGCCTGTGCCTTCTGCCTCTGCATTCAAGTGCATCTCCTTCTGACTCACTTTAACAAAAGGTCAGTGCTCAGCTCTCCTAGAATCACAGACTGAGAGCCATAATGGACTATAAATGGCAGGGTATCCTCCATTTTTGTCTTTTTATCCCCAGCACAGTACATGACTAGTGAAGAGCACTTAGTAACTGTTTTGATTGATTGAAGGCTGTTGATTCCAACCAATTCCTTTACTCTGGACCGGTTAGGTGATGTAGTGGATATAACACAAACCTGCATTCAGGAAGACATGAGTTCAAATCCAGTCTCAGACACTTACTAGCTGTACGACTTTGTGCAAGACACTTAGCTTCTACCTACCTCAGTTTCTTCATGTGTAAAATGGGATAACAATGCCACTTACCTGCCAGGGTTGCTGCGAGGATCAAATGAGATAAAAATTGTAAAGGGCTTAGCATTGTGCCTTGCACGTTGAGTGAGCACTATACGTAAATGTTCATCATCAGCATCATCAAAATGGAGATAATGACACCTACCTCCTAGAGTGATTTTGAGGATATAATGAGATATTTGTAAAGTGCTTTGCATACATTAAAGTGCTATATAAATGCTAGCTATTATTATTTTCCATATGAGGAAACTGAGACCCAGAGTGATTAAATGATATGTCCAGGAAAATAGAGATAAAAAGTGGCAAAGTCTGGATTTGAACCCATTATACTTCCTTCTACACACATAGTCTATGCTGGAGGAGGGGGCAAGAACATTGGAGGTCTGTCCATCATGAACTTACACATTGCAGCACTGGATTCTATCTTCATGACACTGACACCTGTAACAATTCTTAGTTATCCATTCAGATCTGAAGGGATGCACAATTCCATCCAGAGCCTTGCACCCTAAACACAAAAGACAGTTTAAGGAACATCCTGCTGTAAGTCACCACTCATCTTACCCTATATGATCATGGACTTCCCTTCACCACATGATCTACTAGTTTTCACTCTGTTAGTCCTCATCTCCCTCAAGAGAAGATCGAAGAATTCTATATCCTCACCCCATCTCTCCAAACCCTAACATGCCTCCATCTTAGACCTGTGTAGGACTTGATCACTTTTCCATCCATTAGCTTTTTGTTTTCAAGTGTTTAAGGTGATGTTTGTCTGCATCAGCATGGGAGCAGAGTGGTATAATGGGACAAAGATTAGACTAATAAACAAGACCTCAGAATTGAGTCCTGGCTCTACCACAAGTCGTGTGAGCTTGGACTTGGACTAAAACCTTCCTGAGTCTCTTCCTACTGTGACACTCTAAGAGTCAGTAACTGTTGTCCATTTCAAATTGTAAGATCCCCTGAAAGACAGAGATGGGAACTAATGAGTTACTTTGTTCTGAACCCTATGAAAGGGTTTAAAATATGAGTGGTGGTGATAACATAGGTCCTTTCTGGTGGTGTTCTGACAATCAATCCATCCATCAACAAGCATATATTAAGTACCTACTATTTGCCCAGCCCACAATGTTCTTGGCACTTGCTAGGAATTGGAGATACAAACAAAAACAAAATAATCCCTGCCCTCAGCAAGTTTATATGCTATGAAGTAGAAACAATATTCAAGTAAACAAATTTCATGCACAAAGTATCATATTCTCTCTCTCTCTCTCTCTCTCTCTCTCTCTCTCTCTCTCTCTCTCTCTCTCTCTCTTTCTTTCTCTCATATGAGAATGCATGCAGATGTACTAGAATGTTTAACTAGACCTCCAGAAAAAAAAATACACGACACACATTTAAATTTAATCTGCGTTATTAAGATTGTTTTACTTATTTTCTTGACTAGAAAATCAACACAACAGTAAATTAAACTTTGGTTTGTAGCATCTGTCAATTTCCTGTTTTTTAATTTATTTTCAGTGTTCCACAATCACTACCATACAACCTAGATTTTTTCTTTCCCTCCCTCCCCCTCTCTCCTCCCCATATCCTCCCTCCCTCTCCAAGATGGCATACAATTTTAAATAGGTTCTACACATACATTCCTATTAAACACATTTTCACCATAGTCATGTTGTATAGAAAAATTAAAATGAATGGGAGAAATCATATAACAAACCAAAACATAATACAAAGGAAAATGATCTGCTACAATCTACAATTGAATTTCATAGTTCTTTCTCTGGATATATTTTGCCTTAAAAGACCACTGGGAATTTTTTAAGTCCTTGCAATGCAATGAAGTTCTGTCTACCAGGAAAAAAAATCCTCGCATACTGTGGTTGTTGCTGTGTACAAAGTTCTTCTGGTTCTGCTCCTTTCACATAGCATCCCCATCTGCCAATTTCTGAGATGTAAATGCACATACTGAAAATGTAGTAATTAGCTCCTATGAGCTGGTACAAGCTGACTCCAGCATATCCTTATATGTGTGCTTGTGTGTGTGTGTGTGTGTGTGTGTGTGCGCGTGCGCACGCGCATGCAGCATCAACTCCAGCTTTACTCTCCCAACCCCTATTCTAACTAACATATCACAAGTTCCCACAACTAAACCATCTCTTTTCCGTTCTAGGAGAGTTTGAATAGCTGGGGAGTGGTTTCTAGTACTCAAGCTCATGTGAACCCATCAATGGTCTTCCTTACACAATTATCAGTTTATATTCATTAGCCAGATAGACTTGTAATGTCTATTGATTAAGTTGACATTGTTAAGAGCAACTGGTACAAAGTATCTCCTTAAAAATTCTATGACCCACTTTCCCACTAGAACATACAGTTTGTTCTAGAATATTATGAGGAATAGAAGCCATTTTCACTAGCCTCTAGTTTACATGCTACATTCTCTTCCCTCATTAACAGTCACATTTGACCTTTTTCAGTCCTATATCTTCTTACCCATTTTCCATGATCCCTCAAACATCATTCCATTGGTCTGATAATTATATATACCAGTACTTTCAGTACTTGAAGTTGTAATTTATTGGGGGCTTAGTAATTTGACCTCATCGGGGGTTGCTACGTGCTCTCTTACTTCCAAATTCTCAAATGAATCTGTGATCTCATTTATTCAGAAGTGTCCTCCAGCAATGAAGATTGCAAGCCCTCCATTCCTGTTCATCCTATATGAGTCTTGTCAGCATTTTCCCAAAAATCGTCCCCAGATGCTCACTTGATACCTGTCATCCACATCCCTCAATCTTTCCACACAACCAGCCAATCTTTTCTTCCTATCATAGAATTGCTTGATGACACCATTTATAGCTATTCATCAGAATTTCTCATTAGTAATATAAAGCCTTTAGTGCACATCTTGTACATAGGAAGTACTATACAAATGTCGGCAATCATCATCATTTGTTGTTGTTATATTGTTTCTGTTTTAGTTATTGTACTGTAACCCTCTCCCACTCCTCCCTGAGCCTTTCCATGGCCTTCTGTAGGATATTCATTTTTAATTCTTTAGAGGCAGTTACATTCCATGGTGCACTGTAATATAGCAACACCAATAGAATGTAGGTATTAACAAGATGAACCTTTACTTTTACTTTCATGGGAAGCTTGGGGTCAGCTTTCTTTGTAGGCTATCCAATCGACTCTCTTCTTTGTGCTCAAGTCTGGGCCCAACTCATTCTCCATATACTTTCTGTTCCAGGTACACATACTAAGAATAAGCTTTATACACAGTCCATCCAAAACCACTTGGTATTTCCTGTGTAAATAGGTCAAATTATTTTGAGCAATTGTAAATCTCTTCTGGGAGGCCCTAAACTGTTCTGTAGCTTTAGTATAAAAAGAATAATGCTATCTAAAACAAGAACATTTAGAATATCTTACCCAGTATACAACTTCCTGTTCTGTACCTTGTCTAATGTTTACTATTAGAGGATCCCCTAATAAGGATTTCTATTATCTCTTTTGAAGAATCTTGAATAGCTTGTGGCCAAAAAATACGTTAAATTGTGTTGCCTCCAACACAGATCTTCTCAATATACACTTGAACCAATTCAGTTGTTTGGTTTTTTCTTTTCCATCTTTGTCCCTCTAGCACCATATCTACCTTTTCTATAAACACATCTGTGCTCTTGGTTTTAGGGTCCAAGTGTGGTGATTCTACTGTCCTTAGTGGAAAAAAGTTGTTGTTTTTTATAATTAACTTGGAAAATCTTATTCTTTTTATATATAAATCTTTTTCAATTTGTACCAGTACTTTTAGTACTTGAAGTTGTAATTTATTGGGGGCTTAGTAATTTGACGTCATCGGGGGTTGCTATGTGCTCTCTTACTTCCAAATTCTCAAATGAATCTGTGATCTCATTTATTCAGAAGTGTCCTCCAGCAATGAAGATTGCAAGCCCTCCATTCCTGTTCATCCTATGTGAATCTTGTCAGCATTTTCCCATAAATTCGTCCCCAGATGCTCACTTGATATGCTGGACTCTGGCTGATCTTTACGTGTTTATCCTTGAATGCCCTTAGTTTAGTTAGATATTTTTCTGAGTTTTTTTAAAATTGGTTTTGCCTCCATAACCTCCCCTTGTTTTGTGAGATAATCCTGCTCATAATTAACCATTATCTTTCTTCATCAGATTTTACATACAAGCTTTTATTCTAATCAAGTGTTGTCTTTGGAAGAAATCTTCTATTTGACAAATAAATCAAATAATGGTTTGCTCGTGAAGTCACTTTCCAGGTTATTTTGGTTTCCTTGTAACAACTGATTTACATTGGTTGATCATCTGGGTAAAATCACTATCAGTGTTATTTCAGTTATCCATTCCATATTTTTCTTTTCAATTTTTCTTTCTTCTTTATCTTCCCTTTCCTTCTTTATGCGTTGAATCTCCCTTTCTCACCCAGGCTGAAAGTACACTGGCCATTCATAAGTCCCATTTCTCCACTGACCAGCCAGCTCAGGAGGACTTGTTCCATTTCTAGCATAGGCCCATTCAATCCTCCTTAGGCAACCTTGAGTCTCCACTCCTGGAAGATCACTCCACGGGTTCTAAAAATACCTCAGGCCCTCAACTGGCTTTAGCGCTGCTGCGGTTCTGTTGGTTATTTCCAGTTTATCCCTTATATAGTTTGTACATGCTTGTTTACATGCGGTCTCCCCATTAGAATATGGAATCCTTGAGAGTAGGGACTGGTTTTGCCTTGTTTTGCATGCCCAGAGCTTAACGCAGTGCTTGGCACATAGTAGGTATTCGATAAATTCTCTTTGATTTGATTGACACCCACCTGAGCAGTAGACTTCTTATAAAAGTATTGTTGTAGTTGTATTTTATTTTCTTCACCAGTATCATTCTAAGCTTGAGCATTCCTGACACTATTTTTTTTTAGAATCATGCCTGGAGGGTTTTCTCTTCTCACCTCTAGCCATTGGCTTCCTCAGCCTCCTTCAAGACTCAGTTCAAATGCTACTTTCTAGAAGAGATTTTTCCCAGCATCTTCCTTCACCACCCAACTGTAGTATCTTCCCTCTGAGATTTTTGTTTAGTCATATCCAACCATTTGTGGTTCCATTTGGGGTTTTCTTTGTAAAGATACTGGGGTGATTTGTCATTTCCTTCTCCAGCTTATTTTACATATGAGGAAACTGAGGTAGATAGGATTAAGTGACCTGCCTAGGATCACATAGTTACTAAGTGTGTGAGGCCAGATTTGAACTGAGGAAGAGGAGGCTTTTTTACTCCAAACTCAGTGGTCTAATCACGATACCACCTTACTGCTCCTCCTTCTAAGGTTACGTTTGCATGTATTCTTTATGGTTCTCCTTATGTTCTCTCCCCATTAGAATATAAACTCATTAAGGACAGAGACCATGTTTTTGCTTTTTTGGTATCCCCAAAATTGTACCTGGAACAGAGTTAAGTGCTTAACAAAAAGCTATTAATTGTTGACTGATTCCTATGACTTTCCTTTGCTGTGATCTCCTATATATACTTTCTTTCAATCTAAGTTGATTAATTAGTTCCATATTTATGCATTTAGACAATTTCCACTTTTCATTATACTATTGTTTTACTTTGGGGTTTCAGAATTTCATCCTTTAAGAGACAAGGAACTCTCTAGGCCAAAATGTCTATAAATAGTTCTACCATGACACATAATTCTTCCTCCAAATGCTCTGACATCTATTTTCTCCATATTAAAGGTATTGGTCAAGTTTTCCTCTTCCCTGTCAAAAATTTAAAGATAGAGGTCACTTCCCACCTCATCATTTTAATCCAAGAAACCAGTTGTTCCTTGTTGATAAAGAATCTGATCTAAAATATTATCTTCATTGATCCTCCTTTCTTTTGAAAAATACTATCATTAAGGCAAGTCAAAGAATTATTAATTGTTCTGCTTTTGGCACAAGGAGAGCTCCAAAAGATGTGCCGATCATTAACATCATCTGTTACTACTGTCTAGTGCTGTTATGCCAGGGCTCATGATGCACTTAATAAAGGTTTGTGGGTTGATCATGGTCAGTTTCCTGAACTGCTCATCTATTTCTTCTTTCTGTCCTGGTAGCCTATAGTATACTTCATTCAAGGATAATATATTTCTGTTTTTTTCTTTCCTGATCTTCATCCTAAAGTTCTCATTAGGTTCTCACCATCCAAAATTTCTGAATTTCTTTGAGGATATCTCCTTAATATGAAATGCTCATTTGAACCTTCCCTGACATATCTATTCTGTTCCTTTTGAAAAAGGTAAACCTTTTCAGATTTGTTTCCCAGATGAGTTCTCATCCCACTAAGTTTTAATCTAGTCAATGAGAATTTATTAAGCACCTACTATATGCCAATTACTGTACTAAGTGTTGGCAATATAGAAGAAGACAAAAAATAAATAAAACTCTTCCTGTTATGAAGAAGCTCACAGTCTAATGAGGGAGAATGTTTGCATGTTGTTTAGACAACTGTGTACAAACAAAATATGTACAAGATAAATTGAAGATAATCAAAAGAGGAAAACATAATCATCACTGAGGACCTATTAAGTCAAATGTGAATTACTGAATTAGGATCTCTTGGTCACCTTGCTCATCCGCATATTTTATTCAATTGTGTCTATCTGAGGCCATGTGTTGTATTACTGGCTCTTTTCTTGTTTCTGTCTCTTGTGAATTTCTGAGTGCCTCTGATTTTCCTCTTCTTATGTTATAACTATTCTTTATGGTAACTAGCTTGGTGGATATGTACTGAGAAAACTGTGGGAATTGTCTCAGCCAAACTGACTCCATTTTGAGATTTTTTTATTTCCTGTAAATTTCACCTGCTAATCAGGAATTGAGTGACATACTATTTCACATTCTGGAAAGTCTACCTGCTCATTCTCCACCATCTCAATTCCTCAAACTCCTCAAGTCCCCCTTCTAACTCAGAAAGTCCCTAATCTTTCTTACAACTAGAAATCAGGTTACCTAATCTTATATCCTGCTTGACATCCTGTTAATTGTTTACTTTTAATATATAAAAATTTATCTTCCTCTGCTTTTGGAATCTTGTGCCAAGCTGAGGAGGCCTGATTCCAAACTATCATGCAATTGACATGCATTGCTTAATAAATTTGATACACGTGGAAATTTGAACCTTTATTTCCTTGGTTATTACAGATTTTATCTGTCATTGTTTTTGGCAAAATCAGCCAGGCTGGGTAAGGACACCAAAAGAAAACCTTTATAAAAAACTGCCATGAACAGTCTGGACATTTCTGAGGGATTTCTTCAAGGGAGACTGTCCCCAGAGGTCGACAAATTTCTTTCTGAGCAAAGGTAAGCCCCCATGTTGCTGGGGCCAAGAACCCTCTTTAAGGGAGATCCCTTTAAGGAAATAGGTTAAGGTAAACTTCTTCAATGTAGGATATATCCCCTTAGGGAAATAAACTAGGGTAAGACTCTATACTGTTGGAGAAGTTCCCTTGGGAGAAATTATAGGATCTCAGAGTAGCATCAAAATGGGAATCTGATTGGAAAATTTTCTTTTATTCTGGGACCAAGTGAAGACCACACTAATTAAAACTGATGTTATGGGGCAGTTAGATGGTGCAGTGAATAGAGCACTTATCCTGGAGTCAGGAGGACTGGCGTTTAAATCCAGCCTCAGATATTTAACACTTACTAACTGTGTGACCTTGGGCAAGTCACTTAAACTTAATTGCCTTGCTTCCCCAACTTAAAAAAAACAACTGGACGTTAAACAAACTCAGAGTGTTCTAAAATATATAAACATAAAAGTGGATCCCAAATTTGACCTGGAAAAGGAACTTTTAATTACAGCAAATTAAGGGCCCTGAGATTAGACTTTCAGCAGGAGATAAGGAAGTTAGTAAGTAAAAACTCTTATTGTTTTGTCCATGCTTTTGTTCCTTTGTGAAATGGTCAGAAAAAATCTTTGTCTTGAGTCATGTTTAATGTTATTTGTAGATCCTCCTATTTTGAAACATTTCTAAAGAGGAAAGACAACTAGCCATGATGATTGCTGTAGAAAAGGGCTGCCAAAGAGTTTAGAAAGATTAGGTAGAAAGTTTAAGGAAGTTTCATATTTGAAGTAATTCTCCCAGCTTTCTATAATTTTATGCTAAGCTCTCTATCCAAGTAAGCAGAACGAATTCCCACTTTAGGCTTTTAGCAGGAGATTAAGTTAAAAAGAAAAAAAAAACCCTCCAAGATAGTTTCTCTCTGTCATTTCAACCTTAGGCTGGGAGTAACAGAAATTAAAACTGGATAATCAAAGAAAGAAAAGTTTTCTCCTGTTTGGAAGAAATTTTTGGAATTATAAATAAATTAGGGATGAAATTTACAACCTAAAGTAATGCCTTTACTGTAAATTTCCAAATTATGGAAGCTGCTAAAACATCTTGGTAAATTTTGAAGGTTTGCAGATTAAGCTTAAGAACTTTTCTCCGATTCATTGAGGAAAGAATTTGGAGTTGGGAAAGAGATCTGAGATGAGATAATTCCATTGGGATAAGTAGGTTTGAGGCAGGTATTGAATAAGGAATTCACCCCTTTCTCTGTGTCTTATCTGGTAAAGCATTTAACAGAAGCTTAACAAATGTTATAATGTCTTAGTGAGTTTTGGGGTATTACTACATAGAATTTGTTTCAAGGAGAAAAAAGAGACTTTGAAAGTGAAAGTTACAGAGATTTACCTCCCTTTCCCTGGAGATTGAAAGTTATTATTTTGTGGAATAAAGGAATGCAGTTTCACTGATTTAGAGAAAAAAGGGAGGGAAATGAGTGTGCTGTACTTAATACTTTCTTGACAAAGAAAAGAGAAAAACTTGTTTAGATCAGGAAGCAACGTAAAAATAAACAAAATTTAATTAGGAGCCTATGACGAGGGACCACCAATCTATACCCCCAGCCATGTAGGACCACCTGCCCCACGCTGAATGTTGCCTGGCCCCACATCCTGTTATGAATAACTGAGATAGACATTCATGAAGAGGAAAAATGGCAGTGGGAGGATCCCAGAAACTAGGAATGTCTTTGGGGAAGCCTTAAGTCAAATTTTCAAAGCCTTTTATAACAGAATTAATTGTTTAAGTAAATTAGAAAGCAAGATCACCAAAGAATATTAGAAAGAAATAATGCATTTGTAAGCTCTTAGAAACCCCAAAAGTAACAGTATTTCAATTGATTTGGGGTTACTTAAATTTTTATGCTAAGTTACAAAAGAGAAATGAGGGTGAAGATTAGTTATTTAAATAATCTGGTATGCAATTAGAAAATACAGTACTCAATCCCTGAAAGACAGATTCTAGGAATGTATTCTAATCTTATGAAATCTCTCACACTCCAAAGCAAAGGTGCTACTTGGAGTCTCTCCTCACCTTTCTCTGTAATTGAAACTGAAAAGCCTCAGGGAAAGGTGAGAGGATGAGGCTAGGTGATTAACATAAAGTGAAATGATTTTGCTTTGGGGATAAAAGTAACTTCTAAGAAGTTTATGAAAAGGTAAAGTGCTACTATGCACCTTTGAAAATGAGCTAGTTGTTAACTCTGGAATCTAAATTTTAATTGCAGGTAACTAATAGCCCAGGAAAACTAAGGATTTGATTTTGAGGTGGGAAATTCAGATTTGATTTGGTTGAAATTTGTCCTGTAACTAAATTATGATATGGGGGAATGTATTCTCCTATCAATTGTGGCATCAAATACAAAATAAGAAGTGGAAAAATGAATGGACCAGAGAAACATAGTTACATCCTGGTCTTGGAAATTTATTATCTGTGTGAGCTTAAGCAAGTAATTTTACCTCTGTCTCTGCTTCCTAATTTATAAAGGGATAGGATTAGCACCCAACTCCCAGGGTCATTGTGATGACTAAATGATACAATGATTATGAAGTGCTTAACACAGTATCTGACATATGGGAAGCACTATATAAATGCTGACTACTGTTATTATTTTTATAATTGAATGAAATTGCTACATGCTGGATAACTCTATGGCCAGTTTCAAAAGTGATATAAAATGCCAAAGGTGATAAAAATGAATGATTTTCCACATAAGACAATTTGGTAATAAATTTAACTGAACTGATGTCATCTAAAAAAGTTTTTCATGTTTGAAATATATAATTATTGTGTTTCTAAAATTTTTTCTTATATTGTGAAATTTGAGAAACCATTGTCAGAAATGCTGTTAGATGAATTGAATTGTTAAAGAGTGTGATTTTAAAAACAGATCTTTGAAAACTGTTAAATATTTGATGGGGCATATTTTATCTTAAAACAGACAATAATACTTAATAATAATGTTAGAGGGGAAAGTTGTACAGACTTTTCAGGATATTCTTATCTGTGAGGTCCCTTGAGACATTTTGTTCAGTCTGGTTCATAGCAACTCTTTAGTCCTGCCGATATGTGTCCTAAAGTTCTAAAGTACAAAATTTTGAAAACCTACAAGTAAGAAAATAGGATACCCTTTCCCATATTGTATCAAAAGGAGGGAATTTACAAGTCTGTTTTAATAATGAGTGAGTTTTCATCTGAATTTGTTTGGCTATTACATGTAAAATTATGAATTTTATCTGAATATAATGAAGTTATATATTTGAGCCAACTTGATATTGGTGAGTTTTGGATTCCAGGATTTTAAGATAGAGTCTTTGAATCTGAGGTCTGTTGTTGCTAAGTGAGTTTTGGGTTAACTATCATGTATTCACTGTATCTATAAAGAACTCCAGAATGTGATTATTTTCTACGTATAAGTGAAGGATAAATTAAATGTTAAGTGTTAGGGAAACATGAGAAAACTAATAATATTCCAAACCCTAAGCTGTGATTAGTGAAATTTTTCTATTTGAGGTAAAAAACTCTTAGGACTATGAGTGGATATTATTTTAAATTTTGATTGTTTGAAGGTTGTCTGAAACATCATGAAGGCAATAATTCACTATGCAAGGAGAAAATGGCATTTACCACTCTGAGAACTGCTATAGTCTGTCCTTAGAAAATGTTTAGGAAATGACCTTGGCATGGCCTAAAATAGGATCCTTTTGAATCATTTTCCCCATGATACTATTTCTTTCTGAACAAAAAAATTTCCCACTGGTTAGTTCTGAGCTTGGTTTTGATACTCTGGGAGTAATGTGGAGTTTTCTTATGTGGTTGGCTGTGAAATATTATTTGTACTTGGAATGAAACAGAGTAAAGGGAGTTTCTCCCCTAAATTGATATATGGTAGGTGAGAAGATTAAGATTGACCCTTTATTATTTTCTTATTGATCCCATTTACAATCAATTGGTTTTGTCTTGTATGTATATAAGTTCTTTGTCTCTGAACTTGTTTTGGAGTTCAACTGAACTGTGATGAGCTGAATCTAAAAATCTGACTCTCCTGCCTCAAGGAATTTAACTTGTCTGAAGGAATGTGTGGGAAAGCAAGGGAATTTGAGCCTGATATCTTTACTCTACCAAGCTATCCTTCAAGAATGTCTGATCTACTTCCAAAAATCTGGACTGCTATCTTCTAGCTTGACTTAAAATGAAACTCTTCTTTATCTCATGAGAGAAGAAAGGGGGATGGTGTCTTAGTTAGACTTTTACCAAACTCTCATCCAATTATGTTGTTCTCTATACCTCAGCTTTGCCACCAGTTATGGTGTCCTTAGTCCTAATATGTCATCTACTCAGTTCTGTTCTTTGTTTCGTGCTACCCAAAATATGTAAACAAAGGAAACAGTTAGTCTGCTCAAGGTCTTTGGCATTAATGGAGGCAAGTCACTGATTCATTTATTGACAGGTAGCATGCTCTTGCTAATAAATGTTACCTTGCTCAGAGATCCTCCTCATTTTTCCTTTCTGTTAAATTTCAATGGCAGCACAGGTCAGTCTGTGCCTTGAGGAAACAGTCATGCCTTTGTTTTTGTTTGTTTGTTTGTTTTTGATTTCAATATAAATTTATTTATTTAACTTTTTACATTCATTTTCACAAAACATTAGGTTCCAAATTTTCTCCCCATTTGTCCCCTCCCCCCACCCCAATACACCCAGCATTCTAATTTCCTCTATCACCAATCTGCCCTCTCTTCTATCATCCCTCCCTTCTCTTGTCCCCATCTTCTCTTTTGTCCTGTAGGGCCAGATAACTTTCTATTTCCCATTACCTGTATTTCTTATTTCCTAGTAGCAAGAACAATACTCAACTGTTGTTCCTAAAACTTCGAGTTCCAACTTCTCCCCATCCCTCCCTCCCTGCCCATTCCCGTTTGGAAGGCAGGCAATTCAATATAGGCCATATCTGTGTAGTTTTGCAAATGAC
>CM053769.1:492710837-492772072 GCA_028658325.1 Potorous gilbertii
CTCAGTTCCCTCAGGGGGTTTATGCAGAGACCTTCTGTAATGGATCTGAGGTCCTGCCTTCTCTAGGAGCCCCTGTCCACTGCTGCCTCTGCTGCTGCCTCCTGAGGGGGCCTGAGTTATGGAGACATCCCATTCCCCTCTCAGCCAGCCCAGAAGTCTCTCTCACTGACCTTTGGTGCCTGTGGGTGGAGGGACCTTTGCAGCCACCAGAGATTCTGTCCCTGAAGCCTGCTCGGATCTGCTTCTCTTGGGGCCACATGGCTAGGGAAGGGCTGGGCTCTGCTCCCGTATGGTGTGCCACAGACCTTTGGGATAGGTTTTTCAGGCTCTCTGGAACAGAAATCTCCTTCACTCCATTGCTGCGTGCTTCCACTGCTTCAGAATTTGTTGGGAGTTCTTTTTAGAGGAAATCCATGGGCTGTGGGTTCAGAGCTAGCATATGTGAATCTTTCTACTCTACTATCTTCGGGGGATATATTTAAGATCTAAATGCATATTTTACCTCAGACACTTACTAGCTGTGTGACCTTGGGCAAACCACTGTACTCCTGTTTGTTTCAGTTTCCTTATTTGCAAAATAGGGATAATAAAAATGATACATCCCAGGTTTTTTGTGATGATCAAATTAACTAATATATGAAAAGTGATTAGTACAGTAGGCACTCAATAAATGTTTGTTTCCTTCTGTTCTTTACTTTCCATAAAAATGATGTGAAACAGGACAAGGCAGTTGACATACCTCTATACCATTCGCTCCAGATTCCAAGGAATGGATTCTTCCTCCTAATTTTTCTCACTGCCTCTGATGTTTCTTCTGTGGCTACAAAATAGCATTGTGCCTGACACCATGATACGAAAAGGATACAGGAAAGGAAGAAGCCCAGGAAATACTTCTGCAAAAACAGTAACAACACACAGGGATCATGTTTACTGTTATTACCATACAGGAAGTTGTAGGGTAAAGTGCCCTAAATGTGGAGTCAGAAGGTCCAGATACCACTCAGGGCTTTGCCTCTTACTGTGTGATCTTGTTTGGGCAAGTCATCTTACCTCTCTGAGGCTCCGTTTACTCATCTGAAAAAGGGGGATAAAAATGCCTGCACCACCTTCTTCACAGAGTTTTTGTGAGAAGAAAATCTTAGAGTGTTGTCATCATCAGCATTTAACAAATACATCTTCTAAGATGGGAATCCCATGTGTGTGCAAGCTATATGTTTAAGTTAACCTCTTTCTTTCTGATGATTGTCAGCTTCTGATGGTTTATACAAATTACAGTTGACTAAACTGAGAAAAAATCCAGTCATCTAATTAAGAAAGAGCCTCCCACAAAGCATTTCCATTAAGTTTTTCGTAAAATGTATTGACATTCGATGGAACACTACATTTATTTCTACATTTATTATAAGATAAAGGGTGGGTAATTCTTTGTAGCAAATTTCTGTGGTAAGGTCTGATATGCAAAATATAGAAGAAAATGATATAGATATATAAGAACATAAGTCATTCCCCTATAAATTGATAGGAATAGGTTGTTCTCAAAAAAGGAAGTCAAAAAAGGAAAACATGTGAAATGCTGCCTTATATCAAAGGGATGAAACACCACAGCCCCATATTGTGCACACAATACTATCAAATAGAACAAGAATCTGATAAAATGTAATTGGAAAATATTTTTAAAAGTAAATTAAATTATAACAAAACAGATAATTTTAGTATGTCATTTTGCAAATCTTTGTGTGTATATCTTCACATATAGTTTAGTAGTCTCTGTTTCTATTTCAGTTTAACATCTTTCTTCAAATGATAGTGAACTGTCAATAAATATTTATGAAGTACCAACTATATGCCAGGCACTGTGCTGAGCACAGGAGATAACCACACCAAAAAAAAAAAAAAAGGGCAAAAGGCATCCTCTGCCTGCAAATCCAATAAATTAGTAAGAAAGTTAAGAATTTAAGCAACTCTAAGGTTCTGGCTCACACTTCTCAGATAGACAAAGATGACCAAAAAGGAAAATGACATTTGATGGAGGGGCAGGGGAAGGTAAAGTGCAGTAATGAGCTGTTGGTGGAGTCAACCATTCCCATCCAACATTTGGAAAGGGTTTTGGAACAAAACCAAAAACAAAAGAGTTACTTTGGAAAAAAACACATGTGCAAATGTTTGACCCAATGATACCATTACTAGATCTATTTCTCAAAAAAACATTAAAAGCAAGGAAAGGATTCAAGTAAATATGTATAATATTATAATATTTATTATATCTATTTTTGTCATAATGAAGACTGCAAACACAATGTATACCCATAAATTGACAAATGTCTGAATAAACTGTGGTATGTATACTTTGTACATTATTATACCACAAGAAATGAAGACTTAAATGAATTAATGCAGAAGAAAGTGAACAGAACAAGGAGAACAATTTTTACCAAGGGGTACCACAAAATTGAAAAGGAACACAACTGTGAAAAAGCTTTGATCAATGCAATGATTACTTAGAACTCCAGAACTGATGACAAAGTATATTTTCCACTTCCTGGCTGAATGGTAATATACTGTAACTACAGAATGAAGCTGACACTTTCAGACATAACCAACCTGTGACTTTATTTGTTTGATTATATTTTTATGCTGCCAGAGAGAACTTTAATGGGAGAGGAGGGAAAGAAAGAAGAATGGAAAGAAGTAGAAATAATAGTGATACCAAAAGAAAAAGAAAAGAGTGACAATGAAACATATTTAAAATACACAGAAAAAAACAGGAACACAATAAGCAGTCAATATGAATCCTTTTGCTCTACATTTAATACTTTTTTAAGAAAACAAACTGTACATAATACAATCTATGGTTTGTTGATGTTTATCAAGTTCATAACAATTTTTTTACAATACAAAACAATAAAGAAACATGAGTTATTTTCCTTATAGTGGAAATTATATCTCATTAGTTGCTTTGTGGGGAGGGGATTGAGATATAATGCTATCATAGATAGAAGATTGGCCTCCATGTCAAGAGAGAACTGAGTTTAAATTCCACTTCCAATATTTGCTAGTTGTATAACCATAGGCAAACCACTTTTTCTGTCAGTCAATAGGAATAATAGTGATGGTTATACTTATCACCCAGATCTATTTTAATTGTCATATGGAAAAGGAATTAGATTTGGACTCAGAAGTACAACCAGAAGCAATGGATACAAACTGTGGAAATAGAGATTTAGGTTTGAAGCAAGAAAGATGTAATAACAGGGAGAGCTCCTATAATTGTCAATTGTCAATTGAGATAATATATGTCAGAGATAATGAACTCAATGACCTCAAAACTCCCCAGAGTGGTCAGAACCAGACTAAAATATAATTGCAATGTGTTTATCAACATTAATACCAATATAATACAGTCTAGATAATATTGATTTGTGGTTTTCTAAGTCAATATGTGGTCTGCAGAGATCCACTTCTATTTGAGTTTGACATCACTGATATGTGATGGGTTAATGGAGGAACTCCCCCAATCATTTTGATGAGCTTAAAGGATAGGGTGTTGAGCCTTCTTGGGGACTTTTGAAATCATTCACCTGTGGATGATATAGGTATATGCAATGGCTCATTGTTGAGAGGTTGGAAGATACTTTCTGAAAAATGTCTTGGTGGCTCAGGTTGTTCCCACTATGATGTGGTGAGTTTGAAACCTTTAATCTCCAGAATGAAGGGTGTTATGGTAGGGGATGCCCCTGAGATGAATTGATTTGCTCAGACTCTTGGGATTCCTCTGTTGGGAGGAACTATCTTTTATAATGGGGCAGCTAGATGACCCAGTGGTAGCATAAAGCTCTGGGCCTAGAGTCAGAAAGACTCATCTTCATGGGTTCAAATTTGGCTTTAGACACTTAGTAGCTGTGTAACCCTGGGCAAGTCACTTCACCCCATTTGCCTCAGCTTGTCATCTATAAAATGAATTGGAGAAGGAAATGGCAAATGATTCTAGTGTCTTTGAGGAGAAAACACCAAATGGAGTCATAAAGAGTGACATGACTAAAATATCTGTACAACAACAACATCCTTCATGATGGCCTTCCAATAAAATAGAATCTTTCTCATTACTCCATTTTTATTGCCTTTTTCCTTTAGTTTTTCTTCCTCAAAGACCCTGAGAGTATTCCAGGTGGGTAGAGGAGTGAAGGTATCTTTCCACAGTTTGTATCCATTGCTTCTGATTCTGCTTTTGGGTCCAAATCTAACCCCCTTCCCATATGACAGCTATTCAAATATTTGAAGATAACCACCATGTTCCTCTACCACAACCCCTCCTTGCTCCATGGAAAATCCTCAATAATTTACAATCCCATCTTGCCCCACTCCCCTCCATATGCTTCAGCATTTCAACTCCTTCCTAAACTGTGGCATCCAGGACTAAACTCTAAGGTATTGTCCAATCAAAGTGGAGAATATTGTGACTATCACCTCCTTATTCCTGGAAATTTTGTCTCAAGTAAAATGGAAAAGTGAGATTCTCTTTTCTGAAGACACACAACTTCTCTTGTTTTGAACCTTATGATTCTATTAAAACATCCTCACAATAAATTCCCCTCTTTATTAGTAACAGCATCAACAACAACCACAAGGAATCACATTTATGTTTCTCTTTGATGTCTGCAAAGTCCTTTCTTTGTAATAACTTGGCAAAATAGGTGACACAAGTGTTATAATTCCCATTTTACAGAGGGAAAAACTAAGGCTCAAAGAAACTGGGTGAGTTGTCTATGGCATAATAACAAGAATTTGAACTCAGGTCTCCTGCATCCAAGTCCAGCTGTCATGTTGCCACGATGACTCCCATTAAGCTTAATATCTAACTTACTGTCCTGAGACAGAGAGGAAAAACACACACAAAGTTCACAAAGAACAGAATGATTTTCTACATGAACAAGGAAACACAAGTGACACCTTATGCCTAAGTAGACTGCACAGAATGACTTACCATTGTGCTTAATGAAGGCTGACTTTCACAGAACAGATGTTCCTCAGGGAGTCCAGCCCTGCAGAGTTGAGTCAATAACGCATTATATAACGGGAGAGATGCAGTAGTAATGAGACCAGAAGCAATCTAAAACATTTAGGAAATATAAACCATGCTTAGGCAGTCCCAGGAGGCTGTAACCAACCAAATAAATGACTGGAGAAGGAAGGATAAAAGGCCTTGATTGTTGCAGAAATCTTACAAGCTATTATCTTTATGAGAAAAATGCAATGTTCTCATCTCCTTCCACTGGCACTCTTCCCAGGGTGCTCTGACTCAGAGGGTATGTCTCAATAGTTCATTTTAAGAAATGTTATATACTATCATTTCAGTCCACTGAAAGTAAACAAGATAAAATCAAGAGACTATTCCTTTAATATTATCCCTTCTTTCTGTCATTCATCTCCAAATTACCCTGGATAGATAGAGAGACAGCTAGGGATGGAGATATGTGTGTGTGCTTAATGTGTTTATTTATGTATGTATGTATATGTAGTGTGTATGTGTATATATACACACAATACATACATATGAACAGATATATGGTTGTTATCCTTCATTCTTGAAGAAGACCAAAATGGCATCACTGTCTTACAATCAAGTTACAGTGCATCCAACTATGGCTGGTATATCGCCAAGACAATACCATAGAAGGAGCTATGAATATGCTGGTTTGAATCACAAGGTATAACAGACTCTCTTCACTGAAGACAGAACCAAGACATTTATTCAAACACCAAAAAGCTAAATCCAGCATAGTAACCAAGAAGTCTGTACGTATTATCAGGCCTTCCACAAACTAACTTCCTTAAGCAAAATCACTCTCTCTCTCACTCATTTTGCACATCTCACATTTCTTTGGAACTACTTTAATTTTGCTTTTGTCATGAAGCACAGCACCCTTTCTGAGGAGAGTACATCATGCAGAGGGGTCCAGTGCCAGTGTCTGCCATGTCACATAATCCATTTTGAAGTTTTTAACAGAGACTTGGACAGTGTCCTTGTATCACTTCCTCTGACCATCATGATGCAATACGACATAGTGGATGAATGCATCTTGCAGAAAACATCGGCATTTAACAGACTATGTTATTGTAAGGAGAAGAGACAGACAGAATGTGAGAGTAATGAAGGCAATGTGTGGCATAGATCATCTCCAAACTAAATATTCACATTCAAAAGAAGCAGTGGTGTGAAAGGCAACATGAATACTAGAAGAATCAGTGTCAACAGATTAGCATATTTCTTTGAGTGGGAACAGTTTGTTGCTAACATGGAGGGAAAGTTGAGCCAACACATAGTTGGCAACAGTGGAGCAGAAAAGGAGAGGAGAGGGAAGATTTCAGAGATTTGGTGTATAGCAGTGAATTTGCTCATCTGGGTCAGAACACTCACAAACATCAAAGCTGGTTTGATAAAGATGATGGGGAAATTGAGAAGCGGTTAAATGAAAAAGAAGAACTCCGCAGGGTTTACCAGCAGAATTGTGGGCATTTCTAAGTCTGTATTTAATTCTGTCAAAAGTAAAGCACAAGGGAAGCTTAGCGAGACCCAGGATTCTTGTCTCAGTAAGAAGACAGATGAAATTGAGTTTTATACTGATAGTAGCAATCCAAAGTGCTTTTATGATGCCCTGAAGGCTATTTATGGGCCAAAGACCTATGGTGCAGCTCAACTACTCAGCTACATTAATTAGTGATAAGGACATGATCCTAGAGTAATGGGCTGAACGCTTCCATAACGTTTTCAATGGATCATCATCAATCAGCGCTGAAGCTATTGATTATTACGTCCGGTTTAAGGAAATCCCTCTCTACCTTAAGTTACAATTGAAAAAGAGGGTTTTGAATGCCATTGGGCTACTTTCTTGTGGCAAAGAAACTGGTGCTGATTCTAACCCACCTGAGATCCACAAGATGGGGGATCCATTACTTATATAAAGGCTGCCTGAAAATTTCCAGGTTATATGGCAAGAGAAGAATAGCCCCCAGGAGTTCAAGGATACCTCCATTGTCCATCTCTATAAAGGTAAGGGAAATCGATTCTCCTGTGACAATCATGGCGGGGGAAGGAGGTCACTCTTTTAGTCATGTACATGTACATACACATACAAATATGTTTATCATATGTATACATATATGTATATACATATATCCTTACCCTACCCCTGCAGTCATTGATCTCAAGGAGTTCACCGTCTAATCGGGAAGACAGTATGAAAATTATGTAGAAACTAAATAGATAGAGGAATAGATAAATATCTTAAATGTTATATATAAAATAGATAATACGTATATAATTATATCCTAAAATAATGTTATATTATATATAATTATATGTTGTACTGAATATAATTATATATATATAAACTATATATATATATATGTGTGTGTGTGTATATATATACATATACATATATATATGTATATGTATATATATATACACACACACATATATATATATAAATAAAATACCCAACTTCCTTCAAGGCTCAGTTCAAATGTTCCCTTTCTTGCCTTTCCTAGGTCCTCCTATTACTCGCAGTTTTTCATGTCTTGCTTTTTGTATTTATAGCCCCAGAACCTGCATAGTGCCTGGTATATAGAAGATGATTAAGAAAGGCTTATTGATTGATAGTCTAGGTTCATCCAAGGGTCTTTACCAAATTTCTAAAAATCATCATTGGACAAGACCTTCAGGTTTTATGTGGATTTTTAATGTTTTTATTTAAAGTTTTAAATTCCAAATTTCACCCCTCTCTCCATCCCTTCTTTCTCCCCTCCCTGAGATGGTATGCAATCAGATATAGGTTATACATCTGCAAATTATGTAAAACATATCCATATTAGTAATTTTGTACAAGAATTTTTGAATAAAAGAAAAAAGAAAGAAAAATAGCCTGCTTCAGTCTGTATTCAAGCAATATCAGTTCTTTCTCTGGATGCAGATAAGCTTCATCATTAATCCTTTGAGATTTTCTTGAATAGTTTTATTGCTGAGAATAGCTAAGTCATTCACAGTTCCTCAATGAACAATATTGCTGTTATTTTGTACAACGATTCTGTTCACTTCACTATATGTCTATCTGAAAGTGAAGCAGGTTTCATTTCAACTGTTGGTAATAATATTTTTGGCATTGTTTTCTCAATTGGAATTTGATATATTCATTATACAGTCATTCTATGACTTAGAGATAATTAGGGTGTTGGGATGAGGTATGGAACTGCAATGAAGGATTCAGTTGTATATCCTAAGGGCAGATAAGTAATCTTCCAGGTAACAGTCAGAGGAATCCCAAAGTAAATAACAGAGTGTATAGATAAACAAAAAGCGTCAGGGATAGTGGGCAGTTAGATTGTCTCAGGATTCAACTACATTCTAGCTGTTGGTGCCCCTTGCCAGTTACCTAGCCTTTACCTAGACTCCCATACTGTTGATATTTCCAGTCATTCACTAGTTTATCATTGGTTCTTGACACATTGAATTCTCCGGATCCTAGAGCCTCTCCCTATGCCTGTACTTCAACTCCCTTATCAACTTTTTATTTATTTTTACTTTTGAGACTAGGTCTCCCTATTGCATTCAGACTGACAGTGTAGCAGCCATTCATGGACTAATTCTACTGTTGACAGGAATAGAAGCTTTGACCTGCTTAATTTCCCACCTTTCTCTTTAGGAATCCTGGTGGCCCCCTCATGCCCAGGAGCTCACTAAACTGAGGCTAGACTTAGTGCAGGTGCCCAATCAGCTTTAGTCTAATTGCAGCTAAGAATTCTCAAGCTCAAGCAATTCACCAGCCTCCCTCACCACAGTAGCAGGGATTATATGTACTCCACCATGCCTGGTCGCCCTATCTATTCAATGAGCTGAATTAAATTGAAGTCACAAAACTTGGAGAGTGCTCAAAGTTCCCAAGGTGGAAGAGACCTCAGGAACCATCTTGTCCCATTTGTCCCTGAGCAGGATTGTGTTCTGAACATCCTGTCTACCTAGCCTCCAGTGAAGGGGAACCAGTTGGGACAGCTCTAAGTTTTAGTAAATTTTTCCTTCAATTGAGCCTATATTTGCCTCTATGCACTTTATTCTCACTGCTCCTAATTCTGGCATCTGGCACTAATCAGAAAAAGTCTAATGATTACTAATTACATTATTAATCTTTCTTCCATTTGGCACCACATTCAAATATATAAAGAGTTATTGTGTCTTCCTTTCTCCTTCACATTAAATACCACTAGCCCCTTCAGTGGGCCCTTATGTGACATGGGTTTGCAGAGAGAAATACTGTGATGTTTGACCTGTTCCTGGGCCATACTTGGCAAAGGGGACTCTGTTTGACCACTGGTTGGCCTGCCTGTCTGACTATTGATTGACCTGGGAAGTTCTGATGTTCCCAACAATTGCTTGATTGGCTACACTTAGAGTTAGGAATGTGAGCTTAGCAAACTTCATCTAATCCAGACATGTGAGGTTAGCAAACTTTCCTAGTCACAATATTCTTGTGATTGAACAGGTGAGTGTCAGTCTAGACCACCTGCTGGATGACTGTTCCTCAGGGTCCCCTCCCCCCCAGGCCCTGTGAATTGGTTCAGCAACCACCATCAACTATAAAGACAGTGACCCAGGAGATGTGGGGTCTTGATGGAGATGCACTGTCCAAGCCCCTAAAGTGTATCTATGGGACTGAAGAGGGAGGAGCCACTGACTTACCTGGGAGTAATAAACCTCTGAACTGTGATCTTTCCTTCATGGTATGTCCTTACCATAACATGATTTACTCTGAAATTAGCTGAAACTCAGGAAAAGAAGCTTGAGGTCTTATAGAACCTGAGCTGTGGATATTGGCCTAGTTTTCCACTGCAGCCACAGTTGTCAACAGATACTGGGCCTAAAATGTTCATTATAGTGGTGGCAAACAGATGGAACATTTCAAGTCAGGGTCAGCCCCAAGGTAACCTGTGACCTAAATGCCACTTGTCTCTGCCTCCACCCATCATCATAGCATCTCTCTGCTTCCTCCCTCCTCTGAAGTCCCATTTCACACCTGTTGCCCAGAGAACTCAACTGTGGTGACCCAACCAAAAGCCAGCTCTGGCCTCTTCCTGCTATAAAAACATCCTGTCCTTGTCCCATTCCCAACGATCTCTGCTCTTATTGAATTGTCCTACTGGAAAGCAGGGGTTAGGGAAAGGAATAAGCATTTATTTAGCAACTAGTAGGTGACAGGAACTGTGCCAACCCCTTTTTATTAACGTTATCTCATTTGACCCTCATAAAAATCCATGAGATATCAATAATTATTAACCCCATTTGAGTGTTGGGGAAAAAGCAAAAAAAAAAAAAAGATTAAGTGACTAGCCTAAGGTCACACAGCATTTGTCTGAGGTCAGATTTGAACTCAGATCTTCCAGATTTGCACTTAATCCATGTACCGCTATCTGCCTCATAAGCAAATGTGACCTAAAATGAGACAAAAGTGAGACAGCTGCTCCGCTCAAGGAGCTCAGATTCTACTAAGGAGAACAGAGGACATATACAACATGCGCACATTCATGCTAATACAAGGAGTCATGAAATGCTTCTAGAAGGAAGAGACTTCTCTGACCTTCTGAAAGGTAGGGATTTCCAGAGATCAAGTTGAGAAGGGAGAGCATTTCATCCATTGGTGAGGAATAAGAGCCTCATGCAAAAGCTTGAAGCCAGGAGACGGGAAACTGCTTCTAGGGAAACTTTTCTTTGGAACCAATGGTAGAATATTATGGAGAAGTGAAGAATGTTTGAGGACATGCCCCAAGATATTGAAGGATGTGTCATGGAAGAGGACCAAGTTCTCACAAAACATCTTTTCATTGCACTGCCAGAGCCAGAATCCTAGACCACATGGGACCATCTCTCTGATCCATTGGGCTAATTCTCATATTTTAATATTTTTGTAGGTATACAGCAAGGTTATTTAAGTGGGATGGAGATGTAATCAAGTGCACATGTAATAATTCATACTGAATCAATCTTTCTAGTTATTCACTTGCCCTCTATATATACAACAGTATTTGTATTTTTTTGGATGAATTTCATATATATACACACACAGAGTGTGAGAGAGAGTACTCACCTGGTTTCCTTCTGGAGCAACATCCCATTGGAAGAGACAGGCTACTAAGACACAATGGTAAGTAATAGGGTTCATTTTGAAGGGAAATGAAGACATGTCACTTAGTTTTTGTGAGGTTGAGATTTGGGTTCCCCCTGAAAGTTGTCAAGTCTTCAATGGGGCTGCTTGTTGAATTAACTCATGAGCTCCCTGTAGAGAGGAAGTATGACGTAGTGGACAGGGAGCAGGGCTGAGTCAGGAAGCTCAGAGTTCAAGTTCTACCCCGCATATATCCTAATTGTCTGTCTTCCACTCTCCAGGTCTAAAAGTGACAGAGGAGTCATCTCTCTGCCTTAGCAAAGACAATTCCAACCCTGGAGCTCTCACTGCCCATTAAATCACAGATATGTTATCTTTTATCTCAATTGTAAGCTGCCAGTTGCTTCCATACAGCCATAGCTAAAGTTCATTGCCATAATGCCCCTCTCCAGGCTATTGCCTTCTATTCAACCATAGAGGCAACAGGCTACTCCCCTCCCAACATGACTGCACTCATAGTCAGGCAGTACTCTGTGCCAACATCAATAATCCTGTCAATTTCCCTACTTTGCTCCAAAACCTCTTTCCCTCCTAAATGAATTTGTCCTTAGGTATAAGAATTCAGTCTTGGATTTGCTTAACAAATGGTGGCATATGAATAGAATGGAACATTATTGTCCTTTAAAAAAAATGACAAATATGAAGAAATCAGAGAAACATGGAAAGATCTGAATGAACAGATGCAGAGTAAAGAAAGCAGTCTCAGGAAAACAATGTGCAAAATGAGTATAGTGATGGAAAAGGAAAGAAAAAAAAAACAAAAAGAAATCTCCTAAACTCAGATGAAATGCAATAAACAATATTATTCCCAAAGGATAGGAGACAAAAGGTATTTGTTAAGACTAAGAATAATGTAACATGCTATTATGCAATATGACATATGCAGTAAGAATAGCTCACATCAATATTGCATCTACTCTGTGCCAGGCCCTGTGCTAAGTGTTTTCCAATTATTCTCTCATTTGATCTTCACAACCCCTGGGAGTAGCTGCCTTAATGTCCATTTTACGATGCGAAAACTGAGGCAAGTGGAAGTAAAAAGTGAATAGACAAGGGTAACATGGTATTTGTCTCTTCCTGTCAGAAAACTGGGTGACTATGGAGGTAGAAACTAAAACATACAGAGGTGCGGTAAGTAGTTGGAGTCAGTTGGACAAAGATTTGTGGTCCGTGAACTAGCCTGACTCTTGTCGCAGCCTCAGCCTTCTCCTCTGTAAAATGAGAATTCTAGACTCAATGACCTCCAAGTTCCTTTACAGCTCTAAATCTGTGTATGAGCCTGGGGTCCTATGAGGCATAATTTATTCACTGTGTTAGTTTTGCTCAAATATTTTATGTAATAATAACACTTTTCCAATATTCTCTCTCATAACAATTCTGAGAGGTTATCATTGTCCCCATTTTCCATATCAGGAAACTGAGGTAGATAAGATAAATGACTTGCCCATAGGTAATGTCCGAAGTCAGATTGAACTTGTCTTTTTGACTCCATATTGATTGCTTTATGCCCTGTGGCCCCTTGTAGACTTCATTGTGGATTGGTGGGAAAAGGAGCTGTACATCAGGTAGTGACTGTGGAATAAAATGGCAGAACAGCTATAAAATAAACCCTTAACTCTAACCATTTTCCCTCTCCAACCACTCTTAATCTTTCTCTCTCTTTTTTTTTAAATAGAATGCTATGCTAGGTGTTCTCCTTGCTTTGGCTGTCTATGTGACATTTTGCTCTGCTTACTGCACAATCTACCCTTTGAAGTTCTTTCCTGGGAATCAACCAACAGGTAAACCTTTGTTTACAACTCTTTCCTGACTCTAGGGACAGGAGGCTTTGCTTTTCAGGAAAAGTGACTGGGGAAAGCTGGGAATTGCCTATTAGTGTCCATTGGAGTCAAGTCCCAAGGGAAGGGATTGGTAAACAAAGGTGGGAAAAGTGGATTTAATCTAAAGATGTGCCAGAGATGGAGGAAAGGTGCAGCTGTCTAAATATATATACAAGGTTCTTTCCTCATCATCTCCCTTCTGTCACATAATTAGGAGTCAGTACCTATTATCTACATGTGATGTGTTTCTAAGGGGAAGTGTGTGTTAGTGGTTAGAGACAGAATGGAAATTTGGAGAATCTGGGTTTAAATCCTACTTCTGACACTTGACTAACTTTGTGATGCAGGGCAAATTATAGCCTTCTCTGTACCTCAAGCACTTACCTTCTTAGTATCTTAGTATCTAGAAGTATCTTATGATACTTCATCAAGTATCTATTAAACACTTACTGTGTGCAAAACATTGCAGCTACAAAGGCAAAATTTATCATGGAAAGAAAATTAAGATAGAAAATAAATACTAATACAAAAAAGTCTCTGCCTTCATGGAGCTTATGTCCTACTCTTGATCTACTAACACTTAGCTTCCAAATTAGCATTTTCAGTATTTCCACTTGCCATTGTGAAGGCTTGGGGAATGACTTAAGGACTATTCTTAACTGAATGAGCTGTGAAGCAGTGGAGGGGATTGCCAAAGGAAATGGTAGAACCTCCTTTGAAGGTCTTTAAAAGTGACCCAGATTTTCCATTGTTAGGATGGTTTAGTGTGGTACCATTCAAGGTGGCTTTAAGGACTTAGTAAAATCTGTTGTAGAGGCATCAATTGCAGTTTAACAGAATATTTTCCATGTGTTCTGTCTTAGGTTGTGTGGATTTACAAGGTTTATTCCATGAATTTGATACTCGTTGGGAAGTTGATTGTATGTTCTGTTCCTGTGTAGAAAACTTTGGAATACACTGCTGTAGCATGTGAGTTTAAGGCCTGCCCTAAATAGACAGAGTATGATGATAAAATCCCCTAGGCGGAAGGGACATCAGGACCTATGAAATAGAACACATCTGGCAACCAGAGACCCCTACTCAAGAAATGGATATTGGGACAACATTTGAAAACCTTCAGTGAGGACAACTCCTTTTCCTTCTGGAGAGATCTCATGGTTAGGAAGCTTTCCTGCCACTGCACTTAATTAAAAACATTCTTCTAAGCCTCTATTCCAGCTCTCAGGTCTGCCCCCGAGGCCAAGCAAGCTGAGCAAATCTACTCCATCTTCCCTGTGACAGGAGATTCTCTTCTTCAGGCTGTGATTCTTATATTGATCCTTTCATGACATTGTTTTTCATTCTCTCTATTTCTGTTTTTCTCTTAATGTGACCCAGATGATTACTCTCCTTCCTGGAAAGTTACTCCCTGAATGAGACTTGATATTCTGGATGTGACCCAATGAGGAAAGAGTAGAGCAAGACTTTAACCACTCTAGTGGAAACTGTATGCAACATTGGGCTTGGTGTTGGGAAAACCTTCCTCAGACACATATATGTTATCTATGTGACCCTGGGAGAGTCATTAGACTTTTGTGAGCCTATGTTTCCTCATCCATTAAAAAAGAGAATTTTGACCTTGAATACTTCTGAAGTCCCTTCCAGTTTGAAATCTAGGATCTGTTATTCTTTTCTATTTGAATTCAAGATTAGAAACTTATTAGCTGTGTGACCTTGAGTTTTGCGCAAGCTAACAAGTACCCAAGACATAATGTGTTCTCCATGCATACTTTTGAGTGGATTGAGATGGCTCATTAGGTGGTTGGGGAGGACAGGTGATTCATGATCAGAGACTCTGAAAGAAAGGTAAGAATTTAATACACTATTCATCAGTTCCCAAGAGACACCCTAATTTTTGCTCAATTTTCTTCCACCAACAGGGTGTTAAAGCCTGTAGCATATGATGAAAAAGAGTGCATCGAAATTTTCCATAAAGATTCCTGTTTGTACTCTGTTGTAAAGAAAGATGAACCTGATATACCCTGTGAAGTCTCACAGTATATAGGTTAACAATTGCACCACTGCTCCTGATATTCCTGCCAAAGTAATTTCATCTGAACAGAACTTGTCAATGTTTTAAACACTGGCTTTTCTTTGGAATTCAGAGCAGCAGGATGGCAGGAGAACCATATGGACATTACCTTAGATATTCGTTGTTTTGAAAGCATTATCAAGTCTTAGACACACTGATTCAATGACAACGTGTCACCCCTGTGGCTTCTGAAGTTCTCCAGACAAAACATCCATACCTCCCGTAACCTGGTGTCTGATGAATACCCAAGTAAAATATATTATCCTGTAGCATGAAATGGATCTGTTCTTTTCCTTTTGAAGAATCAATGTCCAATTTCAGTAAAGAGGTGGGATCATTTTCTGTGGGGCATTTCCTAGGAATACACTTTGGGGCTCAAACACTCTATGTTTTTTTGCTTCTACTCACTTCCCAAATCTGTGTTTGAGAACTCTGAAACCTCAGTCTTGGAAGAATCAAAATTACAAATAACCCAAGGAATAATGGGAAAAAATACAAGATGGCATATTTACCAGTGGTAACAACTTTCAGTTGAGTAATATAAATACATCAAACATAAATATGTAGAAGAGACAAGAAAGGTTGCTCTGTCATATAGTGAGAATGAGAGATAACAGATGGGCAGACTAAGCATTTCATTGAAATAATAACTGAATGAGAGTGTATTGCCCCTCCCACTCTAAGCCTAGGGCAGCCTTGAAGCTGGGAAAGTTTGCATAAAGTTCCTACCAAAATAGTGTGGTATTATATAAATAGTGCTGTATTTAGATTCACAGAATTTCAATGTAAATCTTTCAGTAATCCATCAAAACTATTTCCTATGCACTTCCTATCAATCAACTAGCATAGATCTTACTCTTGCTAGGGGCCATGTAGTGTTCAACATTCTGGGGATACAAAGAAAAGTAAGAGTACCTGTTCAGATCTCAACCACTGGAAATACATCAATTGTTCATGAGTAGGTATAGCCGACATAATGAAAATGACAATTGTAGCCACATTAATGTACTTATTAAGTTCTTTACCAACCAAAGTACCAAAAAATTTGTAAAGGGCTAGAAAAAGGAATAACGACATTCATCCGGAAGAACAAAAGCTTGAGAATATCAAGGTAATTAATGAAAATAATGTGAAAAAAGGTAGCTGTATCAAACTGCACTGCAAGGCAGTAATTATTGCAACACTCTGGTACTGGCTAAGAAATAGAGTGGTTGATCAGTAGAACAGATTGAGCACACAACCCACAGTCTGCAACAACCATAATATTCTTGCATTTGATAAATACAAAGATCCAGACTTTGGAACAAGAACTCACTATGTGACAAAAACTGATGAGAAAACTGGAAAACGGTATGGCAGAAACCAGGCCAAATAGGTCAATAACTCACACTATTTACTATAAAATGAGATTGCATGTAAAAGGTGATACCATGAGCAAACTGGGAGAATCCAGAATAGTTAATTTGTCAGATCTATGGATAAAAGAAGAATTTATTACTACACAAGATATAGAGCACATTACAGAATGTAAAATGAATTTTTTATTATATTGAATGAAAAAGGTTTTGCTCAAATAAACCCAATGCAACTATGATTAGAAGGAAAGCAAAAAACTGGGTGTGGGCGGAATTTTATAGTTGTCTCTGATAAGACTTCATTTCTCAAATATAGAGAACTGAGTCAAAATTTTATTAATATGAGTCATTCCCCAAATGTTAAACGGTCAAAGAACACAAACAGGAAATTTTCAGATGAAGAAACCAAAGTCATTTACAGTCAAATGAAAAAATGCTCCAAATCCTTATTGATTAGAAAAATGTGAATTCAAACAACTCTGTGGTACCACCTCATACCTATCAATTTAGTTAACTTGCCACAAAAGGAATATTTCAAGTGTTTGAGGGAATGTGGGACAATTGGGAAACTAAGGCACTATTGGTAGAGTTTTAAACTGATCCAACCATTCTGGAGAGAAATTTGCAACTATGCTCAAAGGGATATAAAACTGAGTATACCCTGTGATCCAGCAATACCATTACTAGGTTTTTATCCCGAATAAAAAAAAAAAGAAAAGGAAAAGGGCTTACATGTACAAAAATATTTTTAGCAGCTCTTTTTGTGGGGGCAAACATTTGGAAATTAATAATATGCCCTTCATTTAGAGAAGGGCCAAAAAGTTGTGGTACATGATTGTAATGGAATATCATTGTGCTATAAGAAATTATGAGCAGATGCTTTCAGAAAAACGTAGAAAGACTTACACGAACACATGCAAAGTGAGGTAAGGAGAACCAGGAGAATATTGAACACAATATTAGCAATATAGTTTAATGATCAACTGTGAATGACTTTGCTATTTCTAGCAATACAAAGGTTCAAGACAATTCTATTTTTCTTCAATATTTTATATTCACCCAATTACATTTAAAAACAATTTTAAACTTCATTTGTTAAGTTTTAAATTTCAAATTCTATCCTTTTCCCCCCTCCCTGAGATGGTAAGCAATCTGATAGAGGCTATACATATGCAGTCATATAAAACATACTTCCATATGAGTTGTTTTGTGGAAGAATATGAAAGAGAGAGAGGGAAAGGAAGGAAGGAAGGAAGAATATTTAGGTATTTAGAGTGATGGAGATGGAGTCAGGAAGATCTAAGTTCCAATTTTGCCTCTATCACTCATTAGCTTAAGATACTTAATAGTGTCTCCTTAACTTCAGTGAACCTCAGTTTCCTTATTTGTAAACTGAGAGGAGGCAGGCTTTCTATCTTTCACTTTATCCCTCCATTCCTGGCTCTCCAGAATTCTTTCTCCACCATCACCAGTAGTCTTTCATTCTGGAATTCACTCCACCCCAGCAGCCTTGGCTCTCTGGAAGATATCCTTTTCCTTGTGTCTCTTTCCTCTAACCTCCATTTTAAGGAGAATGTCCTGACCAGTCATATTCATTCCTTCCTCCCTCTCTGACCTTTCCTCCTGACTCTCTGGACTTTACCCTCCACCATGCCCCAGAGGAAGTGCCTTCTCTTCCCCATTCCTTTTTTAAAATTATTATTTTATTTGTTTTCAGTGGTCTACAATCACTTCCATATATCTTGGATTTTTCCTCTCCCTCCCCCACTTCTCTATCTCCTCACTCCCTCCCTGAGACAGCATACAGTTTTACATAGGTTCTACAATACATTCCTATTAAATACATTTTCACCTTAATCATGTTGCATAGAAGAATTTAAAAAATGGGAGACACCATAAAACAAACCAAAACATAATGCAAAAGAAAGCTATTTGCTTCATTCTGCAATTGAATTCCATAGTTCTTTCTCTGAATGTGGAAGGCATTTTGCCTTAAGAGACCATTGGGAATTATTTAAGTACTTGTGTTGCAATGAAGTACTAAATCTACCCGAAAAATTCCTGCTACATTGTGGTTGTTGCTGTGTACGAAATTCTCCTGGTTCTGCTCCTTTCACTCTCATCAGTTCATATAAATCTTTCCAGGCCTCTCTGAAGTCTTCCTGTTCATCATTTCTTATAGCACAATAATATTCCATTACATTCATATGCCACAATTTATGCAGCCATTTCCCTATTGATGGGCATCCCCTTGATTTTCAGTTTTTGGCCACTGCAAAGAGAGCTACTATAAATATTTTTGTACATGTGGGACCTTTTCCTATTTTTATGATCTCTTGGGGATACAGTCAAAGAAGTAGTATTGCTAGGTTAAAGGGTATGAACATTTTTGTAGCCCTTTGGGTACAGTTCCAAATTGCTCTCTAATTCTCCATCCCTTTTGATGTGTTTTCTCCCTGCTCCCTCCCCAACTCCGACCAATAGAACATAAGCTCCCTGAGAGCCAAGATGGTCTTTCTTTTTGTGTGTGTTTGCATACCCAGTCCCTGTACCTGGCACAGAGTAACTAACTGCTTAAGAAATGCTGAGTGACCATAGACAAGTCATTTAAGCTTCCCTGGGTCTCAGTTTCCACCTATGTAAAAAGTAACTTCTGAGATTTCTTCCAACTCAAAAATCTATTGTTTAAAGGCAAGATTAGCATGAGTCAATAATAAGGAAAAATCTTCTTATTGGGATATTGTGAGTTGAGCAAAAGGAGAATCATTCCCTGGAGCAGTTGAAAATGAGGCTCAAATTAGGTAAAGCAACACAGGTGATGTAAGGTCAGATTGGTCAAGTACTGAAGTGATTGTAAGGTGCTGATATCCAAGAAGTGAAAACAATAGGAGACTTGGAACCAACAGAATCCTGAGCTTAGGGTTTCTACTGACATGTAAGACAGAATTCAAGGAATGCCATGGAATTGATAGTTTATCAAAACTCAAATTGATACCTAGAAACTTGAGTTTTCCTGTTTTTTATTAGTCTCATTTAATATTTTATTTTCCCCAATTCCTTGTAAAAACCACTTTAACAATCTTTGTTTTAAATTTTGAGTTTTAAATTCTCTCCTTCTCCTTTCCCTCCCATTTGAGAAGGCAAGCAAATTTGACATAGGTTGTACATGCATAGTCATGGAAAACACATTTCCAAGTAAGACATTTTGTGAAAAAAAAACACAGACAAAAAAATGAAGAAAAACATAGAAAGTAAAGAAAAAGTTATCTGTGATCTGTATTCAGGCTCTGCCAGTTCTTTCTCTGGATAGGGACAGCTCCTTTCATTCTAAGTCCTATAGAATTTTCTTGGATCATTTTATTGCTAAAGAATAGCAATGTTATGCATACAATTCATACAATATTGCTGTTGCTGTGTACAATGTTATCCTGGTTCTGCTCATTTCACTTTGCATCAGTTCATGTGAATCTCTCCAAGTTTTTCTGAGAACAGTTTGCTCATCATTTCTTGAAGCACAATAGTATTCTATCATTATCATATGCAACAACTTGTTCAGCCATTCCCCAATCAATGAACATCCCCTTTAAGAGCTGCTATAAATATTTTTATACACACAGGTCCTTTGCTTTTTTGTTTTTTATGTCTTTGGTAGTAGTGATATTGTTTGGTCAAAGAGTATGCTTGATTTTATATCCCTTTGGTCATAGATGAATTAGTATACAGCTTCACTAAGAGCACATTAGTGTTTTAATTTTCCCACATCCCCTCCAAAATTTGTCATTTTCCTTTTCTGTCAAATTAGCCAATCTGACAGGTATGAGGTAATAACTCAGACCTGTTTCAATGTACATTTCTCTCATCAATAGTGATTTAGAGAATTTTTTCATGTGACTATAGATAGCTTTGATTGCTTTATCTGAAAACTACCTGTTCATATCCTTTGATATTTATCAATTGAGCAATGGCTCTTATTTCTATAAATTTATCTCAGTTTCTATATGTTTTTTCCAGTCCTGTTCACCAACTATGTATTTACCTTCATCTTATTTTTCTGTTTATCCTTGTCTCCCTGTCTCTCTATTTTTACACTGTCCATTTTCAAGTATTTTGCTTTTGACTTTTACCTCCCCCAAACTGCCCTCCCTTTGTCTCAGCTCTCTGATCCCATCTCCTTCCCTTCCTACTTTCTAGTATGATAAGACAGATTTCTATACCCAACTGAGTGTGTATATTTTTCTCTCATTGAGCCAATTCCAATGAGAATAAGGTTCATTTACTCCTCGTCCCCTTTCCCCCATTCCCTCCCATACGCACAATGAATCTCTTTAAGTACTCTTTTATGTCAGATAATTTATTCCATTCTACCTCTCCCTTTCCCCTTTTACCAGTGCATTCATCTTTCTCATCCCTTAATTTTTTTGGTGCTTTTAAATTTTTTAAATTTCAAACAAGAAGCACATTTAAACAACAAAATATTTGACTTGAATGGAAAACTATCTGGAATCAATTTTTTAATAGTAAATTATTCTTAGGAAGAGACAGAGTTTGCCCTATATGTAATGGCTACTTACAAAAAAAGTTATAAAATTATCCTTGGTTTTACAATGATAAAATTATTGAAATTATTCCATCAGGCAAGGTTTATAAGGATTTTTTGTGGTTTTGTTGTTGTTGTTAAGCAGTGAGAGCAAAAATAACTTAATAAATATAAAAGTTGAATGAACATGTCACTACTGGAGAAAAGGGATATTTTCATAGAACCACTTTGTATTTTCCTCTCCTCATCTCCATTTGATGTTGATCAAAACATACCATTGATCATTTAGTTAAAAAAAGTATGCATCATGCTTATGCATATACACCATTTACTTGATGTATAATAAAGAGATGGAGAAAGAGAATCAAAAAAGAGAGAAAACTATACTGTACTAGTAAGGATGTGGATGAACCAAATCTTGGTTTTTCTAATTGTGAATGTATTGTTTTCTTTAGAAGCATAATTCTAGGGTAGAGTTTTAGATTCTCTGTTTAGTAAGCACCTCTTGTCTGCTGCTGGAATACATCAATTTTATCTTCATCCTCCATTTCCAACTTTGCAGGTGTGTCTGTTTCATTGATTGGTTGCCCATCAAATCAGAATCTGATCTGTCTCATTGACAAGCCTCATTGTTCATAAAAGGCTTTCATTATTTTCCTAATTGGTGGGTGCCTCTTAACCTTAAATTGCACTACCAAACTATCTTGCCCTGCCCCTTCAAACTTACATGGTCATTTTCACTCTTGACTCCTTCAGTTTTTGGCCAGCCATGGTAAGTCCAGGAGTCTCTTCAGCTGCTGCTTCACAAAATAGGCACCCCAATGATCTGCTAAGATGGAATGGGGAGAGAAGCAGTAGTGGCAATAGCAAGAGTAGGAAGATGGTGGTGGTGATGTTAGGAAGAAGAAGAGGAGAAGGAGAAGGAGAAGAAGATGGTGATGATGATGAAGAAGGAGGAGGAGCTGGTGTATGTTTTAGATAATCTTACCATCACATTAAACTCACACTTCTGCTTTCTGTTGTGCATTCTCCTTCTAACTGGCATCATAATGAGAACAGTTTTTAGAGTTATAAATATCACTTTCCCATGTCAGGATATATACAGTTTAGTCTTATGGAATTCCTTATGATTTCTCTTTCCTGATTATTTATGCTTCTTTTGCATCTTGTATTTGAAAACTAAATTTTCTATTCAGTTCTGGTCTTTTTATCAGTTTTACTGGGTGGGTGATTTGTGGTTGTAATCCTAGCTCATTTGGTCACCCGAATATCATATTCTAAGCCCTCAGTCCTTTAATATAGAAGTTGCTAAATATTCCGTTATCCTGATTATGGCTCCATGATATTTGAATGGTTTCTTGTTAGCTGCTTACTTTATTTTCTCCTTGACTTAGTCAGTCTGGAATTTGACTGTAATATTCCTGGGAGTTTTCATTTTGGGATGTCTTTCAGGAGGTGATTGATGGATACTTTCAATTTCTATTTTACCTTCTGGTTCTAGAATATCAAGACAGTTTTCTTTGATAACTTGTTGAAAGGTGATATCTAGGTTCTTTTTCGATCATGACTTTCAGATAGTCCAATAGTTCTTAAATTATCTCTCCTGGATTGATTTTTTTCAGGCTATTATTTTTTAAATGAGATATTTCACATTTTCTTTTATTTTTTCATTCTTTTAATTGTGTTTGATTGTTTGTTGATGTCCCATAAAGTCATTAGGTTCACTTGTCCAATTTGAGCTCTTAAGGAATTATTTTCTTCAGCTTTTTTTACCTTCTTTTCCTTTTGGTCAATGATACTTTTTAAGGAGTTCTTCTCTTCCTGTTGAGTAAAAGGTGTATTCTTTTCTATCCCCATTCAGGTTTCTCCAGATTTGTGTCATATCTAACTTTTCCAGAATTTTATTCACATCTTTAATTACTTTCTTCTTTATTTTTGGTAATATTTATCTAGTTCTGAGAGGGGAAGATGAGAGGGGCACTGTGTCAGGTACAATTTAAACTTTACTCTCATCAGAATTTGATCAAAGAAAGAATGATATACACACTTGGTTGGCTACAGAAATCTATCTCACCTTAAGGAAATAAAAAGAGATATTAAAAGATATGGCACTAATAAAAAGGAGGGCATATTAAAGGAGGAAGTGAGAAGTAAAACACTTCAGAGGAGGGAAAATGTGTGGGAAATGGAGGGACAGGGGGATAAAGAAGGGAAAATAGGATAACACCATTAGCTATCATGACAATGATTTTGACAATAAATTTGAATGGGATAAACTTACTCATAAAATGGAAGCAGATAGCAGGATGAATTAAAATACAGAATTCTAACATATTTTGTTTACAAGAAACACATTTGAAACAGACACATACAGAGAGAATACAGATAAAGGGCTGTAGTAGAATCTATTATGCTTCAACTCAAAAGAAAGCAAAGGTAGATAATCCTGATCTCAAACAAAAAAAGTAAAAATAGATCTAATTTTAAAAGGTAAACATGTAAACTATAACTTGCTGAAGCATACCATAGAAAATGAAGTAATATCAATATTAAACATTTATGAACCAAATGGTATAGCATCTAAATTTTTTAAAGAAATGTAGAACAAGTTATAGGAGAAAATAGACAATAAAACTATACTATTGGGAGACATCTCAACTTTCCTCTCTCAAAACTAGATAAAACTAACCAAAAAAAAATAAATGAGAAAGAATTTAAGGAGATAAACAAAATTCTGGAAAAGTTAGATGTGATAGATCTCTGGAGAAAACTGAATGGGAGTAGAAACGAATATAGAGGAAGAAGAGAAGAAAGCTGAGAACAGAAGCCTGAGAGACTCCTATAATTACAGGATGGGATATGGATGAAGATCCAGTCAAGAAGACTGAGAAGGAGTGGTAAGATAAGTAGAAGAAGAACTAGAATCACATGGTGTTCTAAAATACTAGAAAGTATCAAACAGGAGAGAGTGGTCAACACTATCTAAAGTTGCAGAGGTCAGGGAGAATAAGGACTGAGAGAAATCCATTAGAGTTGACAACCAAGAGATCATTGGTAACTTTGGAGAGAGCAGATTCAGTGGAATGATAAGATTGAAAGTCAGGTTGTAAAGGATTAAAAAAAGAATGAGAGAAAAGAAAAGTAAGAAAAGAAAATAGAAAAGAAAAAAGGCACCTATTTTAGATGGTCTTTTTGAGGAGTTTACCTAAAAAAAGTAGAAGAGATATAGGATAATAATTAACAGGAATGGAAGGATTGAGGATGGAGGAGATATGAGCATGCTGATAGAGAGTAGGAAAGGAACCAATAGAGAGGGAGAAATTTAAAACAAGTGAAAAATATTCATCTCTATTACATCCTGTAACTATAGTTGCTCCTTTGCATTCTGTCCTGTGCTCTCTTCTCTTCTTCCTCTACATTAATGCACTTGATGATTGCCTCAGCCCCCATGGATTTGCCTTCTATATGCTGATGATTCTCAATTTTACCTATCCTGCCCAAACCACTTGGCTGACCTCCAACCTCATATCTCCAACTACCTTTCAGGCTTCTTGAACTGAATGTCTACTAGACAGCTTAAACTTAACTCACTATCTTTCCTCCTAACCCTTCCATGCCTCTTAATTTCCTCATTACAATAGATAGCAGCACTATTATCCATGTCATACAATCCATATCCATATCATATCCATCCATATCAAATAAAGAAAGTAAGCACCATCTCTTAATTACATAACTTGAGGGCAATGGTTGGGGAAGGACCTTACATATAATTTTAGATGAAATCCACTTTTCCAACCTTTTACCCACTTCTTTAATCCCATGGCTCCTGTCTCCAATGGACACAGAAAGGGCATTTAAGTTTGCCCCAGTCACTTTTCTTGCTAAACAAATCCTCCTGTCCCTAGAGACAGGAAACAGTTGTAAACAAAGATTTACCTTTCAGATTACTCTCTTTAGTGACCTCCAAGGGCATCATGTGGCACATAACATTACATAATGTCACATAGATAGCCATGGCAAGGAGAAATCTTAGCATATTATTCTATTTTTTTTTAAAAGATAGACTAAAAGTTGGTGGGGAGGGAGAACGGCTAGGTTTTTAAAATTTCATATTTGCCTTCTATTTTTATTTCACAGTCATAGCCCAATATACAGTCCTGATTTCCAGCAGTGGAGCCTTCCTTTATGATAAGAAAATCTACAAGGGGATTCAGTGGATAGAACATTGGACTTGGAGTCAGGAAGACTTGAATTCAAATATGGCCTCAGACGTTAGCCATGTGACCCCTGGGCAAGTCACTTAGTCTGTCTGCCACAGTTTATTTTTTTTTTAAATTTTAATCAGTATTAATTCATTAATTCATTACTTCCCATTAATTGAGAAATGACTAAACAAGTTGTGGCCTATGATTGTAATGGATTACTACTGTGCTATAAAAAATGATGAACAGGCTGGTTTCAGAAAAACTGTAAAAGCCTTCACAAACTGATGCAAACTTTACAAAGTGAAGTGAGCAGAACTAGAACATTATACCCAGTAACAGAAGTACTGTACAGTGATCAACTCTTAATGATGTAGCTATTCTCAGTAATACAATGAGTCAAGACAATTCTAAGGACTCAAGATGAAAAATGCCATCTACCCTCAGAAAAGGAATTAAGGGAATCAAAATGCAAATCCAAGCACACTGTTTTCACTTTATTTTTATGATTTTTTTTCATACTTTGGGGTTGTGTCTTCTTTCATAACATAAGTAATAGGACAATATATTTTGAATTATTGAATATTTATAATCTGTATCAAATTGCTTATTATCTCAGGAAGGGGGGAGGTGATGAAGGAAGGAAGGGAGAAAATCTGGAACTTAAAATTTCAAAAAAATGAATGTGAAAAAATGTCCTTACATATAATTAGGTAAAAGTAAAATATTACTTTAAAAAGGAATATTTTCAAATGAAAACCAAGACAAATAAAAATAACCCAAAAAGTAAAATATATTTTCCTTTCAAAAAAATATATCTGTATTCCCTTTGCACTGCTCAGTCACTACTGAATATACAGTTGCTCTTCCCTGTAATTAACAATTCCTTTGTAATAACAGAGACAGCAAGGGGTGCAGTGGAGGGGAGGGGAAAAGAGGATAGGCACAGGGATAATTTGTTGGCAGAAGTTACTGCTTGACTGTTGGTATAGATACAGGGGGAGAGGCAGTGACCTGTAATGAGGTAAATGGATAGAAAGTAGTACCCAGAGGAGCGACACTGTGGCTCAAAAGTGTCAAGACAGTGATAGTGGGACTTGAGTCTGAAATAACCAAGCCATATAGCAATTTTAAAGTACATTTTAAACCAGATCTGTCATGTAACTGTTGAAGGTAGAGAGGCCTATAAAGAAAGACCTGTCTCCACTTAGGCAGATAAACAATTGCCCTGCCACTTTTAGCCTGAAAGTTAAGTGGGAGACTGATAACCAGTATACATGGGGGCTAGGACCTGAGTCCTGACCTTCCAGATTCCTAGGGCTGCTCCCTGTCCACTACATCCTGCTGCTTCTCTACAGGAAACCCAAGAGGAAAATAGCCAAACAACTCCATTGAGACCTTGACAGGTTTGAACAGAAACTCAAACCCCCACTTCACAAAAACAAAAGTTTCTTCCTCTTTCCTTCCAAAGATGAACTTGTTACTTGCCATTGTGTCCTAAGAGAGTCTCTCTTCCAAAGGACTGTTACTCCCTAGAGCATCCAAGTCAGGTCTGTGTATGTAGTAGGTTTTGCAATAACGGTCAAGAAGAATGATAACACATAAAAAATGACAAATACTATTGTATAAATAGAGGGCAAATTTATCCATTAGGTAGTTTGTTTTTAGTTTGTACACACTTGTTTGCACATTGTATCCCTAATTAGAATATAAAATCCTTGAGGATAGGGTCTGATTTTGCCTTTCTTTGTATCCCCAGAGCTTAACACAGTGCTTGGCATGTAGTTGGCATCCAGTACATTCTACTTGATATGACTTGACATCCACCTCAGCAGCAGATTTATCCCTTCTTTGATCTTCTTCCTCAATGTCGTTATAAAAGTACCCCCCTTTTTGCTGTGTTTTGTTTTCTTCACCAGCATGATTCTGAGCTTGAACATTTCTGACACTATTCTTACAGGATCATGACCTGTTTTCTCGGAAGATTCTCCCTCCACACCTTTACTGCTTGGTTTCCTCATCCTCCTGCATAACTCAGTTCAAATCCAAGTTTCTAAAAGAGATTTTCCCCAAATTCTTCCACAAACCCACAATTATTAGTATCTTCCTTCTGAGATATGTGTTTAGTTATGTCCAACCCTTTGTTGACCCCATTTGGGGTTTTCTTGGCAAAGCTACTGCAGTGGTTTGCCATTTCCTTCTCCAGCTTATTTTACACATGAGGAAACTGAGGCAAACAAGGTGAAGTTATTTGCCCAGAGTCACACAACTTCTAACTATGTGAGGTCAGATTTGAAGTCAGTGAGAGGAGTTTTCTTGACTCCAGATCCAATGGTCTAATCACTGCACCACCTGCTGCTTCTCCCTCTGAGACTACATCCCATTAAAATGCAAGTATTTTGATTTTTTTTTGCATATTGTCACCCCTATTAGAATATGAACTCCTTAAAGAGAGGGACCATGTTTTTGTTTTTCCTTGTATCCCCAAAAATTATCTGGAACAGTAACTGCTTCACAAATACTATTTGTTGACTGATTCCTATGACCTTCCTTTGCTAGGATCTTCTATACATATTTTCATTCAATCTCAATTGATTAACTAGTTCTAGAGGTAAGCACTTCGACAATTCTCACTTTTCATTTTACTGTATTTGTTTTCCTTTGCAAGTTCTGAATTTCACTCAAGAGTTCAGCAGCCCTCCTGGGCCAAAATGTCTCTATCGATATTTCTACTATGATCTACAATACTTTCCCTGAACCCCCTGATATCTGTTCTCCCTGAATTTAAGGTATACATAAGACTACTCCAAACTATCCTCTTCTCTGTCAAGAATTTAAAGATGGTGTGGTTACTTCCCACCAAAGCCCTCATCATTCCTGTCCCAGCAACAAGTTCCTCATTGTTGATAAAAATATGATCTGTAATGTAAGTTGCCTTCATTGATCCTTCTACCATTTGAAGAATGAGATTACCACTCAAGCAAGTCAAGGAATTATTGACTGTTTTGGTTTTGGTAGAAGTAGAGCTCCAAAAAATGTTCAAATCATTGACACCGTTTTTCACCACTATATAGTGCTGCTATGCCAGAGTAACAGGCTGCCAGGCTCATACTGCTCTTAATAAAAGCTTTTGAGTTGATCACACTTATTTTCCTTAATTACTCATTTATTTTTTCTTTCTGTCTTGGAGATCTGTAGTATACTCAAATGAAGGATAATATGTTTCTGTTATTGTCTTTCATGATCTTCATCCTAAAATTCTCATTAGGTTTCTACCATCCCTGATTTCTGAATTTTCTCTGAGTACATCTTTTTAATATGCAATACTCATTTGAACCTCCTCTGACATTTATCTATTCTGTTCCTTTTCAATAAGGTATACCCTTTCAGATTTGTTTCCCAGATGTGTTGTCATCCCACTAATATTTAATAAAGTCAACAAGCATTTATTAATCACCTACTATATGCCAAATAGTGTGCTAAAAACTGAGAATATGGATAAAGGAAGATAATAGATAAAATATTACCTGTTCTTAAGAAACTCATGGTCTAATGAGAGGGATTGTTGGCATGATGTTCAAACAGCTACATACAAACAAGATATGTATGTACAAGATAAACTGGAGATAATCAACAGAGGAAAGCATGAGCATTACTGAGGACCTATTAAGTCAAATATGAATTAATGCATTAGGATCTCTTTGTCACCTTGCTTATTACTCATACTTTGTTCAATTATGTCCATCTGAGGCCATGTTTTTTTTCTTGTTTTTGCTACATGTGAATTTCTGGGTGCCTCTGATTTTCTTCTTCTTATACTATGGCTACTCTTCAAGGTATCTAGCTTCATGGATATTTACTGAGAGAACTGTGAGAAGTGTCTGTACCAAACTGACTCCATCTTGTAAAACTGACTCCAGTTTGAGACTTAAGTTTCAATTTTCCCATAAATTCCACTTGCTTGCTAATCAGGAATTGAGTGATATACTGTTTCATGTCCTAGAACCTGCTCATTCTCTTTCCTTCCAATTCCTCCACTCCCCTAGTTCCCCTCCCAACTCAGAAAGTCCCTACTCTTTCTTCCAATTAGAAATCAGATTGCCCTATCTTATGTCCTGGTTGACTTCCTGTTATTTGTTCACTTTTAATCCATAAACATTTATCTTCCCTTGTATTTTGAATCTTGTGACTGGTCCCAAATTGTTATACAGTTGACATGTATCACTTAATTAATTGATATGCTTAGAAGCTTGAGCTTTTGTTTTCTTGGTTATTACAGATTTCACCCATCAGAGTTTTTGGCAAAGTCAGCCAGGGTGAGTAAGAACTCCAAAAGGAAGCCCTTATAAAAAAAAAAACAAAACAACCCCCCGCCCCCCAAAAAAACTTCCTTGAGCACTCTGGACATTTCTCTGAGGGATTTATTCAAGGAAGACTGTCCCTAGAGGTTGAACTCCCCTCAACCTCAATTTCTTACTGAGCAAAGATAAGCCCTCATTTTGTTGAGGCCAAGAAGCCCTTCTAAAGTAAGTCCTTTGAAGGTCTTTAAAGTAAACTTTCTAAATGTAGGAATTATTGCCTTAGGGAAATAAACTAGGGTAAATCTCTACATTGTTAGGGAAGTTTCCTTGGGGAAATTTTAGAATCTTGGAGTAGCATTGAAATGGGAACCCACTTGGAAATTTTTTTTTTATTCTGGGACCAAGGGAAGAGCACACTAGTTAATACAAACATTAAAGAAATTCAGATTGTTCTTAAATATATAAACATAAAAATGGATCCCAAATTTGACCTGAAGAAGGAACTTTTAACTACAAGAAATTAAAGGCCATGAGATTAGACATTCAGTAGGAGATAAGGAGGCTACCGAGTATATGTTTTTCTTATTGTTTTTCCAGGTTGTTGTTTCTTTGTAAAATGCTCAGAAAAAATCTGTACCTTGGGTCATATTTAATGTTCTTTATAGATTCTGCTACCTAGAAAAAATTTTCTTTTTAGACTATTATTTTTATTTTTGCCCCCTTCCTGCCCCCTCCCTCCTCAAGACGGCATACAATTTTCAATAGGTTCTATATATACATTCCTATTAGATACATTTTCACAATAGTCATGCTGTGTAGAAGAATTAAAATTAGTGGGAGAAATAATCTAACAAGCCAAACACAATACACACACACACACACACCAACACACAAAAGATCTGCTACATTCTGTGATTGAATTACATAGTCCTTTCTCTGGATGTGGAAGGCATTTTTGCCTTAGAAGATCATTGGAAATTTTTCTTAAATCCTGCATTGCAATGAAGTTCTAAGTCTACCAGAAAAAACTGTCACACACTGTGGTCATTGCTCTTGGTTCTGCTCCTTTCACTCAGCATCAGACCATATAAGTCTTTCCAGGCCTCTCTGAAGTCTTCCTGTTCATCATTTCTTATAGCATAATAGTATTCCATTACATTCATATCCCATAATTTATTCAGCCATTCCCCAATTGATGGGCATCCCTTTGATTTCCAGTTTTTGACCACCACAGAGAGTGCTGCTATATATATATATATTTGTGGACATGTGGGACCCTTTCCCATTTTTATGATCTCTTGGGGATACAGTCCTAGAAGCAATATTGCTAGGTCAAAGGGTATGCATATTTTTGTCACCTTTTCCAAATTGCTCTCCAGAATGGTTGGATCAGCTCACAGTTCCACCAGCAATGTAACACTTTCAACTCACCCACATTCTTACCAACATTTATCATCTTTCTGTTCTGTCGTGTTTGCCAATGTGGTAGGTGTGATGTGGTACTTCAGAGTTGTTTTGATTTGCATCTCTCTAATCAAAAGTGATTTAGAGCATTTTTATGTGACTATAGATATCTTTAATTTCTTCCTCTGAACATTGCCTGTTCATATCCTTTGACCAGTTATCAATTGAGGAATGACTTGTATTTTTGTACATTTGACTCAGTTCTCTATATATTCTGGAAATGAGGCCTTTATCACTGACACTAGCTACAAAAATTCTTTCCCAGTTTTCTGGATCCCTCCAAATCTTTGTTGCATTGGGCTAGGTTGTACAAAAACTTTTCAGTTTAATGTAATCAAAATTATCCATCTTGCACTTTATAATGTTTTCTATCTCTTCTTTAGTCAAAAATTCTTCTCTTTTCCATAAATCTGATAAATACACTATTCCTTGCTCCACCAATTTGTCCATAGTATCAATATTTATACCTAGATCATGTACCCATTTGGACTTTATTCTCGTGTAGGGTGTCAGGCATGGGCCACACTGTTATTCAGTTTTCCCAGCAGTTTTTGTTTAACAGTGTGTTCTTATCCCAGAAGCTGGGTTCCTTGGATTTATCAAACAGGAGATTGCTATATTCATTGCCTACTGTGTATTGAGTACCTTGCATATTCCACTTGTCTACCCTTCTGTTTCTTAGCCAGTACCAAGTGGTTTTGATACGTGCTGTTTTATACATAATTTGAGATCTGGTAGCGCTAGGCCACCTTCCCTAGCATTTCTTTACATTAGTCCCCTTGACATTCTGGACCTTTTGTTCTTCCAGATGAATTTTGATACTATTTTTTCCAGCTCTAGAAAGTAATTGTCTGGTAGTTTAATTGGTATGGCACTAAATAAGTAAATTAATTTAGGGAGAATTTTCATTTTTATTATATTGGCTTGGCCTACCCATGAGCAACTGATGTTTTTCCACTTACTTAGATCTGACTTTATTTGTGTGAAATGTGTCTTGGAGTTGTGTTCATATAATCCCTGAGTTTGTTTTGGCAGGTAAACTTCCAAATATTTTATAGTGTCTACCCTTGCTTTAAATGGGATTTCTCTTTCTATCTCTTGCAGTTGGGCGTTGTTACTAATAAACAGGAATGCAGAAACTTTGTGCGGGTTTATTTGGTAACTTGCAACTTTTCCAAAGTTGTTTATTATTTTACATAGTTTTTTACTTGAATCTCTGGGATTTTCTAAGTATATCATCATATCACCTGCAAAGAGTGATAACTTAGTTTCTTCTTTGCCTGTTCTGATTCCTCCAATTTCTTTATCTTGTCTAATTGTTATAGTTAACATTTCTAGTACCATATTGAATAATAGTGGTGATTTCCTTGTTTCACCTCTGATCTTACTGGAAATGCATCTAGCTTATCTATTGCATATAATACTTGCTGAAGGTTTTAGGTAGATAATGCTTATTATTTTGAGGAAAGTTCCCTTTATTCCTATGCTCTCCAATGTTTTTAATAAGAATAAGTGTTGTATTTTGTCAAAAACTTTTTCTGCATCTATTGAGATAATCATGTCGTTTCTCTTAGCTTTGTTGCTGATATGGTCAATAATGCTAATAATTTTCTTAATATTTAACCAACTTTGCATGCCTGGTATGAATCCTACCTCATCATAATGTATTATTCTCATGATAAGTTGCTGTATTCATTTTGCTAAAATCTTATTTAAAATTTTCGCATCTATATTCATTAGAGAAATTGGTCTATAATTTTCTTTCTCTGTTTTGTCTCTTCCTGGTTTAGGTATTAAAACTATGTTTGTATAATAAAAAGAATTTGGGAGGAGGACTCCTTCTTCCCCAGTTTTCAAAAATAGTCTCTATAGTATTGGAATTAACTGTTTTTTAAATGTTTGATAGAATTCACTTGTAAATCCATCTGGCCCTGGAGATTTTTTCCTAAGGAGTTCATTGATGGCTTGTTCAATCTCTTTTTCTGAAATGCAGTTGTTTAAATATTCAACTTCTTCTTCTGTTAATCTGAGCAATTTGTATTTTTTAAAATACTCATCCATCTCATTTAGATTGTGGAATGTATGGGCATAAAGTTGGGCAAAGTAATTCCTAATTATTGTTTTAATTTCCTCCTCACTGGAGGTGAGTTCACCCCTTTCATTTTTGATGTTAGTAATTGGGTTTTCTTCTTTCTTTTTTTAATCAGACTGACCAAAGATTTATCAATTTTATTAGTTTTTTCATAACCAACTATTGGTTTTATTTTATTTTAATTCAACAGTTTTCTTAATTTCAATTTTATTAATCTCTTCTTTGGTTTTCAGCATTTCTAATTTGGTATTTACTTGGAAATTTTCAATTTGTTCTTTTTCTAGTTTTTTCAGCTACATACTCACGTCACTGATCTCCTTTTTCTCTATTTTATTCATGTAAACATTCAAAGATATAAAATTCCCCTAAGAACTGCTTTTGCAGTATCACATAAGATTGTCATTCTCTTGAATGAAGTTATTGATTGTTTCTATGATTTGTTGTTTAACCCACTTCTTCTTTAGGATTAGATTATTTAGTTTCCTCTTAATTTTTGGTTTATCTTTCCATGATCTTTTATTACATATAATTTTTATTGCATTATGATCTGAGAAGGATGCATTGACTATCTCTGCCTTTCTGCACTGGACTGTGAGGTTTTTATTCCCTAGAACATGGTCAGTTTTTGTATATGTGCCATGTACTGCTGAGAAAAAAGTCTATTCCCATTCAATTTTCTCCAGAGATCTATCATATCTACCTTATCCAGAGTTCTATTTACCTCCTTAACCTCTTATTTTGAGGTTAGATTTATGAAGTTCAGAGAGGGGGAGTTTGAGGTTCCCCCCCAGTATAGTTTTGCTATCTCTTTATTCCTTCAGCTCCCCCAACTTCTCCTCTAAGAATTTGGATGCTATGCCACTTGGAGCATGCATGTTTAGTAATGATATTGCTTCACTGTCTATGGTGCCTTTTAGCAAGATACAGTTTCCTTCCTCATCTCTTTTGTTTAGATCTATTTTTGCTTTTGCTTTGTCTGAGATTAGGATTGCTACCCCTGCTTTTTTTACATCAACTGATGTAAAAATTTCTGCTCCAGCCTTTTACCTTTACCCTGTATGTATCCTACTGTTTCAAGTGTGTTTCTTGTAAACAACATATTATTGGATTATGGCTTTTAATCCATTCTGTTACCCATCTCTGTTTTATGGGAGAATTCATTCCATTCATATTCACAGTTATGATTACAAAGTGTATCTTTCTCTCCATCCTCTTTCCCATTTGTGCTTTTAGTTCTCCTGTCTCCCTTCCTTTCCTCAATAGTTTTCACTTTTCACCACCACCTCCTGCAGTCTTCCCTTCCTGCTTTCAGCCCCACTCCCCCTTACTCTCCTTTACCCTTACTATTTCTTCCCTCCCCTTTCCCCTCCTACTAACTAGCCTGTAGAGCTAGTTAGAATTATATACTTAAGTTTATTGTTCCCTCCTTGAACCAAATCAGGTGAGAGTACTTCTCAAACAATGCTCATCTCTCTCCCCTCTTTCCCTCTACTATAATCTTGTACTTCTTTCTGTGATGTAATTTACCACTTCCTGCTTCCTCCTTTTCACATTTCCTGTTACAATCGCTTCACATGCTTAAATCATATTTTTATCATTACATCGTTCACTTTATACTCATTCCCTCTATGTATACTCCTTTTGCATTTCATAAGAGATGTACAATTCTCAAGATTAATAAGTATCTTCTTGCCTTATAGGGAGGTAAACAGTAAGCCAAAATTGAGTAACAAGTTTTTCTTTTCCCCTGTTTATCTTTTTATGCTTCTCTTGAGACCTGCTTTTGAAGATCGAATTTTCTATTGAGTTCTGGCCTTTTTGTCAGGAAGGTCTGGAAATTCCTAATTTCATTGAATGACAATCTCCTTGCCTGAAATATTATGCTGAACTTTGCTGGGTAATTGATCCTTGGTTGTAGTCCCAGCTCCTTTGCCTTACAGAATATCATATTCCATTTCCTTTTATCTTTTAATGTAGAAGATGCAAGGTCCTATGTGATCCTGGCTGTGGCTCCTCGATATTTTAATGGTTTCTTTCTGGCTGCCTGTAGACTTTTCTCCCTCACTTCATAGTTCTGGAATTTGGCAACAATATTTCTTGGGATTTTTAGTTTGAGATCCTTTTCAGGAGGTAAATGGTGGATTCTTTCGATGACTATTTGCCCTCTGGATCTAGAACTTCTGGGCAGTTTTCCTTGATGATTTCTTTAAAGATATTGTCCAGACTCTTTTCTTCATCATGGCTTTTTGATAGGCCAATAATTCTTAAATTTTCTCTCCTGTATCTATTTTCCAGGTCAGTTGTTTTTCCAATGAGATCTTTTACATTTTCTTCTATCTTTTCATTCTTTAGATTTTGTTTGACTGATTATTGATGTCTTATAGAGTCTTTAGTTTCTACTTGCCCAATTCGAACTTTTATCAAATTGTTTTCTTCAGTTAACTTTTGCATCTCCTTTTCCATCTGTACAATTATTCCTTTTTAAGGAATTATTTTCTCCAGTTAGTTTTTGTCCTTCTTTTTCCATTTGTCCAATTTTCCCAGTTAGGTTTTGTGTTTCCTTTTCCATTTGTCCAACTTTCCCAGTTAAATTTTGTGCTTCCTTTTCCATTTGTTCAATTTTCCTTTTTAAAGAAAAGTTCTCTTTGTGGAATTCTTTTCTCATACTTTTAAAATTATTGGTCAGTTTTTCTTCTATTTCCTTCTTCTGCTGTTCCAGGAGAGCTGTTTGTGTATGCAAGCAGTTCCTAGTCCTTTCTGAAGTTTCATATGGGAGTACAGTCTCACTACTGAAGTCTTTGATCAGCCCTGGGGCTATCTTCTTAAGTGTGGAGGAGGGGTGGTCTGGTCATGGGAGATCTCCTCAGCTGAGCTGAGGCAAAGGCAAGCTCAGGGATTGGTGATCCTGGCTGCCCTATTGTCTTCCTATTTCCTCTGGAGCACTGAGGCATGCCTGGGTCCTAGTGAAAGATTCCACTGCCCTAGGGCCTCTCTCCTTTCGGTTCACCTCTGCCACAGTAAGCAGAATCCCCCTTAGCTATTTTCCTAGCCTCAGCTGTTATGAGACTGTTTGCCCCTTCTGTTGATTCCACTGATCCAGGATTTTTCTGGGGAAATATTTTATGGTTCTTTTGAGGTCAACAAGGGAGGAGGAGAAAGCATTTACTGATCACTCCACCATTTTGGCTCCCAGAAGTTCAAGTAGGTGACTTACAGACGTTTAATCTGTGGACTGAAAGTCTCAGGAGCTGCTGGGGCTCAGTGACTGTCACTTGCTCGGCTCTGCTGGTCTCCTGCCCTGGGCTGCCAGTCTGCCATTCCATGCTGCTGTTGCCTCAGGCCTCCCCAGGACTTTCCTATTCTGCCATTGTGGACACTGTGTGCTGTGTGCTCACTGCTGTGGAACATATCCTCCCCATCGACCTTCCAGTCTGTCCTGGGCTCTGAATCTGCCACAGCCTATCTTCTATTAGATTCTGCACCTCCAAAATTTGGTCAGATTCTCTTTTTAGAGGTATCTGAAGGAGTTTGTCTAAGAGCTTAGGTGAGTCATTGCTCTCACTCCACCATCTTGACTCTACCCTCCCCTCTTGGCTCCACCCCTGAAAAAATTCTAAGGAAAAAAATGCAACTATCCTTTAAGACTACTGTAAAAAAGGGGTTGCCAAAGAATTTAGAAAGATTAGGTAGAAACATTAAAGAAGTTCCACAATTTTATAATTAAAGCAGATCTCACAGTTTTCTATAATTTTATACTAACTCTCTATCCAAGTAAGCAGGACTAATTTCTACTTTATGCTTTTAGCAGGAGATTCAAGTTAAAAAGAAAAACCCTCCAAGATAGTTTCTCTCTGTCATTTCAGCCCTAGCCAGACTGGGTTTACAGAAATTAAACTTGGAAATCAAAGAAACAAAACCATTTTCCTGATTGCTAAAACATTTATGGCATTATAACTAAACGAGAGATGGAATTTATCACTTTAAATGTTATCTGTACTTGTAAGTTTCCAAATTATGGAAGCTGCTAAAAACATCTTAGTAAATTTTGAAAGTTTGCACATTAAGCTTAAAGTACCTCTCTCCCTTCTATGGAGGGAAGGATTTGAAGTTGGGAAAGAGGTCTGAGATGGGATAAGTACATTTTGAGCAAGTACAAAATAAAGAACTCACCCTTTTTTCTTTGTCCTATCTGATACGCCTAACAGAAGCTTAACAAATGCTGAACTGAGTTAGTGAGTTTTAGGGTGCAACCCTATAGAATTTGTTTTAAGGAAAAATAAGAAAAAGATTGTGAAAATCAAAATTACAGGGAGTTAACAACCTTTCCTTGGAGATGGAGAGGTATCGATTTTGGAGAATAAAGGAAAGTAGTTTCACTGATAAGACAAAAATGAATGTGTTTGGAAGCCTTGAGTGTTCAAATGCCTTTTATAATAGGTTAATTGTTGAAGTAAATTAGAATCAAGTTCACCATGGAATACAAAAAAGAAAGCATGAATTTGTAAGCTCTTAGAAACCTGCAAGTATCAGTATTGCAATTAATTTAATTATTTAAATTTTTGGTGCTAAATTACAAAGGAGGAATATGAGTAAAGATTAATTATTAAAATAATCTGCTATACAATTAGAAAATGTAGTCCTCTATCCCCTGAAAGTCCATTCTAAGAATACATCCCAATCTTTCAAATCCTCTCAAGCTTGACAACAAGGGGATAGGAAGGCAAGACTGATATTTGGAACCTCTCCTTACTTTTCTCTAGAATTGAAATTGAAAAAAGCCTCAGAGAAAAGGGAGAGGATTACACTGTCTTATGAATACAAAAGGAACTGACTTTGCTTTTGGGATAATTTAAGAGAAAAATTTTTAAAAGTTTATGGAACAGTGAAAGTGCTTTCATGAACCATTGAAAATGAACCAATGACTAACTCTGGGCTCTAAATTTTAATGCATAGGCATCTAGCAGCCCAGGGAAAATGGAGATTTTAATTTTGTGGTTGGGAATTTACATTTGATTTGGTTGAGATTTGTTCCATAATTAAATTATGATATAGTGAAATGTGTTCTATTAATTGTGGTATCAAATGCAAAAAAAATAGCCCCCCAAAAGTGGAAGAATGAATGGATCAGGAAAACTTGAGTTACGCTCTGGTCTCAGAAATTTATTATCTGTGTGACCGTAAGCAACTAATTTTACCTCTGTTTGCCTAATTTGCAAAGAGGAAAAATTAGCATTCACCTTCCAGGGTTATTGGGAGGATTAGTTGATAAAACGATTGTGAAAGGCTTAACATGATGCCCAGCATGTAGTAAGCACTATATAAATGTTAGTTATGTTATTATTATTTCTTTAATTGAATGTAATTGCTACATACTGAGTTATTCTATAGCAAATTTCAGAAATTTAGAAGGGCAGACCCATTTTTTGAATTTCACTGGAAGAGGTAGGTTACAACTGGTGGTATAAGCCAGTTCTTCACTCTGCGAAATTCCTGTAGGACTAATAAACCTTTCTCACTCACTCTCTTTTCTGCCACAATTAACTCCTATGTTTTTCTTCTTCTACTGACTGCCCCAGAGCTGCCCCTTCCTTCTAGCCCAGCACTTAGTGTCCCTCCTCCTTTCATTCTGCTGTCAGGCGCTCAAAGCCTCTTCAGTTCTGGAGATAGATCTTCATTTTATACATGTTCCCCAGATTTGACCTTCACCTAAAGAATAGTCTCCCCAAGTAATGTCCATATAGTTCATCCAATGACTTTCCAGGATTTTCTACATTTAGACTAAAATCTTTGAATGATTGAAACATATTGTCACGTGATCCATCTATCAGAACTACATGGAGTAGGATGATTTAATCCCTAACTTATATTATATCATAGAGTTAGAGCTGGAAGGGACCTGTGAAGACATCTCATCCAACTCCTTCCTTTTGCTTTTACATATAAACTGTGACAGTCCTTCAGATACCTAAAGAAAGAACCTTTTTGGTCATACTCCATTCCCACCTGTTTCACAGATAACACACGGAAGGCACTGGAGCTTCTTGACTCCAGCCTTTCACAGGTTCACTCTTGATCTGGTCAGATAGGCAAGACAGGAAGACAGCTTCAGAAGGGTTAATAATCTTAATTTATTCTAGTTTAGTTTTCTCAGAAGAGGATTACTGATAATGGGAGGACAAACTCCTACAAACTCCTAGTCATCCTCCCAGGAGCCAGCAGGAAGTGGGGGCTATTACCCCTATGTCTCAATGGGATAAATCAGGGCTGGCTGCATTGCAATCAAGTACTATTTATAGCAGATTTTTTGTGGTGGCCAAGAACTGGAAATCAAGGAGATGTCTGTCAATTAGGGAATGACTGAACAAGTTATGGTATATGAATGTAATGGAATACTATTGTGCTATAAGAAATGATGAACAGGAAGACTTCAGAAAGGCCTAGAAAGACTTATATGAACTGATGCTAAGTGAAAGGAACAGAACCAGGAGAACTTTGTACACAGCAGCAATCACAATGTGTGAGAATTTTTTCTGGTAGACTTAGTACTTGATTGCAATGCAAGGAATTAAAAAAATTTCCAATGGACTCTTGAGGCAAAATGGTGACTTGGGTTGTCCCCACTAGGAAGTGGCAGATCTGAGGCCTCCATTCTCCAGAAGGAAGGATATCAATGATGGTGGATAGCACTAAACTGAATTTGTTTGCTGAGACTCTTGGGAGGACAGGCTCCTCTATTGGGAGGAACGATCCTTCATACTAGGGCAGCTAGGTGGCACAGTGGTTTCACAGAATGCTGGTCTTAAAGTGAAGATGATTCATCTTTATGAGTTCAAATTTGGCCTCAGACAATTGATAAGAGTGTAACTCTGGGCAAGTCACTTCATCCCACTTGCCTCAGTTTCTTCATCCATAAAATGAAATGGAGAAGGAATGGCAAACCACTCCAACATCTTCGCTGAGAAAACCCCAAATGGGATCAGAAGTTGAACATGATTAAAAGGACTGAACAACACCTGTCATAATGGACTACCTATAAAATGGAGTGATTGCTACCCCTGCTTTCTTTTCCTCAGCTGAAGCATAACAAATTCTCCTCCAGTTTCTTACCTTTACCCCATGTATATCTCTCAGCTTCAAATGTGTTTCTTGTAAACAACATATTGTAGCATTCTTGTTTTTAATCCATTCTACTATCCACTTCTGTTTTATGGATGAGTATCCCATTCACTTTTATAGTTATAATAACACTCTATTTCTCTCTATACTCTTTTCCCCTTGTTTATCTTCCACCCTAATTAGAAATTTTTCTAAGCACTGAACCCTAGCAGATAGGAGCCAATGAGACCAGTGGCTTTCCTAAAGAGATGAAATCCAGAAACTGAAAGCAGAAACAAGAAAAATCATAATACCAGAGACCAAAAGATTGACTAGACAAGACTTCAGAGACACACACCCTACAAAGCTCACACACCACATTATAATGCCCATCATGGCAGCATACCTGAGGACTGCTGCTGTGAAAAATTTTAAGGGTCTAATTGCATAGTATAATGAACTCTCTATTTATTCAGCAATGAACTAAACATTGTTCAATAAAAAAAGCCTAACACTCACAGCAACATCCTTAAGCAAAACATATCATCTAATATATGTATATATATATATATATATATATATCATAACATTCAGTATGTCATATGAAGCATAACATATACCGTTGCATCTCCAAAGTCAGGATGTCCCAGGCTAGGGTCTTCCCTAGTATGATGCATCCTTAAGGGGTACTGGAAAATACTACACCATCCACCCCAGGTCATTGTAAGAACAATCTCCTTAATCAATATACAGTGTCCAAGTAAAGGTGATTTTCAGAGTATTGAAGGAGGTAAGGAGCACAACAAGGGGGTTTTACTGAGGTATTGCTAAAAGATCTGGATTCAAGATCCATGTGACCCTGGGCAAGTGGCTTTACCTCTCCAAGTCTCAGTTTCCTTACCTGTAATATGAGAGGCTTGGACTAGACAGCCTTTGAAGTCCCTACCAACTCTAGCTCTATGATTTTATGACCTTCTCAGGAAAAGGAGAGGATGCACTTTTCATGGCATACAAAGATATCACAAGTATTTTACAAAGCAACAGTCATCAATGCAGATACATGTCAAATTTGTATCCCTACCTTTGACCTCTCTCAAGAGCACCTAACCTGGAACACTCACCAAATCTAAAGCCAAGGGCATTATTTTCTTCCTCATTTCAAACAAGCTAAACCTTTCAAATATTGTTTCTATCAGTAGGATGACTATCATTGTTGCTCTTGTGATGGCCCAGAATCCCCACTTTCTCCACTTGTACTCTGGGCATACAAAAAGAAAGTTCAATTGTAAAGGCTGACTGAAAGACTCACTTTATCCTTTGATAATGTGTATCCACCTGGGATTTATCTGGTAAAAATATGCAAATTGAGTTATGTATAGTTAATATTGGGGTTACATAGAGAGGTGTCTGACCTGCAGGTTAAATGTCATATATTTAACATACTGAAACAGTCTAAAACAGTGTCTCTGAAATGGTTTATTTACTCCCAGGTTTAAAATAATCAACTTTCCTGATGAATTAAGGAAAAAGATTCCTCCGCATTTTTTTTTTTTTAGAGTCTGACTTTAAATAGAAGTCACAAAATGGAGAGTTCTCAAAGTTCCCAAAGCGGAAGGGACTCAGAAGCCATCTCGCACCTTCTGTCCCTGAACAGGAATGTGCTGTAAACATCTTCTATCTTGCCTCCAGAGAGAGGGAGCTCAGCCCCTCTCTAGGCAGCCCAATCGATGTAGAGACAGCACTAAATATAAGTAAATTTTTTCTTCATTGAGCCTAACTCTGCCTGTCTACCTTCTGCTCACTGTTCCTAGTTGTGGCATCTGGGGCTAATCAGAAAAAAAATCTAATGACTACTAATTAGATCACTAACCCCTCTTTCTTATGACATCACATTCAAATACAAAAAGAACAATCATGTCCTCCTTTCTCTTTCAGATTAAAAGCACCAGTCCCTTCAGTGTGGGGGTCCACACAGTCCCTTCACACACTCATGTAACATGAGTATACATCCCTGCACCATGCATATCTCAAGAAATATTGTGAGGTTTGACCTGTTGCTGGGCCCTAGCTGGCAAAGAGGATTCCATGTTTGACCACTGCTTGTCCTGCCTGCTGACCACTGATTGACCTGGGAAGCTCCTGTGTTTCCAACAATAGTCTTGGTTGGCTACACTTAGAGTTAGGAATGTGAGCTTAGCGAACGTCATCTCATCCAGGTATGTGAAGTTAGCAAACTTTTCTAGTCACAAAGTTCTTGTGATCGAACAGGTAGGTGTCAGTCCAAACCACCTGAGGAATGACTGCTCCTCAGGGCCCCTTCCCCTCAGTCCCTGTGAATTAGCCCAGCCACAAGAATCAACTGTAAAGACAGTGACCAGGAGATGTGGGGTCTTGATGGGGATGTACTGCCCAAGCCCCTGAGGTATATCTATGGGACTGAAAACAGAGGAGCTATTTACATACTTGGGAGTAATAAACCACCTGAATCTTTCCTTCTTGGTACATTCTCACCATAGTATGATTTATTCTGAATTTAGCTGAAACACAGGAAAAGAAGCTTGAGGTCCTTATAGACCCTCATGCTGTGGAGGTTGGCCCAGTTTTCCACTGCAGTCACAATCGCCAACAGATGCTAGGCCTAAAATTCTCTTTGTAAATGTGGCAAACTGATGGACTATTTCAAGTCAAAGAGGGCACAGGCATGGTCAGCTGCAAGGTAACCTGTGACCTAAATGACACTTGTTTTTTCTTCCATTCATCATCATAATGTGAGAGATGATCTCTGAGGATCTCTCAGGAGTGAAGCCTCCTCAAAGAGTCAATTGTTTCCTTGTCTTGTTGAAACATATGCAGGAGGTTGACCTTGTAAAGAAATATTTTCAACACATTCTGTACTTCTCAGATTTGCCCACTTCCCTTGTTTTTAGAGATATAGCAGGGAGGAATAACACCTCTTCCCCCTTGTATTTTTTTTTCCTAAAACTGTTTACTCTTGCTTCCCACCTGTCCTTGTCTCCAGGTAAGTTTTTGAAACTGTCTTTGTTCTGTGTTGCTGGGGTGGATTGCCACAAATAGATTGTACCTACAGGGCTTGCACCAATAAGCCCTGAGGAAGGGGGCTGGGGAGGAGGGGATTGCAGTTAGGACCTCTATAATCTGCTGATCTGGACACACATCTGCCTTCTTCAGTCAGTGGCATCTTTTGGATGCTCTGAGGGAGCTCTTTCTTGAGAAAGTCAATAAATGAGCTATTCTTTTTGCTAATATCTCTGAGTCTCTGATTCATTGATAAAGGTCTCTGTACCCTACACAATAGCCTTTCTCTGCCTCCTCTCTCCTCTGAAGTCCCACTTCACACCTGTTGCCCAGGGAACCCAACTGTGGAGACCCAACCAAAGCCTGCTCTGGCCTCTTCCTGATCTAAAAACATTCTTCCATGGCCCCATTCCCAACAGACTCCACTCTTACTGAATTGTCCTACAGGGAAACAGGGGTTAGGGAAGGGAATAAGTATTTATTTAGCAACTAGTACATGATAGGTACTGTGCCAAACCCTTTTTATTAACATTATCTCATTTGATCCTCACAAAAATCTCATGAGGTAGTAAAAATTATTAATTCCATTTAAGAGTTGGGGAAACTAGGCAAGTAAGGGTTAAGTGACTTGCCCAGGGTCACACAGCATTTGTCTGAGGCCAAATTCGAATTCATATCTTTCAGAATTAGCACTTTATCCATGTATCACTAACTGCCTTACAAGCAAATGTGACCTAAAATAAGAAAAAAGTGATACAGCTCCTCCCCTCAAGGAGCTCATATTCTGTTAAGGGGAAAAGAGGATACATATGATATGCACACATTCACACTAATACAAGGAGTCATGAAATGCTTCTGGAAGGAAGAGATACCTTTGACTTTTGAGAGAAGGGTAGAGATTTCCAGAGATCAAGGTGAGAAGGGAGAGAATTTCATGCATTGGTGGGGGACAAAAGCCTCATGCAAAGGCTTGAAGGCAGGAGATGGGAAACTGCTTCTAAGGAGCCTGTTCTTTGGAACCAATGGTGGATTATTATGGAGAAGTTCAGAATGTTTGAGGATATGACCCAAAGTTGTTGATGGACATATGGAGGATGACCAAATTTTCACAAAACATCCTTTCATGGCATGACCAGAGACAGATTTCTGGACCACATGGGACTATCTGTCTGATCAATTGGAGTGATTTTTCTATTTTAATATTCTTGTAGGTATGCAGTAAGGTTATTTAAGGGGGGGTGGAGATCTAATCCAGTATGCATGTAATAACTCATACTGCATCAATCTTTCCAGTTATCTACCTGCCTTCTCTTCATCCAACAGTATTTGTTTGTTTTGATACATTTTATTTCCTCTTGACTGTTACTGCAAAATCATTGCAACCTCCCTCTACTATATATATCTGTATCTATCTATCTATCTATCGACACACACACACACACAAAGACAGAAATACAGACAGAGAGAGGGAGAGGGAGAGGGAGAGGAAGAAGGAGAGGGAGAGGGAGAGTACTGACCTTGTTTCCTTCAGGAGCAATGGCTCTTTGGAAGAGACAGGTAGCTAAGACACAATGATAAGTAACGTGGTCCATCTTGGAAGAGAAATGAAGACATGCTAGTTTTTGTGAAGTCAGAATTTGGGTTTCTCCTGAAAGTTGTCAAGTTCTCAATAGGGCTACTTGTTGAATTTCTTCTTGGTCTCCCTGTAGAGAGGGAGTATGATGTACAGGACAGGGAACAGGGCTGAGTCAGGCAGGTCAGGGTTCAAGTCCTACCTCTTATATATCCTAGTTGTCCATCTTCCACTTACCTCTCTAGGTCTAAAAGTGAAGAGGAGTCATCTATCTGCTTTAGGAGAAACAATTCCAACCCTGGAGCTTTCACTCTCCATTAAATCACAGATATGTTATATTTTTATCTCAGCTGTAAGCTGACAATTGCTTCCATACTGCCATACACAAAGTCCATTGTCACAATGCCCCTCTCCAGGCTATTCAACCATAACAGCAACAGGCTACCCCCTCCCAATATGACTGCACTCGTAGTCAGGCAGTACTCTGTGCCAATATCACCAACGCTATCAATTTCCCCACTTCTCTCCAAAATCTCTTTCCCTCCCAAATGAATTTGTCCCAGGTACAAGAATTCAGTCTTAGATATGGCTTAACAAATGGTGGCATAGGAATAGAATGAAACATTATTGTCCTTTAAGAAATGACAAATATGAAGAAATCAGAGAAACATGAAAAGACCTGAATGAACAGATGCAGAGTGAAGAAAGAAGGCTCAGGATAACAATGTAACAAATTAGGATAGTGACGGAAATGGAAAGAAAAAAATTTTTTAAATCTCCTGAACTCAGAGAAAATGCAATAAACAATTTTGTTTTTAAAGAGACAGTACTAAGACTAACATTAATGTGTTATTATACAATATGACATGCAGTAAGAATAACTAGCACTGATACTGCATCCACTCTGTGCCAGGCACTGTGCTAAGTACTTTCCAATTATTATTTCATTTCATCCTCACAATCCCCCTGAAGTAGCTGCTATTATCTCCATTTTGCAATGCAGGAAACTGAGGGAAGCAGAGGCAAAAACAGATTTGCCCAGGATCACACAGAGGCAGAAGCTAAAACATACAGAGGTGCAGTGGACATTTGGAGTCAGTTTGGCAAAGACTTGAACAATTACTCAATCACTATGGTCTCTGAACAAGCCAGAGTCTTGTTAGGGTTTTGTTATGGCCTCAGACTTCTCATCTGTAAAATGGGGGTTCTAGACTCAAAGACTTCTACATTTCTTTATAGCTCTAAATTTATGATCTTGGGATCCTATGAGGCATAGTTGACTCACTGTTTTGGTTAGTTTTGCTTGACTGTTTTATGTAATAATAGCACTTTCCCAATATTCTCTCCTTTGATCCTCATAACAATTCTGGGAGGCTATCTTTGTTCCCATTTTACATATGAGGAAACTGAGGTAGATAAGATAAGTGACTTGCCTAGGGTCACATTGGTAATGTCTGAGGCCAGAATGAACTCAAGTCTTCTTGACTCCATGTCCGTCGCATTATATCTTGTACCCCCTTGTAGATTTCATGGTGGATTGCCAGGAAAAGGAACAGTAAAGGTAGTGACTGGAATAAAATGGGAGAGCAGCTTTAACTTTAAAAAATAAAAACTCTAGCCATTATCCCTCCCCAACCACTCTTAATTCTTTTCTTTTTAGAATAAAATACTGTGTTAGTTATTCTCCTTGCTTTGGCTATCTATGTGACATTTTGTGATGCTCAATGCACATTTACTCAATTGGAGATCCCTGGAGGGTAAGAACCAGAAGGTAAACCTTTCTTTATCACCGTTTCCTCTCTCTAGGAATAGGAGGATTTGTTTATCAGGAAAAGTGAGTGGGGAAAGCTTGAATGGCCTATTGGTGTCCACTGGAGTCAAGATCCATTGGATGGGAATATTGGGCAAAAGGTGGGAAAACTGGACTTAATCTAGAGATGTGCCTGAGATGGAGGAAAGAGGCAGCTGTGTAAAAATACATGTAAGGTCCTTCCCCCATTATCTCCCTTCTATCACATAATTAAGAGTCAGCATTTGTTATCTACATGTGTTTTTTAGGGGGCAGTGTGTGTTAGTGGTTAGAGAGATAGAATGGAAGTTTGGAGGATCTGAGTTTAAATCCCACTTTTGGCACTTGAGTAAGCTTTCTGATGCTGGACAAACTCTAGCCTTCTCTATGTGTCAAACACTTACCTATTTAGTCACTCAATTCATCAAGCATTTATTAAACAACTACTGTGTGTAAAATGTTTCAACTACAAAGACAAAATTTATCACGTAAAGAAAATTAAGATGGAAAATAAAGAAACCCTGAAAAAAGTCTCTGCCTTCATGGAGCTCATGTCCTATGCTGACAGTTGTCTTCCAAATTAGCATCTTAGATACTTTCTCTTGTCATTGTGAAGGTTTGGGGAATGACTTAAAGGCTGTTCTTGACTGAAAGGGTTGTGAAGCAGTGGCGGGGATTGCCAAAGGAAATGGCAGAACCTCCTTTGAAGGTCTTTAAAAGTGGCCCAGATTTTCCATTGTCAGGACGGTTTAGTGTGGTACCATTCAAGGGGGCTTTAAGGACTTAGTAAAATCTGTTGTAGAGGCATCAATTGCAATTTAACAGAATATTTGCCACATGTTCTGTCTTAGGTTGCATGCATGCAAAGGTATAATGCATGAATTTGGCACTCATTGGGAATCTAATTGTTTACACTGTTCATGTCAAAAAGAGTTGGACTTTCCTGCTGCAACATGTGAGTTCAAGACCGGCCTTCTAAATGACAGAATTTCCTAGCTGGAAGGGACCTCAGGGCCTATGAATTAGATCCCCATCTGGGATCCAGAAACCCCTACTCAAGAAACGGCCATTGAGACATCATTTGAAAGCCTTCAGTGAGGACAACTTCTTTTCCTTCTGGAGAGTTCTCATGGTTAGGAAGCTTTCCTCCTATTGCACTTAATTAAAAACACACTCTTCTGAGCCTCCATTCCAGCTCTCAGGTCTGCCTCTGAGGTCAAGCAAGCTGAATAAATTTACTCTCTCTTCCCTGTGACAGAAGATTCCCTTCTTCAGTCTGTGATTTTTATATTTGATCCTTTCGTGACACTTTTTCATTATCTCCATTTTTTGTTATTCTGTGAATGTGCCCCTGATGATTACTTTCCTTCCTGGAAGGATTCTCCCTGAACTAGGCCTGATATTCTGGATGTGATCCCATCAAAAAAGTGTAGAGCAAGACTTTAACCACTCTAGTGGAAATTGCATCAAGCCTGGTATTGGGAAAACCTTCCTCAGACACACATATGTTATCTGTGTGACCCTGGAAGTATCATTAGACTTTTGTGAACCTCTGTTTCCTTATCCATTAAAAAAGAGGCTTTTGACCTTAATGACTACTAAAGTCCCTTCTGGTTTAAAATCCAAGATCTATGGTACCTTTCTATTTAAATCTCAGCTCGTAAGCTAACTACATGACCTTGGGCAAGTCACTTGACAAGTCTCGGCCTCAGTTTCCTCCTCTGTTAAAGGAAGAGGGGTTTAGACTTGGTAACTTCTAACGTCCCTTCCAGTGTGAAATCTAGAATTCTTTTCCATTTAAATCTAAGATCAGAATCTTATTATCTGTGTGACCATGAGTTTAATGCAAGCTAAGAATCACCTAGTACCTAATGTGTTCTCCATGTGTCTTTGTGAACTGACATGGTTCATTAGGTGATTGGGGAGGACAGGTGATTCATGATCAGAGGCTGTCTGGAAGAAAGGTAAGAATTTTAACAAATTATTCAACAGTTCCCAAGAACCCCCCTAATCTTTGCCCAATTTTCTTCCACCAACAGGGTGATGAGGTCTGCAACATATGACAAAAAAAAGGGCATGGAAGTTTTCTGAAAAGATTCCTGTATTTATGTTCTTGTACATAAAGTTGATCCCTCTTCTCCATGTAAAGTCTCACAGTAGATAAGTTAACAACTGCACCTCCTCCTGATGCTGCTGTCAAAGTCATTACATCAGAATGGAACTTGTCAATGCTTGAAGAATTGTCCTTTTTCTTGGAATTCAGAGCAGGAGGTTGACTGGAGAATTACATGGGCATCACCTTGGATCTTCATTCTTTTGAAAGCATTGTCAAATCTTAGGTACACTTATTCCAACGAGAATGTGACATATCTGTGGCCTCTAAGATCCTCTAGGCACAACATCCATACCTCCTGTAACCTGGTGTCTAATGAATGTCCAAGTAAAATATATTGTCTTATAGCATGAAAGGGACTTGCTCTTTTCCTTTTCAAGAATCAATGCCCAAATTCCATAAAGAATTGGGATCCTCCTCTGGCTTTTCTCTGGGGCAGTTCCTAGGAATACACTTTGAAGTTCAAACATTCTATGCTTTTTTGCTTCTACTTACCTCCTAAATCTATGTTTAAGAATCCTGGAATCTCAGACCTGGAAGAATCAAAATTACAAATAACCCAAAGAATAATGGAGAGATACCTAACAGGTGCAAGGTGGCATATTTGCCAGTGATGATGACTTTCAGTTGAGAAATATCATAAAAATACATCAAACATATATATGTAGGAGAGAAAAAGAAGGTTGCTCAGTCATATAGTGAGGAGAGATAACAGAGATACCACACCAACCAGATTAACCATGTCATTGGTATCCTTGAAATAATAACTGAATGAGAGTGCATTGCCCCTCCCCCTCTAAGCCTAGAGCCCCCTTTAAGCTGGGAAGGTTTCCATAAAACTCCTACCAAAATCATGTGGCAATATATAAAAAATAATGTGTTTCAATTCACAGAACTTCAATTCAAATCTTCTTTCAGTAATCCATCAGAACCATTTCTTATACCCTTACTATCAATCAATCAGCAAGCATGCATCATACCCTTGCTAGGGGCCAGGTGCTGTCCTAAGTTCTGGGGATGGAAAGAAAGGTGACAATACCTGTAGCATTCCCACTGGAGCTCACTCTCCAAACTCACTTGGCACTGACAGATTTGCTTCCCAGAGGAAAGAGCATTACTTCTTCCCCCAAGTTTCTAGGGTTGTCTAAAGGACTATAGAACAACAACATGTTGTTGTTCATGAGTCTGTATCTAGGGTTTCCACTCATATTAATTAACTAGCAGGCCTATCTACTTATAGAAAGGACATTTACTGAGAAGTCATGGTAACAACAATAGTTAATACAACATTCTATCAATGTTCAGTACTATTTATCTAAAACCAACAGCAAGTATTTTCTAAAATGATGATAAGCTAGAAGCACTTCCGCTAAGATCAGGGGTAAAACAAGGATGCCTACTGTCATAGTTATTATTCAATATTGCACTAGAAGTGCTAACTATAACAATAAGGCAAGAACACAAAATTGAAGCAATTAGAATATGCCATAAGGAAGCAAAACTATCATTCTTTGTAGATAACAGGATGATATAATTGGAGAATCCCAGAGCATCAAGTAGTAAACTAGTTAAAATAATTAGGAACTTTAGCAAATTTAGAGGATACAAAAGAAACCCAAATAAATCATTTGGGATTTCTATATATGACCAACAAAATTCAGCAATAAGGAACAAAAAGAGAAATTCCATGTAAAATAACTATAGACACTATCAAATACCTGGGAGTCTATCTGCCAAGACAAACCCAGCAATTATATGAACACAATTACCAAATGTTTTTCACACAAAAAAGTCAAATCTAAATAAGTGGAAAAATATCAATTATCCATGACTAGATGTAGCTGATATAATGCAAATGACAATTCTAGCCAAATTAATATACTTATTCAGTGCTTTACCACTCAAACTACCAGATATATTGTATAGGGCAATAAAAAGGAAAAACAAAATTCATCTAGAAGAACAAAAGTTCAAGAATATCTAGAGAATTAATGAAAATAACATGAAAGTAGGTAGCCTAGGTATACTGGATCTCAACCTGTATTTCAAAGCTGTAATCATCACAACAATCTGGTACTGGCTAAGAAATAGAGTGATGGATCAATGGAATAGATTGAGCACATAATACACAGTTAGAAATAACCATAGTATTCTTGCATTTTATAAATACAAAGATTCAGACTTTTGGGACAAGAACTCACTATTTGACAAAAACTTAGGGGAAAACTGGAAAACAGTATGTCAGAAAGAAGGCAAATGTCAATACCTCCCACCATTTACTAAGTTACATTCAAAATGGGTTTGGAAATAAAAGGTGATACCATGAGCAAACTGGGGGAAGTCTGGAATAGTTTACCCGTCATATATGTGGATAAAAGAATTTATTACCACACAAGATATAGAGCACATTACAGAATGTAAAATGGATTTTTTTTTATTATATTGAATGAAAGTGGTTTTTCTCAAATTAACCCAGTGCTACCAAGATTTGAAGGAAAGCAGAAAACTGGGGGGAAATTTTTATACTAAATGTCTCTGATAAAGGTTTCATCTCTCAAATATAGAGAACTGAGTCAAAATTTTATTGATATGAGTCATTCCTCAATTGATAAAAGGTCAAAGGACATGAAAAGGAAGTTTTCAGATGAATTCAAATTTATCTATAGCCATATGAAAAATACTCTAAATCTTTATTGATTAGAGAAACGCAAATTCAGACAACTCTCAGGTATCCCCCTCATATCTATCTAAATTGATAATACTAATACGACAGAATATGACAGAAAAGACAAATTTCAAATGTTTGAGGGGATATAGGATAATTGAGAAACTAAGGCACTAACTAAGGCAAAATCCTATATTATTCCAACCATTCAGGAGCTATGCCCAAAGAGATATAATAATGTGCATACTCTGTGATCCAGCAATACCACTACTAGGTTTTATCCTAAATAGACCAAAGAAATGAAAAGGAAAAGGGTCTATAAGTACAAAAATCTTCATAGAAGCTCTTTTTGTAGTGGCAACATTTGGAAATTGACAGTATCCCCCTCAATTAGGAAGGGCCAAAAAAGTTGTGGTATATGATTGTAATGGAATACTTTCGTGCTATAAGAAAGTATGAGCAGATGATTTCAGAAAAACCTGGAAAGACTTACATGAACTCATGCAAAGTGAAGTAAGTAGAACCAGGAGAATATTATACACAGTAATAGCAATTTTGTGTAACAATCAACTGTGAATGACTTTGCTATTCCGAGCAATACAAATTCTTTAAGATTTTATCTTCACCTGACTACATTTAAGACAATTTTAACCTCATTTTTTAAGATTTAAGTTTCAAATTTTATACATTTGCTTCTCCCTGAAATAGTAAGCAATCTGATAGAAGCTATAAATGTATTGTCCTAGAAAACATATTTCCATATTAGTCATTTATGGAAGAATGCAAAGAAAGGAAGGAAGAATATTTAAGCATTTAGAGTGATGGAGATGGAGTCAGGAAGATCTGAGTTCTAATCTTGCCTCTATCACTCATTAGCCTAAGATAGTTAATAGTGTCACCCTATGCAAGTCATTTAACTTTAGTGAACCTCAGTTTCCTTATTTGTAAACTGAGAGGAGGTAGGCTTTCTATCTGTTCACTTCTTTGTCCCTCCACTCCAGCCATTCCAGAATTCTGTTTTGTTTTCAAATTTATTTATTTAACTTTTTACAAAGTTTTCACAAAATTTTGGGTTCCAAATTTTCTCCCTATTTGTCCCTTCCCCCCACTCCAATACACCGAGCATTCTAATTCCCCCTATCACCAATCTGCCCTCTCTTCTATCATCCCTCCCTTCCCTGGCCCCATCTTCCCTTTTATCCTGTAGGGCCAGATAACTTTCTATTCCCCATTGCCTGTATTTCTTATTTCCTAGTAGCAAGAACAATACTCAACAGTTGATCCTAAAACTTTGAGTTCCAACTTCTCTTATCCTCCTTCCCCATCCATTCCCTTTGGGAAGGCAGGCAATTCAATATAGGCCATATCTGTGTAGTTTTGCAAATGACTTCCATAATAGTTGTGTTGTGTAAGACTAACTATATTTCCCCCAATCCTATCCTGCCCCTCATTGCTTCTATTCTCTCTTTTGATCCTGTCTCTCCACCATAATCAGTAGTCTCTCACCCTGGAATTGACTCCTCCCCAGCAGCCTTGGAACTCTGGAAGATGCCCTTTTCTCAGTGTCTTTCCTTTAGCCTCCATTTTAAGGAAAATGTCCTGACCAGCCATGTTTATTCCTTCATCCCTCTCTGACCTTCCCTCCTGGTTCTCTTTACCCTACACCATGATCCAGAGGAGGCACCTTCTCTTCTCCATTCCCTTTGATGTGATGCTCCCTGAGACTGTCTTTCTTTTTGCATGTATTTGTGTTCCCAGTCCCTGTACCTGGCACAGAGTAAGAGCTTAATAAATGCCATGTGACCATAGGCCAGTCATTTTAACTTCCCTGGGCCTCAGTTTCCTCATATACAAAAAGTAGCTTCTGAGATTTCTTTCAACTCTAAAATCTGTTGTTTAAAGGCAAGACTATCATGAGTCAGTAGTAAGGAAAAACTTCTAATTGGGATATTATGAGCTGAGCAGAAGGAGAACCATTCCCTGAAGTAGTTGAAAATTTGGTTTCAATTAGGTAAAGCAAGGCAGGTGATGTAAGGTCAGATGGATCAATTACAGAAGTAATTGTAGGTTGCTGATATCCAAGAAATGATAACTTGGAACCAAAGAGAATTCCAAGCTTAGGGTTTCGCTGACATGTAAGACCAAATTCAAGGAATACCATGGAGTAGATGGTTTATCAAAACTCAAATTAGTCCCTGGAAAGTTAAGTTTCTCTGGTTTTTATTAATCTTATTTAACATTTTATTTCCCTCCAAATACTTGAAAAAACAATTTTAACAATCTTTGTTTTAAATTCTGAGTTTTAAATTCCCTCCCTCTCTCTCCTTCCCCTTCCATTTGAGAAGGAAATCAATTTGACATAAGTTACACACGTGTAGTCATGGAAAACACATTTCCATGTAAGACATTTTGTGAAAAAGAACACAGACCAAAAAACAAACAAACAAACAAGAAAACCATAGAAAGTAAAGAAAAAGTATTTTTGATCTGTATTCAGGCACTACTAGTTCATTCTCTGGATATGGACAGCACATTTCATTGTAAGTCCTACAGAATTTTCTTGGATAATTGAAATGCTAGAATAGCTATGTTATTCATAGGAGACCATTGTACAATATTGCTGCTACTGTGTACAATATTCTCCTGGTCTTGCTCATTTCACTTTGTACCAGTTCATGCAAATCTCTCCAAGTTTCTCTGAGAACACTTTGCTCATCATCCCCTTGATAATCATTTCTTAAAGCACAATAATATCCCATCATTCTCATATTCAACAGCCTGTTTAGCCTTTCCCCAATGGATAAACATCCACTTTGTCACCATTAAAAGAGCTGCTATAAATATTTTTGTACCCACAGGCCCATTACCTTTATGCTTTTTACGTCTTTGGGATATAGAACTAGTAGTGGTATTGCTTGGTTAAAGGGTATTCTTAGTTTTAAATCCCTTTGGTCATAGTTGAATCAGTATACAACTTCACCAATAGTACATTAGTGATTTAGTTTTCCCACATGCCCTCTAATATTTGTCATTTTCCTTTTCTGTCAAATTAGCCAATCTGACAGATGTGAGGTAATATCTCAGACTTATGCATTTCTCTCATCAATAGTGATTTAGAGCATTTTCATGTGACTATAGATAGTTTTGATTACTTTATTTGAAAACTGCCTGTTCATATCCTTTGATCATTTATCAATTGAGCAATGGCTCTTATTTCTATAAATTTATCTCAGTTTTCTATATGTTTCAGAAATGAAGCCTTTATCAGAGAAACTCACTGTAAAGATTTTTTTCCACAGTCATGTTCACCAACTATTTATTTGCCTTCATCCTATTTTTCTTGTTTGTCCTTCTCTCTCTCTCTCTCTCTCTCTCTGTCTCTCTGTCTCTCTCTCTCCCCCCCCCCTTCACCTTGTCCATTTTCAAAGATGTTTTACTTTTGACTTTTACCTCCCCCACGTTTTCCTCTCTTTCAGCTCCCTGACCCCATCTCTTTCCCTTCCTACTTTCCTGCATGGTAATACACATTCCCACACCAAGTTGAGTGTGTATATTATTCTCTCTGAGCCAATTCCAATGAGAATAAGTTTCATTTACTCCTCTTCTCCTTTCCCCCGTTTCCCTCTACACACATGCACAATGTAAAACCTCTTTAAATCCTCTTTTATGTCAGATAATTTATCCCATTCCACCTCTCCATTTCCCACTTTCCCAGTGCATCCATTTTTCTCATCCCTTAATTTTTGGATGTCTTTAATTTTTAAAAATTTTAAAATGAGATGCATTTAAACAAGATGTTTGACTTAAAGGCAAAACTATCTGGGATCAATTTCTTTATAGTAATTTATCCCTATCGAGAGACAAAGATTGCCCTATATGTAACAACTTAAAAAAAGTTATAAAATCACCTTTGGTTTTACAACAATAAAAGAAAAACATTGAATTTATCCAATCAAATAAGGTATGTAAAGATTTTTTTGTGGTGTTGTTAAACAGTGACAGCAAAATAGCTTACTGGAATATAAAGTTAAAAGTTGAATGAGCATGCCACTACTGGAGAAAAGGGATATTTTCACAGAACCGTTGTTTTGTTTTTTTTCTCTCTCCTTCTCCATTTGATGTTGATCAAAACATGCCATAAGTGGTTTATTAGAAAAAACATGCATCATGCCTGTGCACATGCACTAGTTACTTTATTACAATAAAGAAACAGGAGAAGGAAATAGAAGGGGTAAAACTAGACTGCAGTAGTTAAGATGTAGATAAACCAAATCTTCATTTTGTAATTGTGAATGTATTGTTTTCCTTGCGAGTACAGTTTTGGAGTAGAGTTATAGGTTCTCCTTTTGGATTCTCCTTTCTGCTGCTGGAATATATCGATTGAATCTTCATCCTCCATTTCCAACTGTGCAGGTGTATCTATTTCATTGATTGGTTGCTCATCAAATCAGAATCTGGTCTGCCTCACTGACAAACCCTGTCATTCACAATAGCCTTTCATTGGTTTGCTAAGTGGTATGTGCCTCTTAATCTTAAATTGCACCTCCAAACCATCTTGCAGTGCCAATTTCAAATAAATGTGGTTGTTATTTTCACTCTTGACTCCTTCCTTTGGTTTTTCATCAGCCATGTCTAATCCAGGGGTCTCCTCAGTCCCTGCTTCACAAAATGGGCACCAGGATGGCCTGTTACAAGGAAATGGGGGGAGAAGCAGGATTGGCAGGAGGAAGATGAAGATGATGGTGGTGATGGTGAGGAGGAGGAAGAGAAGGAAATGGAAGAGAAAGAAGAGGAGGAGAGGGAGAAAGAGAGGGAGGAAGTATTGGTTGTTTTTTTCAGATAATTATACCATCACATTCAACTCACACCTCTGTTTTCTGTGTATGTATTCTCCTTTAGGTGGCCTCATAATGAGAAAAGTTTGGAGTATTATAAATATCACTTTCCCATGTAGGAATATAAACAGTTTAATCTTATGGAGTCCCTTATTATTTCTCTTTCTTGATTTTTTTATGCTTCTTTTGCATCTTGTATTTGAAAGGCAAATTTTCTATTCAGTTCTGGTCTTTTCATCAGAAGATCTTGACAAACTATTGAGTATCTACTTTTTTCCCTGAAGGATTACACCCAGCTTTGATGGTAGCTGATTCATGGTTGTAATCCTAGTTCTTTTGGCCGCCAGAATATCATATTCTAACCCTTGATCCTTTAATATAGAAGTTGTTAAATCTTCTGTTATCCTGTCTGTGGCTCCATGATATTTGAATTGTTTCTTGTTGGTTGCTTGCAGTATTTTCTCCTTGACCTAGGTGGTCTAGAATTTGACTGTAATATTCCTCAGAGCTTTCATTTTGAGATCTCTTTCAGGAGGTGATTGATGGGTTCTTTTCATTTCTGTTTTACCCTCTGGTTCTAGAATATCAAGGCAGCTTTCTTTGATAAATTTATTGAAAGCTGATGTCTAAGCTCTTTTTTTTGATCATGACTTTCAGGTAGTCCAATAGTTCTTAAATTATCTTTCCTTGATTGATTTTTCAGGCTGCTGTTTTTTTCAATGAGATATTTAATATTTTCTTCTATTTTTCATTCTTTTGATTTTGTTTGTTCCTTGATGACTCATAAAGTCATTTGCTTTCACTTGTTCTAACCTTTAAGGAATTGTTTTCTTTCTTCAGTGAACTTTTTTACCTCCTTTCCCATTTGACCAATTATATTTTTAAGGAGTTCTTCTCTTTCTGATGAATAAAAGGGGTATTCTTTTCTATTCCCATTAAGGTTTCTCCAGAGATCTATCATATCTAACTATTCCAGAATTTTATTCACCTTCTTACCTACTTGCTTCTTTATTTTTGCTAATATTTATGTAGTTATGAGAGGGGAAGAAAGGGGATTCTGTGTCAGGCACAGCTTAAACCTTACTCTCATCAGAATTGGCTAAAAGAGGGAATAACATACACATTTAGTTGGATACAGAAATAAATCTTACCTTTAAGGAAGTAAAAAGGGATAATAGAAGGGGGGACTGATTAAAGGCAGGGCATTTTAAGGGAAGGAGTAAGTAGAAGTAAAATACTTCAGAGGAGGGAACGTGTGTGGGCAAGGAGTAGGAAAGGAGACAGCAGAGAGGGAGAGATAGAAGACAAATGCAAAAATAGTCATCTTCATTGCATCCTCTAACAATAAGTGCCCCTCAGCATTCTATCCTGTGCTCTCTTCTCTTCTTTCTCTAGGCTAATTCATTTGCTGATTGCATCAGCTCCCATGGATTTACCATCTCTATGCTGATGATTCTCAAGTTTACTTCTCCTGCCCCAATCACTTGGCTGACCACCAATCTCACATCTCCAACTATCTTTCAGGTTTCTTGAACTGGATGTCTACTAGACAGCTTAAACTTAACCCACTATCTTTCCTTCTAGCCCCTCCATTCCTCTTATCTTCCTCATTATTATAGATGGCAACACCATTATCCTTGTCTTATTATACAATTCCACATCCATATCATATCCATCCATCCATAGAATCCATATCATACATAGAAAGTATGTACCACCTCTTAATTATGTGATCAAAGGGCAAATGATAGGGGAAGTTCCTTATATGTATTTTTAGATAGTTGTCTATTTTCTCCATTTTAGTTACATTTTTAAATTAAATCCATTTTCTCCACCTTTTACCCACTACTTTCATCCCATTGGATCTTGGCTCCAATGGACACAGACCATTCATGTTTGCCCCTGTCACTTTTCCTGTCCCTAGAGACAGTAAACAGTTGTAAACAAAGATTTACCTTTCAGATTACTCTCTCTAGGGACCTTCAAGGGCATCATGTAGCATAAAATATTACATAATGTTGTAAAGATAACCAAGGCAAGGAGAAAACTTAGCATACTATTATATTTTTAAAAAGAAAAAATAAAAATTAAAAGTGGATGGGGAGGGAGTATGGCTAGTTTTTTTTAAATTTTGCCTTCCTTTTTTATTCCAAAGTCACTATCCAATATTCATTTTGCCTTCCTTTTTTATTCCACAATCACTGCCCAACATACAGTCCCATTTTCCAGTAGTGAATCCTTCCTTTATGATAACAAAATTTACAAGGGGATTCAGTGGATAGAACATTGGACATGAAGTCAGGAAGACTTGAGTTCAAATTTGGCCTCAAACACTGTGTGACCTTAACCAAGTCACTTTGTTTGTCTGCCTTAGCTTGCTCATCTGCAAACAGGGCAATGATAGCCTCCCATGGTGGTTGTGAGAATAAAATGAGAAAATATTGGGAAAGTGCTATCATTACATAAAAGAGTCAAGGAAAACCAGTCAACATTATTAGACAGTTTTGTCTCAGAGGCTTCCAGTGTCATAGATTTGGAGCTGAAAAGGGAACTTAGAGGTCATTAAGTCTAGCACCCTCAATTTATAAATGAGGAAACTGAGGTCTGGAGTCCTCATGTCACCATATTCTGGCTTGTTCAGGGTAACAGAGTGAATGGGTGAAGCATGGTTCAAATTCTTATCATCCTAATTCTAAGTATCCACTGTATCATATCATATACAACATTCTGCATCCATAGACCTCTACTTTTTGGCAGAAGAAAAATATATTTTGTTTTCTATTGTCAGGAACCAAAATTAGTTCATTGTAGTTGAATTCAGAAGCTTTTTAGGGTTCTTTCTTCCTTTTCATTTATATCTCTATACCTAATTTTGTACATTGTTTTTCTGAGTCTGTTTTCTTCACTCTGCATCAGTTCATACAGATCTTGCCAGGTTTCTCTAATCTCTTACTTATCATTTCTTAAAGGACAATAATATTCCATTCTTTGTGACAATTTTTAAGCCAGGTCAAAGTCTAGGAAATCTTATAAGTGGAACAAATTCATTTGGAGGGTAAAAAAAATAAGGAGAATACCTAGGATAGTCCTCTATTTTTAAAAAGGAAATAAAGATTAAAGGACATTGGGGAGGAACAATTCTTAGAGTTTAGGTTTTTTTAGATTTTATAGTTCAGCTATGAATGATTTAGCTATTCTGAACAATACAATGACTCAAGACAATTCCTAAAGACCTTATGATGAAAAATGTTACCTACCTCCAGAGAAAGAACTAAGTATAGATTGAAACATAATCTTTTTTTACCTTACTTTTTTCTTTTTACAATATGGCTAAAATGAAAATATGTACGTATTGTATATGTTTCACATATACAATTTATATCCCATGTCTTGTCTTCTTAACGGGTAGTGGAAACAGGAGGTGGGGAGGAAATAAAAAACTCAAAAAAATTTAATGAATGTTAGATTCCCTTCAATTTGCTACTGAACAAGTTTTGGCATATGATTGTAATGGATTACTACTGTGCTATAAGAAATGGTGAACAGGCTGGTTCCAGAAAAACCCTAAAAGACTAACACAAACTGATGCAAAGCGAAGTGAGCAGAACCAGGACATTGTACATAGTAACAAAAATACCGTACAGTGACCAACTTTAAAGATGTAGGTATTCTCAGTAGTACATTGATCCAAGGCAATTCTAAGGACTCAAAATGAAAAATGCCATCCACCCTCAGAGAAGGAACTGAGGAAATCTAAATGCAAATCGAAGCATACTATTTTTCACATTATTTTATGAATTTTTCACCCTTTGGGACTGTCTTCTTTCATAACATAACTAGTATGGAAAAATATTTTGAATTATTGAATATATATAATCTATATCAAATTGTTTATTATGTCAGAAAGGGGGAGTGATGAAGGGAGGGAGAAAATCTGGAACTCAAAATTACAAAAAAATAAATGTGAAAAATTGTCCTTATATGTAATCGAGTGAAAATAAAATATTATTTTAGAAAAGAATATTTTCAAATGAATGTTAAGACAAATTAAAATTAAAAAACCCAAAAGTAAAATATATTTCCCTTTCAAAAAAAAAGTTGTATAGCTGCCTTCCCTTTTTATTCCACAGTTGCTGATGAACATACATACAGTTGCTCTTTCCTACTACTAACAATTCCTTTGCAATAACAGAGGCAGCTAATGGGGCAGTGGAGGAAAGGAGAAAAGAGGATGGGGATGGGGATAATTTGTTGGCACAGGGTACTGCTATATTGTGGATGTGGATATATGGGAAGAGGCAGGTTACAAGGTAAATGAATAGAAGGTAGTACCCAGGGGAAGGACACTATGACAATGGTGTTTGAGTCTGAAATAACCAAACCATTGGCAGTTTTAAAGGGTGTTTTTAATCAGATCTGTAATAGTTGACAGTAGGGAGACTCTCCACCAAGGCAAATGGACAACTGTCCTGCCTGAAAGTTAAATGAGAGGCTGACAACTTGAATATATGGGAGTTTGGACCTGAATCCTGAACTTCCTGACTCCTGGGGCTGCTCTCTGACTACTACGCCATGCTGCTTCTGTACAGGAAACCCAAGAGAAAAATAGCCAGACAGCTCAAATGAAGACTTAATAGGTTTCAGCAGGAACTCAAATCACCACTTCACAAAAACAAACAAACAAAAATAGTTTTCTCTTTTTTCCTTCCAAAAAGGAATCTGTTGGGGGCGGAGCCAAGATGGCGGAGTAGAAAGACTCACATTTGCTAGCTCCAAACCCACAGCCCATAGATTTCCTGTAAAAAGAACTCCTGACAAATTCTGGAACAGTGGAAGCCGCGCAGCAACACAGTGAAGGAGATTTCCGTTGCAGAGAGCCCTGAAAAACCGACCGCAAAGGTACCTCAGATGGGAGCCGAGTCCTGTCCTGCCGAGCGCTCCCCTCCCCCGCCCCGGCCACACGGCACTGAGAGGAGCGAGCAGATCCCAGCAGGCGTCAGGGACTTGAATCTCCGGGCGGCGAGAAGGTCTCTCCACCCACAGACGCACAGGTCAGTGAGAGAGACGGGCTGAGAGG
>CM053769.1:492782317-492794656 GCA_028658325.1 Potorous gilbertii
CCCCTGAGGTGTATCTATGGGACTGAAGATGGGAAAGCCACCTACATACCTGGGAGTAATAAACCGCCTGAATTGTGATCTTTCCTTCTTGGTACCTCCTCACTATACCATGATTTACTCTGAATTTAGCTGAGACCCAGGAAAGAAAGCTTGAAGTCATTGATGACCCTGATCTGTGGATGATGGCCCAGTTTTCCATTGCAGTCAAAATTGTCAACAGATACTGGGCATAAAATATTTGTTGTAGAGGAACCAAACAGATGCAATAATTCAGATCAAAGAGAGTACAAGCAGGGTCAGCCCCAAGGTAACCTGTGACCTAAATGACACTTGTCTCTGCCTCCATCCATCATCATAGACTCTCTCTGCCTCCTCCCTCCTCTGAAGTCTCACTTCACACCTGCTACCCAGGGAATCCAACTGTTGTGACTCAACCAAAGCCAGCTCTGGTCTCTTGCTGATGTAAAAATGTTCTGCCCTGGCCCCATTCCCAATGAGCCCTGCTCTTAATGAATTGTCCTACAGGGAAACAGGGGTTAGGGAGGGGAAAAAACACTTAGCAACTAGTAGACAGGTGATGGCTCAGAAGGAGAAAGTGAGGCTGATGAACTTTCACAGCCCTCCCTCACTCAAAGCAAAGTCAAGTGCAAGTCATGCCATCATTTCTCTGATGTCATGGTCTTCTTTGAAAACGAAGAACAAACCCCCAAAAAAACGAGGTGACAGGTACTGTGCCAAATGCTTTTTATTAACATTGTCTCATTTAATCTTCACAAAAATCTCATGAAGTTGGTATAATTATTAACCCCATTTTAGAGGAGAAATTTGAGCAAAGGTTACGTGACTTGTCCAGGGTCACACAGCATTTGTATGAGTCCAAATTTGAACTCAGATCTTCCAGATTAGCACTTTATCCATGTACCGCTATCTGTCTCATAAGCAAATGTGACCTAAAATGACACAAAATTGAGAAAGCTCCTCTCCTCAAGGAGCTCAGATTCTACTAAGGGGAAAAGAAGATACATATGACATGCACACATTCACACTAACAAAGAGAGTCATGAAATGCTTCTGGAGGGAAGAGACACCTCTGACCTTTGAGAAGAAGGGAGGCATTTCTAGAGATCTAGGTAAGAAGGGAGAGCATTTCAAGTATTGGTGGGGGACAAGAGCCTCATACAAAAGCAGAAAACAGAAAACTGTATCCAGGGAACCTTTCCTTTGCAACCAATGGTTGATTATTATGGAGAAGTTCAGAATGTTTAAGGACATGGCTGGAACTTGTTGAGGTGCATATCATGAAGGCTGACCAAGTTCCCACAAAATATCCCAACTAAGAATCCTGGATCACTTGGGACCATTTCCCTGATCCAGTGGGGTGATTCTTACATTTAAATATTCTTGTAGGTATATGGCAAGGTTATTGAAGTAGGGTGGAAATCTAATTCAGCAGGCATCTAATAATCATACTGCATCAATTTTTCCAGTTCTCAACCTGCCCTCTGTTTATATAATAGTATTTATCTTTTTATGATGTGATCTCTTTCCTCTTGACTGTTATTGTAAAATTATTGCAATCTCCCCCTACTATATATACAGAAAGAGAGAGAGGGAGAGAGAGAGAGTCCTGACCTGGTTTCCCTTAGCAGCAAAGGACCCTTGGAAAAGACAGGCTGCTAAGACACAATGGTAAGTAACAGGTTCATCTTTGAAGACAAATGAAGATGTTACTCAGTTTTTGTGATGTAGGGATTTAGGTTTCTCCTGAAAATTGTCATATCCTTGTTGAATTTCCTCATGGGCTCCCTGTAGAGAGGCAGTATGATATAGTGGACAGGGAAGAGGGCTGAGAGTCAGGAAACTCAGGGTTCAAGTCCTACCTCTCATATATTCTAGATATCTGTATTCCACTTCTCTAGGTCCAAAAGTGGCAGAGGAGTTATCTGTCTGCCTTGGGAGAGACAATTTCAACCCTGAAATCCCCACTATCTATTAAATCACAGATATGTTATTTTTTATCTGAATTGTAAGTTGCCAATTGTTTCCATGCTGCCTTAACAAAAAATCCATTGTCACAATGGCTCTCTCCAGGCTACAGCCTTCTACTCATTAATAACAGCATCAGGATCCCATCTTCCAATACGACTACACCCATAGTCAGGCAGTAATCTGTGCCAACATCATCAACCCTGTCAATTTCCCCACTTCTCTCCAACACCTCTTTCCCTACCAAATGAATTTGTCCCAGGTACAAGAATTCAGTCTTAGATGTGGCTTAACCTATGGTACCATATGAATAGAATGGAACATTATTGTCCCTCAAGAAATGACAAATATGAAGAAATTAGAGAAATGTGGAAAGACCTGAATAAACAGATGCAGTGTGAAGAAAGAGGCTAAGGTAAACAATGTGAAAAATTAGTATAATGATGTAAAATGGAAAAAAACTCAAATTTTAAAAATCTCCTGAACTCAAACGAAATGCAATAAACAAATTTGTTTCGAAAGGATTGGAGATAAAAATGTATTCAATAATACTAACAATAGTACTAATGTGCTATTATATTATACAATATGACATATGCAGTAGGAATAGCTCACATTGATATTGCATCTACTACGTGCCAGGCACTGTGCTAAGTGCTTTCCAATTATCATCTCACTGGATCCTCACAACTCCCTGGAAGTAGCTGCTATTATTTCCATTTTGCAATGAAAGAAACTGAGGAGAGCAGAGGCAAAAATTAACTTCACAAGGGTAACATAGTATTTGTCTCCTTTTGTCGGAAAACTGGTTAGAAAACTGAAATATGCAGAGGTGCAGTAGATAGTTGGAGTCTGTGTGACAAAGGCGTGAACCATCATTCAGTCACTATGGTCCCTGAACAAGCCAGAGTCTTGTTAGGATCTTGTCACGGCCTCAGCCTTCTCATCTGTAAAATGAGGGTGCTCAATGACCTCTAAGTTCTTTTATAGTCTATATCAATGATCCTGGGATACTATGAGGCATAATTGTTTGACTGTGTTGGTTAGTTTTGCTTAAATATTTTATGTAATAATAGCACTTTTCCAATATTCTCTCATTTGATCCTCATAACAATTCTGGAAGGCATTGTCCCCATTTTACATATGAGAAAACTGAAGTAGATAGGATAAGTGATTTACCCAAGATCACATAAGTAATGTCTGAGGCCAGATTGAACTCATCTTCTTGGCTCTATGTCCATTGCCTTATGCCCTGTACCCCCTGGATTGCCAGGAAAAGGAACTGTACATCAGATAGTGACTGGAATAAAATGGCAGAGGAGCTATAAAATTTTAAAAAAGTAAAAACTCTAACCATTTTCCCTCTCCAATCACTCTTAATCTTTCTATTTTCTCTTTTTAAATAGAACACTCTGCTAGGTGTTCTTGCTTTGGCTATCTTTGGGACAATTTGCGATGCTCAATGCACATTTACTCCATTGGAGATCATTGGAGGGTATCAACCAGATGGTAAACCTTTATTTACAACTGTTTTCTGTCTCTAGGGACAGAAGGATTTGTTTATCAGGAAAAGTGACTGGGGAAAGCTTGAGTGGCCTACTGGTGTCCATTGGAATCAAGTCCCAAGGGAAGGGAATAGTGAGCAAAGGTGGAAAAAGTAGATATAATCTAAAGATGTGCCAGAGATGGAGGAAAGAGGCAGCTGTCTAAATATACATGCAAGGTCCTTCCCTCATCATCTTCCTTCTATCACATAACTAAAAGTCAGTACTTATTATCTACATGTGATATGTTTCTAAGGGGCAGTGTAGAGATTAGAGAGTTAGATGGAAGTTTGGAGTATCTGGGTTTAAAGCCTACTTCTGGAACTTGACTAGCTTTCTGATGCAGGGCAAATTATGGCCTTCTCTGTGCCCTAAGCACTTACCTAATTAGTCACTCAATTCATCAAGCATCTATTAAACATCTACTGTATGCAAAACATTGCAGCTACAAAGGCAAAATTTATCATGGAAAGAAAACTAAGATGGAAAATAAAGAAACCCTAAAAAAGTTTGCCCTCATAGAGTTTTATGTACTACTCTTGATCTACTAACACTTATCTTCCAAATTAGCATCTTAGGTATTTCCAATTGCCATTGTGAAGGCTAGGGAATAACTTAAGGTCTGTTCTTAATTGAATGGGTTGTGAAGCACTGAGGTGGTTGCCAAGGGAAATGGTAGAACCTCCTTTGAAAGTCTTTAAAAGTGGCCCAGATTTTCCATTGTTAGGCTGGTCTAGTTTGATACAAATCAAGGTGGCTTTAAGGACTTAGTAAAATCTGTTGTAGGGGAATAAATTGCAATTTAACAGAAGATTTGCACATGTTCTGTCATAGGTTGCAGGGATTCTAAAGGTGTAATACGCCCATTCGACACTGACTGGATATCTAACTGTTTCCACTGTTCCTGTCAAGCAAGAATTGGACTATCCTGCTGCAGCATGTGAGTTCAAGTCTGGCCCTAAAGAAAAACAAATACAATGAAAGAATCCCCTAGCTTGAAGGGACCTAGGACCCTAGAAAAAGAGCCCATCTGGGAGTCAGAAACCCCTACTCAACCAGTGGCTATTGGGGCATCATTTGAAAGCCTTCAATGAGGACAACTCCTTTTCTTTCTTGAGAGTTCTCATGGTTAGGAAGCTTTCTTCCCATTGCACTTAATTAAAAAACACTCTTCTGAGCCTCCATTCCAACTCTCAAGTCTGCCCCTGAGGCCAAGCAAGTTGAGCAAATCTACTCCCTCTTCCCTGTGACAGAAGGTTCCCTTCTTCAGGCTGTAATGCTTATATTGATTGAATAATTATATTAATTGATTAATGAAACTGTTTTTCCTTATCTCCATTTTTTGTTATTCTGTGAATGTGCCCCAGATGATCACTTTCCTTCCTGGAAAGTTACTCCCTGAACTAGACCTGATTTTCTGGATGTGACTCAAGGAGGAAAGAGTAGAGCAAGGCTTTAACCACTCTAGTGGAAACTGTATGGAGCACTGGATTTGGTATTGGGAAAACCTTCCTCAGACACATATATGTTATCTGTGTGACCGTGGGAGAGTCGTTAGACTTTTGTGAGCCTCTGTTTCCTCATCCATTAAAGATAAAAGATTTGGGCCTTGATGACTACAAAAGTCCCTTCTGGTTTGAAATCTAGGATCTATGATATTTTTCTATTGCAGTCTCAGTTCACAACCTGACTTTCTGTATGACCTTGGGCAAATCGCTTGACAGTTCTCAGTCTCAGTTTCCTCATCTGTTAAAAGAAGAGGGGTTTGGATTTGGCGACTTCTAATGTCCCTTCCAATGTCAAATCTAGGATCTGTTATTATTTTTCATTTAAATTCAAGATCAGAAACTTATTAACTGTGTGACCTTGAGTTTAGTGCAAGCTAACAAGTACCCAGGACATAATGTGTTTTCCATGTATACTTTTGAGTAGATTGAGATGGCTCATTAGGTGGTTGGGGAAGACAGGTGATTCATGATCAGGGACTACTTGAAAGAAAAGTAAGAATTTTAATAAATTTTTCATCAGTTCCGAAGAACCACTCTAATCTTTGCCCAATTTTCTTCCACCAACAGTGTGAAGAAACCTATAGCATATGACAAAAAAAAATGCAAGGAAATTTTCCAACAGGAGACCTGTACGTACGTCCCTGTACTAAAAGCTGATCAGTCTATACCCTGTAAAGTCAAGAAGTATGTAGGTTAACAAGTGCACCTCCTTCTGATGTTGCTGCCAAAGTCATTATATCTGAATGGTTTTTCTCAGCACTTGAAGCTTTGTACCTTTCTTGGAATTCAGAGCAGCAGGGGCCTGGAGAACCATTTGGGCATTACCTTGTATCTTCATTCTTTGGAAAGCATTGTCAAATCTTAGACTCACTGATTCACATTACAAAGTGACACCTCTGTGGCTTCTCAGGTCCTCTAGGCGCAATGTCCAAACCTCCTGTAAGCTGCTGTCTGATGAATGTCCAAGGAAAATAAATTGTCCAATAGCATGAAATGGATCTGTTCTTTTCCTTTTGAAGAATCATTGTCCAAATCCAGTAATGAAACAAGATCTTTCTCTCTGGTTTTTTGCTAAGGATGTCCTAGGAATACATTTTGGGGTTCCAAAACTCTATGCTTTTTTGCTTCTACTCACCTCTTAAATATATGTTTGAGAATTCTGGGATCTCAATTCTGGAAGAATTAATTACAAGTAACCCAAGAAATAATGGAGAGACACCTAACAGGTACAAGGTGGCGTATTCACCAGCGATGATGAGTTTCAGTTGAGTAAAATCATAAAATACATCAAACCTATATATGTAGGAGAGAAATGGGAGGTTGCTCAGTCACATAGTGAGAATAAGAAATAACATATGGGCAGGCTAACCATTTCATTGGTATCCTTGAAATAATAATTGAATGACAGTGCATTGCCTCTCCCCCTCTAAGCCTAGGCTACCCTTGAAGCTGAAACATTCACATAAGACTTCTACCAAAATCCTGTGGTGTTATATAAAAAGTGACGTACTTAGATTCACAGAATTTTAGTTGAAATCTTCTCTCAGTAAACCATCAAAACCATTTCTTATACCCTTACTCTCAATCAATCAACAAGCATAGATCACATTCTTGCTAGGGGTCAGGTGCTATCCTAAGTTCTGGAGACAGAAATAAAGGCAACAATACCTGAGGTATTCCCTCTGGATCTCACTCTCCAAACTCACTTGGCACTGACAGGTTTGCTTCCCAGAGGAAAGAACATTACTTCTTCCCTCAGGTTTCTAGGGTTGTCTAAAGGGTTGTAGTTTCTAATGTTGTTGTTCATTAGCCCATATCTAGGGTATTCTCTCATATCAATCAACCAGATGGCCTATCTGCTTATAGACAGGGCATTTACTGAGAAGTCATAGTGGTAACAATAGTTAATAATTTCTCAATATTGAGAAGAATTCATCTTAAACCAATAGCAAATATTATCAAAATGGGAATAAGCTAGAATCCCTCTGACTAAGATTAGGGGTGAAGTAAGGATGACTACTATCAAAACTGTGATTCAACATTGTACTAAAAACGTTAGCTATAGCAATAAGATATGAACATGAAATTGAAGCAATTAGAATCGTCAATGAAGAAACAAAACGATCGCTTTTTGTAAAAGGTAGAATGGTATATTTGGAGAATTCCAACGGATCAACTGAAAAAGCTAGTTGAAATAATTAACAGCTTCAGCAAAGTTGCAGAATACAAAATAAACCCACATAAATCATCTGCATTTCTATATATGAACAATTTAAATCCTGTAGTAAGGAATAAAAAGAGAAATTAAAATAAGTATAGATATTATCAAATATTTGAGAGCCTACCTGCCAACAAAAACCCAGTTACTATATAAATGTAATAACCAAACACTTTTCATACAAATAAAGGCAAATCTAAACAACTGGAAAAACATCAATTGTTCATGAGTAGGGGTAACCAATATAATGAAAATGACAATTCTAGCCAATTAATATGCCTGTTCAGTGATTTAACAAACCAACTGCCAGAAATATTGTAAAGGACTAGAAAAAGGAATACCAAAATTCATCTGAAAGAACAAAAGTTCAAGAATATCAAGGGAATTGATGAAAATAATGTGAAGAAAGGTAGCCTTGCTGTACCAGATGTCAAACTACATTGCAAGGCAGTAATCAACATGACAATCTGGCACTAGCTAAAAATAGAGTGGTGGATCCATGGAATAGATCGAGTAGACAATATAATCAGAAACAATCGTTGTATTCTTGGATTTGATAAATGCAAAGATCCAGACTTTGAGGACAAGAATTCACTATTTGGCAAAAACTGATGGGAAAACTGGAAAACAGTGTAGATCAATCATTCACGCAACTTACCAAGTTAAGGTCAAAATGGGTATGGATATAAAAGCATGAGCAAACTGGGAGAGTCTGGTATAGTTTACCTGTCAGATCTATTGACAAAAGAAGACTTATTCCCATACAAGATATAGAGCACATTATAGAATGTAAAATGGATTTTTTATTATATTGAATGAAAGAGGTTTTGCTCGAATAAACCCAATGTAACCATGATTAGAAGGAAAGCAAAAAACAGGGTGTGGGGGGGGAATTTTATAGTGACTATCTCTGATTAAGGCTTCATCTTTCAACTATAGAAAACTGATTCAAAATTGTATTAATACGAGTCATTCCCCAATTGATAAATGGTCAAAGAATATGAACAGGCAATTTTCAGAGGAAGACACCAAAGTTATCTAAGGTCAAATGAAACATACTCCAAATCATTACTCATTAGGGAAATGTAAACTGAAACAACTCTGAGGCACCACCTCCCTATTTAACGTCAGAAAAGGAAAATTTCAGATGTTTGAGGGAATGCAGAATAACTGGGAAATTAAGGCACTGTTGGTAGAGTGTTAAACTGACCCAACCATTCCGGAGAGAAATTCGCAACTATGCCCAAAGGGACATAAAATTGAGGATACACTGTGATCCAGCAACACCACTCCTAGGTCTTTATCCCAAATAAATTTTGAAAAAAAGGATAAAGGCCTATATGTACAAAAATATTGATAGCAGCTTTTTTTGTGATTGCACAGATTAGGAAATTAACAATATGCCCCTCAATTAGAGAAGGGCCAAAAAAGTTGTGGTATACGATTGCGATGGAATACTATTGTTCTATAAGAAACAATGAACAGGTGCTTTCAGAAAAACATACAAAGACTTATATGAACTCATGCAAAGTGAAGCAAGAAGAAACAGGAGACTATTGAATGCAGTATTAGCAATACTGTGTGATGATCAACTGTGAACAATTTTGATATTCCTAAAAATAAAAGGATGGAAGACAATTTTTTTCTTTAGTATTTTAATCTTCATCCAATTTCATTTAAAACCATTTTGACCTTTTTTTGTTAAGTTTTAAATTTCAAATTCTATCCTTTCTCCCCTTCCCTGAGATGACAAGCAATCTGATATAGATTATAAAGGTGCAGTCATAGAAAACATGTTTCCGTATTAGTCATTTTGTGGAAGAATGTGAAAGAGATAGGGGGGAGAAAGGAAGGAAGGAAGGAAGGAAGAAAGAAAGAAAGAAAGAAAGAAAGAAAGAAAGAAAGAAAGGAAGGAAAGAATATTTAGGTATTTAGAGTGATAGAGATGGAGTCAGGAAGATCTAAATTCCAATTTTGCCTCTCTCACTCATGAGCCTAAGATAGTTAATAGTGTCACCCTAAGCAAACCCCTTAACTTCAGTGAACCTCAGTTTCCTTATTTGTAAACTGAGAGAGGGCAAGTTTTCTATCTGTTCACTTTTTTATCCCTCCACTCCAGGCTCTCCAGAATTCTCTCTCCATCATAACCAGTAATCTCTCACCCTGAAATTCACTTCACCTCAGCACCCTTAGCACTCTTGAAGATATCGTTTTCCCTGTGTCTCTTTCCTCTAACCTCCATTTTAAGGAGAATATCCTGACCAGCCATGTTCATTCTTTCATTCTTCTCTGAGCTTCCCTCCTGACTCTCTGGACTTTACACTCCACCATGCCCCACAGGAGGTTGCTTCTCTTCCCCATCTCCTTAACCCTTTCCAGCTCCCTTTGATGTGTTATCTTCCTGCCTCCCTCCACCACCCATAACTCCCTGAGAGACAAGACTGTCTTTTGCATGTACTTGCATTCCCAATTCCTGTACCTGGCACAGAATAAGTACTTAACAAAGGCCATGTGACCATAGATAAGTCATTTCAGCTTCCATGGGCCTAAGTTTCCTCATATGAAAATGTAGCTTTTGAGATTTCTTCCAACTCTAAAACCTATTATTTAAAGGTAAAACTAGTATGAGTCAAAAATTAGGAAAAATCTTCTCATTGGGATATTGTGAGTTGAGCAGAAGGAGACTCATTACCAGGAGTAGTTGAAAATGAGGCTCAAATTAGGTAAAGCAAGGCAGATGATGTAAGGTCAGATTAGTCAATTATAGAAGTGATTGTAGGGTGCTGATATCTAAGAAGTGAAAACAATAGCAGACTTGGAACCAAGAGAATCCTAAGCTTAGGGTTTCTGCTGACACTGAAGACCAAATTCAAGGAATGCCATGGAGTTGATGGTTTATCAAAACTCGAATTGGTCCCTGGAAACTTAAGTCTTTCTGTTTTTTATTTATCTTATTTAATGTTTTATTTTCCCCCAGTTACATATAAAAACAATTTCAACATTTTTTTTTTAATTTCGAGTTCTGGGAGGGTGAAGCTAAGATGGCAGAGTAGAAAGATGGACCTAGTCTGACTCTACTATCATAGCCCATAAAATATCTGTAAAAAACTGACTCTAAACAAATTCTAGAGCAGCGGCAGCCACAAAATACCAGAGTAAAAGAGATTTCCAGCCCAAGACAGCCTGGAAGGCCAATAGAAGAGGTCTATCACACCAGGTTCAGAGGGCAACACAGCACAGCCTTGGCCACATGGTACCACAAGGACAGGACTGGAGCAGGCTTCAGGGCATGGAATCAGGAGGAGCAGCTGTGGCTCCCAAATTACTCAGCCCACAAACACCAAAGACAGCTTTAGAGGCTAGTAAGAAAGCTCTTTCACTTGGGTGAGAAGGGAGCAGGGTCCAGCCCTAGTACCAGCCCCGGGGCAGAAAAAGTCACAACAGCAATGTCCTCTTTTGGAGCCCTTGGCCTAAAGACCTTGGGAAAATCAAGCAGCCAATCTGGATCTCAGCCCTGCGTGGCACTCCTGGTGTGAGGAGGAGCATTGGTGTGGTGGAGCTGATAGAGGCTCTGAGGGAATTCTACTCACAGATCCTGGACAGAACAGAGTGCTTATGGTTGCTACCAGACCAGAGTGCAGGCCAGGAAAGGAGTAAACTCTTCTCCCTTGATTTTGCTACTTTGGAGGAACTGAGAACTTACAAGTCCCTGGAGTATACTCTCCACTTGACGAAGGACTCAAAAGTCAACTGACTGGGAAAATGTCCAAAAAGGGGAAAAAATAAGACTATAGATGGTTACTTTCTTGATGAACGGGTATTTTTTTCCATTCTTTCAGATGAGGAAGAACAAAACATATCACCAGAAGAAGACATAAAAGGGTTCTACATCCAAAACTTCCAAAATAAATATGCGATGGTCTCAGGCCATGGAAGAGCTCAAAAACTATTTTGAAAATCAAGTCACAGAGGAGGAGGAAAAATTGGAAAGAGAAATGAGAGTGATGAAACAAAATCATGAAAAGCGAGTCAAAAGCTTGCTAAACGAGACCCCCCCCCCCCAAAAAAAATGCTGAAAAAAATAACACCTTTAAAAATAGACTAACTCAAATGGCAAAAGAAGTCCAAAAAGTCAATGAGGAGAAGAATGTTTTAAAAAGCAGTAGTCAAATGGAAAAGAAGGTTCAAAAGCTCACTGAAGAAAATAGTTCTTTAAAAATTATAATGGAGCAGATGGAAGCTAATGACTTTATGAGAAACCAAGAAATTAAAAAAAAATGCCAAAAGAACACAAAAACAAAAGACAACGTGAAATATCTCATTGGAAAAACAACTGACCTGAAAAATCGATCCAGGGCATACAATTTAAAAATTATAGGGCTACCTAAAAGTCATGATCAACAAAAAGAGCTTAGACATCACCTTTTATGAAATTATCAAGGAAAACTTCTAGAACCAGAGGGCAAAATAAATATTGAAAGAATTCACTGATTACTTCCTGAAACAGACCCAAAAAGAGAAACTCCTAGGAATATTGTAGCCACATTCCAGAGTTCCCAGGTTAAGGAGAAAATATTGCACGCAGCTAGAAAGAAACTATTCAAGTATTGTGGAAATACAGTCAAGGATAACACAAGATCTAGCAGCTTCTACATTAAGGGATCAAAGGGTTTAGAACATGACATTTCAGAAGTCAAAGGAACTAGGATTAAAACTAAGAATCACCTACTAAGCAAAACTCAGTATAATACTTCAGGGGAAAAATACTCATTCAATGAAATAGAAGACTTTCAAGAATTTTCGATGATAAGATGAGAGCTGAATAGAAAATTTGACTTTCCTTTCTTTTTTTAAAATTTTTTAATTTAACTTTAACATTCACTTTCACAAAATTTTGGGTTCCAAATTTTCTCCCCATTTGTCCCCTACCCCACCCCAATACACCAAGCATTCTAATTGCCCCTATCACCAATCTGCCCTCTCTTCTATCATCCCTCCTTTCCCTTGTCCCCATCTTCTCTTTTGTCCTGTAGCGTCAGATAACTTTCTATACCCCATTACCTGTATTTCTTATTTCCTAGTA
>CM053769.1:492795156-492812875 GCA_028658325.1 Potorous gilbertii
GATGGAAGGAAATATAGTTAGTCTTACACAACACAACTATTATGGAAGTCATTTGCAAAACTACACAGATGTGGCCTATATAGAATTGCTTGCCTTCCCAATGGGGATGGGTGGGGAGGGAGGGAGGAAGAAAAGTTGGAACTCAAAGTTTAGGAACAACTCTTGAGCATTGTTTTTGCATAAAACTAGGAAATAAGAAATACAGATAATGGGATATGGAAATTTATCTTGCCCTACAGGACAAAAGAAAAGATGGGCATAAGGAAAGGGAGGGATGTTAGAAGGGAGAGCAGATTAGTGATAGGGGTAATTAGAATGCTTGGCGTTTTGGGGTGAGGGGAGGGGAGAAATGGAGAGAAAATTTGGAACTCAAAATTTTGTGTAAATGAATGTTGAAAACTTATATAAATACTTTTTAAAAATTGTTTTAAATAAATAACAAGTAAATAAATGTGAAAAAGGACTTTCTATTTGCTACTAGAGGAATAGAAGACCCTGGAGTTGAGAGCAGAGATGTCATATGGTCATATCTGCACCCCTATGAAAATCATTTTGGCATCTGAATCAGAGATGAATTACAATGGAAAAGACTTGAGACTGGTTAGAAAGCCATTGTAGTAGTCTGGAAAAGAGGTGATAAGGGCAGTTGGATGATTGCACAGAAGGTACATGTATGAGAGATGTTGTGAACATGAAAATGACTAGATTTAACAACTAATTAGATATGTTGGGTTAGTAAGAATGTGAGATTGAGTTCAACCCTTAGTATCAAGGACCTGGGAGACTAAGGAAGCTGGTGGTGTACTAGACAAAGATAAGAAACTTCAAAAGAGGATAGAGTTTTGGTGAAAAGACAATAATTACTTTTTTGGACAAGTTTGAGAATGAGATGTCAGTTTGAAATGTTCAATACGTGTTTGAAGATATAGGACTGGAGCTCAGAAGTGCAACTGGAGCTCAGAAGTGCGACTGGAGCTAGATATTTAGATATGAAAATCATCTTCATGGAGATGATAACTGGACCTACTGGTGAAGGTGGGATCACCCAACAAAATAACATAGAGAGGAGAGAGAAAAGGTTGCTAGACAGAGTCTGGGAAGACACCAAGGGTTAAGACAAGACAAGGATGAAGCTATAGCAGAGGATGAGTAGTCAGACAGTGATGAGAAGAATTAGGAGAGTGCTACAAAAATCCAGAATGGGGAGAGCATAAACTTGAAGGTGATCAACATTTCAAAGGCTATAGAGAGGTCAGGAAGGATTGATAAAAGGCACATTAGTGGGTAATTAAGAAATCATTGACAACTGTGGACAAAATATTATCAGCTGAATGGCCAAATCAGAAGATACAATATACAGAGTGTAGAAGAATGTGATGGAAGAGAAAATTGAGACACTTTTTCAAGGAATTTAGCAGAGAAGGAGAGATATGGGATGATAGCTAATAGGAAGGGTGATATCAAGTGTACAGATTTTTGAGAGTGGAGTAAATATGTGTGTTTGTAGGAATAAAGGAGTCAGTAGAGAGTGAGATACTGAAGATCAGAGAAGGATGGGAATTATGGGGGCAATATGCTTTAGAATAGAGAAAAGGATGGAACCAAGGGCACCTATAGAGAGGTTGTCTATGGCATTTCTGACTTTCACTCCTGCCTTCATCAGAGACTAGAGAAAAAAAAAGATAGAGAGGATCTTATTAAATGTGGTGTAGGAAGAAAAAAGAAGAAATGGAGAAGATGGAGGTCTTGACCTATGACATCAATATTTTTGTGAAATCAAAGGTGAAGTATTTAAATAAGAAGATAGGAGTAAGGAGTTCTATGGGAGACTGGAGCAGCTCAAGGCAGTGGTATAGAGAATGAATGAGGGAAGGTGTTAGAAGGATTATCCTGCTGCTTTGGAGGCTCAGTTGAGAGTAAATAACATAAATTAGTATGGGGCGCAATCATCATGATATTGTGACTTCCATCAGTTCTTTTCAGGAGCAAATGAATATGAGCAAAGTTAGATGATGGGAGTGATCCAGAACTGAGGTCTGACAAGGCTTTTAAACAGAACAAAGGGCCAAAGGATTCAAGAATAAAGCAAAGGATTGCACTGGCTCACTAAGGAGTCGAATTTGGGAAAGGGGGAGGATGTTTCCTATATAGGCGAGAAGACTTAGGAAAGTATTGTAGGGTACAAAGAGATTGTAGGTCCTGGTAGGGATTAAGTACAAGATGAGGGGGTCAAAAGATATAGGGAGTGATGGAATTTTAAAGAACTACTTCTTTTCTGTGTGGACAGTTTGGACATAAAAAGGAGGAGGGGAGAGCATTTGTGCAAGAAAATATGGCAAAAGACATTTGCAAAGAAATACGGTCTCTCAGATAAAACAGCAAGGAGAGACACAAGTTGTTCTGAGGATGAGCTAGACAGAGACTTGTGCCTCAGGAGAGCATACCAAGGGGACCTGTTTAAAGCAGGAACACTGACTGAACTAATCATAGCTACAGGCCATCTGTGGTCTATTACTTCATTTGCATTACAATGTCTTTAGCACTTTGACCTTCATAAAGGAAGTTCATAAATCTCAAATTAAATAACTGTTCATAGAAAGATCCAGTGGAAACAATCCTTAATCAACACTCTACCAGCAATGCAGGAGCACACTCTCCCTTTGCACCCCCACAAGGTCCCTGGGGAGAATGGGTTCAAACTTAAAGTACAAAGCATAAATATCACATATGTAGGGAACAGATGGGGCCTTATATGGACTGTTGATAGGAATTTTATATGAGACTCATACTTGACAAATACATGAATTTCTTCAGTTTGACCAGCTGTAGCATGGTATACTATATAGAGTAATGGAGATGGAGTCAGGAAGATCTGGGTTCCAATCTTTCTTCTATTATTCATTAGCCTAAGATCCTTAATAGTGTCACTCCAAGCAAGTCACTTAATTTCAGTGCACCTTGGTTTTCTCATTTGTAAAATGAGAAGGGTAGTGTTAGTAACAGGCTTTCACTCCTTTCACTCCAGAATTTTCTTTCTCCACCATAACCAGTAGTCTCACCCTGGAATTCACTGCACCCCAACAGTTTTGGCACTCTGGAAGATACCCTTTTCCCTGGGTCTCTTTCCTCATAAATGTCCTGACCAGCCCAGTTCATTCTTTCATTCCTCTCTGAGCTTCATTCCTGATTCTCTGAACTTTGCACTCCACCATGCCACAGAGTAGGTGCTTTCTCTTCCCCATCCCCTTAACCCTTTTCAGTTGCCTTTTATATGTCATCTATACCCTGCCCAATAGACTATAATGTGCCTGAGAGTCAAGTCTGTCTTTCCTTTTATTATATATATATATATATACATGTGTGTATATGTTTGTATAGATATAGATATATATTCCCAGTCCCTGTACCTGACATGTAGTAAGTGCTTAATACATGCTATGTGACCATAGATATCATTTAACCCTCCTTGGACCTCAGTTTCCCCACATGTAAAATGAGGCAGTTGGACTAGTAGTTTCTGTGATTTCTTCCAACTCTAAGATCTATTTATTAAATCTATACTATTATTTAAAGGAAAGACCAGTGTGAGGCAATAAGGGAAAATCTTCTGATGGGGACATCGTAACTCAAGCAGAAAGATACTCATTTCCTGGAGTAGGTGAAAATAAGGCTTGAATTAGGTAAAACAAGACAGGTGAAATAAAGGATAGCTTGGTCAATTGCAGGAATGATTGTAGGGTTCTGGTATCCAAGAAATGGAAACAAGAGGAGAGCTCAAGCTGATCAGAATCTTAAGCTTTCTATTGATATATAAGACAAAATCCAAGGAATGCCATGGAGTTGATGGTTTATCAAAGCTCAAATTTTTCTCTGGAGACTTAAGTCTTTCTGTTTCTTTTTTAAAATCATATATAATATTTCATTTTTCCCCAAATATTTGTAAAAACAATTTGAACATCCTTTTTCTCAAATTTTGAGTTCCAAGTACACTCCTTTGCCTTCAAGCAATTTGAGATAGGTTATAAATGCGTAGTCATGCAAAACACATCTTCATATAAGTCATTTTGTGAAACAAAACACAAAAAATATCAAAGAAAAATAAAGAAAAAGTATTTTTGATCTACATTCAGCCTTCACCAGTTCTTTCTCTGGAGACGAACAGAAATTTTCATCATAAGTCCTACAGAACTGTCTTGGATTTTTGTAGTGCTAAGAATAGATAAATTATTCATAGTAAATCATCAGACAATATTGCTGTTACTGTGTGCAATGTTCTCCTAGTTCTGCTCATGTCACTTTGCATCAGTTCATCTAAGTTTTTCCATGGTTTTCTGAGAGCATCCTGTTCATCATTTCTTTTTTCCCCCAAATATGTTAACTTATTAGTTTTTAATTTTCAACAGTCAATTCCAGAAGTTTTAAATTTTCTCTTCCTCCTTCACTCTCCTCTCTCCAAGACACTATACAGTCTTATATGGATATTATACATACACTCCTATTAAACGCATTTTTACATTAGTCATGTTGCATAGAAGAATTAAAATGATGGGAGAAACCATGAGAAAAACACAACACAACAAAAGAGAAAATAATCTGCTTCATGCTGTGTTCCAACACCATAATTCTGTGGATGGCATTTGGCATCATGAGTCCTTTGGAAATATTGTAGGTCCTTGCATTGCTAGGAAGGACTAAGTCTATCAAAAATAGTCCTTGCAACACTGTGGCTGTTATTGTGTATAATTTTCTCCTAGTTGTCCTCACTTCACTCAGCATCAGTTCATATAAGTCTTTCCAGGTTTTTCTGAAGTCTGCCTGTTCAGCATTTGATCTTACACAATAGTACTCCATAATATTCATATACCACAACTTGTTCAGCCATTCCTCACCTGATGTGCATCCTCGGGGATTAGTTTTTGGAAGAAGATTTGTGTGCCAGATGAGACTCTGGGAAGCCACTAAGCAGCCACCAGCTTTGAAAACCCAGACCTTGCTGCTTCCCTCTCTGGTAACTATGGATATATGCAATGCTCAGAATTATATTCCAGTGGAATTAGAAGCCTGTCTGTCTTTTTTTCTCTTCTTGTATTTTTCTCTAATGGTCAATGATATATGGGCTTGATTAAAGGAGAATGTTAATCCCTCAAAAGTTGCCTTTGCTTTTAGAAAAGCAGATCAAAGAATCCTTGATACTAGGCCCCCCTGTGTATGTTGGGGTGCTTTGCTGATGCATTATGGCAATGAGGACGGGATCTGCATAAATTAAAAGCGAAGTATGGGGTTTTGTGGGACTGGGATAATTCTCTGTTGTTTCCCAGTTGTGGTGGCTATGGTTTTGTGGAGCCCCAGGAGGTGGAGATGACCAGAGCCAGGGCTCAGGTGGATTAGCCTGATTCCAGACTGTGCTGGAGGTGTGAATGCCCTGAGACTGTATTGTATGCAGAGCCTTGAAATAGGAGCAGGAAGCTGCCTGCTGAATGACCCAGCAGAACCTGAAAACTACCATTGTGCCAACCTTGGAGAGGGGAACTGTGAAATGGGAGCAGAAGTTGGAGTTGAGAGTTGACTGCTCACAGACCCAGGCAGGAGCTGGGAGCTGCTGGAGGAGAAAGAACCCAGGAGCTCAGAGTTCAGCCCTGGGGCAAGATGGGGACTGTGCAGCAAAGCACTGAGTATACTTTTTTTGCAGCATTCTCCTGGGACAGTTTGGGACCTGGGGAGGGAGCTGGCTATGGTGGGTGGTGGGAATTGCCCTGTACCCCCAAAGACCCCACCCTAATTGCTTTGTTGCCCAGGGATCTGGATCATTGTTAAGACTTGGACTTGCTTCATTAGAGCCTACACTTGAGAGTGCCTGCAATGGCAAAGTGAGGAGGACACATACCCAAGAGGTCTTTGCTTGGACATTTCTGTTTGGGATTGAGGAAGGGGGAACTGGTTGCTCTCTCCTCAAAGAATGATGTTACACTATGCCTATACCTTTGGGTTTGTTTAAAGTCATTTGACCACCCTTGTAATAAGTTGCTATATTATATATTCCGCAAGTGTGAATTATGTTGCATTTACTTAAGAAATATTAAAGCCTCTATTTACTCCAGGATCCATAACCATTTAGATTGTTAGGCAAGGATCCTGGAAGGCTGGAGTGTGATGGCAAGCAAAGTAGGATCTTTTGCTTTTTGTATGTTAGTATAACAAGTGCCCCTGAATCTTGCCTTTATCATCCAAGAATCTTTACTAGGAGTAAAGTACAGAAACAAGAGTTTCTTTAACTAGAAACAGTATATGTATTTGCAATGTTAATTATTTTAATATGATAAAAGATCTTCCCCACCCATTAAGAGTCCTGAAAACATTTGTAGGAAAGCCCACACTTTTGTCGGAAAGCCCAAGTGGGTTCTCAAGGGATGTGATACTCTGTCACTAAAAAGTATATAAAGACTGTGAGGTGTGCTCTTACTTGGGGGCTTACTGACTGGAAGCATTTTGCCAGACAAGACTATGGGAAGCTGTTAAGGAGTCCCCTAGCTTTGAAAACATAGATGTTAGTGCTTCCCTCTCTGGTAACTATAGTCAGACAGTTGGATTTGTCTGTTGATCTGTTAGACATTTCAAAGCATGTCTGTTGTTCTTTGATTTCCCTGTTTTTTCTCTGAAGTTCGGGGTGCTGACCACTTCCCCTGAACTAAGTGAATTATCCATGTGCTTGATTAAAGTGATTGTTGACCCTTCAAAAATAATTGATGGGCATCCCTCGATTTCCAGTTCTTGGCCACCACAAAAAAAGCTGTTATAAACATTTTTGTACATCTTGATACTTTTCTCATTCTTTTTCATTTTTTTTTATTAATTTGTTTTCCATTTTCTACAATCACTTCCATAAGTCTTAGATTTTCTTCCCCCTCCTCCTGCATCCCTCTCCTAGATAACATCTAATCTTATCTGGTTCTACACATGCATTCTTATTAATCACATTTTGACATTAGTCATGTTGCATAGAAGAATTCAAATGAATGGGAGAAACCATGAGAAAAACCCAAACAACAAAAAAATAAACATGACACAAGAGAAAATATTCTGCTTCATTCTGTGTTCCAATTCCATAGTTCTTTCTCTGGATATAGATGGCACTTTGCCTCAAGAGACTTTTGGGAATGTTTTAGGACCTTGCATTGCTGTGCAGGGCTAAGTCTACCAGAGTCCCACACTGTTGTTGTTACTGTGTACAGTGTTCAGTGTACTGTGTACAGTGTTCTCCTGGTTCTACTCCTTTCCCTTAGCATCAATCCATGTAAGTCCTTTCAGCCCTCTCTGAAGTCTTCCTGTTCATCATTTCATATTACACAATTGTATTTCATTACATTCATGTACCACAACTTTTTCAGCCATTCTCCAATTAATAGGAATTCCCTCGATTTCCAGTTCTTGGCCACCACAAAGAGAGCTGCTATAAATATTTTTGTACACGTGGGACCCTTTCCCATTTTTATGATTTCTTTGGGATACAGTCTTAGAAGTGATATTGCTAGGTCAAAGGGTATGCACATTTTTGTAACCTTTTAGACATAGTTCCAAATTGCTCTCCAGAATGGTTGGATCAGCTCACAGCTCCACCAACAATGAATTAGTATTCAAACTCTTCCACATCATCTCCAACTTTTATCATTTTCCTATTTTGTCATGTTAGCCAATCTGATAGGTATGATGTGATACCTCAGAGTTGTTTTGATGTGCATCTCTCTAATCAATAGTGATTTAGAGCAGTTTTTCATGCAACTATAGATAGCTTTAATTTCTTCCTCTGTCTGTTTTGACCATTTTATCAATTGGGGAATGACTTATATTTTTACAAATTTGACCCAGTTCTCTATACATTTTAGAAATAAGGCCTTTATCACAGACACTTGTAAAAATTTCCAGTTTTCTGTTTCCCTCCTAATCTTGGCTGCATTGACTTTGTTTGTGCAAAAACTTTCCATTTTAATGTAGTCAAAATTATCCATTTTGCATTTCATAATGTTCTCTTTCTTATTTAATCATCAATTCCTCCATTCTCCATAAATCTGACAAGCAAACTATTCCTTGCTCCTCTGATTTTTTTAGAATATCAATCCTTATACCTAGATTGTATACCCATTTGGACTTCATTCTGGTATACAGTGTCAGACATTGGTTATGCCCAGTTTCTGTCACACTATTTTTCAATTTTCCTAGCAGTTTTTGTCAAACAAGTTCTCGTGAAACAGTTCTTAAACCAGAAACTGGGGTCCCTGGGTTTATCAGGGTTTATCAAACAGTAGACTGCTATAATCATTGACTACTGTGTTTTGTGTACTTAACCTATTACATTGATGGATGCCTCTATATTTTTAGCCAGGATCAAGAGGTTTTGATGATTGCTGTTTTATGATACAATTTAACATCTGGTATGGCTAGGTCACCTTCCCTAGCATTTCTTTTCATTGATTTCCTTGATATTCTGGATCTTTTGTTCTTCCAAATGAAATTTGATATTATTTTTCTAGCTCTATAAAATAATTTTGAGTAATTTGATTGGTATGGTACTGCATAAGTAAATTAATTTAGGTAGAATTATCATTTTTATTATATTAGCTCAGTCTACCCATAAGCAAATGATGTTTTTTCAGTTATTTAGACTTGATTTTATTTGTGTAAAATGTGTTTTGTATTTGTGTTCATATAGTTCCTGGGTTTGTTTTGACAGGTAGACTCCCACATATTTTATAGTGTCTACAGTAACTTTAAATGGGATTTCTCTTTCTGTCTCTTGTTATTGGGCTTTGTTAGTAGTATATAGAAGTGCAGGTGATTTACGTGGGCTTATTTTGTTTCATGCAGTTTTGTTAAAATTGTTTATTGTTTCAAGTAGTTTTTTACTTGATTCTCTATGATTCTCTAAGTATATCATCATATCATCTGCAAAAACCGATAACTTAGTTTCTTCTTTGCCTATTCTAATTCCATCTATTTCTTTTTCTTCTCTTATTGCTAAAGCTAACATTTCTAGTACCATATTGAATAACAGTGTTGATAAGACATCTTTATTTCCACACCCTCATTTTATTGGAAATGCATCTTCATTATGTAATGCTTACTGATGATTTTAGTTATATGTTACTTATTATTTTAAGAATGGCTTCATTTATTCATATGGTCTCCAGTGTTTTCAATAGGAATGGATGTTACATTTTGTCAAAAGCTTTTTTTTGCATCTATTGAGATAACCATATGGTATCTGTTACTTCTGTTGTTGATAGGATCAATTATGTTGATAGTTTTCCTGATATTGAACCATCCATGCATTCCTGATATAAATCCTACCTGATTAAAGTGTATTATTAAAAGCTAATGTAATTATTTTGCTAATATGTTATTTAAAATGTTTGCATCGATATTCATTAGGGAAATTAGTCTACAATTTTCTTTCTCTGTTTTAGCTCTTCCCAGTTCAGGTGTCAGCACCATATTTGTATCATAAAAAGAATTTGGTAGAATTCCTTCTTTGCCAATTTTCCCAAGTAGTCAATATAGTATTGGAATGAACTTCTTTAAATGTTTGATAGAATTTGTTGTAAATCCATCTGGCCCTGGAGATTTTTTCCTAGAGAGTTCATTGATGACTTGTTCAATTTCTTTTTCTGAAATGAGGTTATTTAAATATTTTATTTCCTCTTCTGCTAACCTGGGCAATTTATATTTTTTTAAATATTCATCCATTTCACTAAGATTGTCAAATTTATGGACATACAGTTGGGTAATATCTAATTATTGTTTTAATTTCCTCTTCATTGCAGATGACTTCAACTTTTTAATTTTTAACAGTGGTAATTTGGTTTTCTTCTTTCTGTTTTTCACCAAATTGACCAAAGGTTTATCCATTTTATTGGTTTTTTTCCACAAATCCAGCTCTTATTCTTATTTACTAGTTCAAAAACTTCCTTAATTTCAATTGCATTAATCTCTCCTTTGATTTTCATTGTTTCTAATTTGATGTTTAATTGGAGATTTTCTCTTTTTGCTCTTTTTCGCAGCTTTTTCAGTTGCATACTCAGTTCATTAACCTCATCTTTCTCTATTTTATTCATGTAGGTATTCAAAGATATAAAACCTGCCCTAAGAACTGATTTTGCAGTATTCCATAAGATTTGGTAGGTGGTATCATTATTGTCATTCTCTTAAATGAAGTTGTTAATTGTTTCTATGATTTATGGTTTAACTCACTTATTCTTTAGGATTAGATTATTTAGTTTCCAATTAATTTTTGGTATATCTTTTCATGACCTTTTATTACATGTAATTTTTATAGCATCATTATCTGAGAAGGAGATATTCACTATCTCTGCCATTCTGCACTGGATTGTGATGTTTTTATGACACAGTCAGTTTTTGTATATGTGCCATGTACTGCTGATGAAAAGGTATATTCCTTCTTATCCCCATTCAGTTTTCTCCAGAGGTTCATCATACCTGCCTTTTCCAGTATTCTATTCACCTCCTTAAATTCTTATTTATTTTGAGGTTAGATTTATCAAGTTCAGAGAGGGGAAGTTTGAGGTCCACCACTAGTATAGTTTTGATGTCTATTTCTTCCTATAACTCCCTTAACCTCTCCTTTAAGGTACTGGATGCTATACCATTTGGTACATATATATTTACTAATGCCATCATTTCATTATCTAGGGTAACTTTTACCAGGATATAGTCTCCTTCCTTTTCCCTTCTGAATAGATATATTTTTGCTTCTGGTTTGTCTGAGATTAGGATTGCTACCCCTGCTTTTTTTACTTCAGCTAAAGCATAATATATTCTACTCCAGCCTTTTACCTTTACCCTCTGTATATTCCCCCTGTTTCAAATGTGTTTCTTGTAAACAACATATTGTAGGATTCTGCTTTTTAATCCATTCTCTTATCTGTCTCCATTTTATGGAAGAGTTTATCCCATTCACATTCACAGTTATGATTAATATCTGAATCTTTCTCTCCACTTTATCCCCTCCCCCCTTTTATGCTTTTATTTCCTCCTTCTCCCTTCCTCTCCTCAAACGAATTTTACTTTTAACCACCACTTCCCTCAATCTTCCCTCCCTTCTATCAGACCTCCTCCCTTTTCTTTCACCTTTCCCCTCCTACTACCTATAGAGCAAGTTAAATTTCTATACTTAATGAGAATGTTACTCCTTCTTTGACCCAAATCAATGAGAGTAAAGATTAAACAATGTTTACCTCCCTTGCTTCTTTCCCTCTACTATGTTTTTGTGCCTCTTTATGATGTAATTTACTGCCTCCTCCTTTCCTCTTCTCCCTTCACACCCCTTAATAGATTTTTTATCATCACATTAGTTAATTTATACCCACACCCTCATCTATACATATATATCCCTTTTGAATGTTGTAATACATATATATTTCTCAGTACTAAGAAGTATCATCCTCCCATAGAGGGATGTAAGCAGATTGCCTATATTGAATAACAAGCTTTTTCTTTCCCTGTTTGCCTTTATACTCCTCTCTTGATTATCGTATTAGAAGATCAAATTTTCTATTGAGCTCTGGCCTTTTCATCAGAAAGGTCTAAAAATCCCTTATTTCACTGAACATCCATCTCCTTGCCTGAAAGATTATGCATAATTTTACTGGGCAATTGATCCTTGGTTGTAGCCCAAACTCCTTTGCCTTATGGAATATCATATTCCAATCCCTCTTATTTTTTAATGTAGAAGTCAGGATCACTGTGTGATCCTGACTATAGTTTCTTGATGTTTGAAATGTTCCTTTCTGATGACTTGCAGTATTTTCTCCTTGACCTGATAATTCTGGAATTTGGCAACAATACTCTTCGGCATTTTCAATTTGGGTTCTCTTTGAGGAGGTGATCAGTGGATTCTTTCAGTGACTATTTTGCCCTCTAGATCTAGGACCTCAGGGCAGATTTCCTTGATGATTTCTTGGAAGATACTGTCCAGTCTCTTTTTTTCATCATGATTTTCCAGTAGACCCATAATTCTTAGACTGTCTCTCCTGGATCTATTTTCCAGGTCAGTTGCTTTTCCAATGAGATATTTTACATTTTCTTCTATTTTTTTCTCATTCTTTAGGTTTTGTTTGACTGATTCTTGATGCCTCATAGAGTCATCAGCTTCTAATTGCCAAATTCTATGTTTTAATAAATTGTTTTCTTCATTTAGTTTTGTCCCTTTACATTTGTCCAATATTTACTTTTAAGGTGTTATTTTCTCCAGTTAGAATTTTTTATCTCCTTATCTACTTGGACAACTTTACCTTTTGAGGAGCTGACTGTATTTTTTAAATCATTGGTCAGTTTTTCTTCTATCTCTCTAATTTGGCTTTTAAAACCTTCTTGAGCTCTTCCAAGAATGCTCCTTGGGCTTGAAACCAATACATATTCCCATTTGAGGTTTTAGATGTGAATATTCTTATTTTAATCTTCCCTGTCCCTGTAATAGGATTCTACAGTCTTTGCTTTTTCTAATTGCTTCTTGCTCATGGTGATTGCCTTTTTCCTGGCTTTTAAAGTGGATCTATGCTTCTGGAAAACAGAGGCTCCTATCCCACATTGCCTGTGCTGGGAGCTAGGGGTCTTGTTACTGGCTTCATATGCTGTGGTCTCTGGTTCTTTCAGCTAGAAGCTATATAATGCTGCAGCTTGCCTGGTGCTGAGCTGGTTGGTATTTGCCAATTCCAAGTCCAGGTGGCGTAGGAGTTTCTCTGGGGTTACACTGAAGCTCACAGAGCAAGGTGGGGGGGGAGGGGTGGTCTGGTCAGTGGGACCTAGGGTTGCATTAGAGCAAAGGCAGTCTTTCTGGCTAGTGAACCCCATCTGTGCTGGTGTCTGCTCAATTCCCCTGGCTGTGCTAAGGCATGCCTAGTGTTGCTGCTTACCAGTTACACTCCCCTGGAGCTCAGGATCTCCTGCTAGTATTGCTGAGGTGGGGCTTGTTGGGACACTTCTGGTCCTGCACTGGTCCCCTTCAGTCACAAGAGGAACCTTCTGTAATGTCAAGTAAAATAGGATCTTTTGCTGTTTCTGTTTTAGTATAATCAAGAAGTATGATGCCTCTATTTGAATGTGATTAAGGAGGATTTTTCCATCCATTATTGTGCCTGAGAAGATTTGTATGAAGGTCCATGCCTTTTGTTAATGAGGTACTGGTTCTCAAGGGATGTGATGCCCCCTGGCTCTATATATACAATTTATTTTTCAGTTCTTAACATTCACTTCTACAAGAATATGAATTCAAAATTTTCTCCCCGTCTCTTTCCACCCCACACTCCAGGACAGCATGTACCCCATCCACCCCTTCCTCCATTTTATCTTCCCTTCTATTACCCACCTTTCTTCTATCCCCCTTCCCCTCTATTTTCCTGTAGGGTAAAATAGATTTCTATACTCCACTGCCAGCATGGCTTAATTTCCAAGTGCATGCTAAAACAATTTTTAACATTCATTCTTAAAGTTTTGAGTTCCACATTCTCTCCCTCCCTCCCCATTCACCTTTTTTGAGAAAACAAGCAATTCAATATAGGTCACACATATATAACAATACAAAGCACTTCCATAATATTTGTGATGTAAAAGACTAACCACATTTTCCTCTGTCCTATCATGCCCTTCATTTATTCCATTCTCTCCCTTGACCTCTCCTCCCACAATAGTGTTTGCTTCTGATAATCCCTTACCCCAAATTACTGTCCCTTCTATTACCTTCCCTCTCCTATCCCCTTCCCCCTTACTTTCCTGCAGGGTAAAATAAATTTCCATATCCAATTGAGTGTGTACTATTCCCTCCTTAAGTCAAATTTCATGATAGTAAGGCTCAATTATTTTTTTTCATCTCCCCCCTCTTCCCCTCCATTACGGAAGCTCTTTCTTCACTCCTATATGTGAGATAATTTGTTACATTCTACCTCTCCCTTTCTCTTACACTTAGTAGATTTCATTCAACAGTAATTTTTTTTTAGGTATTTTCCCTTCATATTCAGCTCACCCTATGTCTCTCTGTCTTTGTCTCTCTCTGTGTGTATATTTAGATAGATAGATACAGACATACACACATACATATACACACACACATATACACATGTACACGTACATACCTACACATATATAATAAACACATGTATACATACCTATACACACCTACATATATTCCCTCTAATTACCCTAATACTGAAAAGGGTCTCATGAGTTAAAAATAACATTGTTCCATGTAGGAATGTAAACTTTAATGAGTTTCATAAGGTTTCTCTTTTCTGTTTACCTTTTCATGGATGCTCTTGATTCGTGTATTTGAAAGTCAAATTTTCTATGCAATTCTTTTCAACAAGAATGCATGGAAGTCCTCTATTTCATCGAAATTCCATTTTTCCTCTCAAGTATTATACTCAGTTTTACTGGGTAGTGATTCTTGGTTTTTAATCCTAGTTCCTTTGACCTCTAGAATATCATATTCCAAGCCCTTCTATCCCTTACTGTAGAAGCTGCTAGATCCTGTATTATCCTGATTGTATTTCCACAATACTTGAATTATTTCTTTCTGGCTGCTTGCAATATTTTCTTCTTAACCTGAGAACTCTAGAATTTGACTACAATATTCCTTGGAGTTTTCCTTTCTGGATCTCTTTCAGGAGGTGATCAGTGAATTCTTCACATTTCTATTTTACCCTTGGGTTCTAGAATATCAAGGCAGTTTTCCTTGATATTTTCTTGGAAGATAAGGTCTAGACTCTTTTTTTGATTATAGTTCTCGGGTAGACCAATAATTTTTAAATTATCTCTCTTGAATCTATTTTTCAGGTCAGTTGTTTTTCCAATGAGATATTTCACATTGTCCTCTATTTTTTCATTCTTTTGGTTTTGTTTTATAATTTCTTGGTTTCTCATAAAGTCATTAGCTTCCATCTGCTCCACTCTAATTTTTAAAGAACTATTTTCTTCAGTGAGCTTTTGAACCTCCTTTTCCATTTGGCCCATTCTGCTTTTTAAAGCATTCTTCTTCTCATTGGTTTTTTGGACATCTTTTGCCATTTGATGTAGTCTATTTTTAAAGGTGTTATTTTATTCAGCACTTTTGAGTCCCCTTTAGCAAGCTATTGATTCACTTTTCATTATTTTCTTGCATCACTATCATTTCTCTTCCCAGTTTTTTCTCCACTTCTCTTACTGGATTTTCAAAATTGTTTTTGAGCTCTTCCATGGCTTGAGACTATTGCATATTTATTTTGGAGGTTTTGGATGTAGAAGCCTTGACTTTGATATCTTCCTTTGATGGGATGCTTTGTTCTTCTTCATCCAAAAGGATGGAAGAAAATATCTTTTCACCAAGAAAGTAATCTTCCATAGTCTTATTTTTTCACTTTTATGGGCATTTTTTGGCAATTACTTGACTTTTGAGTCCTTTGTCAAATGGAGGGTATACTCTAGGGACCTGTCAAGTTCTCAGTTCTTCCAAGATGGCACAATCAAGGGATAGGAGTTTACTCCTCTCCTGATCTGCACTCTGGTCTAGGGGCAACCATGAGCATTTTATCATCCCCTTCACCCTACTTGTCCCCTTTTCCCCTACTTTTCTGTAGAGTAATATAGAATTTCATACCAAATTGAGTCAGCATATTATTCCCTCTTTTAGTCATATGTGAAGACATTAAGCTTCACTTTTTCCCTCTCACTTCCTTCCTTTTTTTCTCCATTGAATAAGCTTATTCTTGCCTCTTTTATGAGTGATAATTTGCCCCATCCCATTTCTCCCTTTCTCCTCCCAATGTATTCCTCTCTCACCCCTTAATTTTATTTTTTTAGATATCATTCCTTCCTATTCAACTCACCCTGTATGTATGTATGTATGTGTGTATGCATAGATGTGTGTGTGTGTATATATACGCATGTGTGTATGTATAATCCTTCCAACTGCCCAAATACTGAAAAAAGTCTCAAGACTTACAAATATTTTCTTTCCATGTATTAATGTAAACAGTTCAACTTTAGAAAATCCTTTATGTTTTCCCTTTCCTGTTTACCTTTTCATGCTTCTCTTGATTCTTGTGTTTGAAAGTCAAATTTTCTTTTCAGCTCTGATCTTTTCAATAAGAATGTTTGAAAGTCCTCTATATCATTGAATGACCACTTTTCCCCCTGAAGTATTATACTCAGTTTTGCTGGGGAGTTGATTTTTGTTTTTAATTCTAGTTCCTTTGACTTCAGGAATATCCTGTTCCAAGCTCTTCGTCCCTTAATGTAGAAACTGCCAAATCTTATGTTATCTTGATTGTATTTTCACAGTACTCAAATTGCTTCTTTTTGGCTGCTTGCAATATTTTCTCTATGACCTGAGAACTCTGGAATTTGACTACCATATTCCAATGAGTTTCTATTTTCAGATCTCTTTCAAGAGGTATTTGGTGGATTCTGTCAATATTTATTTTGCCCTCTGGTTCTAGAATATCAGGGCAGTTTTCCTTAATAATTTCATGAAAGATGATGTCTAGGTTATTTTTCTGATCATGGCTTTCAGGTACTCCCATAATTTTTAAATTGCCTCCCCTGGATCTATTTTCCAGGTTAGTTGTTTTTCCAAAGACATATTTCACATTATCTTCTATTTTTTCATTCTTTTGGTTTTGTTTGGTAATGTCTTGGTTTCTCATAAAGTCATTAACTTACATCTTCTCTGTTCTAATTTTTAAAGAACTATTTTCTTCAGTGATCTTTTGTACCTCCTTTTCCATTTGGCTAATTCTGATCTTCAAAGCATTCTTCTCCTCACTGACTTTTTGGGCCTCTTTTGCCATTTGAGTTAATCTATTTTTTAAGTTATTAATTTCTTCAGCATTTTTTTAGGTCTCCTTTAGCAAGTTGTTGACTTGATTTTCATGAATTTCTTGCATCTCTCTCATTTCTCTTCCCAATTTTTCCTCCACCTCTATTACTTGATTTTCAAAATTCTTTTTGAAGTCTTCCATGGCCTGAAATCATTGCATATTTATTTTGGAGGCTTTGCATGCAGAAGTCTTGACTTTTAGGCCGTCCTCTGAAGACCTATATTGTTCCTCCTCATCCAAAAGGATGGAAGAAAATATCTGTTCACCAAGAAAGTAATCTCTTTTCTTATTCTTTTTTCCCTTTTGGTGGCATTTTCCCAGCCAGTTACTTGACTTTTGAGTTCTTTGTCAGCGTTAAGCTCAGGGCTGAGATTCAGATCAGCTGCTCAGTTCCCCCAGGGCCTTTAGCCAGAGGTCTCTCAGGGCTGTCACTCAGGGTTGAGATTCAGATCAGCCACTCAATTTCCCCACAGGGTCTAGATGGAGAACTCCAAAAATGGAAGCTGAAGTTGTAGTGGCTGCTGCTGGGGTCCAGACCACGCTCTCCTCTCCTGGGTGACTGAGCCCTCCCACTGACCTTTGAAGCTGTCTGTGGCATTTGGTGGTTAAGCAATCTGGGAACTGCTGCTGCTGGTGGTGGTGGCTCCCTGAAGTCTGTTCAGGGTCCTGTCCCTGCAATGTCAGGCTGCGACTGCTCATCACTTCTTTTTTTATATATATATATAAATTTATTTATTTAACTTTTTACATTCATTTTCACAAGATTTTGGGTTCCAAAATTTTCTTCCCATTTGTCCCCTCCCCCCTTCTCAATACACTGAGCATTCTAATTACCCATATCACCAATCTGCCCTCTCTTC
>CM053769.1:492813375-492847712 GCA_028658325.1 Potorous gilbertii
GCGCAATCATCTGGTCCCCAAGAAAATAACCTTCTATGGTCTTATTTTTTTTCCCTTTTCTGGGCATTTTCCCAGCCATTTACTTGACTTCTGAGAGTCCTCTCCATCCCTGGCCTAGGTCCGCCCAGCTAGTGCTTGGGGTCTGAGATCCAACTGCTGCTCCCCAGCCTCAGGGCTTTCAGCGGCTGGCTGGCTGCTATTCAAGGTAAGATTAAATCAGTTTCTCAGGTGAGGACAGGGCCACCTCCCAGGCTTAGTTCCCTCAGGGGGTTTATGCAGAGACCTTCTGTAATGGAGCTCCTGCTGAGCTCCTGTCTGCTCTGGGAGCCTCTGGCCAGTTGCTGCCTCTACTGCTGCCTCCTGAAGAGGCCCGAGTCATGGAGACACCCTGCTCCCCTCTCAGCATGTCCAGACGTCTCTCTCACTGACCTGTGCATCTGTGGGTGGACCTTCGCAGCTGCTGGAGATTCTGTCCCTGAAGCCTGTTTGGATCTGCTCACTCCTCTCAGTGCCGCACGGCAGGGGCAGGGCAGGGCTCTGCTCCCGTCTGGTGCATGATGGACCTTTGTAATCGATTTTTCAGGGCTCTCCGGAACGGAAATCTCCTTCACTGTGTTGCTGCACGGCTTCCACTGTTCCAGAATTTGTTGGGAGTTCTTTTTGGAGGAAATCCATGGGCTATGGGTTCAGAGCTAGCATATGTGAGTCTTTCTACTCTGCCATCTTGGCTCCACCCCTTCCCTACCCAGATATTTAAGACATTCCACAATCTGGCTTCAACCTACCTTTTGCATTCTTGTTTGGTCCAAATTTTCTTCACAGATGTACCTGCCAGCCAAACTAGATTCCACAAGGATTGTCAAATATCATCTTGTCAGAATGTATATCCACAAATTTGTACAGGCCATACTTCTCCAGCCCTAGAATTAACTCCTTCCTCATCCCTTGTTTTCAGACTCCCTTTCTTCCTTCAAGGCTTAGATCATGGGCTCCTTCCTCTCTGATTCCTCCAACTAAAACTGCTGTCCTTCTCAAGTTTTCCCAGAATTCTTTGTCTGGAAATTGTTTGTCTTTAACACCCTTGTAAAGTATGGCATCATATTTATTCCGTGCTATCCTATCTTCCAAGTCCCCAAATGAACATAAAGTCCTCAAAGGCAATAACTGTCATTTAAAATCTTTTATCTCCAGGATTTAGCTTAGCATCTTGGAAAAAGCGAATATATAATCAATGTTATATTGAATTTCACCAGGAACTAAGGTCAAGCATGTAAGTCCATCATTTAAGGAATCAACTTTTCCTGTTTTGAAATCAGTACACTGGTGAGCATGTTATGGCACAGAATAGAGATCCATAAGGATGTGAACAGACTACAACAAAGAATCTAACAAAACAAAACCCAGGAGGAAAAAATATAAAATACTTTACTTTTGTTCAAAATATCAGCCACTCAAATATAGAAGGAGAAGAAGGAATAATTTGTATTAAAAAAAGACCTGGGTGTTTTGGGATACTTTGAACTCAATATCAGTCAAAAGAATGACATGGCACCTGAAAATAACCAATCCATCTCAGGCTGCATTTTTATTATCACTGTTAGCATTCACAATAACCAAAGCTCACACATATGGGGCACTTTAATATTTTTAAAACATTTCATACATATTAGATCCTTTGATCTTCACAACAATGCTGTCAGGTTGCTATTATTATTTCAATTTTAAAGATAATGAAATTGAGGCTTAGAAAAATTCAATGACTTCCTCAGAGTCATGCAGATAATAAGTTTCGAGCAGATAGTTCAGTGGAATAGTATCATAGAGCCTAGATTTCAAACCGAAAATGACTTTAGAAGTCATCAAGGCCAAATCCTCTTTTTTTAATTGATGATGAAATGGAGTATCACAAAGGTTAAATGACTCTCCCAGGGTCACACAGGTAACACGTGTGTGTCTGAGGAAGGATTTTAACTTAGATCTTCCCAACATCAAGCCCAGTGTTCCATGAGGTGTTCCACTAAGAGGTTAAGGCTTTGCTCTATTCATTCCTGAAAGGATTATATCTAGAATATCATGCCCAGGACAGGGAGTATTCTTCTAGGAAGGAAATTGATCATCTGAGGCACATTAACAGGAAAACAAAAATGGAGAAAATGAAGTGTCATAAAAGAATCAATACAAGAATCACAGCCTGAAAAAGGGAACCTTCTGTCACAGGAAAGAGGGAATAGACTTGCTTAGTTTGTTTGGCCGCAGGCGGGCAGAGCTGAAAGCTGGAGATGGAAACTCAGAAGAGTTTGTTTTTAATTAAGTGTAATGGAAGGAAAGCTTTCTAAACATGAAAACTCTCCAAAAGGAAAAGGAGCTGCCCTCACTGAAAGCCTTCAAACAAAGGCCCATTGGGCCCTTGTTGAGTAGGGGATTCTGGTTCCCAGATGCGTTCTACTCCATAGCCCCTGAGGTCCCTTCCAGCTTAGAGATTCTGTCATTTTACATCTGCCTATTTAGGATCAGCCTTGAACACATTTGCTGCAGCACCGTATTCCTCTTCTTTTATGACATGAACACTGCTCACAATTGTTAGTTTTCCTTCTTATATTGAATTTGTGCATTATGTTGGCATTATCCTTGCAACCTAAGATAGAACATATGGCAAATCTTCTGTTAAATTGCAATCAATGTCTTTAGAAAAGATTTTACCAAGTCCTTAAAGCCACCTTTAATGGTACCACACTAAACCATCCTAACAATGGAAAATCTGGTCCCCTTTTAAAGACCTTCAAAGGAAGTTCTACCATTTCTCTTGGCATTCTCATCCAATGCTTCACAACCCGTTCAATCAAGAACAGCTCTTAAGTCATTCCCCAAGCCTTCAGAGTGACAACCAGAAGGATCCAATAAACTATTTTGGAAGGATATAAGTTCCCTGAAGGACAGACCTTTTTTAGGATTTCTTTTCTTTCCATCTTAATGTTCTTTCCATGATTAATTTTGCCATTGTATCTGCAACCTTTTGGACACAGTAGATGTTCAATAAATGCTTACTGAATTGAGTGACTAAGTAGGTAAGTGCTTGAAGCACAGAAATGGCTATAGTTTGTCCAGCCTCACAAACTAGTCACATGTCAGAAGTAGCATTTAAACCCAGATCTTCCTACTTTCAAGCCCACTCCTCTAATCACTAATGTATGTTGCCTCTTAGAAACATATCATATGTAGAAAAGAAGGACTGCCTCTTAATTATGTGATAGAAGGGAGATGATGAGGGAAAGACCTTACATGTATGTTTAGACAGTTACCTGTTATTTCCATCTCAGGCACATCTTAAGATTAAATCCACTTTTCCCACTTTTTACCCACTATTCCCATCCCATGGGTTTTGACTCCAATGGACACAGACAGGCCATTCAAGATATCCCAGTCACTTTTCCTGATAAACAAATCCTCCTGTCCCTAGAGATAGGAAACAGTTGCAAAGAAAGATTTGCCTTTTGGATTACCTTCTACAGTGACCCCCTAGGGTATTATGTAGCACCATGCATCACATAATGTCATATAGTCAAGGCAAGGGAGAGGGCTTAGGATAGGATTCTATTTTAAAAAAGAATAAAAAGAAAAGATAAAGATTAAAGGTGAATGCTGAAGAAGAATGGCTAGGGGTTTTTTTAAGTTTTATAGCTGCCTTCCCTTCCTCTTCCCAGCAACGGACCCTTCCTTTTTAATAACAGAGTCTATAAGGGGGTATAATGCTTAGCATACTGGACATAGCAAAAATTGAGTTCAAATCTGGCCTCAGACAGTAACTGTGTGAACCTGGGCAAGTCACATAGACTGTCTGCTTCAGTTTCATCATCTCTGAAACAGGGACAATGATAGCATCCCAGGATTGTTGTGAGAATCAAATAAGAGAATATTTGAAAAGTGTTATCCTTAGATAAAAGTCAAGCAAAACCAGCCAACACAGTTATAACAATTATGTCTCATAGTTTACCAGGACCATAGATTTGGAGCTGAAAAAGGAGCTTAGAGGTCATTAAGTCTAGCACCCTCATTTTACAGGTGAGGAAACTAAGGTCTGGAGTCCATACTTAGCCATATTCTAGCTTATTCAGGGTCACAGAGTTAATGAGTGAAGCATGATCCAAACCTTTATCATCCTAATTTTAAGTATCCCCTCTACCACATTGTATATAAAATTCTGCATCCAGAGTCATTAACCTTTCTGACAAAAAAAATACATTATTTCCTCTGTTCTCAGGAACCAAAATCAGTCACTACATTTCATCTGAATACAGAAGCTTTTTAAGGTTTTTTTCTTTCTATCCCTGAGTCTGTTTTCTTTACTCTACATCAGGTCATACAGGTCTTGCTGGGTTTCTCTGATCTCTTATTCATCGTTTCTCAAAGGACAATAATGTCCCACTCTATGCCACAATTTGTTTAGCCAAGTGCAAGGCTAGGAAATCTTAGTGGAACAAATTCATTAGGATGGGGAAAAGGTAAGGAGACTACCCAGGAGAGTCCTCTATTTTTAAAAAGAAAAATATAAAGACTAAAGGAAGGTGGGGAGAGAGAATTCTTAAGTTTTTTTAAGTTTTATAGTTTAACTATGAATGACTCAGCTATTCTGATCAAGGCCTTATGATGAAAAATGTTATCTACTTCCAGAGAAAGAACTGAGTTTAGATTAAAACATAATTTTTTTGTCTTTTTTCCTTGTTTTTTTTACAACATGGTTAATATGGAAATATGGTTTGCATGATTTCACATGTACAGTTGATATCGTATTTCTTGTCTTCCTAATGGACAACAGGAGGGACAGAGAGAATTAAAGACTCAAAAAAACAAAATTTTAATGAATGTTAAATGCCTATCAATTGGGGAATGACTGAACAAGTTGTGACGTATGACTGTAATGGATTACTACTGTGCTATAAGAAATGATGAACAGGCTGATTTCACAGAAACCTTGAAAGACTTACACAAACTGAGGTGAAGTGAAGTGAGCAGAACCAGAACATTGTACACACTAATAGAAATGCTATACAGTGATCAACTGTGAATGATTTAGCTATTCTCAACAATACAGTGATCCAAGATGATTCTAAAGGACTCAGTATGAAAAATGGCATAGACAACCAGAGAAAAACTGAGGGAATCTGAATACAGATTCAAGCATACTATTTTTCACTCTGTGTGTGTGTGTGTGTGTGTGTGTATGTGTGTGTGTTTTACCTCTAAGGGCTGTATCTTCTTTCATATCATGACTAATATGGAAATGTGTTTTACATGATTAAACATGTATAATCTGTATCAAATTGCTTGTCTCAGGGAGAGGGAAGGTGAGGAAGAGAGGGAGAAAATTTGGAACTCAAAAGAATTTTTTTTAATGTTAAAAATTGTCCTTACATGTAATTGGGGGAAAATACAATACTATTTTTAAAAAGAATATTTTAAATGAATGTTAAAATAAATAAAAATAAAATAACCAATAAAATATATTTCCTTTCCAAAAAAAAAAAGTTTTTTCCTTCCCTTTTTATTATTCCACAGTCACTGCTGAATATATAGTTGCTCTTCTCTACAACTAACAATTCCTTTGTAATAACAGCAGCAGCTAGTGGTGCAGTGGAGGGGAGGGGAAAAGAGGATGGAGATGGGGATATTTTGTTGAAACAGGTTACTGCTTGATTGTGAGTATAGTTATGTGGGGAGAGGGAGTGACCTGTTACAAGGTAACTGAGTAGGAAGAAGTACCCAGGGGAGCAGTATTATGACAGTGGAATTTGGGAGGGGGTAGCAAAAATAAGTCCAAGATAATCAAACCATATCGAAGTTTTAAAGTACATTTTTTTCTCAAATCTGTGATGTAATAGTTGGAGATAGAAAGGAATCGAAAGAACAAAATTGTCTCTACTAAGGCAGATAGACAACTGCCCTGCCACTTGCAGCCTGAAAGTTAAGTGGGAGACTGACAACTAGTATACATGGGGCCTAGGACCTGAATCCTGACCTTTCTGATGCCTGGGGCTGCTCCCTGCCCACTACATCATGCTGCTTCTCTACAGGAAGCCCATGGGGAAAATAGCCAAGAAGCTCCTTTGAGAACTTGACAGGTTTTAGCAGAAACTCAAATTCCTACTTCACCAAAACAAAACAAACAAAAACAAAACAGTAGAGTTCCCCCTCTTTTCTTCCAAAGGGAACCTGTTACTTACCATCGTTTCTTAGAAGCATTGCTCTTCCAAAGGGTTGTTACTCCCCAGAGCATCCACGTCAGGCCTACGCACATGATAAATTTTATTACAACAGTCAAGAGAAAATAGAACACAAAAAAATGACAAACAACGACTGTATAAATAGAGGCTAATTGCCAACTGGAAAGAATGGTACAGTATGAATTATTTTATGTATTTTGTATTAGATATTCGCTCTCATGTAAATAACCCTGCCCTATACCTGTACCAGAATCACAAGTTGGATCAAAGTGATGTTCCCATGTGGTCCAGGATTCTGGCTCTGACAATGCTATGGAGGGATGTTTGTAAGAACATGGCCATCCTCTGTGGTATGATCTTCAACATGGTATGGGGCTTCTCTTCAAATGTTCCAAACTTTTCCATAATAATTCAGCATTCATTCCAAAGGAAAAATTCCCTAGATGCAGTTCCCCATCTTCTGCCTTAAAGATTTTGCACAAGGACCCTCTTTCCTACCACCAAAGACTGAAATGGTCTCCCTCCTCACCTAAACCTATGGAAATCCCTCCTTCCTTTCAAAGTTCTTCACTCTCCCTTCCTTCTAGAAGTCTTTGTAGATTCTTTCTTATGTTAGTCATTGTGCAGTTCTTTTGCATGTCCAGGATTCAGACAGATAACGCTTTCCTCTTCCCATTATTGTACAGTGTCTACCATGGTGCCTGTCATGTGGTGACCACTACCTGAGTGTCACCTGTTGTTATTGAATTACTTTAAGGTTCTAAAATGAGTGAACTTTTATGTAAAGCAGTGCGGAAATATGCTCAGTTGAATTATTGTCATCCAAATTATAAGAAGTCTTACTTCATGTTTTACAATACATGAGATTATGTAGAGAGACAACTTCCCTTCACATTATGCATTTGCCAGTCCAGGTTTGTTTTTTTTAAGAAACTGAGTTGATTATTAAATGAGGTATTTATTCTTTAAAGTGGTTAATAGGAGAGAGAATTCTAGGAAGATGGGGGAGTAGGTCAAAAGTCCAAAGCTCCCAAGACTTCCTCCCATAAAGAGAAGAAATATCACCTCAGGGCAAATATTGAAGGATAAAAACAAATAAGAGTAGGGGCAGAATAGTGGTCCTCTTGAGACAGTCCTCAAAGATCTGAAGAAAAGTTCCAGGATGAGGTTTGGTCCACATGAAGAGAAAACATTTCCAGGATAGGTCCTAAGTTCACTTAAACAACAAACAGTAAGCCCTGGGGTTAACTGGGTTGGGAGGCTGCCTTGGCCTCAGCAGGAACTTTTACTCCTGGGACAGGGAGGGGTATTGGGTGTCTGAGTCAGGGAAGATGGAGGGAATCTCTGCTGACAGGGAATGCCAGACCCAGCTGTGTTTCAGAGATATAGTAGGGGCAAGAAGGAACCAGCCCACGTTCAATGAGTACAGAAGTAATGGGAAGGGAACACCACTGGCTATGGGTAGTGTCTTACAAAAAGCTAAAGATCTTGGCTCCAGTTCCAGGCCAGAGGGAAGAACTGAAGAGCATCTGAGGTCAGAGGCTCCATCTCCCATACTCCAGGACTAGAAATGATTATAAAACTAAACTACTACAAATTTTTAAAAATTCATAGCAAAGGAGAAAGAATCCAATCATAGAGAGTTACTGTGAGAATAGAGAAGACTGGGGTTCATCTTCAAAGAAGGATACTTCAGAGAAGGATACTGAAGCAAAGAAACCCTCTTTTGCCACAAAGAGTAACATCAGTCACCTGCTCAAAAAATCATAACCGGAACACTGTAGACAGTAACAGCAACATTGTGTATTGTCTAACTGATAGGTTTGTCTCTTCTTAGCAATTCAAGGATCTAAGACAATTCTCAAAGTCTCATGATGGAAAAAGATATCCACATCCAGTAAAAGAACTATGGGGTCTGAATACAGATCAAAGTATACTATTTGCTCTCTCAATTTTTGTTTCTTCTTTCTTGTGGTTCCTCTCATTGGTTCTAGTTCTTCTTCACAACAATGACTAATGTAAAAATATGTTTAATATGAATGTATATGTAAAGCCTATATCAGATTGCACACCATCTTGAGGTGGGGGGAGGGGAAAAAATTTGGAACTCAAAATTTTATGGAAGTGAATGCTGAAAACTAAAAATAAATTAAGCTTTTTTAAAAGCGATGTATAACACTAAAAAGAATTCATAGAAAAACTTTTAGAAAGACAAACTCAAATGAGAGAGATTGAGGGAAAACTAAAAAAAAATAATAAAAACAATCCAAAAAAACAAGAAAATTTTGAAAAGGAAGTAAACCAATTAGAAATAGAAATCCAGAATCTTAAGGAAGAAAACAACTCTTTGAAAATTAGAATTGGGTAAAGGGAAGCATGAAGTTATAAGAGATCAAGAAATAATAAAAACAAATAGATGTGTGTATATATATATATATATATATATATATATATATATATATATATGTATGTATATATATAAAATATGTGTATGTATGTTGATATATATACATAATGAAAAATGAAAGCGAATTGAAACATCTCATAAAAAACAAAACAACTGAACTGCAGAATGGATCAAGATGACAAAACATAAGAATAATCAGACTGTCTGAAAGCTATGATCAAAACAAGAATACTGATGCAATAATACAAGAAATATTTAAAGAATGTCCTAAAGAATTAGAACAAGAGGGGAAAATAGAAAAAAAAAAACACCAATCACTATCTGAAAGAGAGCCTAAGAGGAAAACCTATAGAAATGTTATAATCAAATTCTGAACCCAGCTCAAGGATAAAATATTATAAGTGACAAGAAAAAAAGAATTTAAAAGACATCGTCACAGTTAGAATCACACAAGACTTAGCAGTGATGACGCTAAAACACCACAGGTCTTAGAATGCTATATATTGAAGAGCAAAGGAAGTATGGTTCCAGTCAAAAATATCATACCCAGTAAAATTAAGCATAATCCTGAGTGAAAAAAAAAGTGGACATTTAATGAACTGTCAGACTTTCAGAGCTTTGTTTAAAAAAAACAGGCTGAACTTAATAGAAGATTTGACATACAAGAGCCAAGAGAAGTATAAGCTGCGTACCAAAGACTAAATATAAAGGACTCAATAAGGATAGACAACTTTTTATGTAAAATATATGGCCAAGGTTATTAGTAATTGTGTAGTTCATAAGGAAGATTGGGGCAGACTTGAGTATAATACGTCTTTAAAAAGTTAAACCATTTAGGACCAGCTAAAAAGAGTAATTATTTTATGCAAATGAGCTATAGGAGGAAGAATTGACACAGAAGGATTAGATGGGGGAAGTGGACTATTAGGTCTGGAAACCTACTTTCATGAGGAATGGATTTAAGAGGGAACAATATACATATATCTAGAAGAGCATAAAAGTCTTCTAATTTCAGAAAGAAACAAAACACTTAGGGGATAGGGAGTGGGGGAAAATAAAGGGATTCTTTAGAGGGGAGGGTGAGGGAATAGATTAAAGGAGGATATAGAAGGGTATTTGGAATGGGAATGGGAGGACAAGGGAAGGAGTGGAGGGTGAGGGAATAGGTCAAGGGACATATAGAAAGGTGTTTAGTTTTATGGAAATGGGAGGATAAGGAAAGGATGGGGGGTAGGTTAAATAATAGGAGGGTAAAGTAGTGGGTAGAAGTAAAGTAGAGGAGTTAGGAGGGATAGGAAATGAGATATACAAACATAAAAACAAAGATCAAAAGTAGAATTTGTTAGGGAAAGTATATATATATTTGTATGTATATGAGTATGTATGTGTGTATATGTATTTAAGTCTATATATGTGTATAAGTCTATATATGTATGTATATAAATATGAGTGTATTTGTGTGTGTTTGTATGTGTATGTGTATCTATATAAAAATGTATCTTTGCTTAATTGTAGTCTTCTGAGGGGCGGGGAGGATGGCGCAGAAACAACAAAGTAAAAAGTGCACAGCACAGAACCAAAGGAAACTGATAAGGAAGCAAAGAAAATATGGATAATTCTCAACACAGTGCATAATATTTATGATATAGGCTTTCTTGAATGGAAATTTATTGTTATATATTTTGAATTCTCCTTACATTCTGCTAAGCATGACATGCTTTTTTTTCTTTTCTTATTTTGTAGTTGCTTCAATATTTTAAGTTTTTAATAGGTTTGCTTTTCTTTTCTTACTGTGTATTTAAGTTTCAGTAATGAAAAATAAACAAAAATAAATTTTAAAAAGAAAAATAATGGGTTTTTAAATGATTAATAACAATAACCCATTAAAAGGATACAAATTATTTTCTAATCATTCAAGGTCGTGAGATCTTATTAGACCTGCTGCTGAAGTAAAATTGAAATCTAAGAAACTAAACCATAGTGGGAAAGCTTATAAAAAAATATTTTATGTTTTATTTGGGAAGCTCTTTACCTAATACTTCTGACAATTATTGTGCCTGACATCTTTAAGCCTACCTAGTAACAACAGGGCAGCTAGATGGCACAATGAATACAGTGAGTAAGATGTATACAGAAGTAAGAAGTAAGAAAGACTCACCTTCCTAAATTCAAATCTGGCCTCAGACAGTGTGACTCTGGGCAAGTCATTTAATTCTGTTTGCCTCCATTTACTCATCTGTAAAATGAACTGGAAATGATCAACAAAGAGTTGGATATGACTGAAAAAAATATATCAACAACAAACAAACAACAGACTTTTTATCTGAAGATTTTATTTTCCCCTTAGGAGTTAAGCAATATATTTATCAATTTAGGTGACTTTTATGAATTTATTCAAGACCTGAAAATATGATAACAATAGCCAAGCCCTAAGTTGTAATTAGTAAAATTTTACTGTTTGAGGAAAAGTCTCTTGGGACTTTAATCTGCTACTATTCTAAATTTTAATTTCAGGTATAAGTGTCTGACTTCTCATAAGACCATTAATCCATCATTCAAGGGAAATTCCAAGTGCTTCTGCAGTCTTCGGCCTGTGGATATTTGTCTCTGGGAAAGTTGAGGGAATTACCTTGTAAAGGTGAAGATGGGAACCTCTTGACTTAGCTTCCCTAACCTAGTAAAGGAGACATTTTCCCACCTAGGTATTTCTGAGCCTGGCTGTATATGATATTCTGTGGCTCTCAATGAGCCTTTATTTGTGATTGGATGTTGACTATGACTCATACCTGAAATAAAAAAAAACTAAGCACTGACACCATTGTGTTCCTTTATCTTCATATAACAAATTCTACTGATAGGGGCAAGTGTATAAAGGTGCCTCATTTTTTTATTGTAATAAAAACATAAGAGATAAACTCTATTGGTGACTTTTGACCAAATAATATATGATAAGGAGCCTGTTCCTGTCCAGCTACCACAATATGCAGATAGAGAAGACATGAGAGTCTAAGAGAATTAACATTTTTTGTTATAGTCACCTAGCACCAGTAAAAATCAAACTTCTCATGACTGGCCTCATGAAATGTTGAGCCCTGTGATAGAAAGCAATAGCTTTCCATTGCTTCATCACTAATTTAATTCCAATGGATGCTGAGCATGGTTGATCATATCAATTTGGTTTATAGATGGTGGTTCACTAGAGATGAATCTCCATGGAATCAAAGTGGGGAATGTAAAATTGAAATTTTGATACCCTAATTTATATTGCACTATTTATTAATTATTGATTGTGAATTGCTTCTAATCAGTGCACCAATATTTATGGATCAGATCTGGACTTGATTGTATAGCTTCAATGGTAGAGTTTCTAAGTTAACTTTCCTATTCCTATGGGTTATAGCCTGACCACAAAGATTCAACTATCTATAAGTTTTTGAAAGAAAGAAGGGGCAAAAGAAAGAGAGATGATCTGGTGATAATATGTTTGTCCATCATGAGCCATGGGTTCTAGAAATCCCCTCTCTCAGTCAAGCTGATGTAAGCCCACTCACCCTCCATCTTTGTGTTAATCTAATCACTGTCTTAGTTTTCATCACTGGATTATGTTTTGCACCTTATGTGGCCAACTGTATAAAAGAGTTGTTCCGCCTGTTAGAGGGGACACTGTCTACTGAGGAGCCTTGGATTCCATTTACTGGCAATTGCTAACCTTGCTAATAAGTTGGGTATGTTTGTGCCTCAGTTCTCTTAATTGCATATTTTATATAGACAGCAGGTTATCACTTTCTTTGCAATTCATAGTTGAAGAGAATTGCTTAGGGCACTGAGAAGTTAAACGGACTTGTTGAGAATAGAAATCCAGGCTCTGGGCCCATGTCTCTATGCACCTCAATTGTCTCTCTAACTCTAAATAATATCCCACATTTATACACCTTTTCTGGTTTACAAAGTACTTTCCTTACAATTCATAAGAGAAATAGTGCAAGTATTATAAAGCTTATTTACAGATAGGGAAACTGAGGTTCAGATCAGTGACCTGCCTAAGGTCTGCCAGTCAATGAGTAGCAGAGCTAGAATTTAAACTCTCCATTTTCTTCTCCAGTCATCTTTCCAGTAGGGTACAGTGCCTCCCTCTTAGACCCCTGACAAGTTCCTCTGACCCACAGTGATCTGTTTCTCCTCTGAATTCACTTATACTCTCCCCTAAGTTCTCACAAGTGGGTAGGAATTAATCTTCCCCACAAATTCATATGTACTGGTAGGCTAGTTAACATTCAACAACCAGATCTATCACAAAAAAATATTCCCAGGACATACTTTTAATTAATCTTTATCATTAACATTTTCTCCATTGCTTTTTTAAGTCTAAGCAATCAATAAACCTATCCATCAGCCATGATTTTTAGCATTTGTTGAGTCATAAATTCTTGTACTGAAAATTTAACTACCAATTCTCACCAGCTGCTTTGAGCTCTAGCCCAGCCCTGGTACGCCTCTTTAAGGAAAGGCATCTTGTCTTAGTCAGTCTTTGTCCTTCCCATGAAACCCTGCACATAATGGAGCATGAGACATTTGAGGACAAAGATGCTCCCCCTTGTTTAAAGGCAAATAAAAGCTCAGAAGCAGCCTGACAGAGAGGAAAGGGTGACAGTTTTGGCCCCAGAGAACCTATATCCCATTTCCATTTCTGATTCTTGCTATCTGTGTGAACTTGGGCAAGTCATTCACTTCTCAGAACCTCAGTTTCTTTATGCACAAAATGGGGACAATAATATTTGCACCCCTCTCATGGGGTTGTCATAAGGAAAGCCTTGTCAGGCATTAAGGGCAGATCATAAGCAGGAATTCTTAGATGGAACAAATTCAGCTGAAAGTGTGACATCTCTTGTGCAGAGTCATCTGCTCTGGTCTGACATGATCATACTAGGAGACAGGGCAACCAAGCTCCTAAAGAGCTGATCCTGCATTCCTGCAGCATGGTGGATGACCCCTGAGCCCCCTCCCAGTCCCTGGAAGGAAGGGAAGCAGCAGGCAAAGGATGGGGAGGAAGATGGAGCAGAAGAAGGGCAGGAGGATATGATGGTACCATGTGATGTGATTTGGACTACTGCATAGGCCCACATCACCCCATAGCAGGAATCTAGGGCAAAGCCCAGACTTCCCAACCCTACTAACAGCTCCAGAGGCAATGTGAAATAGTGGATGAAGAGTCAGCCTTAGAGTCATAAAGACCTGGGTTCAGCTCCTGCCTCAGTTATATAGACTGGCTGCATGAGGCTCTGGTCATTAGGTAGCTCTTTTAAGACCATAAAGGTGCATGGACTTATATTGATTAAAAAAAAAAGAATATCCTCATTCAGCGAGGTCCCTATATCAATGAAATCATGGGACTAATTCCAATGTGATGGTAGTGGGGGGGGATGGTAATAGCTGTTGTAGTGGTAGTAGGAAAAATAATGATGATTGCTAACATTTATAAAGCCCTTTAAAGCTTGCAAAATACTTTGCATAAATAATATTATTTTAGACTGTTTCCTAGTAGGACAATTCGTTAAGAGGAGGACTCAGTGGCAATGGGACCAGGACAGGAAGTTCCTATATCACAAAGAGGCCCAGAGGTGGCATTTGTTGGACCACCACAGTTGGGTTCTCTGGACAGCAGGTGGTAAGTGGGCACTTCAGAGAGGGAGGAGGCAGAGATAAGTGCCATTTGGGCTACAGGTTACCCTGGGACTGACCCTGCCTGTGACCCCTTTAACTGGAAAGATTTCATCTTATCTGCCTGTAACCTCTACAAGACGATGCCTTAGCTTTATTTAGGAAGCCATTGGAGATAGATGTAAATGCCTCCAACACAGGAGCATCAGAGAGTTTCCAGGGCCCTCTGTGGGGGCTTTGCATCCCTGCCTGCCCTTTTTTTCTCCCCCCCCCCACAGAAATGGCACTGCAGAGATGCACTCCCTCCTTCCTTGGATCTTTACTACAGCAAAGCCAGCCTAGAATGTCTTTCGCAGCTGATGATCAGAAATTTGACTCCATTCCCCACCCTCAAAGAGCTTTTGTAGAACTATGTCCAAGGGAGAAAATAATAGCTAATATTTATAAAGCATTTTAAGGTTGATAAAGCACTTTACCTGGGATATCTCATTAGATCCTCATAACCTTATAAGGCAGGCACTATTATTACGCTGATTGATAGATGAGGAAACTGAAATTTTTAAAAGTCACAAAAGTTAAATGATTTGCCTAGAGTTATATAGCTAATAACTGTCTGAGGCAGAATTTGAACTCAGGTCTTCCTGTCTAAACGATTCAGTGCGCCATCTTGCTGCCTGAAATGCACTCACTAGGAAAGCCTGCATCTGTACCTGTTGATTGCAAAATTTTGCACTTTAGAGTCCAATGGCCCTGACCAATTCCCCTTGGGCTATGTTTCTTCCGGGGTCAGTGTTTTAGATTCTGGAGATGGCCCTTCCATTTGGTATCCCTAGAGCAGCAGAGTTCCTATGGAAGTTCTAACTGTTCTAGCTGTCAAGAAACCAGAGGGTCTAGAGGATGATTCAGAATCTTCTTCTCCTTAAGGCCCAGATGCCAACCACCAGACAGAGCTGGACTCAGCTCATGGAATAGATTCATGTCCGAGAGAATGTTCTGAGGCCTCCCCTGGGTCTTACAGGAGAGCAGGTAGCTAAGGAGGTCCCAGGATGCTCAGTCTTCCTCTCTCCGGGCTCAAGAGAAGCTTTTCTTTTAGTGTCTCATGTGGAAGTGGCTTTTCTTCTTGATCATTCCTTTTACTTGCCTCAGCTCTTCTAGCTTTTCTTGAAGCAAAGTCACCAGAAATGAAAAACATCATAAGAACATGAAAGAATAATTCTGTTTGGTTTCAAATCAGTCAATCAGTCCATTAGCATTTAGTAATCAGCTCTATGTGTCAGGCATTGTGCTAAGTGTTGGGGATAAGAAGAAAGGTGAAAACCAGTCCTTGCCTACAAGGTACCTCACAATATAAGGGAGAAGACAATATGCAAACAACTATATACAAACAGGACACATACAGGGTGAAGTGGAGAGACCCCAGAGGGGAGGCCCTAGAAGTTAGGGGTACTGGGAAAAGCTTCCTACAAAAGATGGGATTTGAACTGAGTCTTGCATGAAGCCAGGGCAGATAAGCAGTGGAGTGGAGCAAGGGAGGCAGCCAGTACAAAGCGATCAAGTCTGGACGTAGAGGGTCCTATGGGAAGAGCAGCAATGAGGCCAGGCTGCCTGACTGTAGACGGCATGGAGGACACAGGACAGGCAGGCACGGGCCAGGCTTTCAAGGTCAACCTGAGTATTTTAAGCTCAGCATCTGTTGACGATCATGGCTGCAGTGGAAAACTGGGTCAATATCTGCCGCATCAGGATCGACAATGACTTCAAGCTTCCTTTCCTGGGTTTCAACTAAATTCGGATTAAATCACACTATGATGGGCAGGTACCAAGAACAAAAAATCACAATTCAGGCAGTTTATTACTCGCAGTCATGTAAGTGTGTGTGGCTCCTTACCCTTCAGTCCTATATACATACATACATACATACATATATATATATATATATATATATATATATATATATATATATATATATATATATATATATATGTGTGTGTCTCAAGGGCTTGGGTAGTCCATCCCCATCAAGATCGCACATTTCCTGGGTCACTGACTTTATAAGTGATTGTTGTTTCTGGGCTAATTCACAGGGAGTGCAGAGTAATCATTCGGCAGGTGGTCTGGACTGACAACTACCTGCTCAATCACAAGAACATTGTGACTAGGAAAGTTTGCTAACCCGACACACCTAGATTAGATGAAGTTTGCTAAGCTCACATTCCTAACTCTAAATGTAACCAACCAAGGCAATTGTTGGGAACATAGGAACTTCCCAGGCCAATCAGTGGTCAGACAGGCAGGTCAATCACTAGTCAAACATGGAGTCCCTTTTGCCATCTAGGGTTCATTAATAGGTCAAACCTCACAGTATTTCTTGAGATATGCAGGGTAAGGGGACATAAACCCATGTCACATGAGGACACTGAAGGAGTTGGTGGTATTTAATCTGAAGGAGAAGGGAGGACTTGACAGATCTTCATGTATTTGAATGTGGTACCAAATGAAAGAGGGATTAGCCTTTTTCTGATTAGCCCCAGATGCTAGAACTAAGAGCAGTGAACAGAAGGTACGGAGAGACACAGTTAGTTTCAATGAAGGAAAATTTTCTAATACTTAGAGCTGTCCCAATGTGGAATGGACTATCTGGAGAGGGAGTGAGCTCCCTCTCATCCTCTATCTAGAGGATATTTAGAGCATATTCCTACTTAGGGACAGATAGGACAAGATGGATTCTGAGGTCCCTTCCAATTTGGGGATTTTGAGCACTCTCCAAGTTTTGTGACTTGTTTTAAGTCAGACTTTCTGAAAAATGAGCAGGAAGGAAACTTTTTCCATTAATTCATCATGGAAGTTGATTTTTTTTCTTTTTAACCTGAAAGTAAATGAATCATTTCAGAGACACCATTTTAGACTGTTCCAGTTTGTTAAATGTATGACTTTTAACCCACAAGTGAGATACCTTTCTATCTAATGATTCCAGGCCTCACTTCCTGGGAGCTTTAATCTTAAGGTCATGGTTTCATGAGAACAGCCAGTTCCCTTGGTGTGCTAAGCAGAGGCACTCACACTCACCAAATTTCTGACTCAATTCATTCACTCAGCAAATATTTATTGAGTACCTATATGGATGTTTTTTCATTAGGCAAGCTGTCCTGACGTTGGATCCTCAGACCCCCTACTACCCATCAGTCACAAAAAGAGTTCTTAACCATGTTCCAAGAGAGTCTTTCCTATTATCTATTATAGTTAATACTTACAGAACCATGACTAAAATGGAAGAGTTTACTGGCTGGGAAAGACAGGTGTATTAAGCCACTTTTGGGGAAGTCAACATTCTAGAAAGAAATTTGGAATGATAATAAAAAGAATAAAAAATATGTCCACATTTTGACTCCAACCTTGACAAAATCAAGGTTGGGTGTCAAAGATAGAAAGCAAGCTTCCCTTTGTCCAAAATTTTCATAACATCACTTTTTAGGAGGCATCTAGACGGCCCAGTGAATAGAATACTGAACCTGTAGTCAAAAAGACCTGAATTCAAATCCACCCCCTAACATTTACTAGGAATGTGACTCTGGTCAAATCCCTGAACCAGCATTTGCCTCAGCTTTCTCAGTAGTCACTGTGTTAATAGTACCTACCTCCTATGGTTGTTGTGAGAGTCAAAAGAAATAACATTTGTAAAACATGCTTAGCGCAGTACCTTGGCACATCCTAGATGTTACATAAATGCTAGCTAGTATTTTGTGGTAGCAAGTAACTGGAAATAAATTACATGCCCATTGATTTGGGAGGGGCTTTACACTAATGGTGGTACATGAAAATGATGAATATAAAGAATTTTAGAGAAGTATGAGAAGACCTATATGAATTGATGCAGAGTAAAGAAGGCAGAAGGAAAACAACATACAGAGAAAACAATACTACAACAATGGAAATGGAAAGAATTTTTAAAAATGAAAGTGAATGTCATGTAATTATAAAGAACAAGGTTAGCTTTAAAGAAGCATATTCTTCCTTTCCCTGTCAAAGTGGGTGACTAGGGATATGGAAAATTACATACACTGTCAGACATGTAAGTCATTTTTGCTGAAATGATCTTTCACTTTTTTTTGTAAAATTTCTTCTTAAACGGGATTATTTCCAGAAAGAAGAGAGATTTATTTGAAAATGAAAATGAGATAAAATTAAAAGATTTCAACAAATATTTTAATGCCATATCAAAGAAAAAAGAAAACTACTTTGCTCTATTTCTTTTTGGTAGATGAAGAGCAGACAAGATCTACCACCATGGAGGCTGTGTCATGTCACCTTTCTCCAAGAGAATGATTGGACTAGAGTTATAGCTACTTGTCACCCCTCAAATATCTATAGACTACAGATATGATTTGGGGAGTTCAGAATGAAAGCTACTCCCTGATTGCTCTAAAAGGAGAAAAGTAGCCCTTAGTTTGCATTCATCTGCTTAGTTAGCCCTTCTCACCAAATAGTGGTTATACATAAGACCAAAAGAGATAGCAAGTAGACCCACTTACCCAAGGAAAACAACAAACAAAAATACAGATTAGAATATGCCAGGAAATATACAAGAGTCAATGAGTGCAAGAGCTTACCTTGATAAAGGTAAATACTAGGCTGATGAGATCTGTAGATGGCACAATGCTATGAGAGAATGCTGACCCTCAGTGGATGACAATCAGGACTCAAAAAAATCTTGACAGGCAAGAATATTGGGGTGAATCCAATAAGATGGCATTTCATAGAGATAAATGTAAAGTCTTATATGTGGGTCCAAAAAAGTCACACACATGTGTATACAAGCATACAATGAGGAAAGCATGGTTAGACCAAGGTTGCTCTGACAAAGATCTGGGGTCAGAAAGGTGGTGTGGGAGCCAAAAACACTCATGAAGTGTTGGGAGGTATTAGAAGGAGCATTATTTCCAGGAAGAGGGAGGCAAGAGTCACCCTGGATTCTGTATTGGCAGAACTCATATGCTATGATGGTAACTTCTGTGTTAACTTCTGAGCACCACTGTTTAAGAAGAGCAGGAGAGTCCAGAGGCCGTAACTAAGATGGTGAAGAGCCTTGAGTTCAGGACATATGACCAGCAGTTGAAGGAACTAGGGATGCTTAGAATCAAGAAGACTCAGGGGCCCCATGATAGCTGATTTCAAGTGTGTATGAGTGGAATTAGACTTGGCCCTGTAGAATCAAGAGTAGAGGGTGAAGGTGCAAAGAAGCACTTCAGGCTGAATGTCAGGAAAACTCCCTAATAATCAGAGCTGTCCAGAAGTAGAAGAGGCTGCCTAGAGAGGTGGCGCAGTCTTCCTCCTTGGAGGTCATCAAGGAGAGGCTGGATACCCACTTGTTGGATTTGTTAAGTGGGAATCCCTTCCTTTCTGTGGGAGACTAGCTGGCTCCTGAAGTCACTTCCAATTTACATAGAATTCTCTGATTCTTCACTTACACAGCCACCATCCCAGTTTGGATTCTGGTTACCTCTCACCTATTGTAATATGACCTCCTAATTGGTCTCCTTGCTTCTAATCTATCCATCTACTCAGATCTCCACGTTGCTGCCCAGAATAGTCCTAATGATGGGATACAAGCCCAAGCCAAGATATTTGTCCCTTAGACCAGAAGGGTTTGGTCCCATTTGGCTGAAGGGCCCCCTCAAAGCCTGGCTTTGGGGCTCCTTGGATTCCCCTTATTTGATTTAGAATTCTTTTGATATTTCCCTCTTTGATCCTATTACCCACTACTTTTTAGCATTCTCCTGAGGTCCAAGTCACCCAGCCAAGATTGTGGATTTGCTAAACTACCTGCCACTCCCATTCAGGATCCTCCCTGGATTCGATCTACATTCCAGGATGACCTCCACTATCAAGATCATCCCTAGGATCCCAGGCTACTTGGCAACACTTAGATTCTTCCCTCAGTTCTTTTCTATATTTAAGTTCCGTCTCACCTCTATGAAGGTGCTCAAGTTTAATCCGGCACAGACTCTGTCTAACTGAGATTCTATTTGGCCCACTTGTCAATACAAGCGTTACAGTTAGTCTCCTTAAGTCAACCCAGTATGTTGAAAACCTTTGTTTTTCTTTGGCTTTAAGAAGGCTTGTGTCGAATTTATTCCAGCAGGATCTGGCATGTCAGTATTTTTAGATCTCCACCATCTCAAACCTCAACATTTCTAGGAGACTTTCCCTGTTCAGAAACCTTCAATGGCAGGATCTGGCATGTCAGTATTTTTAGATCTCCACCATCTCAAACCTCAACATTTCTAGGAGACTTTCCCTGTTCAGAAACCTTCAATGAGCCTCCCTTGCCTAGGATTAAAAGAAACTCCTCAGTCTGGCATGTTAGGCTCTCCAAATTCTACCACTTTTTTAGAGCCTGCCACACAGCTGGCTCCCATGGCATGGCCTTCCACAACTCAAGATCATCTCCATGCAGAGATGTGCTAGGGAATGTTTAACAACCAGCTGGGGAGGAGGGGCAAGTACAAGAGACTTTTACATTTACTCTGTATTATTAACATTTTCTCCATCTCTTTCTTAAATCTAGATAATCAACAAAACAATAAATCCAATCCTGCTTTGTGCTTTTTGCTGATTTCCAAGGTATTCACACTGAAAATTTAATAATTGGCTCTTAGGAACTGTTCAAGAAGTCTCTAGCACACTTTTACCTCCATATGCCTATGAGGCAGTAGAGTTGGATTTCTATAAAGTTCCTCCCTTAATCAGCAATAATTCAGTAAATCTTGTGGGTGGATCTAGGTAGCACTGTGTTAGATAGAATGTGGGGTGGGGGATAGGGACTAATTTCATTGGGATAGGAAGCTCTCAGGAAAGGAAACTCCCTCTCCCAATGCAGCTAAGCCCCTTCTTTACTATACATATTCTTGGGACATATGGGGTGCTCAGGGAGGACTAGTACCTCTGATGTACGGGTGATGTATCAGTAAGCACCCCAACATACACAGCGGGGGCCTGCTATCACAGGTTCTTTGGAAAAGGAAAGGCAACTTTTGAGGGGTTAACAATCACTTCAATCAAGCACAGGTATCAGAAAAAATCAAAGTCAAAATTTCATAGAAATCAAAAATCAACAGACAGCGCTTCCAAACTGTCTGAACATACATACATCTTTACCAGAGAGGGAAGCACCAATATCTGAGTTTTCAAAGAGGTGGGGCTGCTTAGAGACTTCCCAGACTCTCTCATCTGGCACTCAAACCTTCTTCCAAAAACTAAACCCCAAAGAAAAACCTCATCCTCAGAGTATTTAGAGCCAAAGGGCATAACCCTCTGACACAGTGCCTCAATAAAAAAAACACAAGGTACTTGGGACCTTCCTACAAAACAGCTCCCCTAACTAATCAAGCTGTCCACAATGGGCAGGCCCATCAATGGGTAGGAAAGATCCTCCCCAATCCCATTCAAATAGAGGGATTATAGTCCTTGATTATACTAAAACAAAAACAGCAAAAGATCCTATTTTACTTGACATTACAGGTGGCCAACCCCTTTTCTGGTCCACCTTTGATGTCCACCTGTCATGCAACTCTGACCTGTGGTTCCAAGAAGCTATACCAGAGGCAACAACCACAACATGGTAAAACTGACTCAACAGGCAGGCTAAACCAGGGTGAGGGTTACAGACAGGTCTCAAATTTGCCAGTGAGTTAGAAGGATATCTACCCCAAGCATGTGAAGACTTTCCCTAGAGGAATAGGTGGATGAGAACAATTTGTTCCAATGATCATGAAGGTGACTGAAACAGGTACTGTGGAGTTTGGTCAGACATTGAGGATGCCAAGGTCATCTGCTGTTGCCGGCTTATTGCCAGTCATCTTCACTTTTTCTTGCCATTGAACGTCAATGACTCTGGAAGAGGGAGTAAGGCTGACAACTTTACTTACCTCTGTCTCACTTAAATCCAATTCATGTGCAAGTTGAGACATCACTTTGTGATGTCACTGGTTCTCTTGAAAAACGAAGGTTCTCTTGAAAAACAATGTCATGTAGTCTTAGTAAGGGGCCTAGAGCCCTGAGAGGTCACTGAGCCAGTATGTCTTAGACATGGCACTTGAACATAGATCTTCCTGGCTCTACCCACTAGGCCACAATGCCTCACAGAATGAGGATGTAGCACTAGGACATGTGGTCCCTACGGACCTTCTAGGGAGAGAAACAAGAATTATTATCACAGACACCTGTGCATAGTTGGAAGGCACCTGAGACCTGTCTTAGTGAAGAGCCATGGGAAAAGCACTGGGCCAAGACTTAATAAGTCATTCTACCCCAGTCATATCATTTCCTTTTCAGCAGTCCTATCTTGGTACTTCAGGGAGATATGGCAGACCCCGTGCATCTGGATTTCAGGAAGATATATGACAAAGTCTATTATATTCACAATGGAGTAAATGATTCTAACCTCAGTGTTATGGCATAGACTGTAAGTTCTTCTAGTGATGTTCAAAAGGAAGGGAGCTCAGTGAAAGATGGCACAGTCAGAGGCAGGTTGGTGGAGGAGGAAGGATTTATATGGGGCTTTGAAGGTTGAATAGAATGTATTTAACAGAGAAGAGAAAGGATAGCATTTCATCCAAGGGGAACAAGGCTTACAAAAATGGGCCTGACCATGGTCTAGCTGAGGCACAAGGAGGAAATCAGGTTAAGTCAGAGGGTGAATTTTGGGGATTAGGGGGAAATAAATTGGAAAGGATCAGGTAGAACTAGATTCCACAGAATGTGGAAAAGCAGGCAGGGGCATTTGGATTTCATATTCAGTCTTCAAAGGAAAGTTATAGAAGCTTAATGAACAGAGGACTGTCATGATAAAAGATGAGGTTCAAGATTAATCTGGTAGGTAAGATTGACTGGAGGAGACAGAAAATGAAGGTAAGGGGAAGAGCTAGGAGGTTACTGAGATCATCCAGGTATAGATATAGGGAAACCAATGTGGTTTACATTAGATAGAATGCAACTTTTAAGTCAGAAATCTGTCCCTGCAAAGCTCCCAAATAAGGTAGGCACAGAGAACATTCCCAAGGCCTTGCCTACATCACCTTTTATCCTTTTTCCTTTATCTTTGTTTGCAGGTCAAACAGGGAGTAGTATGGGAGTTGACAGAAGCTTTGTGGCCCCACCCTCCACACAGCTGCTGTGAGATTGTGTTGGACAGTCCCTACCAAGACTTTTTGTGGATAAAGACTATCAGACATTTAACAGGACTTAAAAGGAATTTTTAGACTCAGAGCCATATGGTTGGTTTGACCAGGGAGTTTAAGATGGTGCTGGGAGAAAAATAATCAAAAGAATAAACAGTATTATCCTGGAGCATTCTCTTGGCTTTGTTGGATTCTATAGAGGCAAATAAGTCTCTCTCTGACAAGACATGTCTACAGCTTTTTTAAGGAACAGTCCATCAATCAGAAAGTATTTGTTAAGTATCTACTATGTGCCAGACACTGTGCTAAACTCTGATAATGCAAAAAGAAGCAGGAGACAATCCCCACTCTCAAGGAGTTTAATAAGGGAGACAGCATACAAAGAAATATATAACAAGCAGGATATACACAAGATAGGAAATAAATAACAAAGGGAAGGCACTAGACTTAAGAGGGGTTGGGGAAGGTTTTCAGTCAAAGATGGAATATTAGTTGGGATTTAAAGGAAGCCAGAAAGGTGAAGTAGTCAGAGCAGAAGAGGGTGAATATTCCAGGCAAAGGAAACAGTGAAAATACCCAGTCAATAGATGGAGTATCTAGTTTGTGGGACAATCAGGAAGCCAGTGTCACTGGAGTACATGTTGGGGAGTAAGGTGAATGAATAGAAAGGCAGGGGAGGTCCAGGGTATGAAGGACTTTGAATGTCATATAGAGCATTTTGTATTTGATCCAGGAGGCAATAGAGAAGCTAGAAATTATTGAGTATAAAAGAGGGGCATGACATGTGCCTTAGGAAAATGACTTTGGTGGCTGAAAAGAGAATGAACTGAAACAGGGAGTGTCAGGCAGACCCCCCCAGCAGCTATTAAAATCATCTAGATGATTAGATAATGAGGTGGTGAGGGTCTGTACTGAAGTAGTGGCAGTATCAAAGGAGAAAGGAGGACATATTCAAGATGTTGCAGAGGTGAAACAGATAGTTCTTGGCAACAGTTTGGATATGAGAGATAGTTAGAAATCCAGCATGACATCTTGGTTGTGAGTGCTATGGATTGGGAATATGGTATTGCCTCTTATTATTGCTGTTTTGTGTTCATCCTTCACTTTCAAAGAAGACCATGATATCAGAGAAATGACGATAGGACTTTCACTTGACTTTGTTTTGAGTGAGGGAGGGCTGTACAAGGTCACCAACCTCACTTTTTCCTCCTGAGCCATCTGGATCCAGTGACCAGATATTCATCAGGATGACTGGAGATGGCCCAAGATGCAGTGGGAGGCCTTGGCCTTTTTAGGTTAAGGTCTTTTCAGGTACTCATTTAGCTGGAAGTAATGCCCATTCAGTGAATAGGCCTCTTTAAGAAGTAGTCAAGGAATGGCCCCTTTAATGAACAAAAGAAAAAAAATAATTAACTCAAACTGGAAGGAAAAGGGGAACAGTTACTATTGATACCATAATAGGGAAGGAGGGGAGGGTTTAGAGGAAGAGATAATGAGTTCCATTTTTTACATATTGCCCTTAGATGTCTAGTGGACATCCAATTCATGATGTCTAAAAGGCAGCTGTAGATTTGAGATTGTTAGCCAGCAGATGGTAATTAAGCCCTTGGGAAGTGATGAGATTATCAAGTGAAGTACTTGTAGAGGGAAAAAAGAAAATGACCCTGGACAGAACCCTATGGTTAGAGGGCTACTCTTAGTCAAAGGCTTTAAGGCATTCATGAGCTACTGAATTTTGTGGAGAGACAGTGGTCAAAATGGAGGTAATCTGACCTGCCTGGTGAGGCCAAACATACTGCTTCCTGTCTCTCCTTCAAAATACGCTGCTGCTTCAGCTAGGTTGGCTTTCCTGCCCTGTGAAAGGCATGGAAAAGACTGTTGACAGTAAGAAAGGCTGCAATTATGCAATTGTGGCTGGCACAAACCTTGATATTCTCCCTACAATGATCAAATAGCTGAGCCAACACGGTGACAGATTGACAAATAGTCACATTCAAATATTTAAAGAAGTATTTAATATTAAATAATATTTAGGAATAGGTTTATCCCATATAGCCCCAGAGGACAAAACTGGAACCAAAGTGTGAAAGTTATGGACATCCAATATGTAAGAAAATTTGATGGCATAATTTTTCTCTTTGGTTCAGATCTGTGACTTTCTAGATACAGGGAACTCCTTAGGTACAGTGGGGAAGCTTCTTCTACCAAGCCTAATAAGATCCTGCTCTTCAACAAATAGCAGCCTGGCTGCTAGGTATCACAGTGAATAGAGTGCCAGGCCTGGAGTCAGGAAGACTGATCTTCCTGAGTTCAAATCTGGCTTCAGACACATACTAGCTGTGTGGCCCTGGGGACAAGTCATTTAACCCAGTTTCCCTCAGTTTCCTCATCTGTAAAATGAGCTGGAGAGGAAATGGCAAACCACTCCTGTATCTTTGCCAAGAAAATCCCAAATTAGATCACAAGTGAAAAACAACTGAACAACAACAACTGAGAAATGATTTGTCCACAAGTGCACAGGGGTTGCCTCCACACACAATGACTGAGAGGACTGGGCAGGAAGCAAGGCTGGGGATCTAGTGGGTACTGCCATCCCCAGAGTTTCCCCATCTATCTAAACCTCAGGGTAGTGGACCAGCAGCTTTTGCTGATGGTGATATGGAAGGTGGGCCTCTTTTCCGTAATGATTTCCAATCTCAGTGATGACTGAAGGGGCTAGGCTGGAAGCAGGTCCAAAACTCTTGGGTTCAAGAGACTGAGCTGTCCAGACCAGGACCTGGAGACTCTAAGTCTATGACTCTATGAAAGTTCATGTTATTCTGAGCTGCATAAAGAGCAGCATAGCTTCCAGGAATAAGGAAGTTCTAGCTCTGCCTTACCCTGCCCAGATGAAGCCATAACTGGAATATTGTGTTGAGTTCTAGTTGCCATTATTTAGAAAAGATACTGATGAGTAGAGGACAACCAGGATGGTGAAGGACCTTGAGGACCATGTAGTAACATGAAGATTTAGCATATAGAAGAGAAGATCCTAGAAGAACATAATGATGACTATCTTCAGGTACTTGGAAGCTTGTCACATTAGAGAAGTATTAGACTGTTCCATTCAACCTCAGAGTTTAACTGTCAGTACCCTTTCCCCTAGATTACTTTGGTCATTGGGAAGAATGGACCCAGACTACACTGCATTGGTCCCAAGTTCATATCTAAACTCAAGTCCCCTATTATAATCTCCTCATTTGAAAAAACTGTCCCTCTCAGCAAATCAGTTAAGATGAATTTTTAATATATTGTTCACATCCCCAGTGCAAGCACCTCTAATTATGGGTGTTCTTCATGGTTCTATCCTGGGCCCTCTTCTCTCTCTTCACTACTTCACTTGGTGATCTCTTCAGCAACCATGGTTTTAATGACCATGTCTAGATTGATGATTCTCAAATCTGCCTTTCCCACCCCATCTTCTCTGCTGGCCTCCAATCTTCCATTTCCAACTATGTTTTAGACATCTTGAACTGGTTGTCCACTAAATTTTTTAAACACAAGATGTCCCAAACAGAACTCATTGTCATTCCCACTAAACTGTCCCCTATACCTACCTTCCCTATTACTATAGAGGACACCACCCTCCTCCCCATCCCTCAGGCTCACAACCTAGGAGTCATCCTGGATTCATCACTACCTCTCACCCTCCATATTCAGTCTTTTGCAAAGGCCTGTCAATCTCACTTTTGCAGCATCTCTTGAATACACACCCCCTTCTCTCTGCTGATTCTGTCACTCTCTAGTGTCGTGCCTCATCACCTTACACTTGGGTTATTGCAGTAGCTTGAGGGGGGTATCTGCCTGACTGAACTCTCTCCCCACTCCAATCCATGCTCCATTCAGTCTCTAAAATGATTTTCCTAAAGCACAGGTCCCATCATGTCAGACATACACACACACACACACACACACACACACACACATACACACACACACACACACACACACACACACACACACACACACACACACTCATAAACTCCAGTGGCTTCCTATTACCTCCATGATCAAAAACAAAATGCTTTTCAAAGTCTTTCATCACCTAGCCCCCCCTCCTTCCTTTCTAGTCTTTTTGTACCCTACTCCCTAAGATCCTAAAAGAACATAATGATGACTATCTTCAGGTACTTGGAAGCTTGTCACATTAGAGAAGTATTAGACTCTTCAATTCAGTGACATTGACCTCCTGGCTGTTCCACAAAGAAGACATTCAACTCTTGGCTCCTAGCATTTTCACTGAGGGAAAATTGCATGCCTGCAATGCTCTCCCTTCTCTGCTCTTACTACTCACTTCCCTGGCTTTCTTCAAGCCCCAACTAAAATCTCACTTTCTACAGAAGACTTTCCCAACTCCTCTTAAGTCCAAGGTCTTCCCTCTGCTAATTGTTTCCTATTGATCCTGTATATATCCTGCTTTGAATATATTTGCTTGCATGTTATCTCCCATACTAGACCATGAGCTCTTTGAGGGCAGGAGCTGTCTTTTGCCTCTTTTTGTGTTCCCAGACTTTAGCACAGTGCCTGGAACAAAGTAGGCATTCAAAAAATATTGATTGATTGATAGAAGAGCCCTCTAAGGGCATAAGCAGTGTCCTTTCATTTGTTTCCCCAGTGCCATAAACAGAATCTTAAAACAGTCAATGGGGCACAATCTTTTCCAGCTCCACATGTAGTAGCAAAAATCCCAGCAGTTCCCAAATAAAAAGTTATGCATATTGAACAAGCAAAGTTTACCAAGGATTAATAGTTGGTTAGCACTCAACAATAACCTGTCATGGTGCTTGAAATAACTTTATCCAACCAAAGAAAACGAAGAAAAGAAAAATGCAAAATTTTTCTTCCTTTCTCTGAGATCCCTACAGAGATTTCCTAACCAAAGGGAGCTGTTCCTAAAAGGATTTAGGGGCTGGAATCAGCTGGAGGTCACCCCCTCACCCTCGAGTGAGTAACTAAACCACTTAGCTTGGTGCCAGCAAATCAAGAAGTTCTGTATCTTAGGGGACTGAGACACTTCCCTCTTTCCCTTTTCCACAAGGGATCCCCCCCCCCCGCTCTGTTCCCATACTCACAAAACTGTTTTTTGTCATTAAGTGACTCCAAAGAAAAAGAAAAGGAAGCTTCCTCTCTCAGAAAGTATATTGAGTCTCTACAACAATCCCAAAACTTAGTGTATTCTCCTCATTGAAATTAAAGACTTGAGGTTGATTAGAAATCACTTTCTCACCCTCAGGTAAGTAGAAATTATCCTCAGTGAAAACTCTTCCATGGATCTCTGAGCAAATAAAGTCATCCAACTAGGATCTGGACAAAATTTCTGATGTGTCTTTTTCTATACAGGGCACACCAAAATTTTCCCAGGGGTACCTGAACCAAATGTAAAGTGGGTATAATAATCTACATCCCTGTATATCATGGTTAAATCTCTGCCTCAGGGTTCTAGAGGTAGCCCTAAGGTATTAGTTAGGCTGTCTCTTCAGATTGAACTCCCATCCCAGGACAATTCCCATTGTTAACCTCCAGTTAACCACAATATCAACTAGCTTTTTAAAAAGAGATATTTACTTTGGATATATAATAAAAGCAAAAGTACAAACACTTTCCCCCAACACTGCAAGGGAAACTCTTCCCTATATCTGTATCACCCAGGTAATATTCAAAGCTCTAAGGACTGCTATGAATATACTGACACAGTTCTCAATCACAAAGTATAAAACACTCTCCATATAGAAGGCAGAAGAAAAACATTTATACAGACATCAGAAAGTCAAATCCCAGAATCAGAAAACCAAATCCGTCATAGCAGCCAAGAAGTTAATACACATTAGCACTTCTCAGGACAAAGGTATTCCCAAGTTTCCCCCCTCCCAACCCTTGCTATTCCTGCCAGTCTGCATCCTCTCTCCTCTGCCCCAACTGCTATCACTAATTTCCTCCTGGTTCTGCTCCACCCTTCCTGTTCCACTTGTTCAGTAAGCTTCTCCCACCATATATGACTTAGGTTTCTAGGTGATTTAAGCAGGTCACTTGGGCCTATTAATGAATGGGAAACATCTTTCCATTTAAATTGCTGTTACATTCGGCCCCAAGATCTTTCATATTCATTACATAGGTTGGTGGGGCAACAGGTATCAACAGAATTTGTAACAGGGATAATAGAAAATAAGCATATAAAACAATATCTTAGGCAATTGGTGTCAAAAAAACTTTACAACAATATAATAGAGATCACACAAAGTGAGCACATAAAATAATATCTTAGGGTGGGGCTTGAGCACAAGAACCCCATCATTCCCCCCTTGAATGAATGGGGCCTAAAATCTTGGGGTAAAGGGTGAAGGTCTCTTTTTCCATAGCTACTTCCTATTGAAATTGGACATAGAGTTGTCCCTGCCTCATGAGGTCCCATTTGAGAGATCAGTTCTTTACCTGGTATTCAGAGCTTGGTTGATACCAGGTCCAGAGATGATGCATCACAGTCATGGATAGAGGGTGACATCTGGCTTAAGCAATCAGGCATCTGTAGGTGGAGTGTACTAAGCCTGCAGGGTAGATATAGGATCAGCCATGCTTCTGGAGTCCATGAACCCACTATCATATCCTCATTTGCAATAGAATACATGATTTAAGGGTATAATTTGGTAATCATCTTCTCTGGAATAAACAACAGTTACAGTATTATCTTTCCCATGGTATATAATTTCCAGGAGGAGCCAAGACAGGGGAGTACAAAGATACACATATGCAAGCTCCTAACCCACAGCCCATAAAATACCTGTAAAGAAGAACTCCCAACAAATTCTGGAGCAGTAGAAGCCATAGAACAATGGAGTGGAGGAGATATCTGTTCCAGAGAGACCTGAAAAACTAACATGAAAGGTCCATCACACACTGGACCCAGAGTAGAGCCCAGTCTTGCCTTGGCCTCGCAGAACCAAGGGAAGCAGATCCGAGCAAGCTTCAGGTACAGAATCTCCAGTAGCAGCACAGGTCCCTCCACCCACAGGTGCCAAAGGTCAGTGAGAGAGTCTTTTTGGCTGGCCGAGAGGGGAGCAGGGTGTCTCCATAATCAGGCCCCTTTGGGAGGCAGCAGCAGAGGCAGCAGTGGACAGGGGCTCCCAAAGCAGGTAGGAGCTCAGATCCATTGTTGAAGGTCTCCGAGTAAACCCCCTGAGGGAACTGAGCCCTGTCCCCACCTGAGCACCTGAATTTCATCTCACACTGAATAGCAGCCCTGCCCCTGCCAAAAGCCCTGAGGCTGGGAAGCAGCATTTGAATCTCAGACCCCAAGCACTAGCTGGGCAGATCTGGAGGTGAGGTGGGTGTGGTGAGGAAACTCAGAAGTCAAGTAACTGGCTAGGAAAATGCTCAGAAAAGGGGGAAAAAAAATAAGACCATAGAAGGTTACTTTCTGGGTAAACAGATATCTCCTCCCATCCTTTCAGATGAGGAAGAACAATGCTTACCATCAGGGAAAGACATAGAAGTCAAAGCTTCTGTATCCCAAACATCCAAAATAAATATTCAATGGGCTCAGGCCATGGAAAAGATCAAAAAGGATTTTGAAAATCAAGTGAGAAAGGTGGAGGAAAAAGTGGGAAGAGAAATGAAAGAAATGCAAGAAACACATGAAAAGCAGTGGAAATTATATACTTTGTCTCTTCTGGATCTATTTTCATTCTTTTGGTTTTGTTTTGTGATTTCTTGGTTTCTCATAAAGTCTTGCTAAAGGAGACCCAAAAAAATGCTGAAGAAAATAACACCTTTAAAAATAGGTTAACTCAACTGGCAAAAGAGGTTAAAAACGCCAACGAGGAGAAGAATGCTTTAAAAAGCAGAATTAGCCAAATGGAAAAGGAAGTTCAAAAGCTCACTGAAGAAAATGTTCTTTAAAAATTAGAATGGAACAGATAGAGGCTAATGACTTTATGAGAAACCAAGAAATCACAAAACAAAACCAAAAGAATGAAAAAATGGAACACAATGTGAAATATCTCATTGGAAAAACAACTGACCTGGAAAATAGATCCAGAAGAGACAAAGTTATATAATTTCCACAGCTTTTGGAACATCATCTGGCTTCCGTTTTATGCATACTTCAGCTCCCAATTTTTTTCTATCAGTTTCTCTGCTAGTTATTTCAGAAGGAGGATCAATTTTCATAAGGACTATTATTTCACAAGGAATAATAATCACTAGAACTATACTATCATTTTTACAAAACTGTATAGGTTCATCACCTAAATTTTGGAATGTCACAATAATTTCTCCTTAATAATTAGAATCTATCACTCCAACCAATACATGTATTTCTTGAGTTGCTCATCCGGATTTAGGTAATATCTGTCGAAAATGATTGTAGGGATTCTCATACATATACATATTCCAGTAGAGATTTTTCTTATTTCTTTTCCATCGAACCCAAAGTCGTCTAAATAGTGTAAATCGTATCTTTCTGAACCAGGTGTCCCTGGATATGGTGCTGGAACATCTGGCCTCACAGTCCACTACTCAATAGTTGAGATTTTATGTGTTTGTTGTTTTCTAATTTGCAGATTTGGTGTCATCATTCTGGCTAGAGGTATACTTCCTCCCAATGGTCTATTATTCAAATTATGTAAAGCAATGAACAAATTCTCTTTCCACTGTTGGTAAGAATTATTAGAACTTAACTTCCTTAACTGTTCTTTCAATAATCCATTCTTTCAATTAACCCAGAGGCTTGTGGATAATATGGAATATGATACATCCATTCTATGATGTTTAATATATAATATCTCTTCATTTAATTACTTTCGTAATGTGATCCATTGTCACTTTTAATCTGCATTTGGGTTCCATGATATAGACTTATGATATCTAGAGTTCTACAGGTATTTTTCTGGGTCACATTCTTATAGGAATAAGCCACTAGTACCTGAATAGATGTCAACACAAGTACATATAAATTTGCATCCTTTATCTTGGGATAAGGGTCCAATATAATTTATTTGCCAGATTTGGGTGGATACTTTTCCCCTTGCTATCTCTCTAGTTACTATCTGAGAAATAGTTTGTTCCTTTTCCAACCGACATATATAACATTTCTCTGCTATTTCTTTTAACAATGAATGAAAGACAGTAATACCTCTATCTTGTGCCCCCTGTTATTTCTTTTAACAATGAATGAAAGACATTAATACCTCTATCTTGTGCCCCCTGGTGTATGGCCTGGATGTCCAAATGACTGGCCATTTGCTGGACTCTTTGTTCTTCCTTTAATCCTTCATATCCTTCATTCCATTTTATAAGACTGTAGCAACTGTTGCTTTGGTTCAGGGGGTATATCAATATCTAAATTTGCTGTAGATTCATGTAAAGCAGAAATTCCACTTATATCTGTTTTAGATCTATTTTGAATATACCATTTCCACTTAATTATGCTAGCCTCCGTGTATGTCCAATTCCATGAAAAGCTGGGGTACTCATTAGCCAGGCCATAATTGGGATTCCAGACCTCATGGCCTAAAGTTAGTTGTGCAGTCTCTACCAAAGCCCAATATGTAATTAACAACTGCTTTTTCAAAAGGGGTATATTGAGCTCCAGATGAATGGAGTTCCCTAGACCAAAATCTTAAGAGTACATTTCAGTCTTGTTGCTTTTGCCATAAACTCCAGTTTGCATATTCGCTTTGTATAGTTATTTGTAATTCCACCAGGCCACTTTACATAGGTCATAAATATAGGCCAATTGTATAGCAGCCTTTGACTCTTCAAAAGCTTTACTCTGCTCAAGTCCCCAATCAAATTCATATTTTTTCCTAATAATTTTATATGAGTTTCAAAATTAGTCCTAGATGTGATACGTGATGTCATCAATATTCAAATAATCTTATAAATTTGGTGGGCACAGGAAAATCCTGAATCTTTCACCAGACTTGTGGGAGAATCTCTTGCATCCCCTTATTATATATCCAAAAATTTTATGGTTTCAGTTGGTCCTTAAACCTTTACAAGGTTAATTTCCCAACCTTTGCTTTTCATATACTCAATTAAAAGCGTCAAACTCTTCTCCACTTTGTTTACATTTTTTCTCTGTATCATCTGTAAAATGTGTATAATAATAATAATTGCAGGACTAGAATGGGCTAAAATATATAATATCATCTATGTAGTGGGTAAGCTGTAGACTAGATAGCTCTAATTCATCCAAATGTTCAACCGCAATCCTCTGGCAAATAGTGGGGCTATGGGGGGTAGAGCCAAGATGGCGGAGTAGAAAGACTCACATTTGCTAGCTCCAAATCCACAGCCCATAGATTTCCTGTAAAAAGAACTCCTGACAAATTCTGGAACAGTGGAAGCCATGCAGCAACACAGTGAAGGAGATTTCGGCTGCAGAGAGCCCTGAAAAACCGACCTCAAAGGTACCCCAGACGGGAGCGGAGCCCTGCCCTGCAGAGCGCTCCCCTCCCCGCCCCGGCCACACCGCACTGAGAGGAGCGAGCAGAGCCCAGCAGGCGTCAGGGACCTGAATCTCCGGCGGCTGTGAAGGTCCCTCCACCCACAGACGCACAGGTCAGTGAGAGAGACAGGCTGAGAGGGGAGCGGGGGATCTCTGGGACTCGGACCCCCTCGGGAGGCCGCGGCCACGGCAGAGGCAGAGGGCGCTTGGCCAGAGGCCCGCAGAGCAGGCAGGAGCTCCACCCCAGCTCCATTACAAAAGATCTCTGCATAAACCCCCTGAGGGAACTGAGCCTGAGAGGCGGGCCTGCCCCCACCTGAGAACCAGCAGATAAGCTCCCATTGAAGAGCAGTCAGGCCTGCCACCAAAAGCCCTGAGGCTGGGGAGCAGCATTT
>CM053769.1:492848212-492925092 GCA_028658325.1 Potorous gilbertii
TACCCATCTGGACTTTATTCTTGTGTACGGTGTCAGGCATGGATCTATGCCTAATTTCCACCACACAGTTAACCAGTTTTCCCAGCAATTTTTGTCAAACAGTGAGTTCTTATCCCAGAAGCTGGGGTCTTTGGGTTTATCAAACATCCTGGAGATTTTTTTCCCTCATTTTGAGTATATATATACATTCAGATTTTACTACTTTGAAACAATACAGCCAAGCTTCTTTTGAGCAGTTTTCTATTTAATGCTGTCAGAAAGGTTATGGTCTCTCTTAAGGCAGCTAGGCAGGGCATTGAGTAGAGTGCCAGGTCTGGAATCAGAAGATCTGAGTTCCAGTGCAGCCTCAGACTTTCACTAGCTGTGTGACTCTGAGCAAGTCACTTCCCTTCTGCCCTCCTCAGTGTCCTCAGCTGTAAAATGAGACTAAGAATAATCCCTACTCCCCAGAATTGTTTCAAGAATCAGATGAGGTAATATTTGTAAAGCCCTTGGCCGTGTCTGGTGAGTGAGTAGTGGGCATTGCCGTGTAAGTATTACTGTCATTATTTTGTCCTAATTGTTAAGAAATCAAACAGTTTCTGAATAGCATTAATACAGGGGCATTTATGGATCTTGCTATTTAATGAAAGTCGTGTCTAAAATGGTTCCCTCCATTTTTGTGTTTTGTTTTGACAAAGGTAATGCCACCTTCCAGCAAAAATCTCAAGGCCTTGTCAGAAGAAGTTTCCAAGAAACAAAAAGGGTTGTTTTCAGATGAAGAGGATTCGGAGGTGAGGTGCTCACATATTTCTGGGCGCTCTTCCCCTGAAACTAGGTCAGGTTCACTAGCTTGAGTGCAAGAGAAGAGATTTGGAAAAAACCTGTTTATGATCATTTTCACTAGGGGCACCTCCTGCTCCTTCACTGTTGACAGCCTTTGAGAATAATTGATGTTACTTGGTTTTTTTTTATCTGGAATTTATTACTGTGAGGTTTTGAAGTTCCTGGGGTTGGTCCCATCCTTGGATATCCACACCTTCATTGTAGCCTCTGCTTCTTTGTCGTAGGGCATCTACATCCAGCTCTCATGTCTGTGGTGGTAGGCTTCTGGGGGGCCAAGGATAGTGATCTTGTGGAGGGGCTTGTTTGGTTTGTTTTTCATTAAAGAGCAACCAGGGAGTGCTATAGAAAAGATTCAAGAAAATGTATTTATGAAGAGAAAGGTTGGCTGCACAAGAGGTTTCAGAAATCTTTGCCTTGTTTCCATGCATTCAGCTTTGACACTTCACAGCATGTTGTTTTAGGGAACTGAGCTTTTCTAAATCCCTATTGGGTGGCCAACTTTTAAAAGTTTCTTTTCCACTCAGGGACAGAGTGTACAAATCCCTGGGAATAAGAATTGTTACATGATCGTGTGTCACAAATAATCACTCTCAGAATTTTCTCAGCTGCCATTCTCTGACTGCCCCAATCCTTTAGGTTCCCCATTATTGCTTGATCTTGTGTCTTTGTTAGGCTTGGGTCTACTTTTAGAGTCAATCGTTGTTCCTCCTCTTGGCTGGGTAGTCAGTAATACGCTCACACTGTGGTCTGGCCTCTCCTTCCTTCAGAAGTGATCCCCACCGTGCTTCCCCCTTTCATTCCATTCCTTCACTTCTGCATGAGTTTGTACCTTCCTGATAGACCACTGAGCTCTCTGTTCCTTTGGAATAAGGTATTAATAGCTAGTGTACTGGTCTTGTAGTTGCGGATCTTAGCCCTGAGTCTCGGATTGATAGCTGGGCTTCTATTTACTGCTTTGTGTAAGAGCTCTAGCTTAGTTTGCTTCCTAACCATGCTTTAAATATAAGAATATTATCACTGCCCTTGTCACTTTGGGTCTTACAGATTACTGTATGGTTCTAGTGTTACCTTTCTCTCTTTGTTTTGACTCTTACTCTGTTATATCTGGCTTGACAGCTTGATTTAACCAGTTTTCACCCTTGTTCTCCATTCCCATTTTAAAACCCTCCTGATCAAATCCACAAGTTAATGAGCACATGTCTACCTGTTCCTCATTAGCTCTACTCCCTCAATGTTCAGAAACCTCTGAAATCTGAATCTATTCTCTAACACAGCCTTCTTGCCTACCTACTGTCTTTGCACCTCCTTTTTTCTTGTCTCAGTCTCCAACATTCAGTGTAGAGCAGTGATGAGTCTTATTGTTTCTACCATATTAACAAATCCCAAACATGCCTTTCTCCCCACATGGCCACCAGCCTGATATAGGTGCCTCTCACCTCACACCTGGACCGTAGCAGTAGTTGCTGAGGGTCTGCCTTCCTCAGGGCTCTCCCCACACCAGCCCATCCTCCATTCAGCTCCTCAAGGGATTTTCCTAAAGTATAGATCCAGTCATATTACTCAAGCACACAAACAGCTAGGTGGTGTAGTGGATAGAGCATCAGCCCTGGAGTCAAGGACCTGAGTTCAAATGTGACCTCAGTTACTTGAAATTTACTAGCTATGTGATGCTGGCCAAGTCCTTTAACTTGAAATAGGAGGGAGATTGGAAGCAGGGAAATTAGTCTGGAGACTTGCTATCATTCATGCAGTGAATTAATAAAAGAATAAAAAAGCATTTAAGTACGTACTGTGCCTGCGACTAGGGATATGACAAGGAAAGTGAGTTAGTCCCTGCTCTCAGGGAGCACACATAAAAGGGCAGACAACACATAGAGCAGCCCTTGACTATAAGTCAGAAGAAAAATTTCCCGTGATCTTGAGATCACAGGTGGGACCAAGCTTTCTTTATATCATTCTCAGGGACAAAACCATTATCTTTTTCTGATGTTGTGTACTATTTGACAGTGGCCAAGAACTTTGGTTAGAGAGAGCATTCTTTTCAAGTTCTAAGAAGTTAGGGCTGCAAGAGTTAATGGATACCTAGACTAAGGTAGTGGAAAAGAGGACATATATGTGGGAGATATTCCAGTTGTAAAAACTGATTTGAATGTAGGAGAGGAGAGTCAAAGATGGGTTCAAATCAGCACAGCTAAATGGGTGGTTCATTAACAAAAATAGGAAAGTGAAGGACAGGTTTTGGAATTCATTTGGGGATACATTCAATTTCAGATGCTGGTGAGATAGCTAAATGGTGTCCATCCAGTAGAGAGGATGTGAAGAAAGACTGACACTAAATAATTTGGAGTTTTGTTTTTTTTTTTTTATAAGAATAAATCAGTAACAAGTCCTATATTTAGTGAGGGTAGGTCCAAAGCAAAGAAACAGTCCAAGGAGGCCTTGTAACCTATGAATAAATGTGCCATCTATTTATTTAGGTTTCTCCTCTCCAGGGCACAGTTGTCCTGGTTATGTTTCTAGTACATGCCCTTCATGGAGCTTAGTGACTGTTTCTGTGCTGTAGCCTGGCTTTTTATAGCTGTTCAGAAATCGTTTAACATCTTAACTAAACAGAATGATTAGTATTCCAGAATATCTGTATTTTATCTCAAGGTGGTGTCTCCAAATTTTCAAAACAGTGCTAATTCATTTTAATTTTCAAAATACAAACCAACTTAACACCTTAAGGAGAACCAAAATTATTATACTGAGTATGAAATAGTGTAACTCCATTTAGTTTGATAATCGTTACTCTGACCTCTTTAATTTTTTGTAGTTCATTTTGTTCATACCTTTCATTTTCCCTTTTAGTCTGTTCTTTAGGTAAATGTATCATTCCCTTTTAGCAGCAATATTTTGTAACTTCACTCTCTGGATTTCAGTTTCTGTATCTGTAAAATGAAACATTTGTAGTAGGTGATCTCTAAAACCTCATTCACGTTTGAATCTTGTGGTCACATGTTTTAGAACAATTGAAACACAGTGGTCTGGAAGAGAACTTTAGAGGATATGTCTTTCATGCCCTCTAATGTTAACTGAAATCATCCATGTGGAATGCGGGGACAGCTAGCATCTTATACTGGTTTTACAAAGACAAGCTATACCTAGAACTGCTGGGGGCTACTTTCTTTCTGTACAGCATCTCCTGGTGGGTCAGTCACCACATATTCACAAGAAGACCTTTACACACCTAGGACCCAGGAGTTTAATTTATATGCCAGACTCTAGCCAATTACCAGGCAGAAACTGGTAGCCATAATGTTTGAGCTTTTAACAGAAGCCTTTTTACAGAAACCTGTGCACTGTCCCCAGGAGGCAGGAGATAGAGCCTTGTGTTTACCTTGTCTAGAAAGGGCATATGAGGTGTAGTAACATGAATTAAGTCTGGAAATATAGGTTGGAACCAGATTGGATTGGGAGCACTTCCTGATGACTAACAGATGTTTGTATTTTATTCTAGAAACAGTAGGGGGTTGCTAATTGTTGGTGGTTCATCTCTTTTTGGTGGGGATGGGGGAGACAATGTGAAAATAAAATCGAAACCTTTTTCCATATACCTTAATTAAGCCCTTAGCACCTCCAAATGGTCTTACTTCTAGCATGAACCTCTTCACTATGTACTTGAGTCTAGTACAGCAGATTTTCCTTTGTTTTCTGCAGTACTATTTCTATTTCCTCATCTAGCACACAGAAGGTACTTCCGAAGCCTTCAGCCCCGTCCTTTTCATATGAAAAAAATGGAAACCCAGCCAGATTGAGTCCCACAAAAGAAATCAGAAGTGGGATTTGAACCTGAGTTGTGTGACTCCCTCAGAACTTGTGCTCATTCCAGCTTACCCCCCTGCTTCCACATGTAACACTGATGTTAAGGGGTCCACTTTCCTTATAATGATGAAGACAATTTGATATAAAAGTCTTTATAGACCTTACCCTTCCTCATCTCTTAGTTAAATTCAGGTTTCATTTTTAAATAGACTCGAGATGACTTAGTTTAAATGGGACTGCTGCTAAGTTTTCTTTAAGCTTGTTTTCCTTCCATTGCTTTTCACTGAGCTAAGGGGCAATACTACTTAGAATTTTTTATCATCCATTTCCATAAGATTTCATGATAGATCTTATATTTTAAAGTGATGCCACTCTTAACTACCATGTCTGTCCACATGACAGAGAAGTCAAGTGACTTCTTTGGTTTTTTTGGTCTCCTTTTTATGACATCTGGTTTGCATTAGTTAAGCCATTCTAGGAAATTGTTTTAATGCATGTAAATATCCATTTCTCCATTTTCCATTTTTCACTGTCAATAGCTTATTTAAACAGGTCCTCAGGAAGCAAGTGTAGTTTTTGCCAAGATCATATCGAAAGCCTTTCCAGAATGGTAGATTAGGTCCAAGCTTGATGTTCTGCTGGCTACTCTCCAGGGCCCAAGGTATACCTCCATAACTCTGAGGAGGCATCAGCGTAGATTTTGTAGAGATGACTGTAGCAAGATAAAATCATTTCTTCAATTGCTTATCTTACTTGTACTATTCTTTATAACTTTATTTTTTGATCCAACAGGATTTGTTTTCTTCTGCTCCTTTTGTGAGTAAGGCAAAAGCTGGAGCTCCCCCTTCCAGCAAACTCACCACAAAGAAACCACTTTCTCTTTTTGATGATGATGATGAAGAGGTAAAAAATTGATATCTTTACAATAAATACTAGGGAATCTGGAATCTCACAAGGTGGGTGGAGCAGGACAAGCCTGATAGTTGTTTTTAGGGAAATAGGAGAGGAGTATTGATGTTTGACCATCACATAGCATGGACAATTCTGTGTCTGTTTTAAGGAATCCTTACTTCGCTTTTCCTAGCTTTAAAAGAGGAAGTACTAGGAAATTCTTGTTTCTGTATGAGAATTAGACTAGCTGGTGGGATCAATAGCCTCACAAGCTTATACAAGTGTTTGGATTGCTTCTTTTTGTTTTAGAGGTGTTACACTCAAAAACACATGTAAGGAAATATACCTTTCTTCAAAGGATGTCATTTTATTTATACTGGATGATTTATAGAATATTTCAATAATTTCTTAAATTTATTAAATCTTTTTGATAGTAGAGAAACTTAAAGGTCATTTTTTTCCTCATCTTGGCCTCTCCTCATCTAAAGAATGAGCATTTTGCTTACAGAGAAAGGGAAATAACCTTTACTTTGGCCCTTTCCTGTTTTTTCTCTTGCTCAGATTTAAACCTGAGAGAGTGGGAAAGTAGCTATCTGTCTGCAAAAGACATTCACAGCTCTTTGTGCTACCTGCTGAAGAGCTTTCATAGTTTGGGCTATATGCAGTAAGAACTCCAAAGAACACCAAAATCATGTTCTCTCCGTTAATTAAGGAGACCTTTCTTTCCCGTTGCCCATCCTGTGTTACCTGGTCCTTACTTTGATAGTAAAATTGAGCTCAGAGTATATTGTGGCAGAAATATGATAAGGGAATAAATAGCAATGTTTTAGCATCCGGGATTCTTGAAAGGTGTCTTTTGTTCTTGATTGTCACTAGGTTGACTTACATCAAATTCATCTCCTAACATTTTAGCAGAACATTGTCTTGATTTCTAACTCTTGTGGTTTGGTTTTACTCAGCACTTTGGGGAACTTTTTTTTTTTTTTTAGGAAAATCTTTTTGGGGAAGCACCTGCTAAGAAACAATTTTCTTCATCATCTCTGCCTAAGCAAACTCAAGAAAAGGCAAAATCTTCAGAGATGCACAAAGAAACCCCTACCTTGCTGTTCAGCAGTGATGAGGAGGTACAGTTCCCACCATCTTGAATAAATGAAACACTTCAGAGCTTACTGTGTGCAGAGGGCTGTGCTAAGTCCTGGGCATACAAATAGAGAAGTAAGACAGTTCTTGCTGTCAAGGAGCTCTAGCTGGGAAGACAACATATAACTCAGGCCTTAAGGCCACAGGTTTTCGTCCCCATCCCTCTGCTCCCTCTACATAACTGTGCTTAAAGAAATAATTTGACAAAATCAATATCAGATTGTCATAGGGCCCTAATTATTTTTTTCCTAGTTCAGACACATATGTTCTTAGAGCTGTTGAAATTTGTCAAGTGAGAATGTCCAAAACTCTTTTGAGAACTACTTGATACAGGCAAAATGCATTATTTGAGGATTTTAAGGTTCTCTAACCCAATACTTCCAGAGCTAATAAACATGTATCAAGTAGAATAACAGCATGATTTGCATACTGTATGTTTGACCATACTTTTGATCTCACTGAATAATTAGCTTCTAAACATTATTCAGGAAGAGAACCTTTCCTTTAACCTAGATGTAATATACCCAGATGTGGCAGCAAAAAATGCAAGTTTGTCAGCCTCATTATTCAGAACACTCAGAATTGTTTTCTTTGTGCAGTGAGGCAGTCTGGCAAAAACCAGCAATAGTATAGATAAACTTCCATTTTGGTCTCCTAACTTTACAGAAAAATGCATGTTATAATAACTCAGGCATCCTAGGTACTGCTTTCTATAAAGTAAACATATTTTCTTCTCTCTACCTGTGTTGTAAGAATAAATTCCACATAAACACCCATGCAGATACACAGACACAAACAGATACAGATAATATCAAAGCAAATATTACACTAGAAAGTTGCTCTGCACATCCTAGGTATACTAGCATTACTTCTAGAAGTCATTTAGGTTAAAAGGATTCAACATAATTGCCTTTCTCTCTTTATTTGACTGAGCCTATCATTGCATCCATTTTCGTTTGATTTTTTCAACAACCTTAATGCTGCATTCTTTCTGACCTTCTATAGCAGAAGTCATCAAGAAAAGCTCCATCCTCCCAAGCAGCCTTGCAACCTTGGTGTAATTCTCACTAACACCAAGTGACCTCCATGACTGTAAGAGGCATGAAAGAAGACTTTAGTGAAGGTGCAACTAATAACTAGTTTTATTTTGCTTCTTATATACCTTCGCCTGAATTACCTTTGACAGGGAGAAGTGGACAAAAGTCTCTTTCTAAAGTTCCTTTGATTGATAAAATGCTGTTTTAATTTCTTTTTTAGGACCAGTGGAGCAGGGGTGATTCACAGACTAGTAAGATGCCTGACAGCCATATAAAGGAACTTAAGAAGCCTGGAGCAGTGCAGGATCACATGGAGAAGGGTGTGAAAAAGATAAGTCTGTTTGAGGAAGATGATGAAGAGGATTTATTTGCTATTGCTAAAGACAGGTAATGATGTTGATGCAAGAAAATGGACAGCTATGTAGAGAAGAGCACAGAGATTGACTGTGGATAGAAATGAACTTCAGGGATCAAGTTCAGTGCGTCTCTCTCAATAATGTGAAGGCCATTGAGATTTTGTATTTTTTGTATCCAAAGAAGCAATACTTCTGCCATCACCACCACCACCCCAAACTAGTTTACTGTGTTACAGGGGAACACCACAGTTACAGGGATACATTGTTTGTAGATGTGCAAAATCAAGTCAGCAAAATTTATTAAGCACCTATTGTATGCTAGACACTGTGCTGTTAGGAGCATTTTCCCCAAATAGGTTTATTACAATAAAACAATAGTCATACTAAGAACAATGAATTTGACCAGAATTTAGATTTTTCACTACATGAACGTTAATTGTTAGTAATCTAAATATGAAGCCTTTGTTCCATTGACCAGGAAGTTGTGAAGAGCTTTAAATGCCAAATGCAGCATTTTAATTTTGATCGTAGTGGTACACTGAGCAAGGGGCCAGCATAACCAGACCTACACTTGAGAGAAATCACTTTGGCTGATGATAGATCAGCTTCCTATTTTTTTGTAACTTGTGTTTACCTTTAACAAGGTGAACTGGTTAGGGGCTGGGGAGCAGAAGGTGATAGAAGAAGAGGTGTATTTGTGTCCCCTTTGTTAGAGACTTACATTTGTAGTGTATAAGTGACACTATGAAGACCTGAATTGGGGTGGTAACCATGTGAACAAAGAGAGGGGTCAGATGCAAGAGATGACATGGATGTAGAAAAGACAAGATTTGGCACCCAATGGGGGAAGTAGTGTGAGAGTGGGGAGTCATGGATGGCACTAAGGTTGGGATCCTGGCTGAGTACATAGAAGGATACTAGGTACCTATGACCAAAATAGAACAGTTCAGAAAAGGAGTAGGTTTGAGGGGAAAAGATAAGAGAGTTGTTTTTTTGTTTTGTTTTTTTTTTAGTATGTTGAGGCCAAGATGCCTAGAGGACATTCAGTTGTATATGTCCAATAAACTGAAGGTGATGTGGTCTGGGAGCCCAGGAGAAACTAAAGTTGCATCAGGATGATAAGTGGACCCCAAGGAAGCTGAGCAGATAACCAAGAGATAAAGGACTAAGGGGTGGGGGGAGAGAAAGAGGGAAAGGGTGGCAGTGTCGGGTGCTAGAGGGGAAGAAGGTGAGGACTGGAGATGAATCCATTGCCTCTGGCAGAGGGACAGTGGTAGTGAGGTTGGTTGTCAGAGGAAGTAGGAGATTGGGAATTTTCTTGTATAAAGAAGGCAAGATGGAAGACGAATTTGAGGGTATGGTGGGATCAAGTGGAAGACTAATTATATATTGGGTCGAGGGGAAGGAGCCATTAGATGGGGAGAGTCTAAAGATTAGAGAGAGACAGTAAATAGGAGGAAAGGTGGCTTTGACAAGTGTCACCTCTAGTCTCTAACAGACTGGAACAGAAGGGGAGTGAGCAGGGGATAATGGAAAAGAGAGGCAACCTGAGGGCAGGGATGGGGCTCAACTGACTGTTAGCCTCATCTGTCTAAGCCAAACTACTCCTTCTGTGTATTTTTTAAAAATTTTTCTTTTTTATTATGAAGTTAATAAATATAAACAAACATGTATCTTTCCATAGGCAAATAACAAAAAAAATTGAATTGTTTGTGAAACAGCAAACTCTTGTTCTATTTTATCTTTTCTGCTTTGTACAGCTTGATTTGTCTTTGATAATAGAGACTTAACATGAAAATGTCAGCCCTGCCCTACTGTGTCCTTTCCCTTTCATGGATTCTTAATAACTTTGACATCTTCCTTATCTGTCTTTGTTGCTTTATTTTAATTGCCTGAAACACTCTTTTTTTAATTGTTTTTTCTTTCTTCTTTCATTTAACCTCTGATTTCTTAATATTTCTTATTGAGATTTTGTTTCCAATATTTTAATTTTTATGAATTTGGTCTCAAGAAGGTACCAAGTGCAGTTGTTCTTTATCTTCCCAAAAATTTCTGCCTGACTTTTCTGATTTATTGTAATTAGACTTTAATACTCTAGGGGTTTTGTTGTTGTTTATTTTGTAGCCAGAAAAAGTCTCCTAAACCTTCACTCCTTTTTGAAGAAGATGGTGATAGTGGCGGGTCCCTATTTGGCTCTCCTCCTCCATCTGTTCTTCCTGCAAAAATGGTAACTTTAATCAGCTTAAATATGACTTTGCTTCCATACTACGTGATTTAAAATTCTGCAGGCAAGATCAGGCTTTGTGGATGGAACCTCAGATGGACATTTGTCATGTTCATTTGGAACTAGTACATTACCAAACTCATAATGTTGCTTTACTTTCTGTGAAACAGGCTTACAGGCTGATTAAGATGACTCATTATACCTGTAGTACATGGGGTAGCAGATTTGAATAGCAGGACCCAAATCTCTGGATTTGTACACAGCACTTCTCTTCCTTGGACTCCATTGCCACCCTTCTAATTTAGGCAGTTTAGGACCTCACCATTGTCACCTGCTTGTATTTATTAGGCATTCTGATTTGTATAATGTTATAATAACAGAAAACCAGATAGGAACAGTTTATCCCTTTTTTAGGACCTTATTCCAAAGGATAAAATTCAGATCTTGAATCTTATTATTGAATAGATTGTGATAAAAAGAAGGTAAAGATCAGATGCATCTCTGAAGAAATAGTTATAATCTTAGGGACAGTAGTTCTCTTTCTGAAAATGTTTTTTCCAAGGGCACTAGGCCTCAGTGTTGTAGTCGCCATGTTTTACAAGTGTTACAGAGTTTTTACAGATTTTCTTGTTTGGTGCAGGACTGTTATACTGATAAAGCCGAAAAAGTGGTTTTGTTTTTAAATTTTAGTTCACAAAAATGACAGTTTGCAATAAAACTATGATAATTCTTTAAAAGGATGTTTTATGGCGAATGTGTTAGCATTTCTCCCATTTGTAAATGACAAATAAGAAATATCAAGCTATGTTGATGAGGTTTAATGTATTTGTGAAATTCTTAAGACCAGAGAAGTTGTGAGAGGTAGCTGAACAGTTCCGTGTCATTTTGTAAGCATTGTGATTTGGGGAGGAAGCTTATAGGCTATAAATATTAAACAAAAGATAAAATTAACTGAACAGCCTGTATACATGTAAATTTCCCCACATGGAAAATGTAGGCATATGTGGACAACAAAAGATTCTTTAGTATTTCAGTCTGTAGAAAGTTCAAAGTTTGGTTCACACATGTAAACCTTTCAAAAAAGAAACATCACAGAAGATGTTTTCCTTATTTTTGAGACTTTCATATAATTTGATTCACATTTTGCAATATTTAAATCACTGTAATTATGAATAGAATAACTAAGTTGCCTAAACACACAGATCTTTTTCCTGAGTTCTCAACTGGGTTAACTATGAAGCTTATCACTTTAGAATTTACATGTCCCTCCTTAGAGTCTTTCATGACCTCATTCCCCTGTATCTCAAGTTGAAATTATATTGAATTTCAGTGTCCTCCTAATCATAATTTCCTGTATTACTCTTTTTTTTCCCTTATCCCCTTTCCCCTACTCCTTTTTCTTCAGTGAAGTGAAACTGTATTCTTACTTCTTTTATTTGACCATTATGTGTAGAAGAGCCAGGTTAGCTGCAGGTCTGCCTCCCTAAATCTCATTCCAGAATACCTTCCTAAGTCCATATCCTTCATAGAATCTATTCCATTTACAACATCAAGGCTACTTGCCTACACAGTGCATTCATAGGTGAGCCCAGCTATTCCCTTCAGCTGTCCTGACCCCATGGGATTTGTCCCCATCCTACTAGTTTCTGTTACTGTCACTTCCAACAAAACTAAAGTCAAATTCATAAAAACCATTAATCTAAAGGAAAGTTAAATCCTCAGTCATATCCTATTAGAAGATACATCCTAAAGAATTGGATGCTTTGTATTTCTGTTTGTGATTTATATGCTTTCTCTTTCCAAAAAGGATTTGAGGTACTATAGAAACACTCTATAGTGTTTATATATTAATTTCATGAATGGATTGAATGTGCCAGTCACTTAGACACCATCCATACCTTTTGTGGCAATTTCATGGGTTTTTTCCCTTTTTGGTAGAGAAAAGAGAAAATGCCTCCGGCAGTGCCCTCATTATTTAGTGATGAGGAAGAAGAAGCAGCTCCATTTGGAACAGTGAAGTCGGTGGATAAGCCAATTGTGTCAGCTTCATCTGGGAGTACTGTTGTGGTCAAGCAGGAAGAAAAAGTAAGTTGTTATTTTCTTAGGGTTACAATTATAACATTTCCTATGTTTAATCTTAGTCTTTTAATCTGAAGTCTGGGGACCTGCTTTTTAATCTTTTGATAACTTTATTTCAATATAATTAGTTTCTTTTGCAATCCTTAGTATTTTCTCTTAGGCATTTATAAACATTATTCTGTGAAGAAGGAGTTCATGGGCTTCAACAGACTGCCAGAGGGATTCATATCACAGAAAAGTTAAGAACACCCACCTCACAGGCTCCTTATTTTTCCATTTTCTGGTAGTCCCATGCTCTCCCTCATTTGAAATATCAGGTAGAAGGGGATTGAGTTTTCCATTGTAACATGGTTTTGTTCATGTTGAATGTATCTACTGAGCAAAACAGAATTAGTAGGTTGTTGATTTTTTTTTTAATTTAGCTTTCCTCTTGTGAAACACCTGTGAACCAATATCCATGGTCTAGTCGTTGTTGTCATCTGGCAAAGAGAAGTCAGTGAGTTCTTCTTAGCATCTATAGCCTCTCCTTTTATGGTCCCTTCAACACTAAACTCCTCCTTCCATCTCTTCAATACTAAAGAATGCCAAATGTTGTCATGGCTTGTAAAATACCTCCAAGTTCTGATGCCTTTGCCTTGTATTTGTGCTCAAATGAAGGGCTGGCTCACTTTTTACTAGGATTGGCAGCATTTCAAGTCCGTGTGTCCCAAGACCTTAATGGGGATCTTGTAACTCCAGGGGAATGGTATACTATGATGTCACATGCAGGCATTTACTCATTCAGCAAGCATATATTAAACACTTCGAATGTCTATTCATTCTAGCAAAGTTTTAGAGTATATCCCTTTATAAATTGGGCTGCTTCTTTAGATGTTTTGTACTATAAGCTTTAGGATACAGCAGACAGTGGCAAAAGTATTAGAATAAAAGCAAATAGATTGGGGTTAGTTCCCAGTTGTGCCACTAATTTTCTGTATAACTCTGGGAAAGTTACTGTTAACTTCCTTTAGCCTCGTTTTTTTTCATCTATTTAAAAAAAGACAGCCCTTGTCCTCAAGAAGCTTACATTGTAAGGGAGGAAGACAATATCCAAAAGATGACCTGGGAAGCAAGGGCATCACGGGGTGGATGTGGCACACTCTACATGACCTCTATTGTTTCTTCTAGCTGTGTTAACTGTCTAAATAATCAGTTCATAGTTAGCCACATTTGTATTGTCTGTATGTATTAGAAACTGTTTCCAGCTATTTATTATTCCTCCTGAGTGGGAAAACTCAGTGAGTGGGGGCCATAGTCCCATTGTGGTTTTTGATTTTATATGTTAGTGATCCCTTTCTTTACTATGAGTATTGGTACTGTGTAGAGATTTTATAATAATGCCTACAGATTCAGTTACCAATGCAACCATGTGGCACCATATTTCTAGCTGCCACGTCTGCAACTTCCAACTGACCACTGTCTCTTATTCTTTCCTCTATTTAAAGAAATTTCCCAAAGAGTAAGCCTACATAAGCTGATATTAAGGAGAATACACTAGGTATTCATACTTAAGGTTCTGCCTTTCTCAACTTCACCTTTTGCTTTTTCTCCCTGACTTTTTGGAGGCCTTGATCTCTGATGTACCTTTAAATCAGAATAGCTGTGCCAGGGTATTCATTCAAATGATACCTATTAAAGAAGCTTCCAAAATGTTTGAGGGGATTACATCTTTTCAAGGATGGAGGCAAAGAGTCTGTGGTTCAGCATTCCCAGACTCTTTCTGTGCCACCTTGGACCTGTGGTCATGCTCCGCCATAGGGGCATGACACAGTAACTATAGTCTAGATAATGTGGGATTCATCGTCTTAGTAGACTGAGCTCATGCTCAAAAAAGTGAACCAGAACTGGACCAATTCTCTAGAGATTCTCTATATTTGCTTAGGGATGATCAGGAATTCAAATTTATTTTCCTCATTGTCTCCACTGGAGAGAGAGGCAAAAGACAGAATCAAACATATGAAGTTTTATGTATTATACACATCACTGATTTCATTGATGCAGGTAGAGCCCCTTGTAGCCATTCAGATTACTCACAGTCCCCTACCCCTCATGCCTTCCCATACCACATAGCTCTTGTTTGTGTGTACCAATGGGCCCTCCACTCCAGGCCATCCAACATACAAAGGGCCTTTCTGTGGTGTTTTTAATATTGTCTGACTGCCAGTGGAATACTTCTTTTCTCCTTCACTTATCCTTGATTCCTGTTTGGTGGCTGTCCCATCTTTTTTCTATTGATACATCTCCTTGATGATCTCCATCATACCATTTTTCGTTTTTAGTTCTTAGGTTACTAATGGCCTAGTGTGGCCTAGTCCAGTGGTTAGCATTATCCCTAGCACAGAGTAGAATACCTAGTAAATGTTTATTGATGGATAAACATAAAAATAAATGTTTACTGACTATGTCCACCACGTGCCTCCTCATGTGGATAATGTTCAATTTTAATTCTTCATTTACTGTGGTCTTTGTTGACTAACATCCATACAGCATCACTTTTACAAAATACTATTTTGATACCTCATTCCTCATGGTGTAGAGGTCACCCAGAGTTCATGAAGCTTTTGCCAGAGGAACATATGGTATGATAGAGTCTGCTATATAAAAAAGGCTTGGAGAATGGTCTAAGCACCAAACTGTGGTGCTTTCCAAGAACCAGCCTGCCTAAGTAGAGTGAGATTCATCTCCAGTAGGAAGTCCACTTGGTGATTAACTCTTTGGTCATGGCAACCCATGAAATAAAACATAAATAAACCAATAATTGACCTACCTATTTTGCCCATAACCCAAATTGGATTTAATTTAACAGAAAAAACGGTTTTTCATATGGTAATTAGAAATGAAAGACCTAATGTGCAAATGCATGCTTTATGGTAATACTAACTAAAATTCATTGATACATAAATATAATCAAGTCAGCCATCGTTTGTAACTGCTACCAGATCCTTCCCTTTGTTCATAGGAGAGAGTTGGAGAATAGGAGATAGCAAAGGTGGAAATTAGAAGAAACCTAGAGACACCAGCTGGATATCATTCACTGCACCTTCAAACTGAACCCAGGTTCACCCACTTGTCTTCAGCTTTATGGTGCATTAAGAGGGGAACTGTGCAGGGTTTTTTGCTGGGAAATCACATGGTACGAGACTTTTGCACAGACATTGATTTGGATTGGAGCATCTACTTTCTCAAGTGATTTATAAAGATGACTTATCTTTTTAATGAGTCAGTTTAATTCCCAGTAAGCATTTGAATTGAGATAGCATGATATTTAATTTTATGGCCAAACCTGCTCTTCCCCTCATACCACGCTTCCTGGGCTGCTTGGGTACTCAGCTGACTTTCCTTCTCCTTCTTTTTCCCTAGTCTTCCAGTCCTGGCACCCATTTCAAGACTACCACTGGTGTCTTTCAGGATGAAGAGCTCCTCTTCAGCCATAAACTCCAGCAAGATAATGATCCTGATGTGGACCTCTTTGCCAGGGTCAGTTCTCCATGTCTGGGTCAGAGGAGATCTTTGCCTCAGGAATGCAGGCTCTTCTTGCCCTTGCTTTCTCACAGAGGGGATTTGTCCTTTTCTTTTAGTCACCAGAACAGCGAGCTGGTCCCCCACCCAAAGATGCCCTTTTTGGGGATGAAGAAGATGATGACGATTTCTTCACTTCTACTCAGCCACGGCCCCCGGTACCAGTTTTTGTTGTTGTTATTGTTGTTTTTAAAGCCTGAGGAGTAGAGTAAAACTTCTTAGAAAGGAAGTGGTTGCTTAAAGTCTTCACAACTTTCAATGTGCTTAGGGAAAAGGGCCCCAGAAGACAGGAGTAATGCTTGCCTACGAGTAAATAAACACTAAGGCCCCTTGCTTTTCCTTAGCCAAATAGAGGTTAATTTTTTAAACACTCATATCTTGTTTATCTAGCATTTTTAGTCAGCATATTATTGCTTGACTTTTGAATATAGACCTGGATGTTTAGGGAAATGCTGACCTAGTGTGCTCTTAAATCTTACATATAAAAAAGGAACAAATATGACTTCTTTAGGTTTGCAATAATTTAAGAATGTTTATTTTTTAATTTGCCAACCCACTGTCATCAAGATATCATTTCACTTAAGAGGAAAACAAATTAGATCCCTTTATTACATTGTGATTCTTTAGTATTGATGAGTTCTATACCTAATTGTGAATTTTCACCTTACTTTTCTCTTAGAAGGTAGCCCAAAAGAAAACAGTAGTGAAAAAAGATAATTTTGGTCCTTCTCTTGAAAGCCATGAATTCCCCGAATCATCTCCAAGTATCAAACATGAAACAGGCATGTGGAAACTGGAAACAGCTCAGGTTAGTACAGATAGACTTTGAAGGTTTATTATTGGCATAGCTAAAAATATGTATATGTAGATGCACAAAGATATGAAGAATGTACCCTTCTAGAATATTTCTATACGTTTTATGTTTATGGAAATTTTTGAATTGAGGAAGGAAGAAATGAAATGATTTGTTTTTCCTTTTCACATTTTGTTGGTGAAATTATAGGGTAGAGGAGAAAATGCTAGTTTTATCTGGAATTTAACACTCCTCTGTAGCGTGCTGAATGGCTTAATACACTTTATAGATTTCTTGGGTGTTTTCATAAATATTGATGGTTGCCTTCATTTTTTTTTTTTTGAGGCAATTGGGGTTAAGTGACTTGCCCAGGATCACACAGCTAGTATCTGAGGTCACTTTTGTATTCAGGTCCTCCTGATTCCAGGGCCAGCGCTCTATTCACTGTGCCACCTAGTTGACCCAATGGTGTACAGATAAAAAACCCTTGGGGGTAATTTTAAGAACCTGATATAGACCTGTTTTTAGAAATTCCCCAAAGAATACTTCTGAATAAGCTCTTACTGAGGAAAAATATATTGGGTATTCTTAACTTGACTTTTTACCTTTCCTCCTTGGCTTTTTGGAGGCCTCAATCTCTGATATACCTTTAGACCAGAGTAGCTATTCATGGGTAGTCATTCAAATGAATACTTGTTATACAGGCTTCTAAAATTTTGTTTGGGATTACATCTTTTCCAGGATGGAAGCAAAGTCTGCTTCAGCATTCCCAGAATGTTTCTGGTCCACCTCAGACCTGGGGTATAACCAACTAACTGTAATCCAAATAACATAGGATTCTTTGTCTTAATATTCTGAACCCATGCCCAGAAAAGTGAACCAGAGCTGGGCCCATTCCCTGGAGCTGCCCCTGGCTTTCCCTCTATGCCTAGACATTTGTCTAAGAGACCAACAAGATAGTTGTTAAATTCAGCCCTGTTTGACTTTTCATGACCTGACAATATTGTCAATCCATAGGCCACTTCATTTCTGAGGTGCATGAGGGTGAGTTCCCCTAGGTAGGAGGGGCTGATAAAGCCTGTGGATGAAATCTCTGAAACCCCTATGATATCCTTCAAAAGCAGTTCTCATTTTAGGGCAAAGGAAAGAGGAATGATGTGTGTTACACATGGATATTAGTGTTGCAGTTTGGGGACCTTTCCCATCCCATTTATCCTTACTGGTTTTTAATCCAGTGTCATTTCACACAGGACTCTGCAGGCCTCCTTCCACATAAAACCAAAGAGCCTTCCTCTCGGATCGGGAAACTACAAGTAATTCTTGCCACACCTTGGGAGCCTTCACTGCCAGCTGTGGGGCCTCCTTAATCTCTGGATATCTTGTCTCTTCTTCAGCTCTTCCCCTGACATTTCCCCCTATTGTTGCTTCCCACACGATGCTAGGCCTGTCTCACCTTTCCTCTTTTTCCTGTGGCAGTGATTGTGGGCACGGCTGCATACCCTCTGTCTGAATCTGGGGGCTCTGTGGAACCTTTCCTTGCATCTGTTTTTCCTTGCCCATCTAGTGCCCTGCTCTCGTTAAGTGTTTTCAGTCATTTGTCATCTCCCCTAGCGCTGTCATGATCTGGATACAGATAAAAAGAAACAGCAAATTTCATTTTTATTCCCTAGGCAGACTTAGCTATTAATCCAGCGGCCTTGCTGCCAGGGACAGCTCCCAAAATATCCGGGGTGAAGGCTGCTGTGCCGGAGTTTGCCTTTACTGCATCTGAGCCCAGTGAAGTCAGGGCTGTGGAGACTGCCTCTGCTGGTGAGACAGGTGTGAGCTTTGAGGACCCAGCCCGAGCAGATACCTTACACAATGTAAACAAGGTGATGAATTGCTTTCTTCTCTTTTGAAGTATTTCTGACACCTCTGTAGGGAATTGAACATCCTTCTCAGTCACATTCAACTATCCAGGGGATCATCAGCCTTGGCTTACAAACACATTACTTTTCCTTACTAGTCTGACATCCCCAGCCATCCGCCTCCCAGGCATAGCCCTGCTGCCCTCTAGTGAGCAACATGGGATCCATTCTCTTCATCTGTTACTCCATAGAACCATAAAGGTGCAGACTCACAAGAGGTCTCAGAAGTCACCGTCTAGTCCAGTGGTTCAGAAAATTCATGAAGACAAAAAACTTTAATGACTTAAGGAACACTTTTAAATGAGTTTTATCAATCACATCATAAAGTGCATGAGACATTTTTTTTAATCTACAGAAATTATATTACCTATTTATCAGAGTGAATCATTTAATAAATCTTTTGTAGTCACTTTGCATCACTCCTAGGGTCTACAGTCTGTCGGCTGGGAAGCTTAGATCACATCCAATCCTCTTACTACCCACTTACCAGAAGAACCCAAATGAGGACCTGGATCTCCTGGCACCCTTTCCCACTGCCCCCCACCACTTACTTTCTCCGGGCAGACCCCCAGTGGCATTTTGCCCTTTGGGTTAAGTAGACAAACAATATGAGTTCTTAGTAAGAAAACAAATTCTGTACCCTCTACCTCCAAATTTTATTTTGGTTTCTTAGCTATTAACATTTTTACCATCTTTACATAAAATTAATTGAGAATTTTATTCTTAAAAAAAGAGAATTTTATTCTTATGTAATTTGGCTAATAGTACTAACATGGTTCACAGAACACATTGCTTTTATCACCCACAGTTTCACAAGTTATCAGATCAAGGCATTTTTTTTGTATAATAATTGGCATCAAAGAGACACCTTGTGTATAGTGCTGTGTTTAAATTGTAGTGGGAGGTCCGAATTTTAAAGGATTAGAAGATAAAAGAGAAAAACAAAAGATTTAGACTTATTTAGTGTGAGAAGGCTAGGAGTCTCCTTCCTTGGCCACATTTAATATAGAAGAAACATTAAATGACCTGCAAGATAATACTGTCTTTGTTGTTCACTTCTTTTTTTTCCAGTCATGTCTGACATTTTATGACCTCTTATGGGGTTTTCTTGACAAAAATTCTAAAATAGTTTGCCATTTCATTCTCTACCTCATTTTACAGATGAGAAAACCAAGGCAAACAGGGTGAAATGACTTGTGCAGGGTCACACAGCTAGTAAATAGCTGAGGTCAGATTTGAACTCAGGAAGATGAGTCTTCTCAACTCCAGGCCTGGTGCTCAATCCACTGTGTCACTTAGCTATCATTAGTACTGTCCTGCTTGGAGATAAGAGAAAGGAATTAGAGTAACCTTTTTTTCAGCTTATTGATTCTTTGATTGACCTTTGTGTTTAAGAATATTTGTATGGAGTAGAAGTTTTTAACATGCTCTGCATGGACTTAATTTTCTAATTTATCAACTGTATTTCAATATAATGGGATTTCTCTGTATTTTATTTTATGCATTTACAAATACTCTTCTGTGAAGCGGTCTGTGGATTTCCCCAGACCACTAAAGGAGGTCCATGACACCAAAAAAGGTTAAGCACACCTAGCATAAAGTAACATGGTCTGCATAGACAAAATTTCAGGTTGTGATCTGAGAATATTCCTTTGCCACTACAGAGCCGAATCACAATGAAAGGAAAACGAAGGCCTCAAACCCGAGCTGCCCGGAGGCTGGCTGCCCAGGAATCTAGTGAGGCTGAGGATATAAATGATGCTGAAGGACCTCTGCTGGGGAGGGAGCATGTCATCTCCCCACCCATCAAACAGCAGCATACCAGAGAAGCAGACAAGAACAAGAACTTTGCAGCTCCTTCTCCCATTTTGGAAGATGCCCTAGTGCCCGGAGGGGAGAGAAGTCCTTCTAGTAAATCTATGCATCTGGCTACTGAGGATAGCCTTTTTGATTCCGGTGACATCTTTGCAAAGGTTTCTGGATCAAAGTCAACAACAAAGAGAACAAAGGAGAAGGAGATGGTCTCAGAGGACCTGACCACTCAGCCCCAGGGCAAAGAAGAAAAGCAGTCTTTGCGTCCAGTGCTGGATGAGCCAGAGGTTGAGGAGGATCTCTTTCAATCTGTGAAGCAGAAACCATCGAAGAAAAAAAATTCTGTTCCTCTCCTAGAGGAAGAAGATGATCTCTTCACAAACCAGAAAGCCAAGAAAAAGACAGCAGAACCTCTCTGGCAGCAAGATGTTGTCTCAAAAAAAGAAGACATTTTTGAGGTAATTAGATAGTTTTTAAGTTGGTGCATTGTTCTTTAAAAAGGAGTCCTGATAGAGAAATAACCCATTCATTTATTTGGATCTTATTCATTTTTTTATGTATAGCTACATCTGCCTGCATAAATTAGGTTGAACATGAAATTTCCATGAAATTTATTCTGAAAAACCAGAGGCACTTCCTCTTTAAGAGTTGCATCAGCCTTGGTTTGGTCACAAAAAATGGAAAAGATCTTGATTTTTAGATTACCCTTAAAACAGTATTGTGGCTAGCTCTCTGGAATGTTTTCACATTATGTGCTGAGTTGACCTGACTGCTCAGATTTTGATCCATGGATTCTAGAGGAGCTTAAAATTTCCCAAAGCATATTCAGTTTAGATGAAAAACCCAGGTTTCTACTTTAACAAAATTCAGACCCTCCTAGTTAGGTAAACATTTTTTAATCATCTGCTATATACAAATCACTGAACTAGGTACAGGGGAGATACAAAACTTATAGAAGATAGAGTACATATTGTAATTTGCCCAGTGGAATTTCAGATTTTGTAGACAAAAGATTGTGATATTGTTATGGAAGGATGAAAGTATTAGTAGGAAGATACATGCTCAGAAACTAAAGTATAAAACAACGTATGATAAGCACAATGTTCTGTGCTATCTGAGGAGGAGAAGATCATTACAACCGGGAGACCAAGTAGTACTTCATGTGGAGAAGGTGATATTTGAATTGGGATTTAAAGGATAAGAACCTGAATGTCCAATATGAAGCTTAGATTCACTATCCAAACTGAATTCCATCTGCCTTCCTCAATCTGTTCTTCCATAAAATGTCTTTGGAGGGCATGTCATTGTCTCACTGACCCATGTTTATAATCTTGTAGTTATTCTAGGCTGTTTCTGTACCCTCACCTTCCATATCAGATCATTTGTGATATCCTACCAGTTTTATTTCCATGGCACTTTTTACTTCTTTCACCCTCATTAAGGTCCTTAAAATGTTGCTTCTAGATTATTGTAATAGCCTCTTATTTAGCTCCATGCCCCTCTCATTTTCTCACCAGTCTACCCAACTGGCAAAGTAATTTTCCTAAGATGCAAATCTCTGACCATTTCATTCCCCTGCTCAAATATGTTCTGCAGCTCCGTTTTCTGTAGAATAAAATACAGGTGCCTTAACCTGGCATTTAAGATCCTTCATAATGGAGTTATATCTCCATCCTGTTTCCTAGTTATTCTCCTCTACATTCCTGCCCAGCTGGACTAGTAGCTGCTCTCTAAACCTGGGAAAACTGAGACTGAAAGGTCCTGACTTGCCCAGGGTCACATGTAAGTGTCTGAGGATTTGAACTCAGGATTTCCTGACTCTAAGTCTGTTGCTCTTTGCACTGTGTTCCATAACCCACCAAGGGCCCATAGATCACAATGAAAATGAGGAACAAATTTAATGTGCATGAGAAAATTAAATGTTTAGGAAGAAGCAGTTTTGAAGATTAGAATTTTGGAAATAGCATGGTTTCGTGAGCTGGTGAGGTCTTAAGGAATGAACTTGTCCCTCTATCTTTAACACAGATGTTAGAGTCTCCCAGGGGGAGGCAGGGAAGGTAAGGACAAAAAACTAACCAAGTTCCAAAGTTGTAGTATAAAATGTTTCTAGGTACTGTAGGAGTTCAGAGATTAAATAATAACATATACATGACAAGTCTAATAACCATTATCAGTCAATTTGAGCAGCTATACAGTCTAGGTATTTGTTGCATTTACTTAAAAGTAGAAAAAATCTTAACTTAAAATTGTCTTTTTCTTTTGTGGTGGCATGCAAGGATGACATATTTGCTACAGAAGCAATTAAACCGGCACAGAAAACAAAAGAGAAGGACAAAGCCTTGGAATCCAACCTTTTTGATGATAACATTGACATCTTTGCTGACCTAACTGTAAAACCCAAAGAGAAGAAGTCAAAAAAGAAAGTGGAGCCAAAGTCAATATTTGATGATGAGATGGGTGAGTGCAGTTTTCTGTAGGTAAAAAAATTACATTGAATGTAACACATGGAGAATTTGTGCTGTCCACTCGATTCTGCTGTTCCTCTTTTTGACTGGATTTTGTGGGTACTGTGAGTGTATTTGTCTCTGGGCACATAGTAATTACATTACTACTTCTGCTTTTATAACATATTCAGAAGTCTGAAAATCAAAGGCTATTAAAAGAACTAGCCTGGAAAAGAGAAGACTACATGGGGTTATACACTAGTGGTCAGATCAATGAAAAGTTTTCTATAGAATAACAAGTATTTGGTGCCACATGAGACGGGAGGAGAGAATCAATCCAGAAAAGGTATCAGGAGAAAGATATCCATTAGGTCTAAGAGTTTTTTGACTAGAGACATGGTAGAATTTGAGCCTTTGCTTCTTAACAAGAAGAGGCATTTTAGCTGCAGACTGTTAAGCTGAGCTTTCAGTAATTGTCGTGTTTCTCATATAACCAAAACTGAGGGTCCAGAGTGTTAAGCCTAGAACCAAAGCTAGAATCTGAGTGTTGTGACTCTCAGTTTGGGACTTTTTCCTCTCTTCATATTACTTTCAGGAATTTGGCCCTGGAAAGGACAGTTGGTTTCTGTGTGGGATATGTTTTAATAATGTGTTTCTTATTTTTCTTTTATTCAAGATGATATTTTCTCATCTAGTGGTGGCCTGACCAAGATGCCTAAGCCAAAAAGCCAGTCCACTCAATCAACACCGGAAACAAGATTAGAAACCAAGGTGTCCAGTACATTTGATGACCCTCTGAATGCTCTTGGAGGCCAGTAGAGGACACATACATGCTTAAGACTATGACAGAAGTAGGGATATTATCGTTGTGGGATCTTTTCTTGGTTTATTATCATATCCTTATATTCTAACAACTGTAGCAAGAAAAGCAGAAAGAGCAAGAAAAGATTCTTGTTCAGTGTAAACAGTATTATTTTTGCACTGGTTTTAATCATGCTTAATAAATATTAAGGAAAAAAATAGATATTCTAAAATACTTTTGGTTATGTGCAGATCAACTTTAATTAGCCTGTGCAATACATGCAATGATGTACTCTGTCATATAGAACATTGTTTCCTTTGTTGAGCAGAGACAAAAATTGCTGATAATTAAAATGGTGAAATATAAATTGTTTAAAACTATTTTTTATGTCTACTTATGTTATTGCAGTCAGAATTTATCAGGAGCTACTCTGAGAAACACAGCCTGAAAAGGAGGACACTTGACAATGCTGCTTCCCACACTCATTTTCACTGTTATAAGGGGTCACCGAGTTTAGAAGGAAGTCCTTTTTTTGATTCTGCTTTGGTGCAGGATAGCATGCAAACCATTTCTTTGACTGCAACCCTGATCCTGTGTTCAGGGCCTGCTGGGTATTGGCCGAACATCCTAAGGGAATCACTGGCTACTTAAGGTGCAAGGAAGCTGCATCAAGGTACTTGGGAAGCAGAGCAATTGGATGAAGGCCAGGAACATTCTCAGTAAATCCAGACGACTAACCCGTTAATTTTTCTTAATACAGCACAAAGAATGAATGTATTATTGTCTTCAGTATTCACAGTTTGTAATGGTATTTTACAGGTAGGTGCTTTTAAATCACACTCAAGGCAACGAGGTCCCACATGGGTGCCCTGAGCCACAGTCCAGCCTGATGCATTCTTGGCTGGGTGTCCCTGCTCAAGTCACTCACTGTCTCAGCCTCAACTTCTTCATCTGATAAGTAAAAATGGAGGTAATGATAGCAAGTATTGTGTAGAGCTATGGAGGAAACTTTCAGGTGCTCTTTAAATGGAGTTAATTTTTACTCCTGATCAAAGCACAAACCAACCTGGGTTCTGAATGGTGACGCACACGCATGGTCTTAGGCACACCACTTACATTGTGCAGGGCTCTCTTTATGCTTTTCTTTAATGCGTATTCCAATAGAAGAGCTCCCTGATAACCCTTCTCTCCATCTAATAGAAAGAACGAATATATAACCTGCTGTTCCTTCCCAAATTTGATCTTCAAATGGCAGTTTCCTACCAACACCCCAGTGCAAACATAACTTCAGGTCTTCTAAAGCAGAGGCATAGGCTGCCAGCCACATGTGTCCCATGATACTCCTGAGAGAAACCCAAACCAGATTAAAATGTAATTGGGGAATATTTAACAAAATAAAAAACTCAGTCAATATGCAAGCTGCAGGGATCCTCATGTACAGATTAGTGGCTTCCAAACCTCTGTTTTTATTTGAGTTTGACACCACTATTCTAAAGAAATCAAATATCTGGATACTTTTTCTCTCTTCAGGACTAATGGTCTCTAATTCCACTTTTTTGTTGTTGTTCAGTCATGTCTGACTCTGTGACTTCATTTTGGGGTTTTCCTTGGCAAAGAAACTGGAATGGTTTGCCATTTCCTTCTCCAGCTTATTTTACAGATGAGGAACCTCAGGCAGACAGGGTAAAATGACTTGCCCAGGGTCACACAGATAGGAAGTGCCTGAGGCCAGATTTGAATTCAGGAAGATAAGTCTTCTGGACTTCAGGTCTGGAGCTCTATCCAGTGCACCACCCAGCTGCCCACATTATTTGTTCATTATGCTACTCTTCTGTCTCCGCAAACTTTAAAGGCTTACCTAGTAAAAAGTTTTCCTATTTTGTTTTGAGGAAAGGGGCCAGTTTCTGGTATAACAGGGATATCCTTTCTAGAGCATCTGTGACAAATGCTCAGCCAACCTCCGCTTGAACAATTCCTGTGGCCATGAGATAATCACTTGGAAAATGTCCCTTTCATTATTAAACAGTTAGGATTAAAATCTGATCTAAAATCTGATTACCTGTAACTTTCCACCTGTTAATCCTTGTTCTGCCGCAGGAGCAAAACAGATTGGTCTACAACCAGAAGCCTACATCATGTTTCTGCTTAGTCTACTCTTCTCAAGAATCAGTTTCCCTAGTTTCTTCCGTTGTAGTTCATATTACGTTGTTTCCAGACCTACTACCATTCTTTGGAGTCATTCTAATCTTTCGGTGTCCTTAAGCTGTGGCACTTAGTGTTAACCACAGTGCTGTACTATGGAACTGACCACCCATGATATGTACACACGAGCTGTATTGGTTTAGCCTAATAGTCATTAGCCTCTAGCAGCTGCATTACACTGTTCATACACACATCTCTTACACATGTTCCATTGCTATGCCAGTCTCCCCTATGCTGTAGCATGTCTGTGTGTGTGTGTGTGTGTGCGCGTGTGTTAACCTAAAGGAGATATCTTATTTTTATGTCAATATAATTTCATCTGTGATTTGGGCCTTGTGTTCCAGATTGTATTCATTATACCTCCTAGCTTTGTCATCTTCAAATTGAATAAATATCCCTTCTAAGTCACTGACTCATAGAATTTCAGGGCTGAAAAATGGAGTTTGTAGGATTCAACACTTTCATTTTACAGATGAAGAAATTGAGGTCCCAAAAAGACTAAGGATTTGCTTGAGCAAAGACCCATGTGGGACTCTGCCAGAAACTTCCCACAGATAATCAGGCTTTCATTTTGTTGATCCATGTTGAAAAACAAGTGCAGAAGAAAAAGGAAAATGTCAATTGGATGGATTTTGATCTGCTTTTCCCTGCTTCAAAGAGAAGTGATGTATGTTCCTACACATTTTTAACTTAACCTGAAGTGACAAAGTATGTTGACACAGGGATGACAGGAGAGTATTATTACATATATTGCTTGACATCCCTTGTTTTACTCAAGACTGTTGGTGTTTTCCTAAGTTACAACAGTTGCAGAAAGGGAATGGGGGTGAGGTGGGAGACACCTTTTAGCTGCTTAGGCCACATCAGGGGATGTGTTATTTAGCCAGCTCCTTACCCCTTTTAAAGTTTGTGAACCCTAGTTAAAAACATGTGCTGAATTTAGTTGTCAGGAGAGGAACTTACTATAGAAGCAATTTCTATATGGCACTGGTCATCTCAAATCCTTGGGAGCAGACTGAATCTTCCTGGCCAGAACATAATTTAGGACAGATATAACTGTCCTAAATGTAGCATAGTAAATGAATGTCAAGGAATAAGCAGAATGGATAAGAGTAACTATCCTAAGCAAATAGTTACTTAGAACAGCCAGCTGGCACAAGATGAGCTTCAGAGGGGAAAAATTAGCAACCTCTTTTTAGGTCTGATCAGCCTGAGGGCCAGGGCCATGCTGGGAGGGCAGCATTTTTGCCCCTTAGGCTAAATGAAGTACTGATGCTCAATTCTGTGACCTGCTGTAACTTCCTCAACTTGACACCAATGGCACTGATTCCACTGCATCAGCCTGCCCTGGGCATTTTCTTGGCATCAGAACATTTTAATTTTAAAAAGAAACTGAAGGAAACAAGACAGTTTTACATTTTGTGTACAGTAGTAGATTTTCAGGAAGCTCAAATCTCATTCACATGCTTCCTCTGGGATGCAGGGAAAATGAGGAACAAAGAGTCCTGAGTCTAATGCTGCAGACAATGTTTTGTGGGAAATACTTAGCAAAATAAAGAGAAACTACAATAAAAATAGATATTGTATTTTAAAACCAAGTCAATATGTGCTCTTTGTCCTTACCAGTTCAATATACTCTTTGAATGGAAAAGTTCCAGCCTGAGCCATTAATTGGGCTGAGCCTTTCTTTTTGGCAAAAAGAGTTGTCATTGTCTGGATTTCTCTCACTGGCAGCAATATGTGGCTTAGTGGTTTCTGCCAGCGCCCCTTGGGAAGCTTCTAAATCTCTGCTAAGTCTTGGGTTCTGGAATTTTATAAGGCATACTTCTTTACCTCCATGTTTTCTATGACTTTAGTAGAAGGTCTCCCAGAGTTGCTGTAGTGGCTGATCCCAAAAATGAGGTCCAAACTGTCTAAACTGGTTATCAGATAACAGTCCATCATTAGGACTAAGCCTTTCCTACTAGAGCTTGTATGTAACTGGTATAGCCCTCAAGAACCCATGGGTCACAATGCATGACAAATTACAATGGATCTTGAGAAGATTATTGCAAGCCTGTGTTAGAACTCCCTTCTTTACAGAATCCCTCCAATGGAAGGGTTCTCAAAGGTCTAATAGGCATACTTGAACAGGAATCCTCTCCACAATATCCCTGACTACACATTCCACCCTTTACTTGAAGACTTCTAGCTATACACAAGGAACTTACTACTTCGAAAGCAAAGTATTCCATTATTAGAAAGCTCTGACAGTTGAGAGTTTTTCCTTACTTCATTCTACCTCTCTAAAATTTCCCCACATCTACTGTCTGGAGTAGAATATATTGAGTCCCTTTTCTATATATGACAGTCTCAAATCTTTGTAGATGGCAGTAATGGCCTCCTAAGCCTTCTCCATTTCCTGTGACTGATCCTTGTGTGTCATGGTTTCTAATCCTTTTTCCATGCTGGTAGTCTCCCTGAAGTTTTAATATCTTTGGTCATTTCCAAAACATGGCACCCAGCACTGAAGACAATATTTTAGATGTGAGCAAAGTGTGGTAGAACGCTCCCCTTTATTCTGGACACTGCCTTTGTTAATTAGATTTTAGATATTCTAAATGTTAAATGACAATATTGATGACACCATGTTATCATATAAAAGACAATTAAATGCTGTGCACATCACCCTAGCAACAAGTCCTTATAGTTTGTATGGAAATTTTTGTATTATATCAAGTAAAGCAGTGTAGTGCAATAGGAAGAACCATGAGGATATGAAATCAGAGGCCTGAAATTGAGACCTGCTGCTATTTACCATTTGTGTGATTTCAGATGTAGAGTCACATGGACACGGGAAGTGAAATTGGAAGGAATGACAGACATCAGTCATCTGGTCCAACTCCCTCACTTTATAGATGGCCAGTGCCTTGTTTAAGGTTGGGAAGATAAGGTGTGGGTGGTCAGTCGCAGCTCTAGGGTCTAAGCCCAGGACCTCTCACAGCAAATCTAGTGCTCTTTCTACCATCACCACTATCGCCACCCCTGTTACCCTTACACATCTCTGGACTTCAGTCTTCTGCAAAATATGAATAATAATGGTTGCTTTACCTATCACAGAGTTGTTTGAGGATCAGATGGGATTGTTAATGTTAAATTACTTTGCAAACTGTAAAGCACGGTGAAAATACAAAGCTATATGACTTCAATGATAAAGCTTAAAATAAGAGAGAGAGGGAGGGAGTAGTGAAGAGAGTGCCAGGCCTGGAGTCAGGAAGACCTGAATTCAAGTCCAGCATCAGACACTACTTAGGTGACTTCTGAGCAAATCTCTTCACTGTTTGCCTTGGTTTCCTCATCTGTAAAATGACCTGGAGAAGGAAATGCCAAACCACTCCAGTATTTTTGCCAAGAAAAGCCCAATTGGAGTCAAGGAAGAACTGGACCGACTGAACAATAGCTATGGTTTAGTGACACCTTGAATGGTTATCTTATGTCAAATTTTCCAATTCAATTAACTTTTCAATCATGTCCATAGAAGAAGACATGTGAAGAAGACCACAATCTTTCTTGGAACTTTGGATGTGTGTGTGTGTGTGTGTGTAGCAACCTTCATGCTAGAATGTCAACAAACTTTTTGGATTTTATATAATAATGAAAAGATTCATTAATTTGAGTAAGAATTAAAGGAGAACATGGTTGTTACCATTCTTTGAAAATATAAGAAAAAAATCATAAAATAGACCATCTGGTCTAGTCTGCTGCTTTATCCAAGTAAATTAGTGGCCCCATTTTCCAGGTGAGGCACCTAAAGCCATAAAGATTCCATAAGCTAATATGTAAAATGAAACAGTTGGACTAGATGATCTCTCAGATATTTTAAAAACAGAATGTTTTGCTGAATTCTCCTTATAGCAATACGGGCATATCTTGATTTAATGCACGTTGTGGTGGATATTGTAGTTTTTACAAAATGATGTTCTTTGGCAGCCCTGCCTCAAGCAAGTCTACTGGTGCCATTCTTTTCAACAGCATGCGTTCACATCGTGTCTCCATGCCCCATTTTGGTAATTCTCACAATATGCCAAACCTTTTAATTATTATATGTTTTAGTGATCTGTGATCAGTGGTCTTTGATGTCACTATTTTAATTGTTTTGAGGCATCACAAACCTCATCCATATAAATTTAATTGATAAATGTTGTGTGAGTTCAGACTGCTCCATCAATTCCATGGCCGTACCTCGCCTGTCTCCATGTCCTGGGGCCTCCCTATGAACTGAAAGACAACAATATTGAAATTAGGCAAATTAATAACTCTACAATCACCTCTAAGTGTTCAGGTGAAAGGAAAAGTCAATCAGTAGGCAAGCTTCATTGCCTTATTTTAAGATAGGGCTCTTGCCACCCCTGCCTGCAGCAACCACCAACATTGAGGCAAGACCCTCCACAAGCAAAAGATTTGGACTTTTTTCTAAAGGCTCAGATGTTGGTTAGCATTTTTTAGCAATAAAATATTTTTTTAACTAAGGTATGCATATTTTTTAGATATAACACTATTATACACAGAATAGACTACAGAATAGTATAAACATAATTTTTATTTGTACTGGGAAACAAAAAGATTTATGTGATTCAACTTATTGCAATATTCAACTTATTGTGGTGGTCTAGAATTGACCACCATTATCTCTAAGGTATGCCTGTAAAGTACTTAAGTGTCTCTGGTCTCCGAAAAGCACAGAATAAAAGTACTAGGTGTACAACATCAAGCAGGTATGGGACAAGGATTTATATCTGACATACAAAAGGCTGCTTTCAAAAGGCTCTCGCTAGCCATCATTGACAGACTAAAGACAGGATTCAGAAATTTGTATTTCTTTTCATAGTAATAAATTTAAAGTTAACATGGAGAAGTACCAAATACTATTGTACCCCACCAATAAGTTAAGGCTTAAAAATCTGAATGTGAAAAAGTTTGCTGGACTTCTCAGTAGTCGTTGTTTTTCACCTTTCACCTCAGTTCTGCACTTGACACTCATATTTCCAGAGCTAGCTTAGTGTTTGGGAGGCTCCGAAGGAAAGCATGGGAGAAAAGAGGTATTAAACCAACCACGAGACTGAAGGTTTACAGAGCCATTGTGCTGACTTCATTGCTGTACACCAGTGAAACTGTATCAGCGCTATGCCAGGAAACTAAATCACTTCCATTTGAAGTATCTTAGGAAGATTCTGAAGATCACCTGGCAGGATAAGGTACCAGGCACTGATGTCCTTTCTCTAATTAAACTGCCAAGCATTCAAACTCTACTGCAGAAGCACAACTCCAATGGGTTAGTCACAATGTTTAATGCCAAAAAGACTCTTTTATGGAGAACTCACACAGGTCAAGCTATCACATGGTGGTCAGAAGAAACGATACAAGGACACTCTAAAGGTCTCTCTTAAGAACTTTGGAATTGATTGTGTGACATGGGAGGCAGAGTGGCACAGGACCATTAAGCATGGTGTGCCCTCATCAGAGAAAGTGTTGTATTCTGAGCAAAGCAGAATTGAAGTAGCTCAAAAGAAAAGGGAGATGTGCAAATTTAGAGAATCTACCCCAAATGTTCACATCTGACCTGTGGTAGAGCATTCTGAGCTCGTTGGTCTGATCAGTCACAGTGGGACACACTGTAACTTGATTCTAATATAGTGATGTCATTTTGGTCCTCTTCAAGAAATGAAGGACAACAACAACCATCACAGTCCAAGCAATTCCTAGTCTAAGTTTTCTGGCAAGCTAGGCCTGGGATTAGGCTCAGATTCTTGGTAGTGGTTGCTTTCTGCCATCCCACTTCCCTTGCCAATTCAGCCCCAATCAATAGATCCAAGATCTCTAACTTCTTCAATTCACAACGTTGCCACCAAGACTAGACACATCTATCTCGGGATCATTGTTCAATCATCTCTGGTCAAAAACACCCAGCAGAAGAGGCATCCAGAGGCACAGGCTCAAACTTGTTTCTCTCAATACTTTAGCTGCCATGTGGGAAATGACAGTCATTGTAGTCAGAGTAAGGGGAAAGGGGTAACCAGTCCCCACACCAATCCCTCCACAGAAAAGTCTGAAGAGTAGTCATATGCTCTGTGAGATTGGAGAGCAAGTCAATTCCTTTTAAAGATTCACTGATTCATTAGCTCTTTCTGAGCAGTAGTTAATAAAGGTTACTTGGTAATCCACAAATTATCCTTCAGTCCCCTTTCTGGCCAGCTTGAAACTATCTCTAAAGTACTCAAGTGGTAAAGCACTTAGCTTAGTTCCTGACACACAGTAGGACAGACATTAAGGTAGAAGGGATTTCCAGGACCTTCCTTTTAGTCCAGTCCCTTCCTTTGAAGCATCTTCCCTTTCCAGACTTTTTTTGGTATGGTTTTTTTTTTTTTATTAAAGAAGCTATTCTCTGCCTCATTTCTTACCTAGCCTTAATCACTGAATGGGTACTGTTTCAGTCAGACTGAGACCTGTTAAGACTAGCTTAAGAAGACCAGTTTCCCACTGCATCCAGTCATGCTATATCTCCCCACTGGACCCAGAGGACATAAAGTGAGACTGTTGACTGCACAGCCTTCCCTCACTTAAATCCAATTTATATGCCTGTGGTGGCATCACCTCCTGATGTCTGGTACTCTTTGAGGATGAAGGACAAACAACAAGCCCCTCCTTTGACAGATAAGACAACTGAAACCCCACAGCTTTTGTTCATGTTTAAACTCTATTTACGTTGTTTCTACAAAAGCTTTTTAAAAATATTATGTAACTGAACTGTTGTATTTTTACATTTACCATCCCTTCTATCTCCTTTAAAAAATTTCACTGCCTACCCATAACAGTACAAAGTTGTCTCCTATTTTCCCATTTAAAAGTGACCCTTTCTACACCATGTAGGATTACCTTCAAGATGTTAGATTTAACCTATTTCTGAGAATGTTGTTTTCAGTTTTCCATAGTAGTTTTTGTCAAATGGAGAATTCTTACCGCGGTATGATTTTTTTTTTTAAGGATTATTCAATTGCTTGTGGGTCTTGCTTAGCTATCTGATCAACTCTTCTATTTACCTAGCACCAAAGAGTTTTGATTATTATTCACTTTTTTAAAGTTCGCCCAATAAGGCAGCCAATGAACTCTGCAAGAAAATTGGACTCATCTAGCCTGGTTATTAGGCCATTTCATTACATTTTATTTAAATGTGTTTTGTTTAAAAAGCTGCTGAGAGATGCTAAAAACCCTCAGACTTGCTTCGAGCACGAAGGGTTTTTTGTTTCTGTTGCAGGCACATCGAAGGCCTTCTGGGAGGTTTCCTGCGTCATTTCCGTAGCTGCTGATGGGCGCAGGTCCTTCAGCCTTGCTGCGCCTTTTTCCTAGTCCTTCGGAATGTTTTTCCCATTCTTGGAGGAAGGCGGTGTAGATTCCTCGATTACCGGACAGCCACCGGTCCACCCCTAAAGCCCCAGTTTGGGGTCCGTGTGACAGCGTCCGGTTAGCCCCGGCAACGGGCCTCAGTTTCCTCCTCTGTAAAACAGGGATCACCCTCGCGCACCTCCCAGGGAGCTTGTGAGGAACGGAGGCATCTGGGGAATGCCAAGGGCCCTCGGAGGTCACCAGCCCGGGTCAACAGGAGCTTTGCAAGGCCTTCTCGATGGGAGGGGGAGGGGCTGGACGAAAGGAGGGAATATGAAACACTAAAACTGAATGTTAAAAAAGGAGCCCCTCGATTTCAGGTATAAAGTACGGGAGACCTCAGAAGGGTGAGCGACTCCAAGGTCAAAGGTCGTTCCTGGCGCAGTTAGCTCCTGCGGACCTGGCCCCGACAACCTTATTCGGCCGCTGCTCCGGCCCCCTCCGTCACCCCGGGTCGGGGGGTCCCCGGGGACAAGGGCAAGTCGCCCAACCCGCAAAGAATCAGCTCGGACCAGAAGAGAAGTCGGAAGGCCCACTCCCGGGGCGACAGCCACTGGCCTTCAACTCCCTCGGCCTTTGACCTCAGGGCAAGCGACGCCCGGGCAGGTGCCCTCGGTTGTTAGCAATGGAGGGTCAACATCCGGGCTTTTCGTAACCGACAACAGACTCGGAGGTAGAATGGGGCTCCGCCCCTCGAGCCACCGCCCGCGCTGGTCACCGAAGCCCCTCCCCAGTCCGGTGCTGATTGGACGATTTTGTGAGCGCGGGCCTGCGATTGGTAAAGGATGTCACAAAGGGGTTAGGTGGGAGCAGGGAGTGGGCTGGAGAGTTAGCCTAGCCGGTCCCCCCTCCGGCTCCGCTCCGGGAGCGACACCGAGAGCTGAGTGTCCCAGGGGCTGCCTCCGCCGGGGGGCCGGGCTGGATGGGGCCGGCGACTAAACCCGGGGAGCAGGTGGCCCCAGGCTGTCTCGCCGCCTCTCCCTTCTGAGGAGGAGACGAGTCCTGGGCGCCCGGTCGGGTCTGCGCAGGTGAGCGCCCCTTCCCCCTCCCCTCCGCCCTGGCTCGGCTCTGTCCCCCTTGGGGCGCCTCGCCCCCGCCTCTCGACCGGCCCAGCGCTGCCCGCGGAGAACGGAGGAGCACGCCCACCTCCGGCCGCCGCGCACGCGCGAGCCAAGTCCCGCCCCCTAGCCTTCCTGCTGCGCTCCTCCCCTTTGGGTGTGGGGAGGAGGGAGCCGCCGCCTCGAGGCTCTTGAGGTCTCCCCATTCTACCGACTGGCCCGCCGAGGCGGTGCGGAGCGGTATTGGAGCCCAGGTGCCGGCTCCAAGCCTAGCATCCCTATCCTGAGAGCGTCCTCCCCTCAGGGCCGATCGTGAAGACCTAGAGATGGCAGGAATCCTTGCACTCGTCCTGGTGGGGAAACTGAGGCTCGGAGCCCCGGCAGTTGCTTTCCAACAGCCCTTGAGTCCGTCGGATGGCGTCCCTGTCCAGTCTCCGCCCCCGAAGGCTCCAAGAGCAAGCCCCGGCCTTGAGGCGTGCTTGGCTTGATGCCCTGCTTCCTTCAGGGTGCGTTCCCCAAACCAAGCACACGTCCCTCCCCCTCCAGGTTCTCCTCTCCCGCCGCGCCCTCCGGGCCCACTTTGTGTCCACGTGACTAAGCCCTAGTGGGCAGCCGTCCCCTTGGCCAGGTCCCTCCTCCGCTGCCCTGTCCCCTTGGCCAGGTCCCTCCTCCTCTGCCCTGTCCCCGGGGGGTACCCGACCAGGCCCCTGTGGCCGCCTTCCTAGAGCTTCTTAAGGATCAGAGATTTTTCTGGAGCCCCTTCGGCACCTCTCGAACCCTTCCGGCGGGCAGAGGCTCCGGCCGGTCCATCCTGCGTGTGACCAGCCCTGCGCGTGCAGGTGTGCCAGGCTTAGTAAGCTTAGGTCGGTTGGGTAATTGAGCGCTGGAAAGGACCCAGCAGGTCCTTTTTACCCGGGAGGCAGCTGACTGTGCTGGCCACTCTGGGTACTCCGTGGGAAAGGTCCGAGAGAACGATCTGGCCTGGGACATCCACTGGCCGACGCCCCTTCCCCTGCCTCTGTGGAGAGCCCTGCTTCCTCGGTGTACGACATCTGAGTGGGGCAAAGCAAACGCAACACCCCATTTTCTAGGGCGTACATTTAGGGTCCCAACCCTGTAGGGTACGTGGTGCAGTTGTTAGCCCCATTTTACAAAGGAGGAAACCCCCACCCAGATCCCACAGCTAGTGCGCATCCGAGCTGGGAATCAAACCAGGTCTGATTCTGAAAGGAATATGCTTTCTTGTAGGACTGGCTGGTTCTCTTATCTCCAGTACCTAGTCTGAAGCCTTCCTTGCTCTTGGAAGACGCTGAATGTGCTCTTTGGATGAATGATCTGACCCCTATTCTCTAGCAATTCTACTGTGACTTAAAGAGTTTGTTCTGGGCATTACAAAGGGGTTCTTTGGCCTCTTTATAAAGAAAATGATTAAGAAGAATGAAAACCACCTCCCCTGAGGATTCTTCAGTGGAACAGAGAAGGTCCACTGATAGTTTAAATTAACTATAAAATGTCCAGTTTGGGGATTTGGAGAACTGAGAGTTCTCCTGAGATCTTTAAAGGCAGTCTGGAAAAGTCTAAGATTATTAAACCTGAAGCAGTGAGGACCAGCAGTTCTTCCAGTATTCAGATGAAAATCATTAGCAAAAAAACTTGATGTGGAGAATAAGGGTTGGTTACCTTCTAACATCCTGCAGAGATGTTGGCTTAAGACTTAGAATCTGAGGTTCATAGAGCTAAAAGGACACGCAAAGACCTTATGATCCTAAACCCTCACTTTACAGAAGAGGAAACTGAGGCCCAATCAAGACACATCAGAAGTGGAATTTGAACCAGCTCCACACCCAAGTTCTTTCCACTGTACCTGCCTGTCTTATTTTGCTGGTTCAGATTATTCTTTTGAGATTAGAACAGGGTAAGGTGAGAAAATAGCTTTGGAAGTCTTTACAGATAAGGTAGAGTCTTCCTTTTCTTAGTTGGAGATAAAAGAATAATTACTGTGTGCTTGATATCCACATTCACTCAGATTCTCCTTTAGTTCTTTTGTCTCGTCAAGCTTTTTCTTTTATATAGCACTGCAGAGAAGGAAGATAATTCCAAGGATTGATGGTTATTATTCAGATATTTCTGTGCTGGGGATAGAAAGAGTACATCACATATTTAGAAAGCATTAAAGTTTTTAAAAGGTATTCTTACAGTATTGTTGTGAGGTAGATTAGGGCAACTCTAGTCCTATGGCATTTTAGATAGAGTCCTAGACTTGCATTCAGAAAGACCCCAGTTTGTTTATGTGTGGATCATAAGCAAATCAACTGACTGCTGAGTCTCATTTTCTCCATCTGTAAGATGCAGCCTTTAATAACTGTAAGAGCCACCTCACAAGGTCATTGGGAGCCTCTGGACTTGGCATATTTTAAAACGTTACATGTTACTTGTAATTAATTGTCATTATTACCTCCACTTTACAAATGAGGCATCTAAAGCTCCAGAGATGCACTGCCCCAAGCTTTTAGGTTTTAGAGCCAGGCTTTGAACCCACAAGTTTATGCCCATTGACTGCTCATAAGCACAGCTAGATGGCACAGTGGATAGTTCTTTGGGCCAAAAGTCAAATCTGGCCTCACACACTAGCAGTGTAACCTAGGCAAGTCACTTCACTCTTTTTGCCTCAGTTTCCTCATTTGTAGAATGGGTTGGAGAAGAAAATGGAAAACCACTCCAGTATCTTTACCAAGAAAACCCCAAATGTGGTCATGAAGAGTCTACAGTGACTGAACAACAACAGTGCTCACAAATAATTTGTGTAGGTAAAGCCTCTCAACTTGAAAGTATATTCTACAATACAAGTTTACTGAAAGAGCCAAACCAGTAATACAAACAAATTCTGAAAGAATTTAGTGGTGAAAAAGTACGTTCTTGGCTAACATGATCAGGGAGGGTTGTTGGATAGGTGGAATTCATTCAACTAATGAGACTGAAGATCCTTTCAGACAGTAAGTGACTTAGGATTGGGTTCACTTCCACTTTGTGTTTGGAATGTTAAATATATTTTTTCTCTAGAGTGTTAGAAATGATATCCAAGCTCCTAGGCCAGTCTGAAAGAACCCATTTTACTTAGCAGTACTATAGATCCCAGCTACCATTTATAACTTTGCTTCCATAGGAAAATGTGTTTTCAGTTTGGGACTTGGCCAAGACCATCAGCCGCTTGAGCCTCACAGGAACTCTGCCATTCTGGATCATTTTACTGATTTTACCATAACAGAATTATCAAATTTAAGCTTTTGAGGTTGGGAGATACAGAGTTCTCAAATATTCAAGGCCCACTTACTTATAAACAGTTTGGTGATTTGGGGTTCTAGTTAGCTTTGGGATTATTTAGGCCCATGGCTTCTCCTTCCCCTTTCCTTATTTTATATTTTGTTTAGCTGTTACAGTCACCTCTACCTCAAGTATGATCAGTCCCTGTAGGTTTGCTAGGAAAAATAATCTGGAGACCAAGACAATTGAGGTAATCATTAGTTTATTGTTCCTACACATTAGCCAGGGCTAAGGAAGGTCTGCCTGTTACACCTGTCAGTCCTGACCTCCAATAGAATCTGTTCAACATTCTTTCCATAACCATCTCAAAGTCCATGACGAATGTAGGGAATCGGAGCCAAGCTGTTGCCATGCATCATGGATAGCTCAGAGTACTTGGATGTCAAGTCACTCCAGGGATCAAGTCACCAGGTAATTGTTAGGGAGGAAACTGGCAGCTTCATCCACATCTTCTCATTTAAAGAAGTTTTTTTAAGTTAAGGTAAAGGAAGTTTTTCACTTCTTAATACAGTTTTCAATTGCTGAGTCATGCATTAGTACCTGGATGGAAAGAAGTTTGTTGTATAGAAACACACTTCCTGCATAAATCTAACCAGTTCCTTTTCACTGAATGTCTATACACCAACCCCTAAACTTTCCCAATAAATACTTCTGTTAGAAAACAGGATCAACAAGAAAGCTGAGTTGATTTCTTTCAGGTAATTATCTGGAAGCTGGAGGTTGCTTCAGCATAGCATCCACATGGTGCAGCATGATCTGCAGAATGCAGACATCCCTTGGGAAGGCTTGCTTTTCTCAGCTTGCCTTCTGTATCACTGCCCGAACCTTCCATAGTCCTTTGTGACTGTGCCCCCTTTTACTTACTGCTTTCTGCATCTTCCTTATGAACCTTCACCTCTGGGACTGCACATGGGTAGCATGCCCTGGCATTTAACCATTTCTTTAACCTCTCTGCCTGTTTTCCTCCTTCTGCTCTCCCAACCCCTGACCATCTGGCACATGTTTTCACCACCAGTAAGTCAATGTAATCTTGATTTAGGTGTCTACTGTGTGCATGACATTGAGCTAAGTATTGAGGGGGTTACAGAGAAATGTGAGAAATAAGCCTTGCTCACAAAGAGTTTTCAAGAACAGATGAAATCCATGCATAAATAACTGCAATTCTTATTAGAGTACATTAAATGCATAAGAAAGTTACTGAATGCTATGAGGACTAAGAAAAAAGAGAGATCACTTCTGTCTGGGAACCCCAGAATGTTTTGTGAAAGACTTTGGAATTTCACCTGGAAGACTGGGTTGTTTTACAACAGGCAGAGATGAGAGGGGAGGGAATTAGAGGAATAGTGTAAACAAAAACATGGAAATAAGGATGTGTAGGATGTTAACAAAGAAGCAACAAGCAATGTTGGCATGCTTCTTACTGGAATACTTGCTTAGGAAAGACAGAAAAAGCATACTAATGGCCCTGAGTAATACAGCTTTCTATTGAGTCAGACCCAGGTGAATGTTTAGGAGTAGGGAGAATGATTAAAGAAGCAGGTTTCATGGTGATAGTGGCTTAAAAGAAACTAGAAATTATAACCAGCAAAACTATACATGCTCATATTATAATTCCCACTCCAGAATCTAGCGAGATACAATCCACAGTGTCCCTATTTTCTTTGCTAAATTATGGTCCTTAATGATACTTATATAATGGTACAGTGCCTACGTAACTAATTAGCATATTCTGAAAAGAAACATATATTATAATTCTGTTTTCAGAATGACATGTGAAAATTTGAGTTACTGGATACAGTCATCCCAAGAGCACACCTTTGCCAGTTAAGGGATCCCAACTTCACAACATTATGGAAATATCAAAGAAGCACACATTCATGGTAGAAATAACCCTAGGGATGCCCATAGAGCAGGGGTTCATAGACTGAGCCCAGGAACTTTCTGCTTTAATATTTTGCTATCTATAGTTCCATATAATTTTTTAAAGTAATCCTATGTATTTTGTGGTATGCATTTTAAAATACAGCGATGTTCTCGGAAAGGGTCCAAAGGGCTTCACCAAACTGCCAAAAAGGTAGGTAGGGTCCATGATACAAGAAAAGTTGGGAATCCTTGTGATGAAGGATGCTGGCATTGATTTAAACCTAACAAGATGAATCTTAATAACAGTAATTCAGTTTGTCTGGACCATAGAAGATGCTGGAGCAGAGTAGGGCCAGGTTGGAGGGCCTTCAGAAGTGGGTTTGGACTAAGCTTTGAGCCTAAGGAATTACATTAAGAGAACTGTTCATTCAGAAGATTGATATGGCAGTATTATAGAGAGGATTGAACTGGGCATAACTAAAGACAAGAGGCCTGTAAAGAGGTTGTTGGCTGTGATCCAGATGAGAATGAATGGACTCTTGGAAGACCTTCTGACTGGGTACATTTCCCCTAGTCAGAAGCCTTCAGTAGCTCCCAGTTGCCCATTTTGTTATTGTTAAGTCATTTTTTCAGCCATGAAAACCCATTTTGTGTTTCCTTGACAAAAATTCTGGAGTAGTTTGGCATTTCTTTTTTCAGCTTATTTTACAGATGAGGAAACTTAGGCTAACAAGGTTAAGTGACTTGCCCAGGATCTCACAGCTAGTAAGGATGTGAGCCCCTATTTGCCCATGGGGTAAATTAAGAACTTAGCCTGTCTCTAATTTAAGTTTGCCCTCAGTCTGGCTCTCATCTACTGTTTCAGCTTATCATTAGTCTCATTTATGTATTGTACATCTATCTCATCCAAACTGGACTGCTCCTTTTTTGTTTTGTCTTCTTCCTCCCAGAATGTACCCCAGGCCTCGAACTCCTTCCTGCTGCGTTTGCCTGTTGAAATCCTTTGTTTGCTCCTGATGCTCAGCTTCCCTGGTATGAGCATCACCTTCCCCCTCTCCTGCAATATTTCCTTTGTCCTTATTGAGACCTTACTCAACCTCAGAATCACCATGTCTATATTCCATGTTGCCATTCCTGTGGCCCTTGTGCCTCCAGCCTCCAAAGCAGACCACCAGAGGCCATACCTGGGAGGAACTAAACCAGTCAAGCTAGGCTTCCTGGGGCCATACAGGCCATACATCTCCACCCCAGCCATTCTCCTGCACAGGCAGCCTTCCCTCCTTTTTCTGAAAGCTGTGATCCAATCACTATTATCACTTTCTCTTAAAAGAGTCCATTAATCAACTGCTTTCTTCTACTCACCACCTTGGTGAATTCTTGGACCATAACTTTTCTCCTGTTTACTATGACCCTCAAATGTATTGTGTCTCCCATTAGGCTGTAAGTTTCTTGAGGGCAGGGACTGTTTCATTTTTTTATTTGTATCTTTAGTGCTTGGCACATTTTAAGTGCTTAATTAATGCTCATTTATTAAAGACAGCTAAGTATTGCAGTAAATAGAGTCTGGAGTCAGGAAGACCTGAGTTCAAATCCAGACTCAGAGATTTCTTAGCTCTGTGACCCTGACAAGATATTTAACTGCTGACTGCCTCAGTTTCCTTAACAAAGAATGGTATCATAACACCTACCTTCCAAAGTTGTTGTGAGGAGTAAATGAGGTAATATTTGTAAAGTGCTTACCATGGTGTAGTAGTAGGCAATTTCTAAATGTTATTTCCTTCAAGTCCTTCCTTTAATGTGCACGTTTTAGATTTTAGGTTCATCTTCTTCCAGGGTAGACACTTTTGTTCTAAATGTTTCTCCAGTATTTACCAATGGTGCCTTGGATATATTAGGCTTTTCATAAATTGCTTCTAATTGAATTGAATTGAGAACTAGGAGTCTGGAAGGGAAAGGAAGTTTTCAGATGTATAGCCACCAGAGAGTTGGCAGAGAAGTACAAAATACCAGAGTTGTCCCTCTGATCCATCATATAATTAAAAACCCTTCTTTAGCACCTCATCATCTGGCCTTTGTTTTGAAGACCTCGGTCAAGGGGCCCATTGCCTCTAGTGTCCTTCCTACTTTGGAGCCCGATGTTGCCTCTTAAGGTAGCCCATTGTACCTTTGGACCCCTCCTTTGGAGCATTTCCTCACATCAAGCCTTATCTTCTTCTTTGAACCTTCTGTCAGTGCTCCTAGTTCCACTCTGAGACCAGATAGAATAAATCTAATCCTCCTACACATTAGAACTGCAGATATTTGAAGATAGCTACCATGTTCTCCATCAAGCCTTCTGTTGCAGATTAAACATGCCCCATTTCTTTAACAGTTCCTATTGTATATATGGCAGTCCTCTGCCATCTTTCCCAAAACGTGCTGTCTGGAACAGAACCCAGAGTGACTGAGGCTTACTAGAGAGAGTGTATTGGCATGGGATTCAGAAAACCAGAGGAGGAACATGTTTTTAGGGGAAAATGTTGAGTTTGAGCATTCTTTTAGTAATATGACCGAAGCTATGTCCTGTGGCCATGTGCAAAGACTTCTCCCCAATGCTGCTGCCTCTGCTTGGGGTTAGACTCTCTCAATCACACTTTTCTGCATTCTTGTCAGTGGACTTAGACCTCTTGGTTCTTGACCTACATAAGTACTTGCTCCTTTCCTATTTCATTGGGTAAGGCCCCCTCATCATGGCTGCTCTAGTACAGCCAAGGTTCTCTACTTGGACCACTGGTCTTCTCCTTCTGGGCCCATTGCATTGGTGAGTTCATCCATTCCTGGATTTTTTTCTACTACTTAGAGATTATAGATCTCTTTAGTTTCCTTCCTTTTCTGTAGCAGATTATTGACTGTGGTCATTGTATCTAAAACTGAACACCCTGCCAAAAAGTCAGGCTCAAGGCAGAGTGATAGTAATAGGTCTTCCCCTTCCCAGTTCCTGAGGAAAGGGACTTAAGGGTTTTAGAGCTGAAACATGACCAGTCCTCTCACTTTACAAAGGTCAAAACAGACCCAGCAAGATTAGTGACCTGCCAAAGGTCCCACAGGGATTCAAATGCAGATGTTCTAACTCCAAAACCAGTACTCTTCCTACTGGATCAGGTTTTTTTACCTTAATGTTGACTGAATTTTATAGAATTCAACTCAAGAAACATTTATTAAGTACCTGCTTTTTGTAAGGTGTTGACATTACAGAAACAAAAATGAAAGCTTCCCAACCCTCAAATATTCTCCAGGAATCATTGAATCAGGATCCAAAGACATAGAGCTGGAAGAGACCTCAGCTCCAGTCTAGGCCTGCTCTTTCATTTTACAGATGAGGAAACTGCAGTGTGGAAAGACTTTGCAAAGGTCACAAAACTGTTGTCTTGATTCCTGTCTTTTGACCTTAAAACCCAGTGTTCTCTCCCTTGAATCGTGCTTGTTCCAGTGTCCCTCTGTGCTCCCCAAATCCTGATCATGGCAGGTCTGGATTTTGAGAACCTTACTGACTTCCTTAAACTCTCCTCTTCCCCCTCCCCCCAGTTTTGAATAAAGAAGCTGCCTGATTTGTGAATACTTGGATTAGAGATGACTTAGGCACATAAGTAACTGGTGCTCCCAGTGCCTCTGCCTCTGCCTCTCCCTCTCCTGCTGCTGCTATGGCAGCCACTCTCCCTCCTGCCACAGCCTTTGGTCCCTCTCTGGCTTCTTCTGTGAGCCTCTACTTCTTTCTCTGCCTTCTGTCTACAGTATCCAGAGCAACCCTGGCTCCTATTCTTATAAGGTTCTAGAAACGAGCCTACTCATCATTTCTGCAGGAAGGTACATTGTGAATGTAACATAGTCTAGCCAGTGGGTTTGGGGATGTCTAAAAGTGAGTGTAAGCCCAAGGCTTGGACTTGGCTTGAGATAGGACTGATGTCATTATTCTTATATTTTAGGTGCAGAACTCAAAACATGACCAACAAGATATATAGCCAATGTTCAGAGCTAATTTGGCTAGAACTGGAATACAATTATCTACAGCATATCCACAAGGAATTGGAAAAGTCAATCTAATGGCTAACAAGAAAGAACCTCCGTTCTTTAATGAAGATAACGTGGGACCATTTTACTACAAACTTCCTTTCTACGAGACTATGGAGCTCTTCATTGAGACACTGACGGGGACATGCTTTGAGTTGAGGGTTTCACCTTTTGAAACTGTCATCTCTGTGAAAGCTAAAATTCAGAGATTAGAAGGTAGTTGTATTCTTAATTCTTATTACTAAGAGTGATGGAAATTCATTTCATGCCATCAGTGTAGGTTAACGCTTTTGAAATGATGTGGCTTGATGGGGTAGAGAAGCATTCCAGAGGGGAGTCTCCTTCCACCAAGGAAGGTCAGCAGAGTTTTCTGGGGCCCTGAGATGTTACATGCCTTGCCGAGGTTCTCAGAAACACTGCTTGAACCCTTGTGTTCCTTGCTCCAAGGCCATTGGGTCTGCTTTTTCACTCTGCCTTTCATCTCTGAAATGACCCCATGATGAACTTATTTCCTCATCCTATTACTCCATAGTAAATATAGTAAATATTCTTATTTTCGATTATTTTTTAAATGTACCACTTTGACACCCAGTTCAGTTGTTGGGTCATTTTTAATGCAGATAGTCTTAGAATTATGCCAAGAAAAAGTTGTGGCTTTCCAAAACATTTTGTCAAAAATCTATTGCCATTTACAAGTGCTGATTTTATACATTTTGTGTGCTTGGTACAGTCATTAGACCCTTTTAAGTTCCTGCAACATTACTTTTGACTCTGCATGCTACTGAAAAAAATACATATTTTTCTTATCAGTTTAAGTGAGATCAGCTTCATCACTGGTTTCCTTGCTCCTTCTTTCATAGTGTGATCAACTGACTCTGGCTACAGAGTGGAGGAGTAATAAATAATACAGTCTCCCTCCAGCTCTGTCAGAGGTCAAGGACTCAATGGGGAGCAAGTGATTCAGTCACCTTTTCCCTTGAGAACCTTTGACACCTGAGCAAAGAGAGGTGGAGGAAATCTGGGCTTCCTCTCGGCAATAGAATCTGAACTTGCTAGTTCCAACATGAGAAACTTTTTTGTTTTAACTATCAAGACCTAATGGCATAATTCTATAGTAGTTTCATTTTGGTTTTAGGTTTCTGTGATGACCTTAATGATCTGGGTACTTGATGTACTTATAGTCTCCTCAGGAGCGAGTATTTTTTAGACTTTTTTGTTGAATAAGCACTTGTAAACTCACAGCTAGTTTTAGAGGATTCAGAATTGGAAGGGATCTCCTTCAAGATTTACCTTACACCCAGGCAGTTAGGTGGCCAAGGGGGTAGAGCAGCAGCCCTGGAGTGAGGAGGATCTGAGTTCAGATGTGGCCTCAGGCAAGTCACTTAATCCTGATTGCCTTCCAAAAAGATTCCACTTCCATCTGGCTTTCTACTGTTTCTTTCCCTTTACTTCAGTTCTGTCGTGTACACGTATCTTGTATGTACATGCACAGTTATACGCATGGTGTCTCCCCTGTTTGCTCCCCCATTTACTAGTGAGCCCTTTGAGGGCAGGGATTGAGTGTTTGCCTTTCTTTGTGTTCCCAGTGATTGCCAGAGAGTCTGGCACAAAGCAAGCCCTTAATTAACACTCATTGACTGTGGGAAAGCCATCTGTACCACTTGTCTCCACTTCCTCTTCTCTCTTGCTCTTCTTAACCCTCTGTATGAGAGTCTGCTCTCAGATTTACCATTGATCTCTTTTCTAAGTCTTCATCTGTCTTGTCCACCAAAGCATTTGATTCTGTTGATCACCTAACCTGGATCCCCTCTCCTCTCTGGTTTTCATGACAGTGTTCTCTCCTAATTCTGCCTACTGGACCACTCCTTGTCAGTGTCCTTTTCTAGACTTTCAGTGGTATGAGACCCACTAACCATGGGTGTGCCCCAGCATGCTGTCCTGGACTCTCTTTACTCTCTGCTGCCTCATCTGGTATCTCATCAGCTCCCAGGCTTTCACTCAGTTCCCAGAGATATTGAGCCAATCCCTAGATTGTCTCCGGTGTGCCAGCACCACATCCCTTGCTACCTTTTAGAATCTGGAATTTTGTGTACCTTAGACATCTCAAGCTCAGCGTGTTCAGAGGGAATAGAGCTCGCTGTCTTTCACTCCAAAGCCACTCTTTATTGTTGTTGAAGACACATCCATCCTATCAGACCCAGGCTTATAGTATCAGTCATCCTAAACTCCGCACTCTAACATATAATAACAGCGAGCATTTATATAGTATCTCATCTTATCCTTACAGATACCCTGCAAGGTAAATACTGTTATTATTCCCATTTTACAGATGAAGAAACTGAAGCTGACAGAGGTTAAGTGCCAAATCTTGTTATGCCTACCTTTATACTAGCTTTCTCATATGTTTCCTCTTCATTTACACAGACAGTTCAGGCCCTCTTCACCTCTTGCTTGGACTATTGCTATGGTGTCCTGATCTATATCTGGCCACTGAACCAAATGGCTGTGGAGGAGAAAGTGAGGTTGGTGACTATGCACAGCCTCTCTCACTGAAATCCAATTTACTTGCAAGTCAGTTTCTTTCCCTGCCTCACATCTTTTCCTAATCCATCCCATTAATAAATGATTGTTTCCTTCCTTCTGTCCTTTCATTTATCCATCCATCTGTCCTCCATCACATACTAAAGTGATTTTTCTAAAGCACAGGTCTAACCATGCTATAATAAACTCTGGTTCCATCTTATCTCTAGAATTAACCATAAAGTCCTCCATCCAGCACTTAAATCTCTTAGCAACCTGACCCTTTCCTACCTTTTCATTCTCCTTACATTTTACTCTTCTCCATGAACTCTTCAGTATAGACCTATATCCTATTCCTCACCCACAGTGCATCGTTCCCCATCTCTGTGCCTTTGCGCTGCTACCCCCTTTTTGCTTGGAATGCTCTACCTTCTTAGTTTAACTGACTTTTCCTTTAGGACTCACCTCTGATCCCACTTTCTTCAGGAACAGTTAGATGGCACAGTGATTAGAGCTCTGGCCCTGGAGTCAAGAAGAACTGATTTCAAATCCTTCCTCAGATATTTATGAACTGTGTGACTCTGAGCCTCAGTTACTTAATCTCCATTTGCCTGGTTTGTTTTTTTTTAATTAAACACATCTTCACATTAGTCATGTTGCATAGAAGAATTAAAATGAGTGGGAGAAAGCATGAATGAAACTAAACAAAGCCAAACAGAGAAAATAGTCTGCTTCATTCTGTGTTCCGATTCCATAGTTCTTTCTCTGGATGTGGTTGGCAGTCTGTATCATGAGTCCTTTGGAAAGGTTTTAGGTCCTTACATTGCTGTGAAGGGCTAAGTCTGTCAAAAACAGTCCTCTCACTCTCTGGCTGTTACTGTGTACAACGTTCTCCTGGTTCTGCTCATTTCACTAAGCATCAGTTCATATAAGTCGTTCCAGGTATTTCTGAAGTCCACCTGTTTGTCATTTCTTACAGCACAGTAGCATTCCATTCCATTCATATACCACAACTTGTTCAGCCATTCCCCAGTTGGTGGACATCCCCTTGATTTCTAATTCTTTGCCACCACAGAAAATGCTACTATAAATATTTTTGTACATGTGGGACCTTTTTCTCATTTTTATGATCTCTTTGGCATACAATCCTAGAAGAGATATTGCTGGGTCAAAGGGTATGCACATTTTTATAGCCCTTTGGGCATAGTTCCACATTGCTCTCCAGAATGGTTGGATCAGCTCTCAGCTCCACCAACAATGAATTACTATTCCAACTCCTCTCACATCTTCTCCAACATGTATTTCTATTTTGTCATGTTAGCCAATCTGATAGGTGTGATATGGTACCTCAGAGTTGGTTTTTGATTTGCATGTCTTTAATCAGTAGTGATTTAGAGCATTTTTTCATATGAGTATAGATAGCTTTAATTTCTTCCTCTGAGAAATGCCTATGCATGCCCTTCCTTCTATTCTTTCCATTCTTCTTTCCTTGTATTCTTGTAAAGTTGACTCAGTTCTCTATATATTTTAGAAATGATTGCCTCAGTTTTCTTAACTTTAAAATGGTAATAAAAAATAACACCTACCTTTCCCAGGAAGATTTTGAGGGCCATACAAAATAATATTCATAAAGTACAGTGTCTGCCACGTGGCAAACACTATATAAATGTTAGTTATTATTAAATGAGATAACATTTATGAAGCTCTTAGCTTAATAAGTGCTTGTTTCCTTTCTTCCTTTTCTGGTACTCTACCTGCTATATTGCCTTCTACTCTTGAGATTCCCTTCTATCTTCTGTGTATCCTGTACATAACCTAGTTATTTTCATGTTTATTACCCCTAATAGAATGGCAGCCCCTCGAGGACAGGGACTGTTTGACTTTCTTTATATTTTTAGTACTTAGCACACCCTACTAGATACATGCTCACTCCTTCCATTTCTCAACCTATTCCCATCCCCCAGACCTGGCATGGTCAAAGACTGTAGGAATTATGTTGGGACCATCTGTAGTGTTGGTATGATGAAGAAGATGCAGCGATTCATGCAAAAGGAGCAAAGTCAGTGTGTACTTCATTCATGCCTCTGAGGGGCAGCTAGGTGGTGCAATGGATAGAGTACCAGTGTAGGAGTCAGGAGGACCTGAGTTCAAATCTCACCTCAGACACTTGACACTCACTAGCTGTGTGACCTTGGGCAAGTCACTTAACCCCAGTTGCCTCATATTGGGTCATCTCCAGTCATCCTGATGAATATCTGGTCACTGGATTCAGATGGCTCTTGAGGAAAAGTGAGGCTGGTGACTTGCACAGCCCTCCCTCACTGAAAACAAAGTCAGATGCAAGTCAGGTCATTATTTCTCTGATGCCATGGTCGTCTTCAGCAACAAAGGATGAACACACAGATGCCTCTGAACTGGTGAAGGTCTTCTTTTGCCTCATAGTTAGGGCTGTTGATGATGACAGCAGTAGCATGAGCAGTTCTTTGGCTGAGGAAGACTTTAGGTGGCAGTTGGGAGTAGTCAATCTGATCTAACTTAGTACTCCCCTGTGTGTAAGTCTAGCCCAACCCCTCCCCTCTCTCCTGAACTCTTGGACCCTAAAACTTTGACCATGCTTCTCATCAGCCCTCCTCTTAGATCTTTTAATTCCTGGTTTTGTCCCTAATTCTATCCTTGATCTCACTGCCCTCAGTCTGGTCCTTCCCAGCTAATCTTCTGATCAGCCAGTTTTGAGTATTCATGTTTTGCCTTCTGTCCCTGAGCTAATGTCTACATGGGACATTGAATTTCCATCCTGCTTCCAAGACTGCAAAGAGTTCATATTGAACCTTGGACTCTATTTTTTTATCTGATGTTGATGGGTTTGGAAGAGGTGACCTTAAAGGCTCCTTTGTGCTCTGTCATCCTGTGAACTATCATTCTACTGAACCCCTTTATAATTAGTGTAATACATTATATCTTCTTTATTTTCTTAAAACAAGTTTTATAGTTATGGCAGCTATTGTGAATTCCCAGCTAAAATTTTTATTTTCAAAATATCAAACGATTTGATAATTTTTATAACTTTTAATGAATATATGTACATATATTGAGGGTGCTCAAACATTTTTTACTGTTAGGGGATTTGACCAAAAAAGTTTGGGGACCACTGGCATGGTAGAATGAGGACCTGACTTAGTCAGGAAGAACTGGGTATAATTCAATTAAACAAGCATTAAGCATGTAATATGTGCCAGGAACCATACCAAGCTCTGGGAAAACAAAACAGGCCCCATCCTCAATGACCTGAGAGTTTATTGGAAAGAAGTAACAGATGCATGAAAAGTGTGAAATCTTTACAGGATAATGTAGTGGAGGAAGGTTGATAAGTACAGGCTTCTTATGGGAAGCAGACAGCATGTGAGCTGCACCAAAATGCAGAGGCCAGGAGCACTTGCAATAGAGGCAGGATCATGACCACAGCTAGGCTGTGAGGAAGAGTAAGAATGATACCGATGTGCTGAAAATCTGAAGAGAGACTCTGGAAACCAGACTGTGAAGGGCTTTAAAAGCCAAACTGAAGACTCTGTATCGTATCCTCAGATAGAGAATGACATGATCAGACTAGGGATCTCAATGGGGTAGTTTGGATAGAGGATGGATTAGAGAAGGTGGTGGGGGGGGGGGGAGCTAGATGCAGAGAAAATTAATTAGGAAGCCATTGAAATAGTTTAGACGAGGTGATGAAGGGCCTGGCCTACAGTGGGGGCAGTGAGTGTGGGGAGAAGATGACAGATGGGAAGTATTATGGACTTGGAAACTAATTAGATATGAAAGGAGACTTTCAAACCATGTACTTCTCCACATGGTTTTACAGATTTATCAATTACTAAACTTATTTCCTAATTTGTTAAAAATGAGGATAATACTTTCACCATCCTCACAGAATTAGATATTTCTGAATAGGAAAGATCTCCATCTGCCATTGAATTTTAATTCATTGTGAAAAGTAATTTCCACTGTAACTTAATCAGCCAGGTCACTAGTATTCATTCAGTCCATGCTTGAAGACCTTGAAGGAGAGGGAAACTCCCATGATCAGGGGCAGCCTATTTCATAATCTCTGTCAGATCCTGCTTCTCATATATACTGTCTGTGTCACTGAGCAAGTCCCTCAGTGAGATGATCTACTTTGTGACTTCTCATAGCTCTGTACAATAAAAAGTATTAAAAATACTCACACATTTGTCGCAGTTCAACAGATCAAGTACTAGGTGGGTAACCAATAATGCCTTTTGTCCATTGTGTCTCTTTCCTCAGATACTAAATGTGTAAGTAAGGAGAAATGAGTTTTTCTTTGCTAATAAGTGATTTTAATTCTTCATAATTGTTGGGGTTGTGGTTAGAAACACAATGGAACTTTACTGCTACAGAATTTAATTCAGCAAACTGTGGATTACATCTGGGATTTTTTTACAACTTATCTATTCAGTGATCCTCTTGCTGATAAGTGTAACTCAAAACAATATAGCCCTATATAAGATAGTCCCATAGACTGAATACTGAGACATAAGCCAAATGAAATATTAGGCTGATTCAAGTTAAAGTTTGAGAATATTTTAATCAGTTTTTTCCCTGTTAAGCAATTCACAAAATACTAGTTAACATTAGTTCTATTTATTTAACTTTGTGCACCTTTGAACCAAGCTAAATTTTGATGTAGAGTAAAAAAACAAAACAACCCTTACTTATAGAGGTTAGAGGTCCCATAATTCTCAAACATCTGGAACATATTCTAAAAATCTTTAAGCTAGAAAGGACTGTCTGAGTAGCTGAATCCAGAGTAAATCATAGGCATAGAAAAGTTACGAACTTGGAGTCAGGAAATCTGATCTAGAGTCCTCCCCAGCTATTCGTAGTAACTCATGTGCCCATGAGCAGCCAGATCATGAAACTTTTTGAACCAGCTTCCTCCTCTTTGAAATGCAGAGAAGATTTACATGTACTACTCATACCCTAGTATTGCCTTGAGGGCAGTGCTTTGTATGCTGTGAAACAGAATACAGATGCATTTGTGTGTTGTGGGGGAGATCAGAAAACTTTTTGTCTGTCTTTACACATGGTTTTAAGGTTGTAGTCTAGTTTTTCAGAAAGGGCCAAGGGAGTGTTGCCATAATACTTATATGCGAAAGAGAGATTGAGAAAATAAAGAAAATACAGTTGTTAAAAATGTTGCCCATACATAATGCTATAAATAAAATTGCTTCTTACTGTGCTGTTTTAAAAATGGTATCAAATTATTTTTAACTGATTGTGGTTTTTCTCCTTTTAAGGCATTCCTATCTGTCAGCAACATTTAATTTGGAATAACATGGAGCTTGAAGATGATTATTGCTTAAATGATTACAAGTGAGTACATATTTTTTTAAAAATTCTGATGGCATTTATTGAAGAATAATCACACTAATATCAGTTTGCTTTTTTCTTTCCACTGCTTTAATTATGCTCCCCCTCCCCCAAATTTTTACAGAGATTCACAATTCCTTTAGGCATCAGATCCAGATTCCTTACCGTAAGGTTCAAGTCCTTTATTTGAGATACATTTTCTTTTACTCCTGTTCAGTGTAGTCAGTCTGCATTTCACTTTTAAAAAATGGTATTTTATTTTTTCCAATTTCATGTAAAGACAATTTTTAACATTTTTAAAAAACTTTGTGTCTCAAGTTTCTCCCCCCAACCCAAAAAATCGGTAAGCAATTTGATATAGATTATATATGTGCAGTCATTTGCATTTCACTTTTGTAAAACTATTTGGCCACCTTTTTTGCTAGCTCATCTGACCTTTATAACCCTGCACTCCCTCTAAATTTCTTTATCTGTAGAATAAGGGGTTTGGAGTAGATCTTGTATAAGGTCTTTTCCACCTCTAAATCTGTGATCCTTTTATTTTCTAGAAATTTATCTATAATGACTTCCTGCCCACAGGTAGCTAAATTATTTCCCTTTCATTGTAGTCAAAGGATAATTCTAAAAAACCTTTCAGTCTTCAACACTAAATGCTTTTTCAAGGAAGAGACTCCTATTGCCTTTCTTCCTGCTAAAGCACTAACATAATACACATACTTAAAAATCTGCATAGTGTATTGGCTCTTGGTGTCAGGAAGATTGTGGCTCACGTCCTGTACGTGCTGGCTGTGGCTCTGGCTACATCCCCCAACCTTTGAGCCTATTTTCTAAGAGACTCTTAAGTTGCAGAGCTGATACTGACTGACTTGCACTGATAGAAGGAGCTTCCTCACCAGGAGTTCCTATGCCACATGAAATCCCTGATCCAGCACAAATAAATACTTAGAGACTTATAAAAATTGTATTTGAGTTTTGATGTTCAGGCAGTTGAATAGAGATCATTTTATTTTTCCACTTTGAAACAGTAGTTCAAATTTCTTGAAGGTAAGGACTGTGTCCAGCCAACCAGCAAGACATATTTTGAGCATTAAATACATTATGGTGATGTTCTTATGTTTTTTATCCACAGCATTTCAGAAGGTTGTACCTTGAAATTGGTATTGGCTATGCGTGGTGGACCAATAAATACTAGAAGAGGTAGGCACATGAAGTAAAATAATTTGAATGTGAATCTTTAAAAATGCTTAATTTTCACAGAGTTTCAGCTTGGACATGATCTCAGAGTCTTTCTGTTCTAACTTGCACTTGAACAAGATTCCCACTGGGACATGTTCTTCCAGGGACCTGGATCCAGCCCTTGATTTTTGTGTAGAGTTCTAGTAAGGAGGAGACCCCTGACACCCAAGGAACCCCATCCCATCCCATTTGGAGTGTGATGCTTGAATCTACTTCCCTTATCTTCACACATTGGTCCTCCTTCTGACCTCTGGGGTCAAGCAGAACAAGTCTCATTTCCCTTTGTTATGAGAGACCCTTGACTGTAACAGGAAAGTTAGAAAAATTGAAGGTTTCAGGGAAGAGAGAGAATTAGTTGTATTTTGGATGAGCTGAGTTAAGTCATACATGGCACATCTAGTTCAAGATACCTAGTAAGAGATTAGAGATGTTAAGACAGAAGTCAGAAAAGAAGTTATTTGCAATTTTCCAGTGTGTATACATACAAATAAGAGTTAGGACTGAGTACTGGGCTTGGCATTGGAAAGGCCTGAGTTTGATCTTCAGACACATACTTGTTCTGTGACCCTGGGTCAGTCGCTTTTACATCCCTCAGTTTCCTTACCTGTAAAATGGAGCTAATAATAGGTCATTGTCAGGATCCGTGAGTTCATAATTATGAAGTGATTGGCACAATGTAGGTACTTAATAACGGTTTGCTTCCTATATATCTTGTTTACATATAGTTGTTCGCATTTTGTCTCCCCTCATAAGTCCATAAGCTTCTTGAGATCAGTTTTTTGCCTTTGTCTGGCCTTTGTCTTTTTTGTATTCGTAGCGGTTAGCACAATGCCTGACACATAGTAAGTACTTAATAAATGCTTGTTGACTTGACTTGTTGACTTATCATCTCTCGCCTTCAATTTCTTTATTTTTAAGTGAGGGATTTTACTGGTTGACTTCTAAAGTTCCTTCCAGTTCTAAATCTCTTATCCCGTGAACATGTTCAAAATTATTATCCCGTATTAATGCAAGAACATAAAGTACCTTTTGATACATCAAACTGTTATGCATGTTCCTGTGACTTAATTAAGGATAAGCATTTCAGCAAGCAGAGATTATTCATATTCAATGTTTTCTGTGATTTTTCTGTGAATCTCCCACATAAATTGAATCAGAGCTTAGTCCAATCATACTTCAGTATAAACCTGGCTGACTGGGAATTCTTTTTGATAAGTACTGAATCTTTGTACCAGTAAAAGATTATAGTTAAGAAATGCCATTTTTAGTCTTGAATTCATCTTTGACTTGGATACATGGATACATACATATTTCTCTACTTTGAATTCTGTTTATGGTTGAAATAGCTTTCTAATATTTCACTCATTATCTTAAAGAGTTTCTTTAAACAATTTCATTTTAAACTTGGGCCAATTGGGGAAACTTTTTCCCCCAAATCTTGATTTCTACTTGAGTATGTATGTACTAAGATTTTATTTTCTGTACATATTGCTACTTCCACTCAAGTGCTTTCTTGTGACTGGAGGTGACCCTGGGTTCTGGAAGTCTGAGCCATTAGACTTCTACTTAGGCAGGTACTACCAAGCTGAAAAAGCTGTCTCTGTTGTCTGATCACCAGCCTGGCTACATTTGAAGATGCCCCAAAACAGGGTGACTACAAGGTGAGAAATTTTTCAGTCGTAGCGGCTGTGCAAGACCAGTGATGACTTGCTTTGGTAGAGCCAGTATCCACCAATAAAATTAGAGAGCTCTGAAGTATTGCTAACTTTCTCTAAAAGTCCTTCCTCCTGTGACACATTAAACAGACCTATTCAATGAATGGGTGTTACCTCACCCTACATAAGCACCTGGATAGACCTTGGCCTAAAGAGGCCAAGGTCTCCCAGTGCATCCTGGGTCTTCTCCAGTCATCCTGATGAATATGATCACTGAATTCAGACGACTCTGGAGGAAAAGTGAGGCTGGTGAACTTGCACGGCCCTCCCTCACTCAAAACAAAGTCAAGTACAAGTCATGTCCTCATTTCTCTGATGGCATGGTCTTCTTTGGCAGCAAAGGATGAACACAACAGTAGAGTAGAGGTAACCTCAAGTTCCAGCTTGGTAGGTCAGTGCAGAACAGATTATTATAATAGGATTGATTATTGCCTTAATAAGTGTGGAGAGGCTTCTGCTAGACGTGCCAAAAGGCGCAGAGTTAAGGGGAGAATTGTGGTGTTTGGTTGGTTGGTTAGTTTGCTTTTGTCACAATAAAATGATTAAATTATACTCTTGAAAGATAAGAATATAATATATATATATATAATATAATATATAATGTAAGTAAGAGACATCTATGCTAAATAAGATGATTTGTTTTTCAGAAAGTTTTATTCATGCTTTATGCTTGTAACAAATTACCCTTGTAGCAAATAAAAATGTTTCTGCATTAAAGCAATAAATTAATTTGTGGGATACATACCAACTCAGAAATATATGTACTATCTTTAAAAGATAATTATCTCTTCAATTACTCTATATTTGAAAGATTGCAACTAAAAGTCCATCCTGTTGGTTATTGGTGATGTTATCCATAGGTGATGCAGAATATAGACACTTGAATTTCTTAAAGCAATTATTTTATCTGTTAAGGTTTATTTGTTGTGTGTATACTGTATTTGATGGAGGTTTTTTCCCCGGCACATGGGCTCCTTCATAGAGTTGAATAAGGAGTCTCAAAATGTATTTACTCATATTTTTTTTTTATTGTTTTTCGTTTGGTTTGGGTTTTTTGGAGGAAATTAGGGTTAAGTGACTTGCCCAGGATTATACAGCTAGTAATTATATGAGGTCAGGTTTGAACTCAGGTCCTTCTGACTTCAGGTCTGGTCTATCCACTGCACCACCTTTCTGCCCCTGTTTCTTATATTTAAAGAATTTAATGGATTTTTATTATTAGATTGTTCAGATTATCAAATCTTCTTGCCAAAATTTGATTTCATATATATTTGTGGATGACCAGGTAGAGCGGCATGTAAATTAGGCTTATGACTATAATTGTTATCCATGGGTTGTTGTCCAGGTGCTGAGAGTTTCATCATACCTATGTTTCCATAGCTCCTCTAATGTTGCCTGTGTGATCAGTCCCAGTCACACACCTGTGTAGCCTTCTGTAAAGATTTTGTTAGCATTGCAAATCCAGATAGAAGAGCCTTCCAAGCTAGCCAGGGTAATAATATCTCGGTGCTGACACTACAGGTGTCTCAGAGGGATCACATGTGCAGGAAATCATAGTGCCCCGTATTGAATAGCCAGAAATTATTCAGTCTTACATGAATCTTTACCTATCCTGTGCCTTGTTAGGAAGCTGTGTGCTTTTGGGGGGTTTTGTGCTATTGTTGTATTATGATATATGAATCCATTTGTCTTTTCTCTTCATTAAGGCTGGGTAAGCAGCTTCCGAGGAGGTCAGTAGTGCCAACTGGCAGTATGTTAATTAATCACCACCTCATGTATGAGAATTAGACTTCTGATCTTACAATTAGCGTGATCCCCAGGAAAAGGAATAGAGCACAGCAGCATCTTTGGAAATTGTGTTGATTGTTTGGAAATAAAATCAATGCTATCGAGGTGACATTTAATCATTGAACACTTTCTGCCACAACATGAGAGTCCAAGTTACAACACTGGTCCTTTTGCAGCATGATGCACAAAATATTTGTGGTAGTGATGTGCTTTGGGAGAACATCTTTCCAAGATCCTCAAATAAAATCCCAAACCCTGGAATTTTAAGCTGGAAGGCCTTCAGGTTATATAAACAGAAGTTTTTCTCAGTTCTTCTGCAAGTCTAGCTTTTAGGCTTTAGAATGCATAGAAATAAATCTGTTATAAGACTTGGGGAGGGCAGTGTAGCCGATGACTTCTCTTAACTGGTTTGAAACCTCAAATGGCTAAAGACCTTTAGTTGCTCTGGCTTTGAAAGAATCTCTAAGACTGCCCTACACCAAAAGCAAATCCTGATAAACATTTATGCCTTGTGGTAGCCTCCATCCTCTTCCTGTGGCCCCTCCCCAGCCAATCTCCCTTCTGCCTCATGGATCCTAAGGCCTTATATTCACTATTTACCAGGACAGTGGGTACTCTCTGAAAATATTTTGAAGCACTAAAATATTGATTAGTTACTACATTTCAGCTTCATTTGCATTAAACAGGACCCTAATATGATTAATGCATCTTCTTTTGTATAACTTTCTGCCAGGCTGTCTAAGAAAGTAAGCCAAAGTTATGGATTCATTGCTTCTTCTGATTCCATATATCTGCATCCTAGCATAATGTACATGGTATGTTACATGTTGCTTTTTGCTGACTGGGATTTATTTCTAGTGTTAGATAGAGAAAGGGCAAGATGATCATTTAAATTATCATCTGTACTGACCTGTCAGGTACTCTGTCATAACCACTGCACTGACATAATGAAACCTGTTGTGTCTGAAGATACTACCAGTGGAACCTGAGACCTGGAAATTATAACTTTATCTTTCTCATTGTAGAGTGTAGAAGATACTGTATTAAGGTCCTAAATGCCATAAACTTGCTTAGAGAAAAGTATTGCATTTGTAGTAAGTAAGCTTCTTATCAGGTCCTGTGAGTGTACTGAGATGCTTTAAACCAAAGAGAAATTGAGAGCCTGTTTATCATTCTTTTTTCCCCTTGTAGTTCCAATGGAAGACCCTCTTAGGGAAATGGCTGAATACATGGACTCCAGTCGTGATGAGGTCTGGGAGAAGGCCTCATGCAACAAACAAGTCACCTTTTTGGTATATCGAGAAGGAGATCAGTTGAATTTCTTCCGTGTAGTAGATAGGGGAGATGGCACTTTAACACCATTATCTGAATCCTTAAGGTAAAATGGACTTGGATCCCTCTGCCTTCTTCAGAAAGGGGGATTTTAGTAGAACATTAAATATATGTTAAATCTTTTAAATTTACTGAGATTTGTCCAGATAATTTCATTATATGGATAGATATTTTTGTTCACTTTTGCCCAAGGGGATAAAAATGCTTAAGAAATTCTAGACATACCCTCAGTTTGTTAATTCAGATTATGTTAATGCTGATGCTGGCCTCTTTAAGCTGAAGGTTTATAGTAGGCTCTTAGAAAGATGCTTGAAAACCCAACCTGGAAATTCCTTTATTAAATTTGATTCCCTTTCTTCCACTCCCTTAGAAAAACTATGAAGAGATTACTTTTTTACATAATTTAGATACATATTGGGTCAGAGCATGTTATTCAGTAAAAGCTAAATTCAGCATACTTCACAGAGAGGGAATTTTCTTTTCACTGGTCTTGTAAAGGGGCTGTGTTGTGATCAACATCTATCATGTGCTCAGTAAGTACTAAGTGACCAGCTGATTTCTATGAAAAAACCTTCACTACTCAGAAGAGGTAAGATATTTGCAGGGAAACAGTATTATGGAAAGAGGTCTAATCTTGGAGTTAGAGGCCATGGGTTCAAATCTCAGCCCCAAAACTTTCCCATGTGATCCAAAGGAAATTCATTAACCTTATGTACCTTTGTTTCCTTAACCATAAACTGAATCAATAATATACTGCCTTGCTTTAAGGATTGTTGTAAGAAAAGCTCTTTGGAAAACAGAATTGTGAGAAGTTGTTATCTTTGCTAGGTGTTAGGGTAAAATAAACTCTCTGTTCATAGGATTGAGAGTAAGAGTGGACCTTCATGGTCATCTGCTCCAAGCTTTTATAAATGCTTCCCTTGACATGTTTTGCCCAAGGTTTTCTATCTGTTATTTGAGAGAACCAGAATTCCAAAGATAAACTAGAAAACGTTGTAGTTTCATACCTAATTGTTGAAGTCAAAATAAGTATATCTTATTTCTTCAGTAATTCCAGTGTGTGAAGTATAATTGAATCTTTCTTTGATGATTTGAAGACCTTGTGTTTCTGAGTTATAAAGGTGAACATAAGTTATCTTCATTTTGTGTCAAAGAATTTGGGGTGAATGTGTTCTGGCCAGAGGGTGTACAAGAAGTACATATAACTGTGGAAGGAGCTGTGTTGGTGGAGAAGATAAATTTTCACAGATTGCTAAAAAGTGAAATAGATTGTAAATACACAGAAGGACATGAAGTAGGTGCTCTGAGAGGTACTAGGAGGCAGGGATCACTTCCTGTTATGATGTCTAGGGAAAGTTTCATGGAGAGGATGACATTTGAACTCAGCCTTGAAGGATGGATAAAATTGTATCAGGAGGGAGGAAATCTGGGTGTAAGAAAAGTATAAACAAAAGTTCAAAGATGGGAGCTTACAGAATATATTTGTTGAGGGAGTGACAAGTTAGCTGTTTTGGACAAAAGGACACCTAAAGACTGGAAGTGTGATTTGTGCTGGAACTCTGATGCCAAGCTAATGAGTCTTGAATTTTGTTCATATAGTGGCTTGTGGGGAATGGTTAAAGGGTTTTGAAGGAATGAAATGGCCTGGTCAGACTTGGATGTTAGCCAGATCAGTTCTGACAGGGGTGTGTGTAGGATGACTTAGAGAGACAAAATACTTGTGACAGGGACTTCTGCATTAGTGCAAGGTAAGAAGTAATGAGGAAGTTACTGTTTCGTTTTGTTTTGTTTTCTAAGTAAGTCCTGGATATGAGCTTATTTTCTTACCATTTCCCTCCGTAGCTTAACACTGGAGTTTTCTTCTTGGTATCATTTCGTTTTTCAAAGCTTTCCTCTTCCCCAGTTAAAATCCCCAAGTGGTTTGAGAGCATAGGACTCACTTGTTGCACTGACTGGACAAGGGTGTGATAAGCAGCAAGGCTATGGGGACAAGCTGCACACGCCTCACAGAGCCTGATTGTCAGGACACTTGGCAGGGCCTCTGTCTACAGGGAACCCATGTCCCATGAGAAGCAGAGAGCACCTGCTCCTCTTCACTCAGGCTGTGCAGTCTGACAGTGACTATGGTGGTTTGGATCTGTGTTAGCTCATGTGGACACTGGCACTGCTTTGGCCATGTGCTGATGGGTGTTATTGGAAGTAAGACTATTCTGGTGATGCACTTAGTCGGGTGATGTCACAGGGCTAGTGGTGAACTAGAAACCTTATTACCTAAAGGCTTTTGAAAATAATTGTGGCTAGATTTACTAAACTACATCGTGTTGAATAAATATCATATATTTAAATATCAGCCCTCCATCCTGAATCTTACTGAGTTTCCATGAAAGCATGGAAATGATCTTCAAGTAAGTCCTTAAAAGCCATAAACAGCAAAGTAATAAGCTTTGATCTGTGGCCTGATCAAGCCCAGCCATCTCCTGTTTGTGCTCCGTGGGACAATAATATGTTTTGTACATACCCACTAGTTAAGACATGGAAGGCTTAGAAACTGCATCAGCTTGGAGCAAGCAACTCCATCAGGAAAGTTTCAGAGGTTTTCAAATATTGACATTTTTTAAAATTACTGTTTGCTCTAAAACACTAATGTAAAATACTATATTCAGTCTAAAATGAATAATAATTATGTTAAGTTTTAGCTATTTATCACTTTAAAGGAGATTTCAGTATGACCTCATAATGAAACTTAATGGTGAATCCTGTTTTGAATAAAGATTCATCTACTTTGAACAGCCAGTTTTTTCTCTTTTTTGTATTTTTTTTTAATCACCCGTAAGCATTTATCAGGTTTCTGCTATATCGAAATCACTTTACAAAAGGATTCATCATGATTCCTTGAAACTGTGAGCTCTCTTGGTACACATTAGAATTATTTGATTGACAAAATTTTAATTTATAACAAGAGGCTTACAGCCAGACAACCAAATTGGGACTGCCACCTATTTTTTATGGCCCTGAGCTAAGAATATTTTTTTTTAAATACAGTGAAACTTTGTTTTAAAATGTAAAAACTATTCTTAGCTCCAGGCAGGTAATGGCTGTATTTACCCCATGCTGTGGGGTTTACACACATCATATAAATTAAGTCCACTTGTAATCATTAGACTCCCAGTTACCTACAAGCTTTCTTTGTATGAGTCCCTTCAGGAGGACACATTCTTTTCTGTGTTTAGGACAGCACAACCTCCTTTTTGGAGTAGGGAAGATGTCACTCTCACCCAGTGCCCATTGACTTTTTTGTGGTTATGAGATCACTTCCCAGAAATGCTGCAGTCCCGTGGACCTCATGGCCCTAATTTCTTTAATAGGCATCCTGTAGCCTGTCTGAAATTAGCACAGACCTGCACAGATTAAAGAGCTGCAAGGGGCCTTAGAAGTCATTTAATCCTATGTCTTAATTATGTAGATGAGAATACAGAATGATTCCTAGAATTAAAAGACTTGCCCAAGGGGCAGAGCTCAGAGGCAGGGTATGGTATGAGACTTGGCCCAACAAGCGCCCTGTGCTACCTTTGGTATCTCAGGCATTACCAAATGGAGACGGTATCTTTTATCTGGATCATGTTATCAATATTCACATGTATTGCATCTTTTTACAAATAAATAAATGCACTGCTGGCCAGGGGTCATAACTGTTTTACACAAATAGGGATCCAATTCTGAGATTTTTCTCTGTTTTGATCTTCTTCTGAAGCTGTAGGATCCTGGTACAGCAGAACTTTAGCTATGGGTGGTCAGCCTTGGACATAGATGTTTGTGCCAGAGCCAGCTTAACAAGAACCACTTGTTAAATTTTCTTTGGGAGCATTTATACCTTAGATAAATAACAAATGTTACAAATCAGAGCTTGCTTTATTGTTTTGTTGATTGTTTGAATTTAGAAATGGAGAATATATTAATAATGCAGATTAAGTTTAAAAGTATGTCCAGGGCACTTTTTTTCCCCTAGGAAAGCCAATTGTTAAATATTTACCAGGGCACCTCTGGACATAGATGTCCACATGTATAATTTGGCCATATTTTCTCACGAAAGAGTACCAGTAGTAATAATATCCTCGTCTTTTCAACAACTTCCAGTGAAGACAACATAACGAGACTCCAGTATCTGCTCATCTACCTTGCAGAGGGCCAGGGCCTTTTAGTTAGTGAGAATACCAGACATGAATGATCATGACATCTGACTGGCATAGACTACCCCAGAAAAAGTGACTCACTACCAAAATTGGTTGGTGTTGTATTGGGGAGCTACCATACGCATCATTGCCGCAGACTAACAATGCAACTCAAAAGCCCTAGGGAACTCCACTGGACCTGTGTCATCTAGTCCCATGATTAAATATTCCCTCTTCCCACTTGGAAGTGAGGAGGATTTGGGAGAGATTATCCCCATTCTTCTTTTCCACTGGGACAGGACTGCTAGTGTCTGTAACGGGATTCTAATGGCATAGTCGCATCTGGACAGGAATATCCTTGTTTTTGTTAACCTGAAAGTTTGGTTAAAGAAAAGGCAACAGGCTAAATGCATACATTTATTATTAATTGATTCCCCTTAAAGTAACGGTTACATAGTACTATGGAGCCAGATACTATCTGACTGCTGATACAAAAACTGGCCAGGCTTAAATGTTTTAGGACAAAGAAGGTGTTCTGTGTCCTCCAGATTTATGGTCTCCATGAGTGATTAGCTAAACCATTAGAAAGGAATTTCTTAATTGCACAGATTGTAAATACAATAAGATAACAGAGTTTGACAAAGTTTCAATTGAAAATATGACTTAAGATGTCTGTTTTCTTTACCATTAACATGCCATAACATAGTATATGTCCACAAAATATTAAGATATGTAAAACATCCCATTATTCAGAAAAAATGTCTTAGATTAAAGGTCTCATAAGGAACACTCAGCCCCATTTGCTATGTTGCCATAGCAAAAGGCATGCTCTGAGTTTGCTTCAGAGAACAAAGAGGCCATTAGGTCCAGGCTCAATTGAAGCCCTGGCCCTTAAAGTCTAAAATTTATATTAAATATTACCATTTTCTGTTCTCACAATCTTAGTTTTAATCTTTTTATCTGATCATTTTACAGAAGTTAACCATTCACCCCAAGCAATTTTTCCCTGTTGTTGGTAGATTTAAACTTGTTCAGGCACTCAGTGTGTGTTATTTTATATTGCAGTTATTTATGAATGTTTTTGCTACTAAACTGTGAACTCTTAAGGGCAAGGACCACTTATTAATTTGTGTACGTTCCCCTTGTGACCAAAATAGTGTTTTGCTCATGATAGGATTTTAATAAATGTTTGATGAATGAAAGAGTCTTGTGTACCTGGGTTAGCAGAGCTATTCATCTGCCTCTAAACAGGCTGTTATAGACTGAAGATCTAATGGTTTTCCTATTTACTATCATTGGTTATGAAATAAAATCAAATATGTATTTGTAAATGATATTTTATAAATATATAGTTTATAGCAGATTTTAGACTAAGATTGTATTGTTGGTCCTTGAATTTTAATATTATTTGACCTCTTTTCCTCTTCTCCCTTTTCTTTCATTTATACGAATTCACAGGATCAGGAATACATAACAAAAAAGGGGAAAGACATAGAAGTGAGGGTAGTCAGAGAACCTTGGTTCAAATCCCTTTTCCTGCTACTCATTACTTGTGTGACCTTGACCATGTCACTTAATCTGTTGGGGTCTCAATTTCCTCATCTGTAAAATGAAGTGTTTCGATTATGTAATCACAAAGGAATCTTTAATCTACAAAGTCTATGACTCTGAGCTGGCAGGAACATCTTTAAAAGTACTTGAAGTTTTTATCTGGTCACAACCCTAGAAAACATTCTTGTTTCAGTCAAATGGGTGTTGGTGATTTTGCATTTCTTAGAAAAATCTGGGAGAACTAGATGCATATTAAAAGGTAGCATGAGCATTATCCACTCCACCTCAGGTACTTACTGGCTCTGTGCCCTAGGCAATTCATCCTTAGTCTAAGCATTGACCTCTAACTCGAAGGTTCCTTCTGACCTTAAATCTGTGATTTTTGATCCTAAGAGATCAGTGTTCTTTATTTTGCCACTTAAACACGACTTTACATTGCATAACTTCTCAAGATCTCAATTTCTTTTTCCATGTAATTAAAGCATTGGGCTATGTGCTCTTCATCTCTTCTAAATGAGAAACTTCTGTGACTCTCTTCTGCTTAATTAATTTTGTCTAAAATTTGTCCCAAATCAGTCAACTTTTATTTTTTTGAGAAAGTACTTAATTTGCTGCTTCAAAATGTTATAATGATTTCATTACTAACGTGGAAGAAAAAAATCTTAAGTTTCTTGGCCATAAGATCTAGGTTGAAAGGTCATGTAACATTGTAAAAAGATGGTGCTGTATGAAATGGAAACTTTGCAAAACTTTCTGAGTCATGTACATTAAATAATTAGATCTTTCCAGTTCAGTGAGACCGTATGTCCTATATCTCAGTTCTTTTTGTTGTATTTTCAGATGCCTATTTTTTAAAAATTGCATTTGGTAGGCAGAAAAAATTTTCTTGGCCCCTGATTATTTACCACTATATAAAAAATAAACTATCAACATTTCTCTATTTGAAAGAATTTCGTGCTATTCACAACTGCTGAGGATCTCAGAAATCATGCTGTTTCTAAAAGAAGCAAATTTGTGGAACTGTTGCTGATATTCTGGCATACAATAGATTTTGTGTCCGAGGGGTACAGTTTCTTTCTCCATGTGCCTCTATAAAGTATATACCTATATATCCTTTTCTGGAAACAGCAAAACAGCCCGGATTTCATCAGCGAAGATGAAATTCTTTTCTGAAATCACTTCCATAAGTCTTAGATTTTCTCACCCTCCTTCCTTTCTCCCTCCCTGAGACAGCTTGCAATCTTATACGGGTTTAAACACATTTTCACATTAGTCATGTTGCATAGATGAATGAAAATGAATGAGAGAAACCATGAGAAAAAAAACAAAATAAAACATAACACAAGAGAAAATATCCTGCTTCATTCTGTTATCCAATTCCATAGTTCTTTTTCTGGGTGTGGATGGCATTTTGCCTCAAGAATCCATTGGGAATGTTTTAAATCCTTGCATTGCTGTGAAAAATTCCTCGCACACTGTGATTGTTACTATGTACAGTATTCTCCTGGTTCTTCTCCTTTCATTCAGCATCAGTTCATATAAGTCCTTCCAGGCCTCTCTGGTCTTCCTTGGGATTCATATTCCAAAGTTCATCATTTCTTATAGCACAGTAATATTCCATTACATTCTTATACCACAACTTGTTCAGCCATTCCCCAGTTGATGGGCATCCCCTCGATTTCCAGTTCTTGGCCATCACAAAGAGAGCTTCTATAAATATTTTTGTACATGTGGGACCCTTTCCCATTTTTATGATCTCTTTGAGATACAGTCCTAAAAGCGATATTGCTGGGTCAAAGAGTTTGCACATTTTTGTAGCCCTTTGGGCAGATCAGCTTATAGTTCCACCAAAAATGAATTAGTGTTCCAGCTCTCCCACATCTTCTCTAACATTTATCAGAAGATGAAATTCTTAATAGATTTTGAACTTAAACATAAAATTCTAAATGGTGATTAAAAACGTTTCTGACATCACAGAATAAATCTGACACCATAGAATGAATGGGGGAAAAAGTCTTTCCCCAACCTCCCTTTCCAGGTACAGAAATCCCAGAATCTGAAATACGTACATTATACAAGCCCTATACCTTAATTGAAATACACAAAAGTGACAAAGTGGGGCCTTAAAGACATTGTCTAATTCATTTTGGTCAAGGCCACTTAGCCTGCAGCAATCTTGAAACAGTTGCAAGTTGCAATAGTTACCAAATAAGCAGTAACAACCATGATTTAGAAAACCTTTCTAGTCAGAAAAATCACTTCCTTTGAAATTGAAAGCCATGTCACCTCCACTCCCCAGAAGTGGATGGTTCAACCATTTCATGCCCCTTTCTCATATTTTCCTACCACTTCTACATATGTACTGATATGTACTTCTTTCCTCTCCTCTTCTGTGGGAAATTGATGAACGTATCCTCTTTAGAGGTGGCATTATCACTTTCAATAAATGGAAATAAGGGAAGTGAACTGCCTGATTTCCTCACCTGGGTAGAAATGAATACTTCAGAAGTATTGCCAAATGTGCCTTTACTGGCCAATGGCCACTTTCCTAACATATTTAGCCATAGGAGGTAATGAAATTTGCATTTGCAAGCTTTTCTTGCACTACTCTTAAGTAGTCCTTCTAAACAAGAAAAACATCCAAACTTGATGCCTACTCAGTTTCATTCTGGTATATTTAAAATTTAGCCATTCCTTAAAAATTTGAACTCTTATGTCTTTTTGCGTGTTTTCTTGTTAAATCAAACTTTATGGGTTTTCCTTGTTTCTTCTCTCTATCCTCAGTACTGAAAAATCTAAATGGAGTTTCCCCCCAGCTTAATAGTTAAATTGGGCTTGGAAGCAGACTCCTGCACAGTGAGTTTTAATCAAAGTGAAGTTTGTGGAAAGTTAAAAATGAGGATGATGATGATCTTTCAAAGTTTGTGTAAAACCATGACTTCATCATCCTGGGCACTCATGTTGTTGCAGACAGTACAGTCTCCATACCTTGGTAAACAAGATGGTGGTATTTATGAGCTGTTATGCACTTCCCCCCCCAAAAAAAAATTAAAATCACTTGGTGGTTAGCTTTCATTGGATGAGGCTTTCTGAACTTAGCTGGTCCTTAAATGATTTAGAAGAGTTCTTTTTCCATGTCCATACTCTAAGCCTTTCCATCTTGGCAGAATAGGTCAAAATTTACAGTCGTAGCACAGCATAATAAGGCATTGGAGTAATGCTTTATTCCCTACTCTATTTTCAGAGATTATATCATTTAGAGTCAGTATATGATGGTATTTCACATTAGTCTTAGTTCTTTATGGTTTACAAGCACTTTTCCTCAGCAATCCTGTGAGGAAGGTCCATATATTGTCCTTATTTTACAGATGAGGAGAATGGTGATCAGAGAGGTCAAGTGACTTGGCCATGGTCACACAGCTTGTAAGTATTTGGGTCAGGACTCAAACTCAGGTCTTCATACTCTTTGAATCTAGTGCTTTTTCCACTGTTGCATGTCTCCCTCCATCAGCATTAAAAAAAAAAAAAAGTTTCACATAATTCAAGTGATGAATTGCTAGGGTTGAGTTTTTTCACACTTTAAGATCCTGGGTATTTTGGGTGGTTGGTTACATATCCAAGTAACATTTAGGAAATTCTTAAATTGTCCATCTTTTTTTTTTGTTTGTTTGTTTTATTCTTAAGAGCAGAAATAGAATGTCATAGCCACATGAGTGTGTCAGTTCCTATATGGCGCGAACCCCCTCGGGATGGATAGAAATTTGGACTTCCCTTTCATGGCATTGTCTGCTTAATGGAAAACTGATCAACCTGTGGTCTGGGTTATACACTTAACAGCTTTGACCATGCCAGCAGGAGACCCTTGTGGAACTGGATTTTGCCTCTGTGGGAATACTATAGTGAATTAAAAAAAAAAAAGTCACACAGTGTAATAGATTCCCAGAAGCTCAATTAACCCTACAATTTTAGCATCTCCACTTCATGGTCTCAATACTCATTTTAATTTTTTTTCTCCTCCCACAAGTGGCTTTTAAAAATATTTTGTTTACATAATACTGACAGATGAATTTGTCATTTTATCCGTAGTTACAACTGTGCATTGGATAACAGGGTGTTTTTGTTTTTGTTTTTGCAGTGGTGGTTCTGTTTATAATTTATACACAGATGATGATGAAGAAATTGAGCCTTCTCCCTCTGGGCAACAAATAATTGAAAATTCAATCACTATGAATAAAATGAAGCTACTAAAGGCAAAAATGGAGACCATGAACCTCAGTAAAAAGGTGAAACTGTTACCATGTGACCAGGCTTTTCCATTTTTTACCATAGCAAAATGTAAAAGTTACCATTCTATTGTTAGTATTCTTCTGTATATTTTTATTTTTTTTTATATTATATAAATAAATATATATTTATGTATGTTTATGTTATACAAATATATATGTTTATATATAATTGTTTTGGATTATTGGCTTCTGTTATTTATTGAGATACTAAAAGTAATGTTTGTTAACTATGCTGTTTTAATGTAAATATATGCCACATTTGTCATTTGTTACTTAATGATTTGCATGTGTGTATGTGGGTTATAGAATTAAATCTCTAGATCTCGCCCAGATCTGAAATTTTTTTTTCTTAAGTGCTGTCCTAAAACACATTTGTTATGGATCCTAAATCCTTCATTTTGAATGGGATGCTTTCCTTCCTCTGCCTAGGGCAACTTTGTCCTACCTTCTTTCCTTCCTGTTTTGACCAGACTGGTCTCTGAGATCCTATTTAAGGGAATAAGGTAAGAACAGAAAGACTGTCATATTCTTTGTGATACCCTCTCTGAGAGTCCCCAAATTTTAAGAGCTCCAACTTGGAACTAGACATCTCTCATTTTGGGATCTTGGAAGCTATTATAGCACTCTAAGTCAGGCAGAAAATCTCAGCAACATGAAGAGGAGGCTTTTTCTCCAAAGAGAATATTAATATACTTAAAATGGCTACCATCAATCTTCTTCCATATCTGAAGTGACCATATTTTTAGGAGAAACGAGAGTCAGAACCTTTAAACCTCCCTATGTGACTCAGTAGAATACATGGTGGATTGCCTCTTAGAGGTCCCCTAACTAACTCATCCATTAGTCAATCCAAGGATGATTTTTAGGTACTTGAAATAGGTTAAGATAACTATCTGACTCAGTCTGTCTACCTCCTATCAATCAAAACAGCATCAAAATGATTTAAAAGAAAAATGCAGTTTGCTCTACAAATTTTTCAAACTGGAGATTCCATTGTATTTGTGACATAATCCAAACTGCAGTAGATTGGAATATTAATATCTTTAAACATTAATTTGAGATATCAGCTAATACAAGCTGGTAAGTTACTTCTTTCTTCTTGAATTGTTCTTGCTAACTGGACAGAGATAATAACCATGCATATCTGTAGTATATTATATTTTGAATCTTTTCTTTTAGCCTAAGAAAACTGTCAAGGTAAAACCTCGCCCACCTATGGCTCCTCGACCTTCCAGTGGTTCAATGGCAGCTGCTCGTCACAGATTATTGAGAGTACTTCCCCACATTGGACAGTCTTGCCTGCCTCCACCTGGGAATTCATATCCTGCTGAGCCTTCCCAGAATGCACTTTCAGCTTTAACTACTTTGGCCACCACCAGTAGACCTATACCATCTATCGCTAAGGAAGGTGATAACTGGGAGAGCACCAAGCTCTCCCAGTCAATCAGTAGCATTAAACTACCAGCTAAAGTATCTCGTGTTGAATTAGAAAGCACCAAACAGTCCATCCCAGATGCTGTCCTCCCTCTCATGTCATCTCTGTCCACACAGACAGAAATGTTTTCAGAAAATTTAATATCTAAAACAGAGGAAGACACAATTATATTTCCAAATGTGGAGTTATGTGCCACTGAAGAATCTCTTTTACCAGAAATAGATGCATTTACTTTGTTAGCAGAAGGAAATGTGATGGAACAATACAGTGATCTGGATGGCACAGAGAAGGTAAACCAAGACTTTTTACTGACTGATGGGGATAAAAATATTAAAACTCCAGAGCAGCATCATAAGCCTGTTGCAAGAATGTTGAATTCTGAGACCATGGAAACTTCAATTCTGAACCCTCGTGAATTAAGCCCACAGAAGAACAGGCTCCTGTCACCCCTTCGGTATTCTGCACCAATAACACATCACAGTTCTCTAGTGAAACCACAGAGACAGTCCAAATGCTTTGAGACTGGTAGCCTCAGGTCCTCTGCCTCACAAAATGTGTTTCAATCGTTGGATGTCCGTAATACAGCAGATCCTTCCTTTCCTAGGACTACTAGATTTCGTGGTGTTAAAGTCGACTCACCTGGTAAAAGATCTGATATTATTTCCAAAGGTGAGGCTAGGGACATCACAGAAATGGCTAACAAAGCATCCAAAGAGCCTGTTGGTTCTGTAAACAACATAGGTTTTCTTGCTTCCCTGGCACGAAGTGCAAGCAGAGACAGTTCACAGAGCTCAGGTGGGGCTGGCAGGCTCCGGACTTCTGCCATTGCACTCTCTACAAACCTTCAGCATTTTCAGGAAGAAAACCTTAGGAAAAGCTCTCCCCATATTGAACCTGCTGACTTTTTTCTAGTAAGTATTGACCTTCTAAGTGTTTTCCCTCCCCCTTTCATTTACATAAAAGGTTGGGAAATATATTATCATTGAATAAGGAGGTTTATGGTTAAATCCCAATTAAATAATATTAAGCAGTGGTTCTTTATGAAGTTCTCTTTCATTCTGTTCGTCAAATTTATCATTATATAATTCAGTATAAAAAAAAAGTCATTTATTTTTATTCCACTTCAGGAACCTCCTTTTAGGTCATCACATTTCAATATATTATCTTGCTATTAAGTGTTTTAAAAATAAAAGTGTATTCGTAGATTTGTTCTGGATTAATTTAAATTAAATACATTTGGAACCTTATGGATAGTTTGGCTACATTTTACTTTCATGGCTATTGTTTTGTTTTTAGTAAACTTGACAGTAATGTAAATATTAAATATTTACATAAAATATTGGTACTTAATGTTCTTTCCTCTTACCATTGATTCACTTTTGTAGATGTTGTTTTGTTCTTTAATTGTAGTCTACCCATGGGCTTGGAATGAATGGAAATAATACATCAGCAGGGAAAAGAGTAGGTAAGCAACTTAAAGAGAATTTAGAAGAAATTATAAGGGTATATAATTCTGTCATATAATTGAATGAGCCAAGTAGGAAGAAAGCATCTCATAGCATGGAAGGCTATAACTATACATACATATATATATATATATATATATATATATATATATATATATATATATATATATACTTCACCTACCCCCAGTATCAAGGAGTAGGGGGAATGTGGGTACAATACAATAAATAAGCCCTTGTCTTCAAGGTGCTTTTAATCTATTTAAAAAGATAATACAAAGGAACAGTGTGAGTGATGGTTCCTAAACTCAAGTCAAGAGGCAAATTAGGAATGCTTTAGGATACAGGGCACCAGGGATCCCCCACCCTCAAAAAATGCACACACTGATCACCCCCCAACCCACTCATTCTAACACAGAAGCAAGTAGGGAAGCCATTTGGGTTTTAAGGATAATATAGTAACAGCAAATCACAGCGGTGGTGGTGGTGGTGGCGGCAGTAACTGTGGCAAAGTAATGTTTAGAAGATGCTTTGACTGCCTACTTGAGAACTCTAGGGAGGACAGGCTACGTGATCACAGCAGGAAGCAAATGACCTGTGATATACTGGACTCTAAGCTAATTTTGTTATTGTGATCATTTTTGTTACATGTCAGTGTTGCTACTTCTAAAGAAGATCTATTTTCATTTCCTTTTAGGAACTTAGTGTCACAAAAAGCTTTGATGAATACCTAGCCTTATTGTCTCAGAAAATAAAAAAAGTGAGATACACAGAACTAGAGATGCAAAACTGGGTACAAAGACTCAGACCTAAACTGTGCCTTTGTTAACTGCAGAAATGTTTGCTGTTTTAAAGTTGATCATCTAACCAGCCAAATAGATCTGAGAACTTTAGAACAATTGTTTCATACTTCAGTGAGGAATAATTCAAGGAATGTTTCTTAAGGGCTTCCTTTATATATAACACTGTGCTCATAGATGGGGCAGTTGCTTAGGTTATTTAAATCACAGTCTCTTCCTTCAGAGTTTACAGTCAGGTGGAGATATAATAGGACATGAACACATATAACTTCTAATACAAAAAATGTTAGAAGTGTATTGGGTTTGAAACAGTACAACATGAAGTGAAGAGGGAGAGCTGTTAACAGGTTTTCAAGCAAGACTTCAGGAAAAATGTATAAAAATAGGTCGGAATCTGACATGTTACTAGGGGGAAGGAAGACATTTTAAGCCCAAAGAATAGAGGCAGAAAAAGCCCAGGGTGTGTTTAGACAACAAAGAAGACTCTCCTTTAGCTGATATATAGATCACATGGATGAGGAGAGTATGTGAAATAAGACTATAAAGGTGAGTGGTGGGCGAGGACTGCTCAGCAAAAGAGTTTGAACATTTTAAGCAACAAAGAGCTAGTGAAGGGTTTTTGAACAAAGGAGTAAATATGAACAGTTTTATACAAAGTTTTTTCATTCATGACTGAAGATAATTGGATAACTAAGTCTTAGTTTATTCATTTAGTATTTGTTATAAGATTTTTAATATTTTTATGTATCTCCTACTAATATCAAAATAACACTTTCTAAGTATGAAGTAGATAAATTATAATAGTCATATGTTCAGTATTGTTGTCTTTATTAAAATCCTGTCAACATATAATCAGGTTATGCTTAAGTGTTTTGATAAAATAGATTATATGCGGCTACTTTGTTTCATTTTATATATTTGAGAAATCCTTGTTTCCATCAAAGTAATTTACTATTTAAAGGAATATAATTGTATTGTTTATTTTAGAAACATTTAAAGTTAGGGCATTATTTTATTACAAATGGAGTTATGTATCTTTATAATTTATTACCAGCACTATCTTCTCCTGACCTTTTTCAACCCTCCTCCAGCTCTGAAATCAAAGCACTTGGTTCAAATACAACCTCTGGCATCTGTTTTGGGACCTTGGCAAGTTCCTTAACCTTACTAAACCTTGGTTTCCTCATCTGTAAAAAGACATTGGACTAAATGGCCTCTGAGGTCCTTTCAGCTCTAAATTTCTAATTGTGTGATGTGCCTATAATATTACCAAAAATGGTTATTCCAGACTTTGCCCTCACTTCTCAAGCCCCACCTTCACCCTTACCACTTCCCTCTCAGCTTACTCCTATGCCTCTTACTGCAGTGTACTGTAAGTTCTTTGAGGGCTGGGACTAGGATTTTTTGTTTGTGGTTGTCGTGGTAGCGTTATTGTCGTCCTGGGTACCTTTCACCTAGGTGCTTGCGAAGTTCCATTGCAGGGTATGGAGAATGACACCATTCCATCCTGCTCCCTCTGTGTGTTTCCTGGATCCTGCATGAATGGACAGAGTGAAACATCATTCCATCCTGCTCCCTGGCCTAGCTATCTGCCAGCAGGGAAAGGAGAGAATCCTCATCCATTACCTTCCCCCACTGTTGCTTTTGCTTAACCTGCCTAACACTCTTTGAGGACTCCATGCTGAGGTCAAACCCCTAAGGATGCTCAGATAATCCATCTGAACCCCTTTGTCAAATATTGACAAACTTCATACTCTTCCCATTCCAGAAATTCTGAAACCCGGCCTTAACTGTATTATTCAAACCCCATTCTTTGTCCCCCACTGCTTGTTCCCTTATTCTCATCTTCCTAGTCATCTGTACTTTGACCCTAGATGTCATTTTGACTCATTACTCTCAACTTTCCCCCTCAATAGTCAGTTTGTTGCCAAGTCCTATTGATTTTTTTTGTATTAATATGTGTCTTCTTTCCTCTAACACTGCCACAAATCTGGTACAGCTCTCATCACCTCATGCCTATACTATTGTAATAGCCTGCTGATTGATATCTCCAGTTCATCCTCTACTAAAGTACAGGCCTGAACATATCACTTCCCTGTTCATTAAATTCCAGTGCCTCCCTGTCACTTCCAAGATCAGAATATAAAATCCTGTTTGGTATTCAGAGCCTTTCATAACCGGGCCCACTTCTGTCATTCTTGTCTTTTTTACCCCCCTGCCCCACCATGCTGTTTGACCCAATGACTCTTGCTTCCTTGCTGTGCCTCTGTCTCCTGACTGCGTGAATTCTCCATGCCTGGAATTCTCTCCTTCCTCATCTTTCTCTATGGGAAGCCTTTCCCACTCACCCCCCCAATAATGCCAGTACATTCTTTCTATTGATTATCTCCAATTTATCCTTTGCCTTTTTTGTACATAGTTGTTTGTGTGTTGTTTTCCCCATCAGACTGTGAGGAGGGGCTGCCTCCAGCTTTGTACCCCAGTACTTAGCACAGTTCTTGGCACTTAATAAACTTATTGAGTGACTGGGGAATGAATGTTTATTTCTATTACTGAGAAGACTGAAGCAATCTATAGGGCTCTTGCTTTGCTCATGTTGATCTAATGATTCTTAAACTCTCCTTGACGTTTTCTAAGTCAGTTGCTTTTGATATGATACTTTGAATTTTCTTTTATTGTTCAGTCTTCTGACTTTACCATTTCTTTAGTATCATGGAGTTATTAACTTTATTTCTCTATCTTTCCTCCTTAGCTCTCACTTATTTTCCAATTCTTTCCCCTTTTTTACTCTATAAAATCATTTTTCAACTCTTAATTTCTTTATTCCAGGAATTTTAATCGAATTTTTATCTAATCTGTGTTTATTTTGAGGCTTTGCTTGTTGATGTTTTAGAATCATCCCTATCGTCATCATAGTTCTTTATTGAGGAATTCTTTATTTGTTTATGCTTTCTTCCTACTTTAGTCCCTGGCCTTTGGTTTTGTGTTAAGGCCATGTTCCAGCCCTTCTGGAAAGAATGAGTGACTTGTACTTGGTCCTGTTTTGTATTCTTTTGGGTCCTATTGCTGCTTTCTCTGAATATTGAGTTCTATGTTCTTAAGGAATCACAAGCCTGTTTTCATTGCACCCATACCTGTCTGACAAAGGACAAAGTCTGACCACTGCCTTTCTGGTCTGAGCTTTGCAAGCTCCTGTCCAGGGTTGGGTCTGAGTAACACAGCTGAGGACTTGCCCTTGGCTGGAGCTGCAGTAGACTGCTACTGGACCCAACCACTTTAAGCAGGTTTTGTGTATTTACCCTTTTGTCCCGTCATTTGGTTTCAGGCTTCAGCCTGGGCTAGGAACTGTAGTTGAAAACTCTGCTTTTGAAAACCACTGTCAGCTTCAGACCCCCACAGATGTTGCTCCATTCTGTTCCTGCTCCTTGTCCAGTAACTACCCTCAGGCATGGTCCTCCACCCCTGGGGTGATATTCATCACTTTGATCTTCAATAGATCTGTGACTGAGCTGCTGACTGCTCTTGTTCCTGCTTCCTACGAAGCATGTGCTCCTCCTCCCCCTAATGCTAGATCTGGGACCTCTTCTTTTCTTAGTCCCAGGTCACAGTTCAATCCTAAGGGAAAGCACTGTGTGGTTCCTTCCTAGATAAACCCCATCTCCAATCTATACACAGCTTTGTCTCCATAAGCCAACCTGAACTTTAAGAATGACTTACTGTGGTTATTCCTTAGGATTTCCCAATTGGTACTTGGTCTTGTGTGTTTTCTAGGTGTGAGGGAGATCAGGACTATACTGCTTCCTCTCCCTCAGCTATATTGACTGGTCTCTTTCCCTGTCAACTTTTGGGGATGATATCATCTTTCCAGGCACCCAGGTGTCATTCTCTACTACTCCTTCTCACTCACTACATATAACAAGCCAGTTACCAGATATTGTCATTTATTTCTCTATAAAATCTTTTGTATGTATCTCCTCCTCTCCATTCACCCAGCCACCCTTCTATTGCAAAATCTTCTGGTTGGTCTCCAAGCCTTATCTTTCCCCATCCCCACTCTAATCCATCCTCTACTCAGCTGCTAAAGTGTAAGAAAATGGTCAATAAACTCAGTAAACTCCACTGGCTCCCTATTACCTCCAGTTTTGGCTGTAAAGTCCACTGTATTTAAAGCTCTTCACATTCTGGCCCCTTCTTAACTTTCCAACCCTATTACATTCTATCTATACATACTGGCCTACTTTCTGTGCTTTACCACACTCTTATTTCCCATTGCTGTACCTTGGCCTTGGCTGTTAACTCTGCCTGGAATGTTCCCCCTCCTAATTTCTGATTCAGATTTCCTGACTTCCTTGAAGACTCGAGATCCAACTCCTGGTTCCTTGAACTACTAATGCCATCTCCTCTGAAGTTACATTCTCTCTGTATTAATCTTATATATTCTGATTTCCTTGAGGGCAGTGACTGTTTTTGCTTTTTATTTGTATCCCCAGCACTTAGCACAGTTCCTGTGTGCCAAGTATACAACATTGCTGTTAAAAGCATATTGGTTGATTGAACAGAAACTTCTTTTTAAAAAATAAATTTATTCATTTATTTTTGAATGTGTACCGTGTATATTGTGTACTTTCCATTGCATTGCTCCTCTAGTTGAGAAAATGCACACATATACATGCACACGCAAATAAAATATTCATCATAAACGTTCATTAGTTCCCACATTAATCATGCTTGAAAATGCATCTTACTCATTCTAATCTTATCACCCCTCAAGCAGCAGGGGAGTCCCATGTTTCATTTTCAGTCTTCTGGATTCATGATTTATCATTGTATTGCTCAAAGTTTTAAAGTCCTTCAAAACTGTTTTCTATAATGTTGTAATTTTTTTCCTAGTTATGCTCACTAGAGATCATTTTTATAGATTTTTCCCAGTTTCTTCATAAAGTTTGTCCATTTCTGGATTTCTTACCTCATTGTACTTAATTTGTTTAGCCAGTTTCCAATAGGACACTCTTAGTTCCGAGGTCTCTCAGTGCTTTCTGGGTCATCTCCAGTCATCCTGATGAATATTCCCTTTCCGTTCCTTTTCTGTCCTTTCCATTCCTTTCCTGCCCTTTCTTTCCCTGCCCTGCCTTAAACCTTAAACATACTACACTCTGAAGCTGATACACTGGACTACACTAGGGCCCTGCCTAAGGGCTCTCTTCTGGACCCTCCTGGCTTAAGAGTGATTATCAATCCCTCCCAGCCTGATGTCTTTCTTTTCCTTGACCTCATTAAAGGGGCCATCCCCTGGCTACTTTTTAAACAGGCCTATTCACTGAATGGGTGTTACCTCTCTCTGAGTGAGTGCCTGCAAAGACCTTGACCTAAAGGGCCTAAGGTCTCCCAGTGCATCCTGGGTCATCTCCAGTCATCCTGAGGAATTATCTGGTCACTGGATTTGGATGGTTCTGGAGGAGAAGTGAGGCTGGTGACCTGCACAGCCCTCCCTCACTCAAAACCAAGTCAAGTGCAAATCATGTCATCATTTCTCTGATGGTATGGTCTTCTTCAGCAACGAAGGACAAATACAACAGCAACAATGAAAAGAACTGCTATACATAGTTTTGTATATGTAG
>CM053769.1:492925592-492960455 GCA_028658325.1 Potorous gilbertii
TTTTTTTTTTGTTTGTTTTCTTATGCCCAGTATTTATCATAGTGCTTTAAACAGAATAGATACATGATACATTTTTCTTGAATGACATTAAATTTTTCTTTGCTTCAGAATTATTTAGTAGACTGTCCTCCTTCGTGGAATGTTTTATTAAGTTGACTTTGTATTGAATATCAGAGAAATCTACTGCTCTGAAACATGTTTTATTGGTTATTATTGTAAAAGGGATTTATTTTTCATTTTACTTTTCCATTATTATTAATGGTATACAAGGATGTGATTGGATTTTATGTGCATTTTTATCTTAAAACTTTAAAACTCAAAGTGACTTGAAACAAATTGAGTGTTCTAAATTCACTTATTACTTTTAATAAAGTTTTTGTTGATTTCCTAAGTATCTAATTTTGCAATCCCTTATTTCTTTTTCACATATTATTGCAATTGGCAATATTTCCAATACTGCATTGAGCAGAAATGTCAGCAGGCTATTCTTCATTCTGTTTTAAAGGAAAATGATAGGAAGTTTTCCCTCCTGGGAATAACATTCGTTCTGGGTTTCAAGTAAATACTTTTCTGTCATGTTAGAAGAAAACCTTACTAGTGTAGGGATTTTTAATAACTGATGGATTTTCAAGTTTATTAAATAGTTTTTCTGCAATTATAATAACTGCAAATGATTTTTTCTTTCCTTTTTTACTACATTATATTAATCATATTCTCTTATACAATGCCATCTGGTATTCCTGGGGGAAAAAGCCATTCTTGGTTTTTCCTGTATTTAATGGATTTCCTATATTCTGTATGGAAAAATTATATTTAACATTTTTCCATTTCTGTTTATGAGTGAAATTGGTTTATAATATTTTTGATGTTGTCTTTATCAGGTTTTTAAATTGAACGCTATTGCCTCATGAAATTAATTTGTACCACATACCATATTTTTCTGTATTAAAAGTCATGTATGTAACATAAAGATTGTTGTTTGGAAAAAATTCTCTGGTAAACACATCTGGTTCCAGTGGTGGTACAGTTTAGGGGGAGGGAAGGAAGAGTTGGTACTTTGATATCGTTTCCCCTTTTTGCCCTTCATGCTGTTTTGGTTTAAATTTACCTCATCAGGCACATGCTGAAACCTGGTCCTTTTTTATGCTTGCACTTGCCTGACAGATCTTGACTCTGTCCTTTTAATTTTGATCTCCATGTGGGGGTTTTGACTTTTCTTGTAAACAACATATTCTTGGGTTGGGTTTTTAATTCAATTTATAACATTTTAGAGAAACTTTAGGCCATTCACATTTAATGTTAGAATCTGATATATTTCTTAAGTCTTTTATGACCCATATTTTTCCTGTGGTTAATGATATTTCTGTTGGCTTTTCTGGATATTTTTTGTGTTTTGGGTCAGGTCAAATGGTAATTTTTGTTCATCTGCTTAACAGCCTGCAAATTGTAAATTTATGCACAAAAACTGTTTATTTGTTTTCCATTTTTATATACCTGTTTACATTTCTGTTGAGAGGCAGTATGGGAAATAATGAGCAGGCCTCAAAGTTGAAAAGACCTGGGCCAACTCCTGTCTCTGATACCCAGGGTGTGTGCCCCAGGCTGTCACTTGACCTTTCTTTCCACAGTCCCCAGCAAATCTAAGTTTACAATTTGTAAAGCTGGTGCTCATCTCATTTGAAGAGGGGCTTCTACATTCATCTAGTCCTCCCTTTGCCCACCTCTTCATTCTTGTGTCACAGTTTGAAACCAGTCCCTTCTTGCATTCTTTCTTTTTTTATCTCATTTTAACCTTAAAGCTCACACCCTGTATCTTATCAATGATGCTTCTCCTCTTGAAACCTATTCTTTGAAGTGTAGAGTTCTTTAGTTTTGATCTAGTGAAAAGAGCACCATATTGAGGTGTCCAGCCTAACTGGAAATCCTGGCTTTGTCATCTAAGACAAGTCACTTTACCTTCTTTTCTGTATTTGTAAAATAAGGAAGCTCAATCTTCTTTAAAGTCACTTCCAGGTCTGACAGTCCATGATCCAAAAGTATTTTGTGGCTTATGTGTGTGGGTTCGTCCTTTGCTGCTGAAGAAGACCATGCCATCAGAGAAATAATGCCATGACTTGCACTTGACTTTGTTTTGAGTGAGGGAGGGCTGTGCAGGTCACCAGTCTCACTTCTCCTTCAGAGTCATCTGAATCCAGTGACCAGATATTCATCAGAATGACTGGATATGACCCAGGATGAGGCAACTGGGGTTAAGTGACTGGCCCAGAGTCACACAGCTAGTGAGTGTCAAGTGTTGTGACTTATACATTGTTACCAAATACTGGGCCTACTAAAAGTCTTAGTGTTGCTTTAAACTTTAATAAATTCAGAAGTTTAAATGCTATACACATGCCTAAAAGTTATTAGAAAGCTCAACTATTTCCATTTCTTCTACACTTGTTTTAGCTTTATGAGTTTTTTAACAAGCTTCATAGGGCATCCTATCATTATGTATTTGTACTACCATGGTTTCTGGATGACACTTTTTCAGACTGGTGGATCAGTAGGAGGTCCTTATGTTTGGCCCCCTGATCTCTCTCTCTTAAACTTGTTCCTCTGGGTGGGGGTGGGGGGATCACATCCAAACTGTCACATACCTATCAAAACTCATTCTCTTTGGATGACCTTTTTAAAGCTGAGATTGCAAATGTAAACTTTTCAGTTACTGAGGAGCAGAAGCTGCTGAAAATTTTTATAAAATTTGAAAACTGACTAGAGAAATCTGTAAAACACAAGATAGTGGTTATGTTGAATTTTAATAAGACTTAAATATTTTTTAAACCTTTTAAATAGTTTTTGTAAGTTTGTAATATTTATATTTCCTAAGTTATTATAGCTTAAAACTGCACTAATACTTTTGGAACACCTTGCATAGTTAGGAATTCTAAAGTTGAGTTTTGATTTACTCTATTAGTTAACTTCAGTTGAAATACGTTCTTGCTTCTCCTTAGTCTGTGCCTTATAACTTAGAATATAACTCATAAAATTCTAGAATATTCGAGCTGAAACCTTAGATATCATCTAGGCTAACACTATCATTTTACAAATAAGTAAACAAGACTGGAGAATAATAAGTATCTAATCCCAGGTTATGTAGCTAGCTAATGACAAAGCCAGAGATGAAGCTTAGTTAGAATTCTTCCCATTCTTAACATTTTTTCTTCTGGTGACAAGAGACCCTTCTAAATCAGGCATGTCAAACATAGATGGAGCCACATGTACCTGGAGCAGGTACATAAAAATGTAATTGGGAACTATTTGACAATATAAATAAAAATATAATAGAACGTAGATAATATTTTGATGTGTGGCCCAGAAGGATCCTTATGTTCAGTTTACTCTCCTCTCCACCCACCTCCATTTCTATTTGAGTTTGACACCACTCTCCTAAGTCTGAAGTCAGGAAGACCCTGAGTTCAAAACCATCCTTATAGTGGTGTGATCCTGGGCAAGTCACTTAAACTCTCTACCTCAGTTTTCACAACTGTAAACTAGGGATAAGAAAAGCACCTGCCTCCCAGGGTTGTTGTGAGGATCAAAGGAAATTATATTTGTAAAGTGCTTAGCACAGTGCCTGGCACACAGTAGACACTTAATAAATGCTTCCTTTCCTTCTTCCCTCCCTGCCTCTGTCCTTTCCCCTACCTCCTTCTGCTTCCCTCCTTCCTCCCTTCTTCCTTCTCTCCTTCCCTCTTTGTGCCAGGTGCTGTGCTAAGAGAGCAAGGAGGCAAAAGAAAAAAAGAAAAAACAATGATCATGCATTTATCCCCAAAATGGAAATATCCATCTGGAAAAATAAAAATCGATTCTAAATCCTGAAAATCCATAGCTATTAAGGATTCATATGTAAGTTACCTTGGATACTTTCCTTTTCCTTTCCTTACATAAGTATACCCCTTTTTCTATATTATATGTCATGTGTTTTTGTATCAAGAAAAGCAGCGACAGGGGGAGTGGTCCTTCCTCTGACACATTGGGGTTCAGAGGTCTAGAAGAAGACACCTCTCAGTGCCCCCAGACAGCTCTCTCTTAGGCTATCATTTGCAGAGAAGGTTCTGATCTGTATAGTAAGGGGAGTTTCCACACTGGGATTTCTCCAAACCAGTGAAATTATCTATCTAGCCAAAAATACTTTACATAAATGTGTGTGCGTGTATACGCAAAAGTATAGCAGGTGCTCTGAAATACAATGTGTAAACTTGATTTCTGTAGATTAAATCAGATTTTTCCATAAAATTACACAATAATTTCAGAGAATATTGTTCTATTAGTTGTCTTGTTGATTTCAGGAAAATCCATGAGTAGATCTAAAAATACAGATTTAAAAAGCAAGATATTGAATTGAATATTCATTTTTTACAAAGAATTTGCCCCAGTTTTCCCTTTCCATTTTGGTTTGCTATATTATAGTCAAGCCTTGACTCTGGAAAGTAGCCTCCCTGAATCCTTAGACTTCTAGAAGGGCTCAGAACCTGGAAGCAGCTGAAGGGAAAACACCCCCAAACTTCTTTGGCAACAAAGAAGCAGTCTTGAGCCAACCCTGCTTTTCCCACTGAGAAAACCCTAGCTGAGAAGCCTACTAGCTTCTGTCCAACTTACTCTGATTGTCAATAGTTCTTGAAGGCCAGGCTTTTCGCAGGAGAGCTGAGAAGTGACAAGAAATGGAAAAAATCAAGGATGAAAAGCTCAAGAGAACCAGTCAGTGGGCAATTAATAAGCACCTACTGTATATCAGGACCTGGTAGTCATGGAGGGTAGAAAGAAAACAATGAAATGATCCCTGTGTTTAGAGAATTTACACTCCGTCAAGGGAGGCAACCTGTATGTATTTCAAGAAGTCTATGCAACATCAATACAAGGTACACTGTATTGTAACTTTATTGAGATTGGCCAAGGCCTGATGTAGAAGCATCAACTGAGCAGAATTTGAAGTCACCAACGGATTCTGTAGGGTTGAGGTAAAGGAGTGAGTGTGTATCAGATGGGGGGCACAGTAAGAGTAAAGGCCCAGAGAGAGGAGATGGAAGGTCATTGGTGAGAAAGAGGAGTGATGGATACTAAGATTGGAGAGGGCTTTTCAGACTAAACAGGAGCTTATCATTGAGCCTAGAGATAATAGAGACCCACTAGAGTTTGAGTCTGGGAGTAACATGGTCAGACCTGAAGAAGGGTGAGAGTGGCCTGAATAGCCTTAGTAGTAATGACTGTGGTTTGTGGGATCATAGTTTTACCACTAAAAGGAACACTGGAGATCATTTAATCCAGATCCTTCTGAAGACACTGAGATCTAGAGACTTTCTCAATGACACACACAGCTAGTTGAACCCAGGTTTCCCATTGCAGTGCCCTATGCTTAGCCCCACATCGCTGCTCAAAAGTGAAAGATTATGGTTAAAGAACAAGATATTTTTAAAGCAGAGAAGAAAGCAAGGAATAAGAAGATGAAAGAGCAATTCTGTGATTTAGAGGGAGAAAAGCAGGCATGCAAATCCTAGTGTTTTTATCTCTTGGAGGCACAGGAACTTCTTTTCTGTGTCATGGAAACAACTGACCCTTTGCACTTTGGAATCCTGTGCTCTTGAAAGAGTGAGACATTTCTCTAGAGACAAGCTGAGCCATGACAGCAAAGCAGTAATGTTCATCCCCAGCATAGCCATCCTCTGGGAAAAGGCAAAGAGTAAAAGGAAGATGGTGTTAACCTTAACAGAGGCGTTACACTGATCCTGGGAGAAAAAGGCAGGCTCAAGAAAATGGTGGTGTATAGGAGGGGCAGCAGCTGTTGAAGTCCTGTGCAAATTTGAAATCACTTACGAGATGTGAAGCAGTGATATATAGATATACTGCCTAAATTAGAGCACCTCGGATTGGATTCTCTTTGCAAAAAGATCCAAAGATGCCTCTAATTGCCACCCCTGTGCTGACTGCAATGACAAAAGGTTCCTCATAAGCAAATGCAATTACTTGGTTCCTCTGTGTTTCCAGGATGCCTTCGCATTTCAAATTTAGGCACAATTGGAGGATAGATAGTAGCTAATAAAACTGTATGTTCAGTAACTTACTGCTAAATTATGTCTACCTCCTAAATAGCTTTCCGATACTGGTGAAACTGATGTATTTAAGCAACTTTACAACGTCAAGGCTCTAACTTGAATTATAAGATGCATAGAATCTGAGGATTGGAACGGACCTCAGAAGCTATCTGGTCTGTTAGTTTCTGTATCTAAAAAAGAATTCCTTCTATATCATAACTGGACACACAGTCATTTCGCCTTTGATTAAAGACCTCTTATAATGGGGAACTCAACATCTAACCATTCTTTCTGAGGAAATTGGTGGTATATATACCTCTAGTATATTCACGGGTATCACATAAGTCACCTACTGCTAACAAATGAAAGTTTCTCTACCTGATTCTGTCATCTTTTTCTACCTTCAATGAATTCAGAATCAACTAAACAAAACTACTTTATAAAAACTGTACATTTTGCTTTGAGGAAAGACAATTCTATACATTTTTCCTACCCTCTTACTTGGTCCCATTTGTGGACCAGGATGTTATTTAGACTTTAGTATATTATTCTTAGGATATTTGCTCCACCCTGAAAGGCAGGTTGTAGAAGAGATTTATGTCTCAGGTGGGGATGAGACTGAATAATCTCCAATGTCCTTCCAACTCCTGAGACTCCGAAGTAAGGGGCTAGATATAATGATGCATTGACCTTCCTGAAGATCTTCCAAACTGAAGATCTACCTAATTCAACAAAACCTGGCCATGTTAATATTTCCATGTTAATTGGAAATAAACTCCATCTTGTGGCCTCACAAGAGAATGCAAATAAGTTAAATTTCAGTGACAGGTGCTCTCTGCCTTTGAAAAGAACAGCCCAATTGTGCCACATGCCGCTCTTCCTAAGCTTTTGTTATACATCCTGCCAGCTTCAGCAACCCTCAAGGATAAATAATATTGGAGAAGAAGCAGGAGGGAATTATTTTTATTCAAAATTGAGGAAAGGTAAATATTTTGTTAATTTGTCACTGACTTTGACTAAAATCAGTGGTTGTAATTAGGAGATTTAAATGTTATAAATTTCTAGTCATTTAGGACTTTGCCTAATGTATCATGATAAACCACAAGTCTAGAATTGTAAAAGCAAATGGACTGGTAAAATCACATGAATTTGGACTAATTTGGAAAATAGACCAAGCTAAAGGATGTTTGAAAAGAAATAAAGTGGTTAAGTGCATATTAAAACTCCAAATACTCATTAACCAAGTTTTGTCAAGTATCAGTTTTGTAAATCAGCATTAACAAATAGGTAAGACTCAACTGTATTTAAAAGATTCATTCACATATAATTAACATAGTAAAAAAACCTTAAAAGTACATGACCTCTTGTACTAATGCATTATCCCCTTAGTGAGCCCAGCATAGGCTCTGAGTTCCTAGTAAGTATTCAAGGTGTACTTGTTTAGCTGCATTTTCCCAGCCCCAGTGCATTGGAATGCTGTGGTATTTTGGGGCAGTCACCTGCCCACAGAGGTTAAAGTTGTGTTATAATGACCTGGATTTATTAACTTCACCTTGACTAGGGATGTGGAAGGGTGGAAATGCAAACAAACATGCTGAAGAAGTGTTAGCCACAGAAGAGGCACTCAGTAAATATTTGCTAAGTGAATGAATGAATGATGGATGGATGGATGACTAACTAGGTGGGGAAGTACTACCATCTCATCCTTACTCTTGTGTGTTGGCAAAAATCATTTCTTTTTAATTTGTGGAATAAAAAGCTTTGGGAAACACTAAATGAGATGCAACTCCAAAGACTGGGAAACGAATCCTCTTCAGCTGCTGCTGATGACTAAGCCTTCCTTTCTGGAAAGATGCTGAGCCAGAATATTGGCAACTCCTTTATACTCATGATGATTTTATCATTTTTGTTGCATTCTTTCCTATATAATCTCGTTCTTCACAGTAATCCTGTAAGAAAAGCAAAACTGATATCTCCATCTTTCAGATGTGCACCTGCAATCAAGGAAGATTGAGACTAGATTTGTCAACTTCCCCCAGATTATGCAGTGAGGATATGAAGACAATTCTGCAGAGGTCTTTTGTTGTTCAAGGGAAGAGTTCCTTTGGTATTCTTTCCCATCAAAACCAAGGGCACCCAAAGACAGGTGTTTATAAAACATTAGTGGGAGAAAGCATGGAAATGACCAGTAGTCAGTATCAGTTTCTTTTAAGGCATAGTTTTTTTTAATATTTTGCTTTGTACAGGATTTTTAGTGCATGCAGTTATTCTTCAGATTACATTGAAATACAAAATTATTTCAATTCACTGGTCTTTTTCTCAGGTCTCATCCTCCTTTGTTTGCCACTATTGACCATTTCCTCTCTCCTTCCTTGTCTCCTCTGATGGTACATATCATAGCTTTCCTCACAGAGGTGTTACCGTTCCTTCTCTGTCTCATTCACTATTTCATCCTCCTTTAGACACCTAAATTGTCAGTGACCCTGAAGACTGTCCTAGCCCCTCTTTCTTTTTCTATACCTTCACCTTTAGGACTCTCATACGCTCCTCTGGAATCAATTTCTTCATTAATAACTCGCATATCCATACATCCAGCCCAAATCTACCCCAGCCTCACTTTTTTCCGAAGCCTACTAGCCATCTATAAGACCTATCAGCCTCTCAGACTAAACACATCCAAATGTGTTAAATTCTCCCTCTAACCCCCTGTCAGTGAAGTTCCATCATCAACTTTTTTTTCTCCCATACCCCCATAACTCATCAGCTGCTAAGTCTGGTCACATCTCTTCCATTCATATGGCCTTCACCTCATTCAGACTCACAACTCTTTCTGTGTTGTCTGCCCCCATAGGCAGGTCGTGGGACTCTCTTATACTTCTGTTCCAATGCATACTGCTTGGGCCCCTAGAAAACTGCTTTTCCTTCTTTCATTCCCCGTTGCCTAGGCTCTTATAATAGCTTCTTACCTGGTCTTATTCTAACCCTTCCTAAGGCATGGTTTGACCATGCTGCTTACCTGCTCAAAATCCTTCAGTCATTATCTTCTTCAGAAGTTACCTTCTAAAATACCATCAACCCTTTTTAAGGCCTTCCACAGCCATATTTCAGGTTTATTTCCCTGTCCTGCCTAGAGTGTTAGTTCCCTATTCTTGACTGCCCTTACTTAACCTTTAAGGTTTCTTCAAGGGCTGTCTCCTCAGTAAAGTTCTCTGATGCAACTCATGGACATAGTCGCACAAAACAGACGTACACACATATATCCATGGCTCCTTCCTGAAAAGGTTTCCTTCAATTCAGATTTTCCTATTGTAGGCTATCAAAGCTCAGGGCTGCCCCATCACAACCTATCTGATGTCATACTTCCACTGTATTATGTACTTGTCCTGTCTCCCCAGTCAGCTGTCCACTCCTTAAAGGAAGGGCTTTTTTAACTTTGTATTTCCAGGTATAGCACAGTGTTTCTCACACACATGCGTAATAAATATGAATTGAATAGAATTGAATTGTTGTTTCTCAGGCAACATTGTTTTGGATGTTTCCCATTAACTGAAAAGCATTGGGAATGAATAATCAAAGGTTGTTTATCAAAGAAATGTAGTTCTTAGTTAATGGAATCTTTTTGAAAATATACAGTAAGATCTATACTAAAATCATGTGTAAGTTCATTCAAATTATTTTAGGCTAAATTAAATAATATAAATTATTATGATTTTTCACATTGTACAAGGATTACCATAACTTTGAAACTGCTAGGCGAATTTTCAGGAAATGTGTTGTGCTTAATGAGATCTTAATACAATTTTGTTTTATCCTAAGCTAATCTTCCTATCTTGTCTCAAAACAGGTGAAACTACTCATCATCTTCCCCCTGTGAAAGCCCCTGTTCAAGCCAAAAAGAAAACATCCAAGCATTGCTTTCTTTGTGGCAAGAAAACAGGACTAGCCACCAGCTATGAATGCAGGCAGGTTGCCTAGTAGAAAAAATTGAAATGCTTTGTGTAGAGTGATCCAGCTTGAGGATTCTGCTGTCTCTTCCTTCCCCACATCAAACACAGCCCCCAAAAGCTCAGGCTTAATTATTCACATTTCCATTGTTAGATGATGTTAAATTAATTGACCTTAATCAAACAGTGTTCTGCCTTCCTGAAATAATTGCCAGAGAGAATGTTTAAGTCCTTAAAAGGCAGCTGGGGCCCTGGAAACTCTTAGGTGTATTAATAGAAGAATGTAGATGATTAATATTTAGCCCAAACCTCAGTACGGGAAGATATGCTGTTATTAGAGAAGAAACTTGTAGAATTGATATTCCATTTGTGAAAATAAGGAAAATTGCATTTGTGAACTTTGGAAGCATAGTCATAATTTTTTTTATTTTCTAATTCTACCTTCGTAGTGTAAATTTTTATCTTTTCTAAACTTAGTATGACAATATATTTTCTTTTTTGAAAAATGAACCTTCCTTTGAAAAGATCAGAGATGAAGATGTGGAAATAACTGCATTTTAATTCTGTATTGAATTCTGATTCTTTTCATGATGACGATTATTTTTTAATCCACATAAGTACTAATTAGTCCAATGAGAACTGCCTCCCTAAGGCATGGTCTCATGCGGGCTATGTAACTGTGGCTTCTTATGATGCCTTCTTCCCTCCCACCATCTCTCAGACTGAACCTTCCCTTATAACAACTAACTAAGCAAAAGGATCCCATGCAGTGGCTACCCCTGACCAGCTGTACAAGTACTGAGTTCAGAGGTGCCCTCTTCCCCTGCCAACATGGGGAGATCTGTTTTCTGGGTTCAACATTATTTTTAGCAATCTTTTTATACTGAGCCATGTTTGAAAAGACCTCTCATATTTACTTATTTATGTTTTAAATTTCAAATATCAGTGTTGGGTAGATTTTAAATTATTTTATTTTCACCCATGACCAAATTCCCAAGATAGTTACCATTCTTCTAAGTTTACAGACTACAAAGGTAAATTTTGAACATTGTTTTAATATGGTGTGGTTTTAACATTCTTTAGAAGACTAGACCCCCATACTATCACCTGAAAAATGTTTTATTTTAAATGTCATGTTCCTGAACTAGCATAGTGGGGAGTTTTTGAGGATTATTTTGTGGTTATAGATTTCCTAACGGGAGAAAACGGCAGCTCCAAAAAGACTCCAGAAAACCAGAGGTTCCATTTGGCTCACTCTACCCCTGCCTTCATGTACCTGTCATAGAAATGTGACTATTCATACACACTTTCTTTGTGCTTTAGATGTGGAAACAATTTCTGTGCAACTCATCGATATGCAGAAACACACGGCTGTACTTATGATTACAAGAGTGCCGGAAGGAGATATTTACAGGAGGCAAACCCTGTTGTTAGTGCACCAAAACTTCCAAAAATCTAACTATGGTGGCACTGCCAGAGAAAATGGATTACTAATGACAGAAGAAGTATTGCTTAGACTGAATTAATTTTGTTCGACTCCAAAAAAAAAAAAAAAGATTTGCCAAGTAACAAAAAGCACACAATTCATACTGTTGGAGAGTAATGTGAACACTACTGTCATTAACATCTTTATTCTTTAGTGAATCAAAAGTTTTAAAAGTAGTTTTTAAAAATTTACACTATAATGATTTAACTTTTGTTATTGCATGTCTTGTGTTAAGTGTTTTATATTTGAAAATGCTATTTCACTAGACAAGTCTTTAAAAGATGCACTTTACTAAGTTTACTGTGGAACCAACCAGATTTGAGGGGGTGCTAAATGAGTGTCATAGAAGGTTTTCATGTTATGCAGTGTCTTCTATATTCAGTCCCTCCTCTGTTATTGTTTCATTTTATTTTGTTTTTAATCCCATGGGTGATCTTTTAAGTTAATTCACTAGGAAGCTCCCCCTTCAAACCATATTTTAAGAACATTCAATTTGTTGTGTGTTGTTTTATCGCACATTTTTCTATTCCATTCAGATTGGCATTCAGATATTGTGTATACATTCTCCAAACATATCATGTGAATCACAATATATATTTCTTAAAACATTACTCTGTGTATGGCAGTTTTTTTTTTTTAAATAGACAGTGTCCCACTTTTTGCCATGAAATACAGAAAACAGCTTATTTTAACTTTTTTGTAATGGATAGATTTTTTTAAGACTTAACAACTTGGTTTGTTTTGCTAAAATGTTGAATACTGTTACCAAGAGAAATTCAAATAAATATTCAATTTTATTATGGGTCTGATGCATTTTTTATAAGTAACTCAGTAATTTCAATTTTTATATAAGCCAATATGAAGTGAATGCAGAAATTAAAACACTTGGAAAATAATCAGTTTGTCATTAAATTCACTCAATTTAAGTCAATTTAAATTAAGGTCAATTAAGCCCAAGGGGCAACTAGAAATATATTTCTGTGCATATGGACTACTTAAAATATCAAGATCCAATTGGGGTTAGAACTTCCCTAGACTATTTCCATATCAAATGAGATGATAGATATGGTAAGAAGCATCATGTTTGCTACAAATCCACCCTGCCCAGTTACCACTAAATGCCAATTAGTTCAGCTTTTCTCATATTAACCCATGTGTATTTTCTTGACTCACCATGTTTAACAGTTAAGTACCCCAACATACATGGAGGGGGGGGCGGGCCCTGCTATTACAAGTTCTTGGATCTGCATTCATAAAAGGAAAGGCAATTTTTGAGGGGCTAACAATCACTTTAATCAAGCACATGTATTAGTCCTTTAACAAAGCACATAACTCATTCACCTAATTCAGAGGAATCAGCACCCTGAAGTTCAGAAACACAGAGAAATTAAATGTCAACAGACACGGCTTCCTCTGCCCGAATTCAACAGACAGGTACAACTGTCTGACCATAGTTACCAGAGAGAGAAGTGCTGACATCTTGGTTTTCAAAGCCAGGGGGCTCTTTAAAGTGGCTTCCCAGAGTCCCTGTCTGGCCAAACATTTCCAGTAAGTAAGCCCCAAAATAAACCACACCTCAGAGTTTTTACACACTTTTTAGAGCCAGGGGGTGCCTCATGAACAAAAGTCTCCAGAATTTCTCCCTCTTTCATATCTCCAAACATTAGGAAAAAGATCCAGAAAGTGGAAAAGGGAGAAAAGCTAGGCAGAAAGTGGAAGAAGAGGATCACTGAAGAAAATAAATATCCAGTAAGGAGGGCAGCAGTGCTAAGTGCATGGTGGCTTTATACAGTCAGCCATCAAAGCTGCCTACATAAAGATGTGACTCCTATCCTGAAGCTAGAGAAACTTCATGTTCACATGCCTTCATCCATGCTAATGCATGCCCTGGTGGTAATGTTTAGGTCCCTATAGAACCTCCCAGTGTTAGATCTAGGACAGATGAGCATGGACACAGAGACCAGTGACTTCCTTGACATATAGATATGGAAAGTCTATAGAATGGACAATAAATGATGGAAGGACTTGGATGAAGCTTCCTGTTTATAATGGCACGTTTAGGTTTCATAATCCTAGACCAATTCATATACATTCCAAAGCTCAGTTGGTTTCTTCTCTTGATTTTCTTCATTTTGTCTCATCATGACTAGCATGTTCCTGAGAATAAAGTTGATGGACTCTTATCTGTAGGGCAAAAGTACTTTCTATAAAGAAACAATAGAAACTGGGTTTGTTCAGTGAGGTGTCAAAGGCTAGACTTGTCCTCTAGAACAAACCATGAAAAAGGGTTATATCCGTTCTTGAGATGACAACAGGGTCTGATACAAAAATGCAAAAGGCTTGATTTTGGAAGAATTACTTCCCTTGCTAGCCTCCAAGAGGATAAACTTACAATTATTTTTCCTCACTGACCTACTCCTCATGGAAAGTATTCACTTCCTATTCACTTCCTCTTAGGTGTTTCTTTTTTTCATTTTTAAGAGAAAATACTTTTCTTCATCTAATGAAAATACTGAATGAAATATTTCATTACTTTTTACAATTCCATTTGTAAATTGCACTTTTTTTAAATAGGAAAAGTCATTGCTACTAAAGATTTGAATGTGTAAATGTGGGAAGCTAGAACTTCCAAACTGATACCTATAAACAAGATCCAAGAATGAACATATTATTTTAAATGTAGCTTTAATAGTCTGTGACCTTATGTGAGATGATTCCCTAAACAATAAGCTATGAAAGGAACTGTAATATTTTTTCTTCAAAAAGAAAAAAAAAGAAGAAAGTCCAAATACTTGGTTATGGGGGATTCAATTTGACAGGAAAAGTTTTTTGTTGATTTTACTTTTTCAGTTCTGTACAGAAAACTAATTCATGCTTTATGTATAATAAAATCTTAGCATCATATACACATTGCATATGTGATCAGAAGCATTTATAACCACCTGGGAGAAAAATTGTTTTATGAAGCTTAGGGTTTTGTTTTTTGAAATGTGTGTGTGTGTGTGTGTGTGTATACGTATATATACATATACAGATGTGTAAATATATATATATATATTTATATACACATACAGAATTGTGGAGTGAAATTGGTGGAGTGAGCTTATAAGAGAACTGGGACACTTTACATTCCCCTCACCAGTACTAGGAAAAGCAAAAGAAGAGCTAAGCTGCTAAAAAGCCATTTAAGAAACTGGAAGTCACTCCCCAAAATTCAGTTGAACAAACTTTTTTAGAAAATGAGAAAACTCAGTAAGAACTCACATAGTTTTTAAGTGACCAACAAATGAAGCAAAAATGCTAGAAGAAATATAGATGGGAAAAGAAACTAAGATATCCTGAGAAATCCTCAAGTGGATAAATAAATGACCCAAAGAATTTAAGGATATTTCCAAAAAGATCAAGAGAATATAATGTCTCATCTCATCCTCCAAAGAAAACTAAAGGATCTATGGATGAATAAAGAACATGGACCCTAAAGTCAAAAACCAAATCATAGATGAGGAAGTGAAAAAAGCACAAGATTTAGAGTAACTTTAAAATATGGAAATGATGTGGATAAAAAGTAACAGATTAAGACATAATCTCAGAACTACTGTCATAGAGAAGAAAGAAACCCAAAACATAAATACCATATTCCAAAAAAATCGATTAAAATAATTTATAAATAATGTATATATAATGCCAAAAAAGAATAGCTTAAAATCTGTCTCCCAAATATGTTATTAAACTTAAGCATAAAAATGATGGATGATGAAGGGGGTGGATCATGCATGCTACAAGAAGATAGATGTGATATGGCAAAGGACATCAGCCAATAACTACTACATCATTTCTCCAGGAGTGGCAAGGGAGATCTGAGATACACTATATAGAAAATAAAAAACCAAAGGACTGCAAACTCAGAGTAAACTTTTCAGCAAAACTAAATATGCAATTTAGTGACAAAAAATTTTGGCTTAATGTAAGAAAAAAATTTCCAATAATTACAGGTATTTGCTAAATACTCCTGAATGCTGGATCCATCTCCCTTGTAGCCTGTGGATGGACTAGCATCTCCCTTAATGCTTGCCCCTCCCCCCCACTCTGGCTGTTTTGTTGACCAGACATTGGTCAGGATATCAGAATTCTAAAGCTGTATGACAGAGGCTAAAAAACCATGAGATACATGGAGGCTGTTCAAAAATGAACTGGGACTCCAAAGAAAGCAGCTATGGTAGGAGGTATCTCATTCAGGCCTATCTGGTTCTTCAGGTTTATGTTGAAATCTAGACACTAGTAGGGCATCTAATAGTTAACCAAAAAAAAAAAAAAAGCAGGGAAAGGCTATTTAAGGAGGATCCACTATGGATTCAGTCAAGTCCTACTTCTCTGTCCAGGACTGCTCTGCCAGCCAGAAGCCTGAGACCAGCTTAGGCCTCCTGCTCTGGCTTTTGTGCTTAAGCCACCAAAAAGCTAGCCATGTCAGTGGTTCAAACCTTAGTCCCCTTGGCCAAGTCAGAGGACAGTTTAAGTACCTTTTAGGCCAGCCTAGACTTCAGAGAATAGGGCCTTTGGATACTGTACCTATCACAACAGCCAAAGGACCAGGTGAATGCCTCAATTAATTACCCAGGCCAGAATTATATGTCCACTGTATTATGCCAGCGGCACAAAGACTCATGAATACTCTCGGGAGGGTGGAACTCTGGCTAGTTACACAAATCAGTTCTTTAAACCAGCTGAACAACAAGCAAGATGTATGTACCATGAGTTGATCTGACAAGGCATTCCTGGAGAAGTCACCATCCCCAATAATAGCTAGCATTTAGGAAGCACTATTAGGCTTCCAAGGTGCTTTACAACAGTGCTGGGAGGATGATGCTATTACTCCCATTTTATAGAGAAAACTGAAGCAGACAGAGGTTAAATGATTGGCCTGGGGTGTGGTGGATAATTTATAGTAACTGAGGAAACACCATCTGAGTTGTTTATTAGCAAAACAGGTAAAAAAAATGGGTCTAAGGACTCCAGTGAGTCCAAAGATCTTGAATAGAGTCAGACAGTCTTTTATGTATTAAAAACAAATAAGACCAATTAGTTAAAAGAAAACAAGAGGATACAAACCAGGATACAAAATTAGATGATCTGATTTCTAAATGAAAAATTAGGGGGTTTCCAAATAGGGAGGCGGGGGGGAATATATTTCAGTAGAGTTAAGAGACAGGGTGAGTAGGTTTCTGGGTCTTTCTTTTCCCAGAAGTAAGAGATGTTGATTAATTGCATCCATCTGCATTTATGAAACAATAGATGGCTTGTTATACCACCCAGTTTTCCATGGATGATTTGTAGAAACAAACATGATGGATGATGATATATGTGATGATCACAAGGTGGAATCAACGTTCATGAGATAGATCTGATAGGTTCTCCCATCAAACCAATTCCATTATGTAACTGATCTTCACTCTCATCACTTGTTCCACAGCTAGTGAGTGCCTGGAATCAAATCTGAACTCAGATATTCCTGACTCTAAGTCCAGGGCTCCATCCACTGCACCACTTAGTTGCCACAATCATATTCCTAGCTGGCAACTACGGCTACAGTAGTTACTTTTGAGAATGAGGCATTTTAGGTTTGCCCAAAAGGGTGCATCATGTGCCAACAACAGGTTTCTCAAACCCTAGCTGAACATGCTTCTGTAACAAGGCTGGATATCAGCAGCTACCGGCTGACATTCCCTTTGAGTGCTGGAACTTGGTGCTTACCCCAAATAACAGGAGGCACATCCCAGGCACATGGGCTGCACACAGTAGCAAGAGCACCAGATCTGAAAGCACAATGTAACTTTAGGCAAGTCACTCAATGTCTCTGGTCCTCAGTTTCTCTCACTTGTAAAATGAGAGGGTTGAACTAGATCACCTTTGATATCTGTGCCAGCTCCAAACCCTTTCTCCTTCAGAACTCCCCTCTCCTTCAATGGTGAGTGTCCTAGGTTGCCTATCTTTCTGGTGGGGGTGGGGCTGGGGCTGGGAGGAGGGGGGGAGGGGCTACCTTCTCTCCACCCACTTTCTCACCAGCTACTTCACTAAGAGTATTATCACCTTTCCCTTTCCATTTCTAGGACCATAATGAAATTCTTCCTAGAAAGGCTGTGTCAGTATATATTCTCCTACATTAACTATTCCTGTAATATTTTTTATTCCATAAATTAACCCATTTATTGTTGAATTATGGGCTACAGATAGTTGATAAGATTTTTGTCTTCTGATGATAGATTTGACTGTGACTATAGAGGTGGTATTATAGATCCATGCACCACCAACTACTGTTTTCATACAGGATTCACAATGCCAGACACCTCTCTCTTCTCTTCATTTCTTCATTTCAGTCTTGTCACAAGAGCAAGTATATGGCATCCTGACTAATTTCAATTTTCTTCACCATTTTTCTGAGGGATGCACCATAACATGTTCCATATTTACCAACAATTCCGATCTTTTTGGTAGGTTTAGTCATGCTGCCAATTGCAGGGCCAGAGCTCTGAGAGCATCCCTGTAATTTCTGAAGCCAAAATAATCTTCTTTGGTCACAGCTTCCCCACATGTACTGTCTCCTTCCTTGAAAAGCTTCCTTGAGAGCAGGGCCAGTCTTCTCTTTTGTATTTGTGTAATAGGGAACAAGCTGACCACTGAGTCAATTCCTTAAGGGCATGTTGCATACTACTCACTGATACAATTCCCCAAACAGAAGAGGCTAGAGAGGGAGTCAAATACTTTCAAAAGAGTTTTAAGGAGTAATGGAAGCATTCTGGAGAGAGATGAGCCATCCACAAACAATTTGTAGCTGTTTTCTGTCTGCTAACAACATGGGGAGAAAGAACCTCTGACTGTATGCCCTATATGAGGAGAACTGGGAATGGAAAGGAGTAGGGAAGGAAGGAAAGAAGGAAGGAAGGAAGGAGAGAAAAGGGAGGGAGAGAAGGAGGAATGGAAAGAGGGAGGAAAGGAGAACAAAAGCAAAGAAAGATTAAGTATATACTATGTGCTAAGCACTGTACCAAGTGCTTTACAAATATCATCTCATTTGAGCCTCTGTCTAGAAGGATCAGACCCTGTAAGGGAAGGACAGCTATTATTGCTGTCATTTTACAGACAAGGAAATCTAGGCAAATAGAGGTTAAATGACTTGCCCAAAGTCACATAGCTAGTAAGTGTCTGGGAACTATTTGAACTCAAGTCTGCCCAATTCCAGGCCCAGTTCTCCAGCCACTGGGCCACTGAGCACGGGGATAGTGATGGAACACAGAAATCCACTAGAGCGCTCCCTCCAAACTGATATCAACCCACTACTACCTACTCTTTGAGTCCACTCATTCTACCAGTTCTTTCCACATTTAACTGTGTATGATCCCTAGCAGTTAATATTTGCACACTTTCTGGTTACAAAAGCATTTTACATGTACCATCTTATTTAGGTCTCACAACAACCATGGGAGGTATGTACTATTATCTACTTTTTGCCCATGAAGAAAATGAGGATAAAAGGTTAAATGGCTCGTCCAGGCTGACACAATAAGTGTCTGAGGCAGGATTTGAGAAAGTTCTTTCTGACTCTAAAACCAAGCCTTTCTCCCTTCCCCACCGAGCATGAAAAGCTATTGAAACATTTCCCTGATTTAACAGTGACCTTGTCAAAAAAGAAGCAGGTACTGTTTCTCCCTTTCTTTGTATCCCAAGGGCTTATCACAATGCTTGGTACATAGCAAGTGCTTAAAAAATCTAGAAGAAAAAAAAAGTAAAAAATTGCCCATTTTCACTACTTTTATTTCACTTGGTTTTGGAAATTCTAACTTTTTCAATACAATACAAAAGATACTAGGAGTGTATTAATATTTGAAATCAAAAGATCAAAATATCATTTATTCCCAGCTCGCAGGATCACGTATTTAGAAATTCCAACTACTTTAAAAAAAGAAACAATAAAATCCAATAAAATTAAAAGATAGATTAACTGAAAGATCATTTATATCTTTATTAATAACAAAGTTCAAGAAAACATGAATGAAATTCTACTCAAAACAACAACAAAAATCATCAAATTTGGGGGAATTAATCTACCAAGGAATGTGGGAGACCTACATATGGAACACTATAAAAGTGGAATGACCAAAATAAAGGAATTGTTTAAAACAAGTTGACTGATATTCAAAGTCCATGGTTGAGTCAGATTAAAAGAGAGAAAGAGTTCTTCCTAAATTAATTTATATGTTTAATTAAAGGCCATCAATACGTAAATGAGTTTGTTTCATAAAATTAGACAAATTCATGAAGTAATTCATACGGAAAACAATTGAGCAGAAATATTAAGAAGCACATTAAAAATAAAAGCTGAGGATATGATTCTTATAACTTTAGGCTTTTAAAATATTTTACAAAATCACTATCTTCAAAACTCTATGGTCCTGGGCAAAAACAGAGAAAATGATCAGGAGAATAGAATGTATGCGTGAAACATTCAACTAATTGTATAAAACACTAGTGTGACAGATAATTAGAAAATAAAAACAAGAAAGATTTGTTGGGAAACGCTATTTGGCACAAAGGAAATTTGCACCCATATTTTGCACCATGTGTCCCTGTGAAAAGCAACTGGATGAAACAAAGCGGGGATGCAAAAAGAGGCAAAAGACAGTTCCTCTTTTCAAGGAGCTTATAGTCCAATGGGGGAGACAACATACAAATATATATAAATCGAGTCACACATAGAATAAACAGGAAATAATTAACAGAAGGAAAGTACCAGAATTAAGAAGGGCTGGGGAAGGCTTTCTGTAAAAGATGGAATTTTAGTTGAGACTGAAAGGGAAGTCAGAAGGCAGAGTTGAGGAGGGAGAACATTCCAGGCATACAGAATAGCCCAAGAGAATAATCAAAGTCAAGAGATGGAACAATATCTTGTTCGTGGAACAGTTAGGAGACCAGTGACTGAATGGAGAAGGATGAGTAGGGGAGTACAGTGTGTGAAGACTGGAAAAGTAGGAAGGGGCTAGGTTATAAACAGATTTCAATGCCCAACAGTGTATTTTATATTTGATCCTGGAAGCCCTAGGGAGCCACTGGCAATTATTTGAGTAGGGGAGTGACATGGTCCTTCTTGTGCTTTAGGAAACTCTCCTGACTGGCTAAATGGAGGAAAAATCAGAGTGAAAAGGGAGCTGAGGCAACAGTCCAGGCATGAGGTGATAAGGGACTGCCCTGGAGTAATGCCAGTGTCAGAGGGAAGAAGGGGGCACATATGAGATGTTGCTGAAATTAAATCAATTGGCATAAGATTGGATATGGAGGGAGGAGGGAGTAAGAGACAGTGAGTTGCCGAGGATAACACCTAGATTTCAAGCCTATGGGATTGGGAGGATAGTGTTGCCTTTGACAGTAACCCGGGAAGGTGGGAGAAGGGGAGGCTTTAGAGAGAAAAATAATGAACTCTGTTTTGAATATGTTTAATTCTTGCAGAGTTTTTGATGTCTGAAAGACAGTTGAAGATGTGAGATTGGAAGTCAGTAGAGAGACTGGGTAGATTGGTAGTTTGCTAATCATCACCCTAGAGATGGTCATTAAATCTATGGGAGCTATTGTGACCACTAGAAGCAGGGTCAAAGGGAGGAGAGAAGAGAGTCCAGGATAGAGCCCCAAAAGACACCTGACTGAGTGGTTAGGGAGCAGGAGAAAGAACGTTAAATATATGCATATACATAAACACATACATTACACACTCGTTACAATCCCCTAATATGAATGCAGGAGTTAAGGAGGAGAGAACAATTACGAACCATGTACTGAATGCCTTGGGGAAGACCCGGAGGTCTGTAGACAACAACCACTAGGATTTTGATTGGTGGTAGATATGAATAGTATGAACCTCAAAGAAAGACAGATTATTGAGTGATGGAGGTAGGCGGAGAACCTAGAAGTGGCACTGCAGAACAAGAAGTATTCCAACTCCTCCACCTCAACCACAGAGTCAAGGAGACTGGGTGAAGGAGGAGCCAATACCGTAAAGGGTGGCCATGGAGACTGTGTCATCACTGGGGAACCAGGTTTCAATAATAGCCAGAAGATGGAAGTAGTAGAATTGGAAAAAAAATCAAGGAAAAAAGAAGTTTGATATCTATGGAACAAGCATTCCAGATGACTGAAAAGGCTGCATGGGATTTGGTTGAAATTTGGAAGTGGGAGGGTTAAGAAGGGTGGGAATAAGGAATCAAGAGATGTGGATGGGGAATTGGGTCTGGAAGATATTCTACATAAGTTCAAAATCACTGGGATGTGAAGACTACGACTAGGTGTGAAAATGTTTATCAAGCTACTCTCTTTCTAAAAGAGATAGGAGATACTGATGGAGGCAAGGACAACCTAAGATGGGAGGAACATATATGATCAGAAGGTCACTTTTTCTATTCATGAATGAAATTGGCCTATACATTTTTTAAGCATTATTTCTGTTGGTTTTAAAATCTAGACTATATTTGCCTCATACAATAACTTGGGTTCCTTCACCTTTTTCTTTGTTTAGAAAAAACTTAATCAATAAGGAATTATTGTTAGGAAAATTCTCTGGTAAATCTATCAGGTCCCAGTCCATGAGGTGGAGGAGGAGGAATAGGAGGAAGAAAAAGAGGAAAAGAATGAAGAAAAGAAAGGCTTTAATAACTTTTCTTTTTTCATCTTTGTCGTCGACTCACTTATTCAATCTGTTCCTTCTTCCTGTATCAACTTTGGTATTTTGTATTTTTCTTAGAAGCTGTCCTCTTCACTTCAGATTTCCAATGTATTTCCATATAATAGCCTAGAGAAGAAAAGATTTAGTGGGGGAACCTAAACGCTCTCTTCCATCATTTAACAAGGAAGAGCAATTAGATTTCTACTGCTTGGCCCCAGAAGGCAAAATTAGGAACAAGGGATAGAAGCCGCAAAGAAACAAACTAGGCTTAATGTTCACTCCTGAGGATCTGAAGTAGATTAAAAAATATTTAAAAATAAATAAAAACACAACACAGTAGAAAGAATGATCATTTGTGTTAATTTAAGGCCCAGAAAAGTCTATTTCTGTTTGAGTCTGACATGCTGAATTGGATGACCTCTAAAGTCCCTAATAGCTCTAAATTTGTGTTCCCATGACTAGAGAGATTTGTATTTTTCAATGTAAAAACCATTCTTAGCTCACTGGCCATACACAAATGGTTAACAGGCTAGCATTGGCCCTCCAGAGGAGCACTGTAGTTTGCCAGTCCCTGTCTTTGAGAACCGAAGGAGGAGAGCTGAAGGAGATGATCTCAGTTTGTCCATGAATTAAGGGACTGCCCCATCTCCAGTAAGTACGTAGGATGAGGGTGTAGTTGGTGACTTAAGGAAAGAATACAAATTCTGGAAAAGCTGAGTTGAGAAATGAGATAAGAGTAGAACAGGAGAACTGCTGAGCAACATTTAGGGCCCATGTGAACACAGGCCTTACACATTTATAAGGGGTGACATCAGCAGGATTTATCATCACACCTTCAGCTATGCTTGGAAGTCAGGGAGATCAATCAAGGATCCTCATTTTACCTCAGGGATCTGTGCCATCTGTTATCTCCTCACAGTTCCTACTGTCCCTTCCCTAATACAGGCCCTCATTACAGTCTGCCTAGATGACTGCAGTAGTCCCTGAACTATCCACGGCAACACCTAGCTGCCCCATTGCTTAGGAAGCACTTAATGACTGATTTATCCATCCATTCATCTGTCCTTTTGTCTGTCTGTACATCTCCTTCCTTTCCCTTTTCATCTGTTGAATTCCTACCCAATTTAAGTGTTCCACAAAGCCTTATTGAATCTCCTAACCCAAACGACAAAATTGCTATCAACTGTTTCCTACCTAAACCTCAAATATATCGTACCCAAGGTCTTTATTCTGTAATATTCTATATGTGCTGCACCCCCCTCTACTAGACTTTGAGGTCCATCAGGAAAGCAGTACAAACTTTGTGTCAGGGAAGTGCCATTCTCTCAGGTTGCCTCCCATGCTTGGAACACTCTCTGTTCTCCACTCCCTCTACTGACCTCCCTGGCTTCTTTTAAGTCCCAACTAAATCTCACCTACTACAGAAAGCTTTTCCCAACCTCTCTTAATTCTGTTTCTTCCTTTTGTTAATTATTTCCTGTTTATCATATATGTGTGTATACATGTACATACAGACATACATGTGCAACAAGCACGTGTGCGTATATACGCGCATATATGCACACATATCCACAGACACATATGTGGATATGCGCGCGCATATATGCCTGCATGTGTTTATACCCATGTGTGCATATATGCATTTGTGTGTATAGATACACGCATGTATGCGTGCACATACACGCATGTGGGTATAAAGTATACACACACACGCCCTGCTGAGTGCCAGGAGCCAGATCAAAGTGTAACGATCGCAAGGCAGGTAAAGCCAAGTGCAATAAGGCACGGATAATGTTACATCTTAAAACCGCGTCAGTACGGCCCACGGGAGTCACTACCTTCCGAGCCTTGGACACCCCCGGGGTTGAGGTCGAAGCGCTGGAGCCCAGGGCCGGGAGCCTGAACGGGGCCCTTCGCCGCTTCCTGCCTCAGTTTCCCCACCCGTAGGTGAGGTTAACAACAGCACGCCCCTGCCCAGGCTGCCGCGAGGCTCCAAGGGGACCGCCTCTGCAGCGTGGCGGGCCGCCTATGGCGGTCCTCCGCCGGCACCCACGGCGCGCAGCCCACGAGGCCGCAAGGGTCTCCCGCAGGCCTCACCCGCGGGGTCTGCCGGGAGCTCGGTGCTCGGGGGCGCCTCCTCGCGGCGCGGGCTAGAAGGTGGGTCAAGTGCTTTGAGAGGGTTTTCAGGCTGCGTGACGCCGAGCGGTGGAGGGCAGAGGGCAGAGATGGGCCGCGCCCAGGTCAGGCCCGCAGCAGATGAACGGCTATTGGATGGAAGGGTAGCGGGGAATGGAAGGGGGAGGGGAAATGAAACATCGATCCCTTCTCTAAGCCAGCCGCGCTCCTTCAGAAGAACTCTGCGCATGCTCGGAGGCATGCCCCTTCAGGCCTGAGGGGGCAAGCTGTTGCCTTGGAGTCGGCGCTGTCCCCGCCTCCGGTCTGCGGCCACGTGATGTCCGCCACGTGACTCCCAGGTGGACCTGCCCCCCCACCGCTGGTCCCTTTTTTCCCCTGAGGTGAAAGGCAGCGCAAGCGCAGTGGCGCCCGTCCCCGGCGTCCGTCATGAGGGACCGGAGTTCCCCGAGCCGGAGCCGGAGCCGGAGCCGGCGGAGAGCGCGCTCGCCCGGGACCCGGAGGTAACGCCGCAGCCCTCTGCCCGGCTCCCCCCTGCTCCTCCCCCGGAGACCGGCCAGGGGCGCCCCCGGCCCCGCCCCCCAGGCCGGGCCTGCGCCGAGGGGCGGAGGAGCCGGACCGGCCCCGCCCCGGACCCTTCCCGGAAGGTGCTAGCTCCGAGCCCCGCGGCCCCTCGGCTGTCCTCTGCCGGGCCGGAGTCCAGCGACCTGCCCGATCCCGGTGCTTTACGAACGGGGAAACTGAGACCCGAAGAGGCGGGTGGGGCCAAGGTCACTCAACGTGGGAATGACAGCCAGCATTTGAACCTGGCTCTCTGGACGCTGGAATCCGCCCTCCGAGGTCTCTGCCACCCAGGGTCGCTGGCCTCGTCGCTGCTTCTCCGTCTCCCTAGGCTGCCTCCCCTCCCTCCTCCTCCAGCTCCAGCTCGGACCCCAGCTCCCACCAGCAACTTTCCCCGAGCCGCCCCCCGGCCCCCGCCGGTCCGCAGCCTTATGCTCGGTGTGTCCCCTCCCCCACTGGGCCGGCGGCTCCTCCAGCGCAAGGCCGGCTTTGGCTTTTCTTTAGATCCCGGTGCTCACTTAGCGTGTAGCTGGCACTTAATAAATGCTTGTTGACCGACTCTCCTTTGCACCTAAAGGAGCGGAGCCTTCAGGAAGGGGGGACCGGGCAGTAAGGTGCTGGAGCTAGGATGCGAACCCAAGGTCTAGGGATCGATCATTGTGATAAATGTCCAGGCCGACTTGCTCAGGAAGGACCGCCCGCCTGGCCACAGAAACAGCCTAAGTGGGGAAGGGAGAGGATGTGGGACGTGGGCAAGTTTTAGTCTTGCTTCACAGGGCAGCTGCCGCGCGACCCTGGGCGAGTAACTGAACCGCTGCCCGCCTCGGTTTCCCCATCTGTAAAATGGAGACACTCATGGTATCTGCTTCCCAAGATTATTTTAAGGATCCAGTGAGATAATATGTAAGGGGCCATACAAACGTCAGCTATTATTGTTGGCAATAATAACGATCCAGAGCTTCAGCCTCCAAACTCATCTCCCTACTCCCAAAGTAAGGTTGGGAGCAAGGCTTCAGGAAGTCGTGAGTAAACTTTCACTGGAAGTGTTGGAGCAGAGAGTTTGGATGAAGGACCAGAAGGATCTAAATGCTTTAGACAGAGGTGTCATAACAGTTCAGGCTTTTTGTCACAGCAAATCTATTAAGAATATCCCCTTTTGACAGTTTCGCTAAATGCTGGCCCAGAGTTTAAATGATCTATTCAGGCTCATATGATTAATGTCACAACTTCACCGAATTGATGACTGACCTCTGAGATCCCTTCCAGCTCCAGTGATACTAACATTTAAATCCCTACTTCAAAGGAAATGCAGGGTTTGAAGGCAGGCCTCAAATATGTGTGGAATGTCGGGTTTTCCGGATCCAAGTTCATTGTGCTGTCCACCATAGAACATTGTCTCCTATCTTTGAGAACCCGAAGACCAAGAGAGGTTATCTAGGATGGTGAGGGAACGGGGAGGGTATTTCACTGGAGGATTGCTAGAAAGAACCGTGGATGTTTAGCCTGGAGACAAAAAGGCATTGGCGGGGGTGAGGTACAGGATAGCCGTGTTCACTTATCTTAATAAGTCATGTGTAAAAGAGATTAGATATGATCCATTTGGTCCCAGCAAGCATAATTAGGAGCAGTGGGTGAAGATTCAGAGAAAGAGGAAAGAGATGGAAAAACCTTGCAAACAGAGCTATCCTCAAGTGGCATGAGTTGTCTCAAGGAAAGTGAGTGCCCTTTCCCTAGAGGGTCTCATGCAAAGGCTGTATTCCTACTAGTATGAAATTTTATAGAGGCTTAGGCCCATTGACTTCTTTGTGATCTGTCAACTCTGAAATTCTTTGACCCATTTTCAAGGTTCTAAGTTTAAAATATTGTAATCTAGTCTTCAGAGAAACTATTGCTCACTGGAAAAGAGCATCCACTATTTGGAAGCCAGAGGACCAAGATTTGCATTCTGGCTCTTTTATTTACTTTATTTTCTGCCTGTGGGACTGAGCCAGTCAGTTAACATCTCTGGGCTTCAGATTTCTTAGCTGTAAAATGAGGGGATTGGATTAAATGACTGTAAAGGCTCTTCCTGCCCTGAATCTATGATCTTGGATGATTTTTAGGAAATCTGGTTTATTTTAAAAAATTGTTTTCTCTCTCCCTCTTTGTCAGAGATCTTACCCTGGAGGTCTGTGAACTTGTGACTTTTTTATATTTTGATACCTGTCTTTTAGTATAATTAATTTTCTTTGTAATCTTAGGTATTTCATTTTATTCATTTAAAAACATGAAGAAGAGCTCCATGAGCCTCCCCAGATTGGGCCGCAGGGGTCCAGTACAAAAGAAAGGTGAAGAAACCCTGTTCCATGTGAACTTGTTTGAAATCCTGTTCACCTGTGTTAGTTTTGCTTTTAACTTTTAAACTTCATATTTTAGCTCCAGTGATGTTGAATTGGATAAGGTGACCTGCTAAATGATTTGTTTTGAAGGAATCAAGGCTCCATGAAGCAGATTAGGCGCTGACATTAACAGCGTGTAATAGGAAATGTTAGCATGAAATGGGCCAGATACAAATACATTAGTACAGAATGGTTATTGATTTATGAAATACTAGTGGGTTGTGGAGCTCTCAATTAATAAGTGTTTGTTGAATTAAATTATTTCATGAGCAGAATTTTAAATCAGCTATTGTGATCCTGAGTCTGCCACTGTTATTCCAAAGTCTTTCAGTTGGGTAAATATTTAAATGTCTTTCCTCTTGTATGAAGCTGGGCTGGGCTTTAGAGAATACAAAGGTGGGCAAAAATGTTTGTACTCATAGTGTTTACAGGTTGGTTAAATGACTTACTCAAATGGCTAGAATATGACTTAGAATACCGTTAGTAATGATAAACTTATTAGTGCTTTTAGGTTTGCTAGAGGCTTTCCTGAAAACCCCATTGTGAGGTAATAGCCAAGTACTTGTATCCCCATTTTACAGTTGGGGAACTGAGGTGCTAAGATCAGTGGCTTGCCCATTGTTAGAAAGATAGACTTTGAAATTTTGGACTCTTTTTTCCTAATCCGTTCTGTTCTGCACTATGCCATACAACTTCTGGTTCTTAACAGAAGTCAGACAAACTAAGATGAAAGATTTGTCCCATAGAAACATTAAAACCTCCAGATAATTTTTATGTAGGCTTTTTGGGGAAGGCTTTGTGGAATGTAGTAGGCAACAAGTGAGCTGGGCCTTGATTGGAAAGAATCATCATGGCTTATTTAAACTTTCCATTTTTCTTAGTGCCCAGCAAAGTAGGTGCTTTTTAGAGGAGGTACTTAATAATGTTTGTGAAATTGACCAGATGAAAGTGTGGAGGAGAGTCTTACTGACTTGGAATGGGGGAAACGGTGGGTACAAATGCAGAGGTGAGAAAGGCAGGACATATTTGGATAAGTAATGCAAACTTTGAAAGGTGCTAGGGAACAGATTTGGGGAAGGAGGGAGGTCAGCCAGGGAGTTTTGTGTGGTAGGCTAAAGAGGCTTTTATTTGTTTGTTTTAATCTTATAGGCATGCAAGAGCTACAGATGCATTTTAAGCAGGGGAATAAATGTGATCACACCTGTTCCTCTAGAAGATGTATTTTGGCTGTAGTATGAAGGATGGATTGGAGAAGGGAAGAGACCAAGGCTTCAGGGAGGAGGTAATGAGGGGCTGACTTAGGATGGGGACAGTTGTGGAGTAAAAAGAAGGGGATGGATGTGAAAGAGAGGATGTGTATACAGCAGATTCAAGAGTGAACTTTTAGACAAAAGCTAACATATAGAGAAGTATTATTTGTCTGGTTCTTCTTGTAAAACTTATCCTGAGGTTTGTAATGTTTCTGTAGGACAAGTTTGTGATTTGAGAAATACCTTCCTCTTTTTTTGGTGGGGATACAGATGTGTGATTTTCTTGTTGTAAGGAAACAGACTTCCTCTACCAATGCAGAGATGCGACTTACACAATTCATAGTCTTTCTTGTCCAGGGCATAGAACCAGCACATGCCAGAGGTGGCACTTGATCCTAGGTCTTCCTGACTCAGGCTACCTCCACTAGATCATGTTGCTACCTTAATAATAGGTAATTAATGGTTGGTGAATTGAAGTGGGCCTTCATTTTCTCATCTGCAAAATAGGGTTGAATTAGAATGAATTTTAAGATCGATTTCCATTCTGAATGAAGTGAGTGAATGGGTAGTAAGTAAAAAATACCTAGATTGTAACATTGACTACTTTAAATGTATATTTACTCAATGTTTCTCCTCTCTGATATTTTAAAGTGGGATCCTTCTTAGGATGAAACTCTGATGCCAGAAATTAGAAACTTAATCAAAATATCCTATTTGTTTAGTTCTGATTTCTGTATCTAAAAAAAGATATTCAGAGAAAAGTGACTAAAGTGATCAAGGTGATGGAAGGGCTGTTCTAAACAAGCCAATTCAAAATGTTTAGGACTCTGGTTCTAACAAAGAAGGCTGAGAGAAGGACAGGCTTTCTCAGTGAAATTATGACTAGTGTGTAGTTATGGATAGTTTTGTTCAGTAAATCTTATATTATTCTTCCTGTAATAGATCTAATTTTAGGACAAAAGAATGCTTTGCATATGGAACTACTTTAATCATTATCAATCGATATGAAAATTCTATACAGATAGTGAATGATTAAGGCTAATTACTTAAGTGGTGGCGTGTGGTATAGGTTGAGAGGAAGTTTTGGATAACATTGAATATAGAATGATTACTAAAACAAACTGAGATGTTTTAGAAATGCCCTGACCTCAGAGAGGACCATTCACTTTCGTGTTTCTTTGTTGTCATTCTCAGAAACAGACACCAAAAACTGAATAGATCACAGATATGCTCCAGTGTGATAGTTTGTTTTGAATTGAAAATAATAAAGCACTTTTCTCTTCATTTTCTGTTTCTCATATATATTAAGATACTATTTATCTTAGTCTGTGGGACAGGTGATTTTAATTGATTTTTCCTTAGTAAGTTCTGAATCAAGCCATTCATAGTTACCCTAACTGCACATTTTCCGAACAGCTGCATAATAATAGGGGTGTGGTCTGTGGTATGGCTTCTCTGGTCTAGCTATCAAACTCACCACTTTGGCCAGTGCTTTAAACCAGTTCTGCTAACAAGTCCAGACTCCTCTTTGTGTCTAGCTCAGAGATAGTGGAGCTGAAAATTGTTTTTATCGTTTTCAGACTTTAATTCATTTATCTTAGTGTCAGTACTATAATGATTATATGAGCTATTTAGATTTATAGTATTGAAGGAAATGATTTATATGTATGACAGCAAAGATTTTTACCATAGTTTCAAAAATTAATGTAAACCTAATCATATTCCCTCCCTCCTTTTTTTCTGTATAGGCTGATTTAGAATCTCTTAAATTCTGTGATTCTGTGCGTGACTTCAGGAGATTTTTCTACTTCAGTGTAGTTCCTTAAATCCATGAGGACATAAAACCGGGCAAACCCCGGAGTTTGTTTCAGTAGTCATCCATGTATTGAGCTTGTTGTCCAAAATTTCTTATCAGCTTATACCACAACTTAAATAATTAGCTTTAATAGTCCACTATTTGTATGAAATCTTCATATCAGTCCTGGTTGATAATCAAATTAGTTCCAAATGCCAAACTTTCTTTTCTCCTAAACTTAGATTAATGAACAAAACTGTCCACCACACTACACCTCGGTCCTGATTTCACTGAGAAAGCATATCCTTTCTCTTTGAGAAAATTGAAGACCTCATTCTTAAAGGTCCTCAAGTAAAGGTATTCCACAATCTCCTTAGACATTTCCTTATAACAATTCTCATTTCAGTTTAAGCCTGTTCTCTCTTTTTTTAAAAAAAATAAAGATGGAAAACTGTTAATCTATTCCATTTTAAATATTTTATATACTTGATGTTTTTCAATCTTTACTTCAGACACTGAAATATAAAGGGAACAAGTCCTCTTAATTTTGCAAATGTCAGGTCACTGTTGGACCAGGGGCAAGTCATTTCAGTTCTTTGTTCACAGTAGCCTCTTCTACAAAGAGAGGAAGTTGAAGGAGATGACTTTTCAGATTGTTTTCAACCCTAAAAATCTATGACTTTCTTCACATCAAACTTTATTTTAAAAAGTAAAGGACAATTTTCATAGTGATCATTGCAGTAGACCAAGTGTTCTTTCAAATTCCTCTCCAGTATATAGCAAAACTCTACTCTTTATAATTTTTGGTTTCCTACAACCTCAGTTGAAACCCTATGATATTCTCAAGTAATCATTTATTTAACTTCAGAAGGAGCAAACAAAAAAAGATGACTTTTTGAAAGTTAGGCCTATGGAATATTGCCTGTGATGACAGACAACTGGCATCTGTGATGGTTTTCTTTTTTAACATAGGCATGTTAAATAGGCATCTTTGTAAAGAGCTGTAGTTAAAATATTAGCCTACAGTTGTCTCTTTCATCCATCAGTCTTTCAAATAGCCTTTTGTCCATTTTTAGTGTGATAATAATTGGTATTTGTCTCGTTGAATCCAAGATGCCCATCTTCAAGATCCTGAAACGCCTTCAAAGTCATAAAGAAAAATTTCACTTATGTCCATTTTTGTTTTGGCACCAAGTATATTTTATTGTATTCTCATTCTTTGAAAATCAGTGATGTCTAAATAGTACTTCTTTATGAATCAAAATACATATGGTGTAATAGCCTGTTTCTAGATTATACAGCATAGTTTCCTGTTGCCTACTTTATCTATACAGTATGTATGATGTTGTATGTTAAACTTGTTTTCTCATTTGATGAAGCATCCAGAAATGAACAGCTGTTGAAAAAAACTTTTATTTTCTCAAAAGGAATTTCTTCTGTGTGTACTGCCTCTTGTTGTGTAGTGCCCCATCTGTGCCTTTTCGTATTTTTACCCTTCTCTAAATTCTCCACCAATGGCTGTCTACCTAGCATGCTGGTGGACTGTTGACATTACATGAGTAGCAGGATAGCACCCAGTCTTTCTACCTGTTTAACCTTCTCTCATGTTCTGTGATCTGCCCACCTCCTTTCTAGCCAGGTGTCTGTTTCTTGGATGTCTTTTATGTTATGTACTCTCATCTGTTGTTGGTATGGTATGCCTTGTTACCTTGTCATTATGTATTTCTCAGTTGTCCTCTGGTGACATGAAATGTTTGTTCTTAAGACACATTGGCATTCCAGGATTCATACTCCTATGGTTTCATTAAAGGAATATTACTGATAAGAAAAAAATGGGCTTTTGTTTTAGGGAGTAGCTTGGGCTCGTTAAAAGCACCACATAGTTTCCCAGATGCCTTCCAACCTACTCTTTTCCTCCTCTTTAGTTCTGGACCTAGTTCTTTGTCTGCCTACTATACAAGATATTTGAAGTGATGGAGAGCTCTGTGAGCTGCATATTGTCTGGACAAGAGGCATTCTTAATCCACTGGGTTTTTCCTGTGTAAATAGTTAGGCCTAATTCTTTTGAGGGATTTTTGAATCAGGTTAGGAGACTTCATCATTCAGTACATTGTAATTTGCAAAGAGGAACATCTGAAAAAATTTGTAGTAATCCTTTTCCATTTAGAGTTTGTGCTGGATACCATAAATGACAGCAGCAAATACCTCTTGTGAGCCTGTCTTGTTTTGTGTCAGAGGGGTTGTTTGAACCAAGGTATCTCAATTGTTGGAGCTGCGAGGTGGTGCCATAGTGCCTAGAGTCAGGAAAAATCATCTTCCTGAGTTCAAATATGACCACAGACACTGACTAGCTGTGTGATCCCGGGCAAGTCATTTAACCCTGTTGCCTCAGTTTCCTCATTTGTAAAATGACCTAGATAAAGAAATGGCAAACCATTCCAGGATCTTTGCCAAGAAAACATTAATGGGATCATGAAGAGTCGGATACGACTGAAAAACAACTGAACAATATCTCTGCTGGATCTTTCAAGGAATCATGAAGGATAACCTTTAAGGTGACTCTACTGAGTCAGCTACTTTCTCAAGACAATAAACTATGACTCAATCATTTGTAGAGATCTGATTGTAAAGATGTAATCTGTTATAGAATATTGTTTGCTAAAAATGCGTATGTAAATTATTTTCACAGAAATTTTGTAGTGATGGGAAAATAGGCCTATGGTTCAGTAGTTACCAAATCTTTTCAGTTACCTTTTTTTAATGTTAGTAATGCCTTTGATCAAATACTTGGTGTATTTCGTAAGTCTTAAAAATGGATCCCTGAACATTCTCAAAATGATCTTGCTCCTGGCAGGGACCTCATCTGTGTTGTGGATGTATGCATGTATGTATGTGCATGTGTGGGTACACACACACTTTTTTAGTCTAGCTGGTCTTCTCATCTTTGTTTTTCTTTCAGTTACTTCCTTTTCCTCAGGCAGAGCTTCAGGGAGCTAGGGTAACTAGCTTATATCTGGTGGTTTCACTGTCATTAATGGAGAAAATAGTTTGTTATAGTACTTGAGAATGAGCTTCCCCATTTTGGGGTCTGTTTTTCTCCTTTCAGTTGGCTCTTTAAATACTCTTGGGATTCTCGAGCTTAATTGCATCTCTAGGCAAGCCTTTCATTGACTTAGTCTTCTCCCTGTTGCCTTACAGCTGTGTGAGGCAATGCTACTCATGGTCTGCTGCTGTTCTTTTTTGTAGGGTTTTACAAAGGAGTTTGTCTTTAAACCTCTCTTGCTCTTAGGCTTTATAGTTTTCCATACTAGGACAAAATGAGAAATGATTAAGGGAAGTTCATACTCATAAGTTCCCCAAATACATGCATTTTATAAAACAAAATGTACTTATGTAATTTCTCCAAATGGAGATGTAATTTGTATGCTTTTCCGTGTGTTTTAAATGATTTTTATAAACGAAACAACTAAAATATTTTAAAATCACCTTAAACAGTAACATTGTTTTTTTAATGATGGAATATATCAGTACATTGTTTTTAAAATCAGTGAAAATAAGCATTTTTACTTAAACAGTCATTTGTTTTCAGTTTGTTCTTGACTCTTAACTTGAATTCTAGCGTCATGAAACCCAGAATATTACTGTATTTAAATGATTTGGGAAACTGACATTTGGAAATTTAACATATTGTCCCCAGTTATATTTAAAGATGAAAATATCACGGGTTACAATATCAAGGTTTTTTTTTCTTTTCTGGGCATTTTTGGTATATGCCTATATGTTTCCCAGTACTTTAATGTATATAATCTCATTTGATCCTCACCAAGCCTTGAGAGTAGGCAGGGCGGGCATTTTCAGATACATGTTAAAGATGATGAAACTGAGGTGATTTACTAATTGTTACCTGTGTAGTAGGCAGTAAATCTGGAATAGAATGTAGGACTTCCACTCTACCATACAGGTCATTTTTTAATTGTAATGAAAACCAGCTTCTTAGTTTTGTCAGAACTAAGTCATAACTGAGGCAGAATCAGGTTTCTGCTAGCTCATCTGAGAGAAGCAAAACTGAGTCCTTTCTGTGGCTTGCAGTGATAAGGGCAGGAGTTTACCTGGTATATTACAGTTGACCCAGGTTGACCCCAGAAGCTGGAGGGATTCTTGGGTTTTGTTTGGAGAAGACAGTCATATTGGTAGGTAAACTGCCAAGTTTAGTGGAGCTGTTTACCAGGCTGCATAGTAGTGATAATATTATCTTCTTCACACAGACCCTCCATGACTGTGTTTACAAAATTCAAAATTATAAAACTTGAGGAATAAAGCCTGTGGAGGGGTGTTGCTGTGTCTTATTAGCTTCATTCCTTGAGGCTGCAATTGGAGCCTCAAGTCAATGATTCCCTCGTTGTCTCATAAACTTAGCACCTCCTGTGTGGTGTTTTTCCTTTCCATGTTTATTAAACTGCCACATCTCTCTGTGTTATGACCATACCAAATGAAATCACATTCCAGCTGTGTTCCCCCTCTGTGGCTAATGTCTTCTTTCTGACTA
>CM053769.1:492960555-493022082 GCA_028658325.1 Potorous gilbertii
GAGCAGTATTAGGTGTGGTTAGTGCTGGGCGGGAGCTGGTTTTGTAGCACATAGATGGGTGACAATTTTAGGTGGTATCTGATGATTAGAAATATTTTTTTAAATGGTCCTTTTACTTGGAACTTGTGATCAGAAGGTAGCAAGTGGGGGTACCAGCAGCAATCCACAAGCACCAGTAAACAGGTATGGACTACCGCATATGGCTGGCTAGATACATCTCTGAACAGTTCTGTTTTCCTTAGAATAATGATATGGTTGCTTCCTTTTTATCCTGATTATCTTACCTCAAATGGGAAAAGTTACTGTACTTGATGCTTTTAAGATCTGGTCAGTCAGCTGGTAGATTTCAGTGTTAATGGGTATTTACCAAAGTGGTAGGTTAGTTGTGTGAAACTAGCCTTAGGTTTTAGGAGTTAGGTCCACTTGGGACTTTCATCTTGAGTTTTTTTTTGTGTGTTTTTTTTGTTTTTGGAAAAAGAAGGTGTTTCAAGCCTCTTGTCTGCAAAATAGATTGTTCTTTTGGTTTCCTATTCCACCTGTTAAATAATGGTTAAGATGCTCAGGTACTACCTTCTTTAGAAAACCTCCTTTTCTGATCATTCACCTGGCTCTTGGTGTTCTTTCTCCCAAGCTACCTTGTATTTAACTACTTTATATTTTTATTCTTTAAATTGATTCTCTGTACATATCTACATGTCCTTGTCTGCTCTATTAGAATGTGAGCTCCTTGCCAAAAATAGGGATTGTTTTATTACTGTGTTTATAGGCAAATAGAAGGTGCTTAATACATGCTGATTAAGAGAAGGGTTGTTATATTTGGATTTAACATTTAGAAACTAAAACTTGGAAGGGACTTTAGGATCTAGTAGTTTGATCTCCCCTCATTTTTAAAGGTGAAAGAGTTGAAATGACTTGCCTAGGCTGGCAGAGCTGAAATTAAAACCTGAGTCTCCTCCTCTCTAATTCACTTTTTGTACTATGTTTGCCTGTCTTTCTGTAATATATTTAAATTTATGATAATTTATTTTAAAAAAAACAATTTAGTGAGATACACTATTGGATAAACATCCTAGGGCAATGCCATAGAGGAAAGTAGGGCAGAAGCTTTTTGGCTCTGTCATTTTTTTAAACTACACATTGTTTTTTAAATGCTTGAATTAGCTACAAGATTATGTCATATATGACTGGTTCTTGATGCTATGCATTGTATAAGAATTAAATAGCTCAGTATTTGTAGATACAATGCAACATCAACATTACAGATAGCAAGAGTGTTACTTTTAATGATTAAATTTAAAACCAGCCAGATTATCCCTAACTTGGAAATCTTCAGGATGGTTGTATTGCACCAGTAAATTTGAAGTTTTAAAATACTCAGGTAAAGACTGTAGCAAGTCTTATTCATGCTTAAGATTATTGTGCTTCTAGGATTCTGGCCAAAAAGGAAATATGAGTTCCAAGTCATTTATGGAAATTTTAATTCTCAAGGACTGTGAAGCTACTTGTTTTAAAATTTTCCTCTTCCTTGAAAGTATCAATTAATACCTTTGACTATATTAGTGAGAATGCCTACATTTCAGTGAATGCTGGTGGTTAAATTTATCAATATCAGAGATGAAATTAATGAGTTAATCAGTGATGTTCATGAACATTTAATATTGACTTTTAAAATTTATATCCATTGTATTACGTGCTCCCCTTTAATAAAGCTATATGAATATTGAGAGTGGACTTTATGTTCTACCATTTCATAAAACCCAAAAAAATAATTTATTTCGCTCTAACATTTTGAGATTTTCCTATCATTCTATTTTGAAGGGTATAATCTTACTAACTTTTAATTTCTGAATAATTCAGATAAAGACTTTTTGTATCTGAACTTTTATAGATTTTGATCCCCAAAATAAAATCCCTTTTTGTTTTAATATAGACAAAAATGCAAATACTGTATTCTCTTTTTTGATGTAAAATCCTTATAGGAGACAGTTTGATTTTATTCTATAGGGTGATGATGAGGACATATACCTTGTTAATGCTTACCTTTGAACAGAGGAAGCTAATTGTTCAATTTTTTTCCTTTTTTGTTATAGCAGAGTTGTGTTTGAATATTTTTTCAAGAGAAATCAATATTAAATGTTAAGTCCATAAAAATTCTTTTTTAAAAAAAAGTTAGCTTCACACAAGTTTTATTAAGTTCCTTTGTTAGATTTGAGTGTGGAAAAGGAGTTAGAGAATTGGAACATTTCATATGTGACAGTACAGTATAAATTAAGTATATTTAGATGGAATTTGTTATTGTAGATCATTAATGAAGTACTGTAAAAAGCTTTGTCACCCAGAATTTTACCAGCCATAAATTCTTGAGAATAGAGATTCTTTTCCAAGTTTCTCCATCCTGTTTTCTTGACAAAGGTCTTCTGTAGTAGGAGAAAGGAAACTTGAATCATGAGGTTAAGATGTTTTTTTCCCAATTTGATAGATGTCTCAGTGTTGGAGTGTACATCCCTGTTTCTCAGAAATGGTCAAGGAGTACAGTACACTAGAATGGAGGAAGAAGTTGGTGCCATGGGAAAGTTTTCCACTACCTTGGGCCTAGACTAAATTAAATGGATCCCTTTAGAAACTGAAGAAGACTGGCTGTGGCAAAATATCTTCCCCCAAACATATTGGTATTTAGCTCTTAGCTACTTTGAGGCAGAAGTGTAAAATTGAATTTTAGAAATTATGATCCCAGAATTGAGTGAAAATTTAAGGAGACAATGGAGCTGGTAAATGTGAAACTTGGAGAGAACTGTAGATCAGAGTGTGATCTATAGTGGAGGCAAGGGAAGGAGAGAAATGAAATTGTTTAAGTAACTGGGAATTGTAGGATCATAACTTTAGCACTAGAAGGGATGTTAGAGGTCATCAAGTTCAACCTCTCATTTTACAGAGGAGGAAACTAAGGTCAAGATATAATAAAGAACTTACCAGGGTCATACAAATAGTAAATGATAGCTGACTTTTTAAAGAGAAATTTAATGCAAAAATTCCCTCACACTACAATAGTTTCTTTTTATATTCCAGTTGAATTGATTTTTGTTCAGGTAAAATCTTTTAAATTTTATGTAATTAAAAATACCTATTTTCTCTTTATCATCACTATCCCTTGGTTGGTTAAAAAAATAAAAAAAGTTTTTCCATAATCTTATCTATGAAAAGAATGTCTTCCATTCTCTTCTATTTCATTTTTTCATGATCTTACCTTTTATATTTGTGATGTATACACATTTGAAACTAATTGTGGTGTATGGTATAATATACTGGTCTAAGTCTAATTGCTGCCGACTGCTTTATGGTTTTCTTAGCTGTTCTTATTGAATATAATTCTTCCAGTAATTTTTGTTCTAGGTTTATCAAATGTTGGGATGCTATGTTTACATATTTCAGGTTTTTGTTTATTTGGTTTGTTCTGCTGATTTATTTTCTGTTTATCTAATAGTAATAGTGGGTAGATGGGGGTGGAATGAGAGAGAATGAGGAGTTGAGGATGATACCTGAGTTGTGAGCCTGAGTGACTGGGAGAATGGTGGTACCCTTGATATTTATAGGGAAGTTAAAAAGAAGGGAGTGTTTGAAGAAGGATAAGGAGTTCAGTTTTGGATATGTTGAGTTTAAGATATCTGTGGAGCTTCGAGTTTGAAATCTCTAATAGGCAGTTGGAGATGTGAGACTGCAGGTTAGGAGAAAAGTTAGGCTGGGTTAGTAGATCTGAAAGTCATCTGCATAGAGATGATGATAGAATCCATGGGAGCTGATGAGACTATCAAGTGAAATAGCAAAGAGGGAGAAGAGAAGAGAAGAGGAACCAGGAAAGAACCTTGAAGATCTGGCCATGGAGATTAGGAGTGGTCAGAAAGATCAGAGGAGAAGTAGGAGAGAACATTGTCATGAAAACCTAGAGAAAAGAGTATATCAAGGAGAACACAATCAGTAGTGTCAGAAGTTGCAGAGAAAGAGGAAGTTTGAGAAAAAAGCCAACAGGTTTGAAGAAAAGAGTTTGAATTGAACAATGATGTGGGGAGCCAGACTACAAAATAAAGAAGGGAGTGAAAGGAAAAGCAGTGGAGGCACTGATTGTTGACAGCTTGCTCAAGGACTTAAGTCACCAAAGGTATGGGGAGGCAGGGAAGATAGGATAATAGTAGATTGGTTTGTTCAAGTGAGCAATTTTTGATAATGGCAGAAGACATGGACATGTTTGCAGGCAGTAGGAAAGCAGTCCAAAGACAGGGAGAGATTAAAGTGAGAGAGTAGGGATAATGGGGAGAATAAACTGTTGGGGAAGATGGTGTAGTCTTAGATCACTTGTTAGCCTTAGCCAGGACCATGGTCCCCTCTTCTTGTGACATAGTATAGAGCCAGAAGGCATCTGAGTAATGTGAGACCAAGAGAGAGTGCCCTGTGAATGGCCTCCATTTTTTCAGTGAAAGAAGTTGTCAAAAAGCAAATTTAGGGTTGCAATTCGGAAAATTTTTCCTTTTACTAGGGTTATTATCCAAAAGTGGAATGAATTCTTTTGGGAGGAAGTGGATTTGCTAGAGGTCTTCAAGCAAAGGCTAGGTGACCACTTGTAGGTTACATTGTAGAAGAAATTTTTGTTTAGATAATATAATGATAGATGAGAGTCTATTTTGAGGGCCGATCATTAGTCAGCAAAGATCATTTACTATGTGTACTAGTATTGGGCATATAAACACAAAAGTGAAAGTCCCTGCCTTCAGGACTTAATGTCTTTGGTTAGGGGAAGACAGCATTCCTCTCTGAAGCATCTTATATTGTAGATCACCCTTTTTCTTGGGGGTTGGGGGAAGGCTCGGGGGAAGATCATGCATTCTCTTTGACTTCAGAGAGACACATTTTCCTGGTTCTTATCCTGCTTCTCAACTACTCTCCCTCTTTTCCTTTCATTTTTTTCTTCTTCTCAACCACCTGAAGCAGGTGTTCTGTAAGTCCTCTTTCTTTAGTTGTCTTGATTTCACTTTCTCCCTCTCATTCTCCAAGCAACTTTTAATGACTTAGTCTGTTGTTTGGTGCTTTTTCAGATGTCCCCTGTGGAGGGAGGACATCTGGGGTTATTATTCATTCCATAGACTCCATCTGGAAGTAAACTACTTACTGCTACATTGGAGAAATCTGATGTTGTATACCTGTTTGCAGTCATTACTATTGCCTGTTAATGTGGTCTGCTTGTTCAAAAATTATTTTTGTCAGATTTTGACCTGTTTATTATATCATGTACTCTAAGAATATTTATCAATCTTCTTCCTCCTTTCTGGTGAGAAAGTATTTTTATAGCTATATTAGAGTGATAGGTTTTGTGGTTGTTTAATATTGTGTTTCTCATTAGGGTTTCTGTTGAGATGTATTCCATATTTATTATGTTATTATTTTGTATTTTAGTTTATCTGTGTATGAATTTTACCTGCACAAGATTATAAGCTCCATGAGAGTTGGTAGTGTCTGACCTAAACATTGTGTCTTCCCTAGGAATAAGAAGTGCTTTAATAAATGTAAATGTTTAGTGAATGTTGAATTTATTGAGCAGCAGATAGAATTCCTTTTCTGTGGTCATCAGATCACTATCACTTTCCTAACCACCCCAGAACCAAGTTTCTCTCTTCTTCCCCAATTCTGAATCTAGCAATGGTACCAGTGGTAGAGAGAGCCATGTGTATTCATCCGTTGTTGCCAAAGAAGACCATGCCATCAGAGAAATAATAACATGACTTGCACTTGACTTTATTTTGAGTGAGGGAGGGCTGTGCAGGTCACCAGCCTCACTTCTCCTCCAGAGCCATCTGAATCCAGTGACCAGATATTCATCAGGATGACTGAAGGTGACCCAGGATGAGGCAATTGGGGTCAAGTGACTTGCCCAAGGTCACACAGATAGTGAGTGTTAAGTGTCTGAGGTGAGATTTGAACTCAGGTCCTCCTGACTCTTATACTGATGCTTTATCCACTGCACCAAATAGCTGCCAGAGGGAGCCATAGTTACTGCCTGAAAAATATTCTCATTTGAAAGTGGGAGTGGTGGCTCCTTGATGGTTTTTTCTTTAGGCTTTAGAAGATAGAAATGGAGTTATGTCTTCTGTGCCTACTTTGCACCCACTCTGTCCCCAGTCCTTCATCTCAGAATTATTGTGAGAGGTGAGGGCAAAAGTAAGACCTGCTCCAGAGTGGGCTGTTGGCTATCCCTGTTTGGTGCATGTCATGTTAGTTATGAGAAATATTCCTGAATGGCTTTCCTACTAAAAGATGTTTATTAAATAAATGTATACTATATTAGGCATTGGAGGATACAAAATGAAAAAAATGAAACAGATGCTTTCACAGAGTTTGCATTTTGTCAAGAGAAACAATATCTACCTAAGTACAGAAGAAATACAAAATAAAGCCAAGGTAGTTTTGAATCACTAGGAGTTGAGATCAGGGAGGGCTTCATTCATGTAAATATCAAAGTTATGTTATATCAGTGTTGGGTGAACAGAACAGATTTTAATCTCATGTCTTCTTGGAAGGAGGGAATAATGTTGGAAGTAAGGTGAGAAAAGACCATAAAATTTGAGAATTAAGAGATCCTTGATAACTTTGGCGAGAATGGTATTAGTTGATGATAAGGTCAAAAGCCAGGTTTCAAGGGGTTGAGGAGTGACTGATAGAAGAGGAAATAAAGGTAGCCGGTATAGGCAAAACATTGGAAAAGTGGGAAGGGGCCAGGTTGTGGAAGGCTTTATTTTTTCCCTTTCTTAAAAGGAAAAAAAAACCCAACCTTTTTTTCCCCTATTTAAAAAATTCCAAACTTAACCAACATCAACTAAAATGAACTCTTCTATATTCAGAGTGCAACAGAGGAGGGGTTCTCTGTGAAACTCTTGAGTCCCTGTTGTACATCTTGCCCTTCTTTTTAATTACACAATAAATTCAAAGCTTCCTTGCCTGTTTGTTCTTACTTTTTGACCTTCTGGTCTTTTCTGTGTACTTCAAAAACGTATTTCAGTGACCCTCTTTTGTTTCTTTTTCTTTTTCAAAGGCTTTGTATGCCTTACAGAGGATTTTAGATTTCATCCTGGAGATTTGTAGGAAGCTAGTGGAATTTATTGAGTAGGAGTGTAATGTTAATTTGAATTGGAAAATCTTTCCTATTCTTTAATAGGCCCTATTAAGTCACATGGAGCCTGTGGTGGGAGGAGTTTGCCAAATGGGTGGAGCAGGAAGAGGCAGAGCTGAGAGACAGTCTTGAGAGCAGTCAGAGCTAGGAAGGATGCAGTCTCCTGGGTAACTGTGAGTGATTTTGTGATTTGTTTGTGATTTTGTTTAAGAGAGCCTGCTTGTTTAATGGACCTGGTTTGTGGGAAGCCTAGCAGGGGGAATGCTTGGTGGTGGTGTTGTCTTCTGCATGGTTATTGTGTATAGATTTTTGTTACTGTGATGGATTTGAGTCTGAATAAATGTTTTGGTTCTGTCTTCCATGTGAAGAGTCTATGGTATTTTGCGATTCTGAATTGCAGCCGTGATATTCATGACTGCCGAGAGCTCTTTAAATATTGCATTGACACAACAAGGAGGTAAGTGATCAGCTCTGATCTATGGGAAAGCAGTTGTCATAGTTCAGATGAGAGGTGATAAGGACCTGTGCAAGTGTGGACAGGTTATGATTAGAGAGAAGGGGAAGGAAATACATGAGAAATATACTTAAGTTAGAAACAACAAAATTTGATAATAGATTGGATATGTAGAGTGAATGAAAGTGAGAAGTCAAGGATGACCATGATATTGAGAACCCTGGGTAACTATGAGTGTAGGATAGTTTTGTCCTTGAGAGTAGTAGGGAATTTGGAAAGAGGGAAAGGTTTGGAGTTTGAAGTGTCTATGGGAGATCCATTTGAAGGCATTTAATAGACAATTGCTAATAGGTTTGGAGGGGGAGGGGAAGGGAGAGACTGAGATTATAGATGGGAATATAGATTTGGGAATGGTCTACCTAGAGATGATCATGGAATTTTTGGGAACTGATAAGATCACCAAATGAGATAGTATGCAGGGAGAAGAGAAGAAGCCCTGATTAGAGCCTTGGGGAACACCTCTAGTTGGTATGACCTGGATGAATATTCAGCAAAGGAGGTTGAGAAGTGGTCAAGAGATCCAGGAGAGGTTAATGTCATGAAAAGTCAGAAAAGAAAAAGGATCCAGAAATAGATAGTAATCAATAGTGTCATAGGTTTTTGAGAGTTCAGTAAAGATGAGGGCTGTTAGATTTGGTAATGTGGATATCTTTGGTAATTCTGGAGAAATCAGTTTCAGTAGAATGACCAGATTGTAGAGGGTTTAGAAGAGAATGAGAATTTGTAGAGGCACCAGGTGTAGACAGGATTCTCCAAGAATTTAGCCAAGAACAGTCGGAGAGCTATAGTCAGATCTAGTTAGGATGATTTTGTTTGTTTTAAATAAAAAATGGGAGGGGTGGGGTAGTGCATCTGAGTAACAAAGTCAAGTGCAAGTCTTGTCATCATTTGTCTAATGTCATGGTCTTCTTCAAAAACGAAGGACAAACACAACCTGTGAGTAGACCAAGCTGCCTGAGTAGGGACCCAGCTAGCTGGGTAACTCAGCCCATCCTTTCCCTTCTGTCTCTCTCTCTCCCCTTCCTTCTCCTCTCCAAAGGAAGATAAATTTGGATGGTCACAGGCTGCCCAGTTAACTTGGGGCTTACTGGCTAGATGTCTTCCCTTTCCTTCCCTTCCCTTTCCCTCCTTTTCCTTTCCTTTCCTTTCCTTTCCTTTCCTTTCCCCCTTTCCCCTTCCTCCTTCTTTCCCCCTTTCCCTTCCCCCTTCTCCCTTTCCCCTTCCCCCTTTCCACTTCCCCCTTCCCCCTTCTCCTTTCCCTTCCCAAAACCTTAAAACCCAGTGTACTCTGAACCCATAGATTGGACGATAGGTCCCTACCCAAGTTCCATGTAATGACTGTTGTCTGGACCCTCCTAGCTTAGAGTGATTATCAATAGTAACTATTTCCCTTTCCCTTCCAGCTTGATTTACTTATTTTTTTCTTTTGCTCTTTAAAGAGGCCATTCCCTGACTACTTCTTAAAGAGGCCTATTCACTGAATGGGCATTACCTCCCTCTAAGTAAGTACCTGAAAAGACTTTAGCCTAGAAAGACCTAGGCCTCCCGTTGCATCCTAGGCCATCTCCATTCATTCCAGATGGCTCAGGAGGAGAAGTGAGGCTGGTGACCTGCACAGCCCTCCCTCACTCAAAACAAAGTCAAGTGCAAGTCCTGTCATCATTTCTCTGATGTCATGGTCTTCTTCGAAAACAAAGGGCAGACACAACAATAAACATCAGGGAAGGAGCCAGTGGATAGGGAGGGAGTAATAATTAGAGAGAATAGGATGATAGTAGGGATGGTCTGCTGGAGAAGATGGGAAATAGATTTTGCCTTGGCAAGGAGACAGCTCCTTTCATGTAAGGAGGAGACAGTGGTTGTGAGGGAGGTGAAGCATGAAGGGATATGACTAATGTGAGAAGAGGAGAGGAGAGTAACCTCTTGACAAAAGTCTTGGGTGTTTTTTTGTTTTTAGTGAAGTGTGAGGTAAAATTTTCATTTATGAATGGACCAGTGGTATATGTGAGTTCCAGTATTATTCCAAGTAGCTTCAGAGAACACATATGTTGAAGATGAAAAAGCAGACAAAATGAAAAATGCTTAATAGTGTTACAAGGAAATGCTTTTTCTTCCCATTGCTACAAGTGTTGATTTTCAAGTTAACTGGAAGTAAATTTGAATGTGGTCCTTCATTTAGCTGTAGTTAATGCTGTCAATTGCATTTCTAGAACCATGTCAAATAATAGCGGGGGAAAGGGTTTTCTTGTTTTACTCCTGCATTGATCAGGAAAGTTTCTTGTGTTTTCTTATTGCAAATAATAATAATTATTTATTTTGGATATATAATTTTTATCATGTTTTTATCATTTTAATGATCCCATGTCAATATTATGTAGGATTTTTATCCGATGAGTTTTGCACACTGTCAAGTGGTTTTTTTCATCATTTGATATAATCACATCCAATTTCTTTTTCTAATGTTAAATCACCATACTAATATACCTGCTATAAGTCCAACTTGACCACAGTAAACAATTTTTTCTGTATATTTTTGTCTTAAAATTTTGAATCAATATTTTTTAGTAATATTGATTTGTAGTTTTCCTTCTTTGCTTTCTTCTTCCCTATTATAGTAATTAGGTTTATGTTTGTCCCATATAAGGAGTTTAGCAGACTTCTTAATTTTTTGAGAATAATTTTTATAGCATAGATATTAATTTTTCTTTAAAGTTTTATAGAAATTTCCTATTAATCCATCTGGACCAAGATTTCTTCCTTAACCTTTGTTGCTAATCACATTTCTCTTTTTCTGATTATTGTTGTTCACTTGTTTCAGTTATATCCAATCCTTCACGATCCTGTTTGGAATTTTCTTGGCAAAGATACTGGAATGATTTCCGTCTCCAGCTCATTTTATAGATGAATAGCTGAGACAGAGTTAAGTGATTGCCCAGGGTCATGCAGCTAGTAAATGTCTGAGGCTGGATTTAAACTCAGGAAGATGTTTTCCCGGTTTCAAGTCTAGTGCCGTATCCACTGTGCCACCTAGCTGCTTTTTTTTCTTGATATTGAATTGCTTGACATCTCTATTTCACATTCTTTTAAATTTAAACATTTTGCATTTTGTTGGTATATAATTGCACATATAGGTCCAATAATAATTTTCCTCCTATAATTTTATATTGTTCAATTTTTTGAAATTATTTGATTTTCTTCCTTTTTAATCTGTAATAGTTAAGAGTACATTGTTTTGTATTTTTCAAAGAACTACTATTAGTTTTATTAGTTAGTGACCAGTTTATCTTTTTTTCCACATATTTTTCAAAATTCTCAACTTTTGGGCTTAATTTGTTATTTTTTTTCTAATTTTCTAATGGCAATCAACTCATTAATAACCCTTTCTAGATTTTGAATGCTTTGGAATTGTGGTGAGTCATTATGTTGATCAGAGTCACTAAATCTTTCAGAGTTGAGTATCTTTAAAATATTGTCGTTACTGTGTAGATTGGTTCTTCCTGCTTCACTTTGCATTAGTTCATACAACTATTCATAGTTATTTTCTGAAAACATCCCCTTCATCATTTCTTACAGTACAATAGGATTCTATCACATGTGTAGACTATAACTTGTTTGGCCATTCCCCACTTGATATGGGTATCCTCTCAGTTTCTAATTTTTTGCCTCAACAAAAATAGCCACAATAAATGTTTTGTAAATATGAATCCTTTTCCTCTTTGAGAAAGGCTTAGTAACAGTATTACTGTCTTAAAGGGTACACACAGTTTAGTAATTTTTGGCACATAGTTCCAGATTGCTTCTCAGAATAGTTAGACTTGTTCACAATTTGCCTGACAGTGCATTAGTGTGCCAGTATCTGTGATTTCCCTTTTTTTTTGTCAGCTTTGCCTTTCAAATAGGTCTGAGTTGGAACTTCAGAACTACTTTAATTTATATATCTCTAATCATTGATTTAGGACATTTTTTATGTGACTGTAACTTAGATTTCTTCATTTGAGAACTGCTTCATCATCTGTTGACCGTTTATCAATTTGGAAATAGCTTTTATACTTGTACATTTAAATCAGTTCCTTGTATATCTTGAAATTGAGACCTTTATTTCTTAAAGAAACTTGCTGCAAAGATTGTCTTTCCACTTACCTGTTTCCCTTCTAATCTTAGTTGCATTCAACCTGTACCATCTTTAAAAAAAAAAACACCTTAATCTTATTTTTTAGTCAGTGAAAAGCTACTTTTTCCTCCTTCACCTTCCCCCAATGGAAAAGAAAGATACCTATTTTAAGTATACACCCTATAGTACATTACATGTGTCCTTCACCTCTGTCAGGAGGGTAGCTAGAAATGTTTCATCATAAGTTTCTGAAATCTTGACCAGTTTATAAAGAAGAGCATGATAGAAAGAATAAATGTCTTCTGTACAAGTAAGTGAGTGCTCTAGGTATGATGCAAGATGTTTCTGCTTCACTTACCTTTTAGAAGTTCTCTTGCTCAGCGTTCAAACACAGTTTCTTATCTTTTTTTTCTTTCCTTTTAAATCCCTCTTCAAGATCCACTTTTGTGGTTGAAGTTGGTTTTGCTTAGAATTCATCACTCCCTTAATGTATTCTTCCTTCTCCCCTTGCCTGTGTTGTCCTGTTGAGTGAAATGCATTTCTGCATCCAAATGTGTGTGTATATTTCTTCTTTTTAGTAATTCAGATGAAAATGAAATTAACTATTTCTTGCAGTCTTCTGCTTGTACTCAAATTATATTTTGTAATTTTTCCCATTTTCCTCTTTATTTCTCCTACCCAGTATATTATTTTTCCTCATAAAACATAACAAAGCTATTCCGAGACCCTCTGTCTTGTTAGACTCCCTCAGTCATCTCTGATAAAGATAGAATTCTGAGAGGACATGTTGTTTCCTCATATTAGAATGTAAATGGCTTATGTTAGTTTAATCTTTTATAATTGCTTATTGATATTTCCCTCAATACCTGTATTTGTAGGAATGCTTGAAAGTTCAATAGTTCCTTAAAGGTCTGTTTTTTCCCTTGTAGAATCATACTCAGCTTTGCTGGGTGTAAGTTTTTCTTGATTGTAAGTCTAGATTCTTTGCCTTCTGGAATATCATATTCCAAGCTCTATACTTCTTTTGAGAAGGTGGATGCTAAACCTTGTTTAATCCTTAACTGTGACTCCTTGGTACTTGAATTCTTTTCTTTTTGGCCACTTGCAGCATTTTTTCCTTGACCTGGATATTCTGGATTTTGGCTATAATATTCCCAGGAGTTTTCATTTAGGAGTTTCTTTCATGAGGTGATTGAAGTAAAGTTTTTAAATCTTCTGTTATAATTCCTTTTATAAAAATTGGATTTTCATGAAGTTCTACCTTATATTCCTTCTCCCTTCCCTCCCCATTAAGAAAACAAGATAAACAAAATCCCTGTTAGAAACATGTATAATCAAGCAAAAACAAATTTCTACAAAAAATTTCTCTGGGTTAGTGCATAATCTAAACAGTAGAACAATTCCTTATTGATAGTGAAGATTTCTAAATATTTCTGTCCATAATGACATTATTTCATAATCATAATCATTTATAATAGTTCAGTCTGGCTTTACACATTTGAAAACCAAAGTGAATGAATAACTTTTATTTCTCAGATTGCAGTATGCATTTGGACACGCAGTCCCTTGAGTTAGCCTGTTAATTTTTATCTTGGAGAAGGTCTGCAGAGTAGACATATGTGGATGGTGAGCCAGAAGACTATGTAGGATGGAGCATAAAGTGTAAAAAAAATTGAAAAAGTAGTAGGGGATCAGGTTATAAAGGTTTGAATGTTAGCCAAGATTTTTTATTTGATCCTAGAGGTGATGGGGAACCATTGTAACTATTTTGTGGGAGGAAAGGGGGAAACACTCCTTTTATTTATTTTTATTTTGTTTTTTATTTATGGAATAAAACAAGCATTTCCATAACATAGCACAGTTTTTAAAAAGGTGATTACACATGAAACTGCAAATCTACCAAGTTTAACTTGCTATGTTCCTTTCAAATATACAGCAAAATTATTATGCAAATTTTTTTCTTCCATCCCTCCACCCTAGAATGCCTACCATTAGTCACAAATAGGGGTGTTGTATGTGTGTGTGTATAAAATTGTTTTATATATATTTTTGTTTATCATTTCTTTCTCTGGATGCAGATAGCATCTTTCTTCATATATACTTTGTCGTTAATTTGGGTATTTATAATCAAAATAACTTTTTCGCTCAAAGCTCTTCTTAAAACAGTGTTGCTGTTAATATATACAATGTTCTCTTGATTCTGCTCATTTGTATCTTCATTGTTTCATGCTAGTCTTTCCATGTTTCTCTAAACTCATTGAGCTCTTCATTTCTTATAGCATAGTTGTATTCCATCACAATCATATACCACAACTTGTTTAGCCATGCCCCAATGATCTGTATCCCTGCAATTTCCAGTTGTCTGTCACCACAAAGAGAACTGCTATAAACATTTTAGAACATATAGGTTCTTTTCTTTTTTCCCTAATCATCTTTTGAAATAGAACAAATAGTGGTATTACTGGGTCAAAGAATATAAGTAGTTTAATAACTCTTTGGTCATAATTCTAGAGGACTCGTCAAAATGGTTGGATCAGTTTACAGTTCCACCAATAATGAATTAGTGTCCTAATTTTTTCACATCCCCTTCAACATTTGTCATTTTACCCCTTCCATCATTTTAGCCAATCTGGTAATTGTAAAATAATATCTCAAAGTTGTATTAATTTGTATTTTTCTGATCACGAATTTAGATCATTTTTTCATATGACTGTAAGTAATTTTGATTTCTTCATTAGAAGATTTCCTGTTCATATCCCTTGACCATTTATCAATTGGGAAATGACTCGTATTTTTTTAGATTTGATAAAGTTCTTTATTTTAGATATGAGACTTATCTGACAAACTGTCTATAAATTTTTTTAACCAATTTTCACTTTCCTTCTTGTCTTGGCTATACTTTTTTATTTGTACAAAAACTTTTAAATTTAACTTAACTACAGTTACTTATTTTACAATTAACCTTTTTTCTTCATAAATTATTTACCCATTCATAAGATGAGTAATTGGAATTTTCTTGTAAAATCTCTCTTTTTATCTGGATCATATATTCATTTTGGCTTTGTCTTGGCAAATGTTGTAAGATATTGATCTATGCCCAATTTCTGTCATACTGCTGGTTTTCCCATCAATTTTTAACCAAATAATGAATTTTTATCTCAAGATACTGTCTTTACACTTTTCAAATACAAGATTATAAAGTTTGTTTGCTGCCATAAATTGTATACCACTCTATTCCATTGATCTACCTTTCTGTTTCTTAGCCAGTACCAAATAGTTTAGACAGTTACTGCTTTATAATATATGTGATACTGCTAAAACCTTCTTCCTTTACATTTAAAAAAATTTTCCTTTGATAGTCTTGACTTTTTTGTAACTCTCTAACCATAGTCCCTTTGGAGTTCTGTCCTGGGCCTCTTTTCTCTCTCTGCTACTTAATTTGGTGATGTCATCAGCTCCCTTGGATTTAATGACCATCTCTATACTGATGATTGTTAAATCTTGCCTTAAACTCTTCACTAACCTCCAATCTTATATCTCCAACTGCCTTTCAGACAATCTCTAACTGAAGGTCCAGTAGACATCTTAAATTCAACATGTCTAAAACTGAACTCATTGTCTTTCTCCCCACCAGAGATTGTCAAATTTATTTGGTCTGCTATCCCCTTAAAAAAAAAAAAAAAAGATTATTCAGTACTCCTAGAAATCTACTCTTTTTTTTTTTTTACACTTTAATTTTTTTTTAAATTTGTGTCATTTCAGACTACTACTCCGCCTCTGGAGCCTTCCAGCACTCCCAGGGGGTGGTATAGCCCACTTTGAGAACCTATGCTAGACCTTCCCCCTCTCTCCTGCCTCTAACCTTTTCTATTATTGTAGAGGGCAATACCAACCTTTCAATCCCTCAGATTTACAACTGTAGTGCCAGTGCAATATTCGCAGTGCCTATAGTGGCCATGAATATCCTCACACAATTCAGAATTGTGAAATACAACAGATTCTCCACGTGGAAGACAGAACCAGAACATTTATTCAGACACCAGAAAGCCAAATCCATCATAGTAACAAAAATCTATACACAGTAGCCATGCAGAGAACAATACCATCCCCAAGCCTTCCCCTTGCTAGGCTTCCCACAAACCAGTTCCATTAAACAAATCACAATCCTTAAACAAAATCACAAAAAAGCTTTTTCACTTCTGCTAGCCAGCTGCCTGCTTGTCTGCATCCTTCCTAGCTCTGACTGCTCTCATAACTAACTTTCTCTCAACTCTAGTCTAGCTCAACCTCTTCCTGTTCTATCCTTCCTGCTCCATCCATTCAGCAAATTCCTCATACCATAGACTCCATGTAACTGAGACTTCCATGTGACCCACACAGGTCACACAGGCCTATTAATGAATGGGAGAGATATTCCCATTTAAATTACCATTACAACAACCTAGGTCATCCTGGATTATTCCCTGTTTCTTACCCTCCCCTCTCCCTACCCTCATAGCCAAGCTGTTGCCCAGGCCTGTTAATTTCATCTTTGCAACATCTCCCAAATACATCCTCTTCTTTTCTTTAGACACTGTCTCCACTCTGGTACTTGCCTTCATCACCTCACACTTGGGCTATTGCAGTAGCCTACTGGTGGGTAGGCTGGGCTCCCTCAGGTCTCTTCCCTCCTCCAGTCTATCCTTCGTTCAGTCAGCAAAGTGATTTTCCTAAAGCACAGATCTGACAAGTTACCTCCCTACTCAGTAAATTGCAGTGTCTCCCCATAACTTCCAGGATCAAATACTCAAGCTCAGAGTCCTTCATGACCTAGTCCCATATCTTTCCAACCTTCTTACATCCTTACTCATCAACATTTACTCTTTGATCCAATGACATTGGCCTCCTGGCTCTTCCACAAACAAGACATTCCATCTCTTGATTCCAGGCATTTTTTAAGTCCCAGCCAAAATCCTATCTTCTATCTGAAGCCTTTTCCCACCCCTAGTGCCTTTTCTCTTTTAATTATTTCCTTTTGATTCGTGCATAAATTAGATTTAAGTGAGGCAGAAAGTTGTCAGCCTCACTCTCTCCTCCAGAGCCATCATAGTCCAGTGGCAGGACAGAGTCAAGATGACTGGTGATAGCTCAGGCTGCAGTGGATGACCTTGACATTTTTGGTGTCTAACCAAGCTCTAAGTGCTCCACATTGCCTACTTCAACTGCCTTCATGGCCATTGGAACAAATGGTTCTCATCTGCTCATGCCACCAGAGGAAGGCTTCACATGCTTTGGGGTAGACACCCTCCTAACTCACCAATGGTTTTGAGACCCCTTGATTACCCTCAGCCTGATTTGGCCCCTCTGCTGAAATGGTTTACCGGGATGTGGTGTTCACCTGTTCCACCCAACTCTTACCTAATTATTTCCTATTTCTCTTGTAAATAGCTTGTTTGTACTTGTTTGCTTATCTTCTAAGATAGATTATGAGCTCCTTGAGGGCCAGAATTGTCTTTTGCTTCTTTTTATATCCCCTGCACTTAACACAGTGCTGGCCACATGGTACTTAATGTATGTTTTATTGACTGATTTGGCTGAAGTTTAGTGAGTGGAAGTGGAGCGACATGTTTAAAAGTGCGCTTTAGGAAGATCACTTTGGCTGATGAGATGGACTGCAGTGGGGAGGCAGACCAACCAGCAAGCAGCTGCTGTGTGTGATACAGATAAAAAGTATTACGGATTGAGATGTTTTTATATATGACTAATATGGGAATTTGTTTTGCTTGATTAAATGCATATTTGTTACAAGGGTCTTTTTTTTTCCTTTTTAATGGATATGAGAAGTAGGAGGCAGAGAAAATACTTTTGTTAATTGGGAAGAATTAAATTTCAAAAGAAGAATCCTTGCTTCAGTTTCCCTCAGAAACTACACACACACACACACACACACACACACACACACACGCACACACACACGCGCACACACACACACGCACGCACACGCACACACACACACACGCACGCACACGCACACACACACACGCACTCACTCACCTTTGTTTTGTAGTAGATTGTCAACACTGAAATAAATGAGGCATTTACTGACTTTTACAGACTTTGTGAGGCAAAAGTCACTAAAAGTTTGTGTTCTGTCTTGGTACAGCCAAAATAAATTTTTTCACATTTTTAAATTAAAAATGTAGAAATTTGTGACTTCAGTTGAAATGAAGAAGGGCTGTGCCTAGTTTTCTTTGTCTCCCATATATACCAGCATTTTCACTTAAAGTTTGAAGTTCAGAAGCAAGAGACTGAAGGAATAATAAAGGAAGATAGAGGAGAGAGGGTTGACCAGCAGAGGGCAGCAGTGAAAAGTGTCCTGTGGAGCCTTTACTATATCCTAATGCAGAAAATAGATACCTTGAAGTACGTTTTAGGAACTACCTGCCATTTAAGAACCAGGGTCTAAGTATCACTTTAGGGTAAGGGAAGGAATAAGCATTTATATAATGCCTACTATATGCCAGGCATTGAACTAAGTGAGTTTTCAAGTACCAGTTGATTCTCATAGCAATCTTGTGAGGTAGGTGCTGTTATCATCCCCATTTTACAATTGAGAAAATTGAGGTAGACAGATTGAATTGTCAAGGACCATACAGCTAGTAAGTATCCGAGGCTGAATTTGAACACAGATCTTCCTGACTCCAGGCTCAGGGCTCCTTTTCCTGTATTGCTAGCTACAATAGATTATTTGTATGAGTAAATGAGATCAGTCAACATGGAAAATACTGTATGACTAGAAGTAACTGTATAATTAGAACTAACCTTCCATATGAGCAGGAAAGTCTGAGACCCAGAGGTAAGAGATATTACAAGAGTGGCAGATAAAGCAAACCATAGTTTGCCAATAATTTTATCTGTAATTGCCCCAGTGAGTCATCATCCCATCTTTCTTCAGGATCTCTAGTGAGGGATAACTAGCTGTTTTCTGAGGCTGCCCATTTCACATTTGTCTTCCATTTAGGAGCTTGTTTCCATTGTTACTTGTCTATTTTCTTGGGACCCAATCCCTCTAATTTGTGAAAACCTGTATTGAGAATGGGAGTTAAGGTTCTTTTCTCCACTTTCTCTGGTGCTTCTTTTCATTTCCTTATCTTGACTATCTAGAAAGTGAACATAATTGTCATTATTAAGGGGAAAAAAAGATTCCTAAAAGAACTGATAATGGTGCAACCTTAGGTACTATGGTTTATTGTACCTTTCATCTATCTCCCGTATAGAAATATCTTTGTTAATCTTGTTCTGGACTAAGAGTAGACAGACTACAGCCTGAGGACCAAATCTACCCTGACCACCTGAACTTAGAGATATTGAGTGGAGTCGAATTGATGAGGGCATTCAGGGCCTAGGAGTTTCAGTATAAAGTTATTATTTAATACTTTCATGATCGTGTTGGATTTTGGATTAATGTTTCAAATTTGGGCCTTTTAAAGAAGAAAATCTTTATTGCTTTTGCATATGTGTAGTCTACTTTTTTAATTGTGCCTGTCGCCTAAGTATATTTCAGTAATATGATTTCATCCTTGTCTCCTAGACAATAAGTGGGCAGCAACGATTACTGTGTTTATCCTGTGGTAGAGAAAAAGAGGCATAGGTGAAAAAATACCAGTATCCCAAGGTTATAAAATAAACTGTTAGATCTGAGTGCTCATGGACCCCTATCCTTTTCCTTAGCACTGGACTAGATATAGACACCTAGAAGTGATTGGCTGACTGCTCCATGTTCATGGTAGCCCTGCCTACTGCCTAATGAGAACAGGAGCAGAAGAGTGGGCAGAATTCTAGAATGATGGGAATGTTAAGAGACAGGCATTTGGTGACTGTGAATGCTACTATAGTCAGAGTTGTCACTTGGTGTGCCAGACAGGGGCATTTTAGGTACTACCATATCCCATTCTACTTTCTGGCAAATGTGTTATCTCTTTGCTAGAATTTTCAAGGACGTGTGTCAGTGATGTAACAATGATTATTGTAGTTGAAGCTATTGGGATGGCTGCTGCCCTTAGCCTATAGGTATGGCTAGTATGACTACTTAAACATGCCAAGAGATTGTCACCCATGGCATGTTAATGGTGAAGAAACTGCTCACCACCAGCTCCTCTGACATTCCAGGGTATAATAGAATAGCACTGTAAGTAATGACCTTTTGTCTTCCACAGAGTAATGAATGCACAGCATGTTTATAGCAGAAAGAAGACTAGATTTAAAGCTATTGGGAGCTACTCAGTACCTGGGTTACTCTAGATGAGATATTTCACCTGTTTGAGCATCATTTTCTTCATCAGTAAAATGCAGGGGCTGGACCCTGATCTTCCTGCTCTAAAGCCCTGAGATCCTAAGAGTACTTGAAGTAGAATCACTGAATGCAGGGATGACCAACTCATCACAGGTCTGGAGTTGAGTAGGTGATATGCAAAATAGAGAGAGACCTTTGACTTCCTGTTTTTTGGTTACTTATCTTACCCCATAATCCAATTAGATGAAAATGTTTTTTGATTGTTTGGACAGATGAAGGATATTAATGCTGACAGAATTTTTGAACATCAGTCAACAAGTTTTATTTAATTGCCTCCTGTGTATCAGGAGGCACTGCTAGACTTGGGGTTACAAAGGCACAAATGAACAGTCCTTGCTCTAGTGGGGTCGAGAGGAGACAACGTGTTGTATATTTAAATACTAAACATGATAAATCAAAGGTAGTTTAGAGAGGGGGGCACTAGCAGTTGGGGGTCATCAAAAAAAAGTATCATGTAGAAGGAAGGATTCTGTAATGTGGAAGTGACGAGGGAGTGTGCAGTCCTGGTGTGATAATGACAAATGCAACAGCAGAAAGATGGGAAAAGGATTGTGTGAGGTATAGCAACAAGACCATTATGGCGGGACCATGGGGAGTGAGTAAATGAATCAGGAAAGGTAGGTTGGGGTCAGATTGTTCGTGTTTTTAAAAACCAAATGGAAAAATTCATTTGATCCTAGAGACAGTAAATGAGGTACCACTGAAGTGTGACTGTCTTTTTTAGCTTTAGTCTTTTTTTTTAGCTTATGTTTTTTTATGTGTGTTGATTTTCTCCATCTCCTCTCTCCACAACATTTATAGAGAATCATGCTAATAAAAACCATTTTAGAGATTCAGTTTATTTTTTTCAGTAAATTTGTATTGATGTCTTTTGTTTTTATATCTCCTATATATCCTGCTATATTCATAGATAGATAGATAGATACATACATACATACATACATAGATGGATGAATGGAGAGAGACATCCCTTATGAAAAAGGAAAAAAAATTCAGCAAAACTAGTTAGAATATGGAAATGTGCTCTATTCCATGGCCATCTTTGCCAGTTTCAAGGGTGTGAGTTGAAACTTCATTGTAGTTTTTGTTTTACATTTCTCTTATTAGTGATTTGGAGCATTCTTTCATATGGTTGTTAAGAATTTGCAGTTCTTTTGAGAACTGTTCCTTTCACCAGTTGTCTTTTGAGGGAATGGCTTTTGGTTATAAATATAAATATATGTATAATGTGTTATTTATATGTGTATATATATATATATATATATATATATATATATATATATACACACAAATACATGTGTGCTAATTGTTACCATGTATTAGATACTAAACTTTTATCAGAGAAATGAAATATAAAGATTATTTTCCCTTTCTACCATATCCTTTCTTGTTCTAGATAAATTAATTTTATTTTTACATAAACTTTTCAGTTTTGTGTAATCAACATTACCTGTTTTATCTCATGTAATTGTCTTTATTTTTTGTTGGGTTAAGAGTATGTATGCTATCCATAACTGTGAGAAGCAGAAGATCTGCTTCTTTTCTCATTTTTATGTGGAATGAGCTTTAATATTGATATCATTCATCCAGAATGGATTGTGGAATATGGTTTAAAATATTGAACTGAAGTCAGTTTCTGCTAGACTGACTTCAAGTTTTCTAGAAGTTTTTTTTTCCCAATAAAACAATTTTTTCCTAAATAATTTTTATTTTCTGGTTTGTGGAACATTGGGTTTTAGAGCTCCATTGTTTTGATTCTGCCTGGTGTAGTTTGTTCCATTAATCTTTCTCTTTTTTAACCAGTACCAGAGAGTTTTGATGACTGATGCTTAATAATAGTTTGAGTTCTAGAAATGCTGTTCCTTTGTCCCTACCTCTTTTCACCATTTCCTGTATTATTCTAGATCTTTTGTTTTTCAAGATGAATTTTCCTATCTTATTGAGTTCTATTAAGTATCTCTTTGACGATTTTGATTGATATAGCATTAAAGCTGTAAAGTACCTTTGGTAATTTTTAGCATTTTTATTATATTGGCACTGCCAGTTCGGAGCAGTGAATAATATTCCTCTAGCTGTTTAAGTTGTTCTTTATTTTTTTTAGGTTTACTTTGTAATTGAAATGTATTCAAGTCTTTTGTGTGCTTTGGTAGATTAATCCGCAGGTACCTCATGCATATTTGTAAATATTTGGAATAAAATTTCCATTTTCTGTTATTGCCTCTTGAATTTTGTTTCTAAAATGTGGAAATGTTATTGATTTTTGAGGGTTTATTTTGTAGCCTGCAACTTGGCTAAAGCTGCTAATTGTTTCAGTGAGTAGCTTTGCTGATTCCCTAGGATTTTCCAGGTATACTAGTGTGTCATCAGCAATTAGAATTAGTTTTATTTTCTTTTTACTTATCTTTATGCTTTTAATTTATTTCTCTTATCTTATTATTATCACTGGCATTTCCAGCACTGTATCAAATGATAGTGGGAGGAATGGGCATCCTTATTTATTGAGAAAGCCAGTTTCAATTTTGCTAATGATATCCTAATCTTATCCTGCTAGCTTACAAATGTGTGCAGTCAATAAGCATGTATTAAGCACCTGCTGTTTACCAGGCATTGTGCTAAGTTAATGGGAATACAAAAAGAAGGCAGAAGACAGACCTTGTCCTCTAGGAGCTGATAGTCTGATGGGTGAGACAACAAACAAATATTTGCAAAATGTTACATGCAGGATAAATAAGAAATAATTAACAGAGGGAAAGCACTAGAATTAGGAGGGACTGACAAAGGCTTTTCTGTAGAAGGGATTAGTTGGGACTTAAAGGAAGCCAAGGAAGTTATTAGGTAGACTTGAGGAGGGAGAGCATTCCAGACATGGGGGACAGCCCAAAAGAATGCCCAGTTTATGGAACTGCCAGGAAGCGAGGGTCACTGGATCAAAGAGTATATAGTAGGGAATAAGGTGTAAGAAGACTGGAAAGATAGGAAAGGGCTAGGTTATGAAGGACTTTGAATGTCAAAAAGAGAATTTTTGTATTTGATCTTGGAAGAACTAAGGAGAGTAGACAGGCAGTATTTGATAATGTGACATTTCCTCTATCTCCTTCCATCAACCCCTCCATTTGATGAATGATGCCTGAAATCTTGGTATGAGAGACTCCTTTTGGTTTAAGACAGCAGTTCTTAATCTTTTTGTGGCACAGACCTCTTTGGCAGTCTGGTGAAACATGTATACCCCTTTTTGTATTTTTAATTGCATTAAAATAAAATATATAGAGTTATAGAGGAAACCAAAAGTAGTTATCAAAATATATTAATAAAAGCAAAACCAAGTTCATGAACTCCAAATAAACCCTTGTTTAAGGTTTCTATCCCATTGAAAGTATAGAACACTTGTAGCAGTAAGAGCCTTTACTGAGAGCAAGTTTTGCTTACAGAGAAGGTGATAAAGAACATTAGAGTCAAGAGAGGGTGGTCAGAAGGAAGCATTATAGTGCTGGCAATCAAACCAGCTTGGGGAATGGGGGGCAAGGATAGAAACAGAGTTGGACAAGAAAGTTGTCCTTATTAATTGCATGTAAATAATAAATGAATTAAATTCATATGTGTTTGTTGTCGTATCGAAAGGACAGGGATGCTACAATCTTAGCAATTTATACATGATCAGAATTGGGATTAAAGGTTGATACTTGTATTTCACCTCAACAAAGATTTGTTCAAGAAATCCAACTAAAACTTGAATACAATCCTGTAGTAAAAAGAATTATCAATTATTGAATTTAAGAGTTGGTAGCAAAATAACATTTTAGGCATGTGGGACAGAGAGTGGAAAGTCATGGAGACAGGAGATAGCCTGTCATCTCTGAGGACAAGCCAGTCAGCGAGTACAGTTGGATCATAGAATGTGTGGAGGCAAGTAAAGTGGAAGGAAATTAGAAAGGTAAAGAGGATTGTGTTCATTTTTGTGCCATAGAGGCACCAGAATAGGATTCTAGGGGAAGACTTTTACATGGGGAGAATAGTACAGATTTTTGTTGGTCCATTCATTATTATCCACAAATTTTTGAGGCCTGATTAGCATTATAGTCTGTTAGATCAAACATTAGTTTGTTTATAAATTATAAAATCTATTTTATTAAGTGCCTTCTACTATTTCCCAGACACTGGTAAGCTCTGGAGGTTATATATAAAAGCAGAAAACAATCCCTGCTTTCCAAGAGCAACAACATGTAAACAGCTATGTACAAACAGCATATATAAAGAATAAATTGGGAGTAATCCCAGAAGGAAGACACTAAGATTGAAGAATCCTGGGAAAGGTTTCTTCTGAAAGTTGGTATTTTAGCTGAAACTTGAAGGAAGTCAGGAGGCAGAGATGAAGAGGGAGAGAGACCCCATATCAGGGAGGTCCGTGAAAATGCAAGGAGTCAGGAAATGGAGTGTCTTGGTTGTGAAAAGCATGGTGGCCAGTGTCACTGGATTGCAGAGAATGTGGAGGGGTGTAAGGTGCAAGGAGACTGGAAATGTAGGAGAGGAGCAGGTTTTGAAGGGCTTTCATTTGAAAGCCTGTTGGTAGAAGGGATCCATTGGAGTTTATTGAATGAGAGGCAAGGTCACATAGTCAGATTCGTCCTTTAGGAAGATCAGTTTGAAGATGGATTGTGATGGGGATACATTTGAGCTCCAGAAGTCCAACCTGTCCATTTGTGAGGTGAAAGGGGCATGTATCAGACTGGTAGAACTGTTATATGGAATTTTTAATTGTCTTATTTCTTGCTGTCTTTTAAAGCTTCAGGTCTATGACGCAAAATGACCCTCACAGTGAAGATTCTCATCCTTAAACAAGAAGACCACACCGGAGGTTGTGATGAACATGCCACTGAATCAGATTTCTGTCATTCCAGCTCGAGATGCTACCTCTATCAGGGTCTCCAGGAGTAAGACCAAAGAAAAAGATAGGGAAGAGGTATGTTAAGGTATTTCTAAATGTCAGTAGACCTAATACATGACTTTTATAATTAATGTGGTCATTTCTATGGATGTTAAGTCATTTCTGAATTTCATTAGACATAATATGTGACTTTTGTAATTAATGCTGTTAAATCATTTCTATGGATGTTAAGTCATTTCTAAATTTCATTAGGCATAATACGTGACTTTTATAATTAATATTTTCTCCAATAAATTACACAAAGCCATTCAAATTTTAAAATTCTGGGATATTAACTTTAGAAAAAAATTGTACTTTGATACATTTCCATTTTTAAATACAAGTTCTATATAATTATTTCACTTATGTGATGCCAAAAAAAATTGTTTTTTAAGCTAATTTGTTCCTTAGTTGAGAAGGCAGCATGAAAAGAATATCAGATTTAGACTAAGAGGACATGAGTTCTGACATTGAATGCACATGGCTTTACTGAAGTCACAAGATAGAGATTTAGAGTTAGAAGGGACCTCTGAGTTCATCTGGTCAGAACCTTTCGTTTTAGAGATGAGACTACAGCCCCAGAAAAGTGAACGGATTTTCCCAAGGCTTGTAGTGACAGAACTCAGTCTTCTCTGGATCAAGTACTACACCATGCTCACTTATATTTAACTTGTTTAAGCTTCAGCTTCTTTTGCTAAAGAAAGAGAATAATACCTAATAATTACCTAACTTGTTGAATTGTTGTAAGAATCAAATTAGATAACACCTATAGAAAGCTTACTTAGATCACTCGAAGGTGGTGGTCCAACTGTCGCCATTGACGTGGCTATATTGCTACAAAACCACTGGTATATCTCTTCCATTAGCATGTGTTTGTTGACTTTCCATTTTCATCCAAAAAATTCTTTTGGGACAGTTTGACCCTATTGAAGCTCATGCGGATCAAGCTTGCCTCTCTCCTGCCAATGTGGTTTAAAATCTCATGTACTGAGCTGGTGTTGTCTTTGACTGTGACATATACCTTCCTGTTTCTGAATGACACAAGATAGTGGTTGTCTTATCTTTATCATAATATAATAATTGATGATTAAACTTATAATAAATAACATGTATGTATATACATATATAATTCTGTACCCTGAATCCATCACCTGTCAGGACCTTCATTGTCTTCCAGAGTCATGGTCATTGAATTGATCAAAGTTATTAAGTTCTTTCTTTTTTTTTAATTTGTTTTTAGATTTTGACATTGATTTCCACAAAATTTTGAGTTCCAATTTTTCTCCCCATCTCTCCCTTTCCCTCAGTTGGCCTCCCTTCTATCACACCCCACCCTTCCCTTATCCCCATCTTCTCTCTTTTCTTGTAGGGCAAGATAAATTTCTGTACCTCATTACCTGTATTTTTTATTTCCCATTTATATGCAATAACAATTCTCAACATTCATTTCTAATACTTTGAATTCCAACTTCTCTCCCTCCTTCTTTTCCTACCCATCCCCACTGAGGAGGCAAGCAATTCAATACAGGCTATATATGTGTCATTTTGCAAAAGACTTCCATAATAGTCATATTGTGTAAGACTAACTATATTGCCCTCCATCCTACCCTGTCCCCCACTTTTTTTTCTATTCTCTCACTTGACCTTGTCCCTTCCCAAAAATGTTTACTTCTAGTTACTGCCTTCTCCCATTTGCCCTCCCTTCTATCATCCCCCTCACCCTATTTGTCCTCTACTTTCCTGTAGTGTGTAGTGTAAGATAGATTTTCAAACCAAATTTATTGAGCATGTTATTCCCTTCTTAAACCATATGTGAAGAAATTAAGCTTCACTTTTCCCTTACCTCCTCCCTTTTCTCTTCCATTGAAAAAGATTTTTCTTATCTCCCTTATGAATGATAGTCTGCCCCATTCCATTTTTCCCTTTCTCCTCCCAATATATTCCTCTCCCATCCCTTAATTTTATTTTTAATAGATATCATTCCTTCTGATTCAACTCAACTTGTGCTGTCTGTATGTGTGTTTGTGTGTGTGTGTGTGTGTGTGTGTGTGTGTGTGTGTGTGTGTGTGTGTATAATCTCTCCACATACCCAAATACTGAGAAAAGTCTCAAGAGTTAGAAACATTGTCTTTCCATGTAGGAATGTAAACAGTTCAGCTTTAGAAAGTCCTTTATGATTGCTCTTTCCTGTTTACCTTTTCATGCCTCTCTTGATTCTTGTGTTTGAAAGTCATATTTTCTATTCAGTTCTGGTCTTTTCATCATGAATGCTTGAAAGTCCTCTATATCATTGAATGACCATTTTTTCACTTGAAGTATTATATTCAGTTTTGCTCAGTAGATGATTTTTGGTTTTTATCACAGTTCCTTTGACCTCTGGAATATCCCATTCCAAGCTTTGATCCCTTAATGTAGAAGCTGCCAGATCCTGTGCTATCCTGATTATATTTCCATAATACTCAAATTGTTTCTTTCTAGCTGCTTGCAATATTTTCTCCTTGACCTGGGAACTCTGAAATTTGGCCACAATATTCCTAGGAGTTTCTCTTTTTGGATCTCTTTCAGGAGGTGATCAATGGATTCTTTCAATATTTATTTTGCCCTCTGGTTCTAGAATATCAGGGCAGTTTTTCTTGATAATTTCATGAAAGATAATGTCTAGGCTCTTTTTTTGATCATGGCTTTCAGGTAGTCCCATAATTTTTGTCTCTCCTGGATCTATTTTCCAGTTCAGTTGTGTTTCCAATGACATGTTTCACATTATCTTCTATTTTTTCAATCTTTTAGTTTTGTTTTGTAACTGCTTGGTTTATTGTATAGTCATTAGCTTCCCTGAACTCCACTCTCATTTTTAAAGAACTATTTTGTTCAATGAGGTTTTGAACCTCCTTTTCCATTTTGGCTAATTCTGCTTTTTAAAGCCTTCTTCTCCTCATTGGCTTTTTGGACCTCTTTTCCCAATTGAGTTAGCTTATTTTTAAAAGTGTTATTTTCCTCACTATTTTTTTGGTTCTCCTTTAGCAAGCTGCTGACTTACTTTTCAAGCTCTTCTATGGCCTGAGCCCATTTCATATTCATTTTGGAGGTACTGGAGGCAGAAGCCTTGACTTCCTCTGATAGTATGCATTGTTCTTCCTCATCGGAAAGGATGGAAGGAGACACCTGTTCACCAAGAAAGTAACCTTCTATGGTCTTATTTTTTTCCTTTTTTTGTGCATTTTCCCAGCCAGTTACTTCACTTCTGAATCCTTTGTCAAGAGAAGGGTCCTAGTGCTTCTCCTGTGCCCCCAACTCTCCCTTCTTGGGACTGTGCTCAGGGCTGAGATTCAGATCAGCTGTTCAATTCCCTCAAGGGCGTTGGGTGGGAGCAGGACCACCACTCAAGGCTGATGTTCAGATCCCCTGCTCAACTCCCCTAAAGGCTTTAAGCTGAGCCTCTCAGATAGTGGACCCAGGCTGCTTCCTCGGCCACAGTAGCTGCTTGCCACCTGCTTCTGCTGCCACCTGGGAACAGTGCTTGAGGGGATGCTGCTTCCCTCTCGCCTATCTGGGAAAGCTCTCCCACACTGACATTTGAAACTTTCTTTGACACTTGTGAGTTGAGGGATCTGGGACCCTTCTTGCTTGGGATTCTGCCCCAGAGGTCTGTTCTGACCCTGTTCCTCCCAGTGCCACGTGGCCAGGACTGGGCTCTGCTCTGCTCAGCATATTGTGGAATAGACCTTTCCTGTCAACCTTCCAGGTTACCTTTGACTGGAAATCTCTTTCACTCTATTGTTCTGTGGCTTCTCCTCCTCTAGAATTGTTGAGTCATTTTTTACAGGTATTTTGTGGGCTGTGGGGGAAGTGCTAGAGTATATGCATCTTTCTATTCCGCCATCTTCTGATCTGTGCTTCTTAAGTTCTTTCTAAGTTGACTTTACAATATTATTGTTACTGTGTTTACCTGGTTCTGGTCACTTCATTCTGAATCAATTCATACTGATATCTCTGAAACCATCCTCTTCATCATTTCTTAATGCACAGTACTATTCCATTGCATCATTTTCATATACTGTAATTTGTTCAGCCATTCCCTAATTAATGGGAGCTCCCTTAATTTCAAGGTCTTTTTTTTTGCCACCATAAAAAGAGCTACTTATAAATATTTTTATTTATATGGATCCTTTGTCTCTTTGATGTTGGAGGTGGGGTGGTGATTTGACCTTATAGTGGTATCACTGAATCAGAAGGTAGGAAGCCCACTTGAGTGACTTTCAGGGAATAGTTCCATGTTGTTTTCTGCAATTCACTGGTTTGCAGCCCCTCCAACATTTGTTGTTTTTGACAATCTGATAGGAATGAGGTAGAGCTTCTTAATTGTTTTTAGTTTGTGTTTCTCTAATTATTAGTGATCTGAAGAATTTTTCATGTGATTGGTGATAGTTTGATTGGTAATAGTTTCCTTGTTATATCTTTGGACCGTTTATCACTTGAGGAATGACTTTCTCTTCTATGTTTGAATCAATTCTTTATATACCTTGGAAACGAGATCCTTATCAGAGAAACTTGTTGCAAACATTTTTTTCCTAGTTACCTGTTTCAGTTCTGCTTCTACCTTCATTATTTGTTTGTTTTTGCAAAACCTTTTTTATTTTATGTAATCAAAATGATCCATTATATCTTCTTTGTCCCTTCTATCTCATGTTTGGTCACGAATGTTCTCCTATCTGAAAGGTAACTTTTTCCTTTCATCTCCAGTTTGTTTATATTGTTAACCTTTTTTGTATTACATTTATATCAGTTTAGAGCTTATCTTGGTATATGGTGTGAAGTGTTGGCATATTTGGTATCTGCCTAATTGCTTTACAAATTTCCCAGCAGTTTTTATTGAATAATCCATTCTTACCCCAATACTTGAGGTCTTTAAGTTTATTTAACTAGGCTGCTGTATTCATCTTCTATATGTTGTATACTTAATCTCTCTAACTGATCAACCTCTCTGTTTTTTAATGAGGACTTATGATTCTAATGGGCTAAAGATTCTGGTGATTACTATTGTAGTATACTTTGAAATCTAGTACCATTAGGTTCATTTTCTTCTTAGTCTTCTTTCATTCTCACCTCCACACCTTATTTGCACTGAGATTTTTGACCTTTTGTTCCTCGAGATGAATTTTGTTATTATTTCTACTTTTTGATAATTATATTGAATTAGTAAATTAATTTAGTTGTGTTTTTATTATACTCAGCCTACTTATGAGCAATTAATGTTTCTCTAGTTATTTGTCTTTATTTGTAGATGTTTTATACTTTTATTCATAATGGTTCCTGTGTGAATCTTGATAGGTAGACTTCTAAGTGATTTACATATTCAATAGTTATTTAAAATAACTTATTTAATTTAAAATTAAAATAAAATTTAAAATAATTTCTTTTTCTGTCTCCTCCTGGTGGGTTTTCTTGATTATATGCAGAAATACTCATAACTTAACATTTATTTTATATCCTGCAGTTTTGTTGACATTATTATTAGTTTGAGTTCATTTTTTATTTGATTCTCTAGGGTTCTCTAAGAAGAGCATTCTATCATTTGTAGAATTTCATTTACTCATATCATTTGCAGAATTTCTTTTCCTCTTTGACCGTGCTTATTCCCTCAGTTTCTTTTTCTTGTTCTCTTATTATACTTTGCATTGCTGGCACTGTTTCAAGTAGTACTGGTAGTAATGAACATACCTTCTTTATCTTAACTCTTAATACAATTTATCTCCAGTATTTATATTGATAACTTTTGGTTTTAAATAGATATTAGTTTTCATCTTAAAGAAATATCCACTTATTCCTAAGTTTTCTAGTGGGTTTTTTTAAAAAGTAATGTTTTTTTTCTGCATTTGTTGGTATAATTATATGATTTTTTGTTCTTGTTACTAATAGGATCTGTTAGTTAATAGTTTTCTTAATGTTGAACCAATGCTGCATTTCTGGCATAAGGTCAATCTGGTCAAGTTAATCTTTGTGATACTGCTGTAACTTCTTTACTAATATTTTTCTTTCTCTTTTTTGATTCACCCTGGTTTAGGTGTCAAGACCTTATTTGGTAGGATCCCTTTTTGTTGTTTTTTTTTTGAAAGTTTAATAGAATTTACTTGATCTGATTCTGGATTTGTTTTTTATTTGGGAGTTCATTTTATGGCTTATTAAATTTTTGGGCACTAGATTATTTAATCTCTTGTGGTATCATTTTGGGTATTTTATATTTTTGTAAATATTAATAAATTTCATTTAAGTTTTTAATTTTATTGGTATATGACTGGGACTTCTGGATCATGTGACCAACTAGGTAAAGATTAAATATTTTCCCCATGATCTCTCAAATCTTTCCAAATTAGGATTATATACAAGAGGTAATGCAATTTCAGGTATTTCTAAGAATACAAACCCAAAAAATCTGACGAATTAACAACAGAGAAGAGTTTCTTATACTCACTCAGCACCCTCTCAGCACCCTCTCTCCACTACAGCCATGCTCTTGGCAGTAGGTGCCAAACTAACTCAACAGAATTCAACTGTCACTCTTCTTCCCTTATCCCAAATGCAATGGAGCTCTAAACAGCAGAAATTTGTGTAGGCTGTGATGGCGGCGCTCTGTGTTGCAACAGAACTCAGCCAGAGAATATAGGGAAAGGAATAGGATGTGTTGTGGCTGTGACTATGGCTGTAATTATGAGACTCTCCACTAAGCCTGAGAGAAAGCCCAGTATCTAGCTAGTTTGTCTCCCCAAACGTCAGTTAGAGAAGAACTGAGGCTGGTGAACTTAAATTCCCTAGTGTGAGAGGAGGCTGAGAAGCTTTGAGATCCCATCCTCAAGGAAATCACTATCAAAAGGAAAAAAAGGGTAAGGAGTCAGAAAGTGAGCATTAGGGGAAAACAAGAGGGACAAAACTGAAATTGCCAAAGATCTCAGGAAGAAAAACACTTAAAGACTGTTAGCATAATCAGATAAATGTGTATTAATAGCAGAAGGAGATATAGCCTTCAGCTAACCTAAAATAATTCAGGCACAAACAAATATTGCAAGACCAAGGAAAATAAATCAGTACATGATGAGGCACAAGACCCTGTCAGTTCATTGTTGTTGGGGTTTTATTTAAACATTCACTTTTTTAAAAAATTGAGTTCTGAAAGAAAATAGGCAAAAAAACACAAGAAAAATAAAAATATGTTTTGATGTACATTCAGACTCCATCAGTTCTTTCTCTTGAGATGTGAAGAGCATTTTTCATCATAAGTCCTTCAGAATTGTCTTGAATTATTGTATTACTGAGAATAGCTGAGTCATTCACAGTTGTTCATCATACACTTTTGCGGTTACTATATACAATGTTCTCCTAGTTCTACTAATTTCACTTTGCATCAGTTCATATAAAGTCTTTCCAGGTTTTTCTGAGAGCATCTGCTCATCATTTCTTATAGCACAATAGTATTCACAATCATATACAATAATTTGTTCAGCCATTCCCCAGATAATGGACATCCCCTCAATTTCCAGTTCTTTGCCACCACAAAAAGAGCTGCTATAAGTATTTTTGTACTGTCAGTCCTTTTCTTTTTCTTTTGTCTCTTTGTGACACAGAGACACACCACTATTAGTATTATTGCTGGGTTAAAGGGTGTGCACAATTTTAAAGACTTTTGGACATAGTTTCAAATTGTTTTCCAGAATAAAGGGATCAGTTCACAACTCTTATCAGCAGTACATTAGTGTCCCTCTTTTTTCACATTCCCTCCAGCATTTACCATTTTTCTTTTTATCATGTTAGCCAATCTAATAGGTGGTATCTCAGAGTTGATTCATTAATTTATTTATTTATTTTTAACACGGTTTATAACATAAAGCAATTCTAACTATTGGTTAGGTGATACTTCTTTTTAAAGCATTTACAATATGGACCACAAAAGAATTTTTTTTTTAAACATTAACCAACTGAGACACAAATATGTTGCTAACTTCACAAGCTCTTGACCTAATTGTCTCCACAGTATTACTAAGAATTAAAGGACCCCAACTTATTATTGTTGGTCTAAAGTCCTTTGCCTAATAGCTTAATTTTAGACAACCTTGGATGTTCCCCTACCGATAATCTTTAATTGAATAGATCTGGTATTAAACTTACAAATCTTTAGACTATAGGAAATTGCCACTAAGAATAGGGACAGTGCAGGGATACAATATCTCCCCAACTTGATGTCAATTCCAGGCAGGATTAGATTATCCACTTGTGTTCAGTGAGGCTTAAAGTCTGCCAGGTGTCAGTGGGGAAATTGAGTCAGGAGAATCCCACCTCAGCCCATGCTGAACAGCTGCTCTCCCACCCTTCCCTTGAGATCACCTTATGTAGTTCATACTAGCATCTCTTCAACTTACTGGCATCATGGATTTGGAGGCTCAGATCGCCTTTCTTGCTACCCATACCTGGAGTTAGACTCAGAAGAATAGTCACTTAATAGTCCCATAGCATCTAAAAATGGCAAGTTCCAATAACCAGATTTCAAATATGATTATAGTTTCACTTTGGCTAAGGAACATCTTTTGAGGCAAGTCTTAAGTGGCTTACATGCCTTTCTATACATGTTCTAGTTCCTGATTAAATGGCAGTCATAAAATCAAATTTACCATTAAAACCTTGATTTTTCCATCAATGCCAAGTTTAACCCGAAGTTACTTTCCTCTAGGAAATTTAGACTGAAATACTTTTCTCCAAACTAAAGATGTCATTGATTTATTCTCCGTAATTAGTTGTCTATTGTTTTAATACTAATTGCTTTTACCTCACTTTGTAACATATCCAATTTTTCTCCGCATCACTCCCCTCCTCCTGCTTCCTAATACCTTGCATTCTGATTACTCCTTCCCTCAATGTACCCTCCCCTCCATCATACCCCAACCCTCTCCTATCCCCATCTTCTCTCTTTTCTTGCAGGGCAAGATAAATTTCTGTATCCCATTCCCTGTAGTTCTTATTTCCTGATTATATGCCATAAAAATTCTCAACATTTGTTTCTAATACTTTGAATTCCAACTTCTCTCCCTGTCCCCTCCTTCCCCAGCCCTACTAAGAAGGGAAGCAATTCAATACAGACTAAATATGTGTTCTTTTGCAAAAGACTTCCATAATAATTATGTTGTGTAATACTAATTATATTGCCCTCTGTCATACCCTATCCCCCCTTATTTTTCTCCCCTACAATTGACCTTGTCCCTTCTCGAAAGTGTTTATTTCTAGTGACTCCCTTCTCCCATTTGCCCTCTTTTCTAACATTCCCCACACTCCACTTGTTGCCTCCTCTCCTACTTTTCCTGAAAATACAAATTTTCATATCAGATTTAGTGAGCATGTTATTCCCTTCTTCAGCCACATGTGGGGAGAGTAGCTTTATTTTTTCCCCTCTCTCCCCTTCTCCCTTATCTCCTCCATTAAATAAGATTTTTCTTTTCTCTTGTATGAATTATATATAGCCTGCCCCATTCCATTACTCCCTTTCTCTTCCTGGAATTTTCCTCCTTTACCCCTTAATTTTTATTTTATTTTATTGTGTGTGTGTGTGTGTGTGTGTGTGTGTGTGTCTGTGTGTCTGTGTATGTGTGTGTGGATATCATCTCTTCTGATATAACACACCCTGTACTCTTTATCTATGTGTATGTGTGTGTGTGTGTGTGTGTGTGTCTGTGTGTCTGTGTATGTGTGTGTGGATATCATCTCTTCTGATATAACACACCCTGTACTCTTTATCTATGTGTATGTGTGTGTGTGTGTGTGTGTGTGTGTGTGTGTGTGTGTGTGTACAATCTCTCTAACTACCCAAATATTGAGAAAAGACGAGTTAAAAATATTTTCTTTCCATGTAAACAGTTCAACTTTAAAGAATCTTTTATGATTTTTCTTTTCTGTTTACCTTTTTATGATTCTCTTCATTCTTGTCTTGAGAAGTCAAATTTTTAAATATAGATCTGGTCTTTCCCTCACCATGAATTCTTGAAAGTCGTCTATATCACTGAATGACCATTTTTTTCCCCTTTAAGTATTATATTCAGATTTGCTGGGTAGGTGATTCTTGGTTTCCATCCTAGTTCTTTTGACTTCTGAAATATCCCATTCCAAGCCCTTCGATCCCTTAATGTTGAAGCTGCCAGATCCTGTGTTATCCTCATTGTATTTCCACAGTGCTCACATTGTTTCTTTCTAGCTGCTTGCAGTATTTTCTCCTTGATCTAGGAACTCTGAAATTTGGCCACAGTAATTCCTAGGAGTTTATCTGTTCAGGTTTCTTTCAGGGGGTGATCCGTGAATTCTTTCAATATCCATTTTGCCCTCTGATTCTATGACATCAGGGCAGTTTTCCTTGATAATTTCATGGAAGATAATGTCTAGGCTCTTTTTTTGATCATGGCTTTCAGGTAGTCCAATAATTTTTAAATTATTTCTCCTGCATCTATTTTCCAGGTCAGTTGCTTTTCCAATGAGTTGTTTCACATTATCTTGTATTTTTTCAAATTTTTGGTTTTGTTTGCTAACTTCTTGGTTTAACTCATAGTCATTCATTTCCCTGAACTCAGTTCTCTCTTTCAACAAATTATTTTGTTCAGTGAGCTTTTGAACCTTCTCCTCCATTTGGGTAATTCTGCTTTTTAAAACCTCCTTCTCCTCATTGGCTTTTTGGACCTCTTTTTCCAATTGAGTTAGCCTCTTTTTAAAGCTATTATTTTCCTCAGCATTTTTTTGGTTCTCCTTTAGTAAGCTGCTAACTTGTTTTTTAAGGTCTTCTATTGCCTGAGCCTAGTTTAAGTTCCTTTTGGAGGCAGAGACCTTGACTTCTTCTAACAGTATACCTTGTTCTTCCTCACCTGAAAGGATGGGGGGAGACACTTGTTCCCCAAAAAAGTAACTTTCTATGGTCTTATTTTTTTCCCTTTTTTGGGCATTTTCCCAGCCAGTTACTTGACTTCTGAGTTTCCTCTCCCCAATCTCCTGGCCTCCAGCTCTACCAAGCCCACACTGGTGGCTGAGATTCAAATGAGCTGCTCCCAAGCCTCAGGGCTTAAGGTGGGGGCAGGACTGCTATTCGGTGTGAGATTAATATCAGCTGCTCAGGTGGGGGCAGGGCCACCACACTGGGTTCAGTTCTCTCAGGGGCTTTCTGATGAGACCTTCAACAATGGATGGGGGCTACTGCCTGCTTTGGGAGCCCTGTCTGTTGCTGCCTCTACTGCTGCCTCCTGAGGAGACCTGAGTTATGGAGACACCTGAGTTATGGGGACACCCTGCTCCCCTCTCAGCTAGCCGAAAAAACCCTCTCACTGACCTTTAGTGCCTGTGGGGATTCTGTCCCCAAAGCCTGCTCAGATCTGCTCCTCTCAGTGCCGTGGCCAGCTGGGCTCTGTTCCATGTCTGGTGCACAACAGACATTTCTCAGGACATTTCTTGTAGGTCTTTCAGGTCTCTCTGGGATAGAAATCTCCTCCACTCCATTTTCTGTGGCTTCTGCTGCTCCGGAATTTGTGGAGAGTTCTTCTTTACAGGTATTTTATGGGCTGTGGGGTAGGAGCTAAGCATATGTGCATCCTTCTACTCTGCTGTCTTGGCTCCTCTCAGAGTTGTTTTAATTTGCATTTCTCTAATCAGTAGTGACTTAGAGCATTTTTTCACGTGACTATTGATAGCTTTGATTTCTTCTTCTAAAAAATGTCTGTTTATATTGTTTGACCATTTATCAATTGGTGAATGACTCATTTTTTTAATAAATTTTGATTCAGTTCCCTATATATTTGAGAAATGAGGCCTTTATCAAATAAATTTGCTGTAAATCTTCCCCCTAGTTTCCTGCTTTCCTTCTAATTTCCTTCTAATTTTGCCTGCATTGATTTTATTTATATAAATTTTTTTATATTTTACATTTTACATATATTTTATATTATTTATATAAATTTTATTTATATAAATATAAATAAAATATAGTTATATAAAAATTTTAATTTCATGTAATCAGAATTACCCATTACTTCCTGTGATCTTCTCTCATTTGATCATGAATTCATAGATCTGACAGGTAAAAGTTTCCTCGCTTCCCTAATTTGCTTGTGGTATCATCCTTTATGTGTAAATCATATATTCATTTTGACCTTATCTTAGTATATATATACTGTGAGATGTTGATCTGTGCCTAGTTTCTGCCAGCCTGCTCTGTGGTTTTCCCAGCAGTTTTTGTCAAATGGTGAGTTCTTGCCCCAGAAGCTAGGACCTTAGGGTTTATCAAACACTATACTACTGTGGTCATATACTACTGTGTATTATGTCCTAATCTATCCCATGGATCCACCATTCTGTTTCTTAGGCAACATCAGATGGTTTTGATTATTACTGCTTTATAATATAATTTGAAATCTGGTACTGCTGGGTCACCTTTCACAGTTTTTTTCATCAGTTCTCTCGTTATTCTTGCCCTTTTGTTCTTCCAATGAATTTTATTATTTTTTTCTAGTTCTATAAAATAATTTTTGATGGTTTGATTGGCACTGAATAAGTAAATTAATTTGGATAGAATTGTCATTGTTATTATATTGGCTCAGCCTGCCTGCCAAGCAGTTGATATTTCTCCAATTATTTAGATCTGACTTTTATTTGTGTGAAGTGTTTTGTAACTGTGTTCATATAGTTCCTGGTTTGTCTTAGGAGGGAGACTCCCAAGTATTTTATATTGTCTACAGTTTTTTAGATATAATTTCTCTTTCCATCTCTTCCTTTCGTAATATAGAGAAATGATGGTTATTTTTGTGGGCTTATTTTATAACCTGTACATTTGGTGATGTTCTTCATTATTTCAACTGACTATTTAGTTGATTCTATAAGTATACCATCATATCTGCAAAGAGTGATAGTTTTGTTTCCCTATTGCCTATTCTAATTCATTTTTTTCTTTTTTAATTGACATAGCTAGCATTTCTAATATGATATTGAATAATAGTGGTGATAATGGGCATCCTTGCTTCATTTCTGTTCTTATTGGGAAGACTTCTGTCTTATCCCTGTTGCTGATGATTTTAGAAAGGTATTGCTTAATCATTTTAAGGAGAATTCTATGTATTCAACTATGTCAGCTCTGGTCTTTTCATCAGGAATAATTTGAAAGTCCTCTCTTTCATTAAGTGTCCATTTTTACCCCCGAAAGATTATATTCAGTTTTAGGTTATTCTTGGCTCTAAAACTATCTTCTTTGCCTTCTGTAATATTATATTCTAAACCATCTGTTGCTTTAATGTGGAAGCTGCTAAATCTTGTGTGATTCTGACTGTAGCTCCACAATATTTGAATGGTTTCTTTCTGACTTCCAGGAATATTCTCTCCTTGTTCTGGAAACTCTGGAATATGGCTATAATATTCCTAGGAATTTTTTCATTTTAAAATTTATTTCAGATGGTGATTAGTGGATTCTTTCCATTTCTATTATACCCTCTCTTTTTTTTTTCTATGTTTGGAAAAGTATTTTATTTTTTTCCCAATTACAGTTTTTTAAAAAATGCTGAATTCCATGTTTTCTCCCTCCTCCTCTCCCTCCTTTCCTCCCTAAAATGGTAAGCAATTTGAGGTAGGTTCTGTGTGTCCAATTATGTAAAAACATTTCCATATTGGTAATGTTGTATAAGAAGAAACAGAATAAAAGGAGAAAAAATCATGAAAAAAATAAAGGGAAAAATTGTATGCTTCAGTCTGCATTAGGATTCCATATCAATTTTTTTTGCTGGATGTGGATAGCATTTTTCATTATAAATCCTTTGGAATTATCTCAGATCACTGTATTGCTGAGAATAGTTAAATCATTCACAATTGATCATTGTATAATATTGCTCTTACTTGTGTACCATGTTGCCCTGTTCTGCTCACTTTGCATCAGTTTGTGTAAATCTCTCCAAGTTTTTCTGAAATCAGCTCGCTTATGTCTTATACTATAATAGTATTCCATTACAGCCATATATCACAACTTGTTTGGCCATTCCCTAATTGACGGGCACCCCTCAATTTGCAGCTCTTTGCCACCACAAAAAGAGCTGCTATACTTATTTTTGTACAAATAGGTTCTTTTCCCATTTTGTTTAAGCCCTCTCTTTCTAGGATATTGGGATAATTTTCCTTTTTAATTTATGTCTTCTTAAGTTGTCTTGGGCTAGAAAAATGACTCACATTTTATTGACTCTGTCACTCCATAATTGGATTTGAGGCATCATTTTAAAGTTGTTTGGAGAGATAAGCTGCCTTCTAACTCCACCATCATGGCTCTGCCTCCAGAGGTCTCCAACCCTGTTGATACTTAAGAGCATGAGACTATAGCAGGATGTTCCTGATTGGTCAAAAGAGAAATAAGAATTGTGAACATAGTATTTATGGCCTGAAAAGGAGAAGTAATTGGCAAAATGGAATAACCCAAATCCATAATGTTAAGTCATGCCAAAGAAATAAAAAAGAGGGAGCTAATTAAGAGTGAAAATTCATGGATAAGGACAATCTGGAAGAAGAGAAGCACAGAGTAATAATGTTACAAGAAAGCATGACTTTCATACAAACAAAATGTATTGATCTTAAAGACAAGAGGTATAGAGACAACTGAAGGAATTATAGAGCTCTCAGAAGGACATGATGAATCAAAAAACATGACCCCCATTATACAAGAAAAAACATAAGAAAAATGTCTAGAACTTCTGAACATAGAAGATAAAGTGCTGATTAAAAGAATCCATAGATTGCCTCCGGAAAAAACCTTAAAAACTCCACACATGGTTGTTAAATTAAGAATTCTACTGATGAACAACTCATTCTGCAAGCTACCAAGAAAAAGATTTCAAATTTGGAAAGGAAATTCCAGTAACACAAGACTTCGCTACTAGAAATTTCAGGAAAGAATGAAATGTGTTTCAAAGAGCAAAAAAAAAAAAAAAAAAAAAAAACTTAAGATGCAACCCAACATAATAGACCTTGCAAGTCTAAGCCCAACCATCAGTGTAGAAAGGTAGATATTCAGTAAAAAACAAGTGTTTGATACATTCTTAGGGAAAAAACCCTAGAACTGAGAAATCAGAAATACAAGAAAAGTAAATGAATATGATAGCCAGGGGCAATAGTTAAAACAAAATAGCAAGAGAAGGCATCATTAAGAAATTCATTTCTAAATGTACAAGAGTAAAAGAAGAAATGGTAGAGGAGAAACAGGTTTAATGAGGTTTAGCTGTCACCTGCTCCCCTTCCCTGTTCTCTTTAGTGGATAGAGCATGAGTCAGGAAGATTTGAGTTTAAATCCAGTCTCAGGCACTTACTATGTGACCATGGAAAAGTCTTCTCTCTGCCTCAGTTTCCTCTTTTGTAAAATAAGGATAATAACAGTACCTTACTTGCCAGCATTGTTGTAAGGGTCAAATGAGATAACGTCTGTAAAGCACTTAGTGCAGTAACTGGCACATAGTAGGTGCTACATAAGTACTTATTCCCTTTCTCACTCCCAATCTCCCTCCCCTACATACACACACACACACACACACACACACACACACACACACACACATACCTTTTCATTTTTAAAGATCATTAAAATGTAACAAGAGCATTCCTAGGGTCCCTGTCTTATTTAACTCCCTCTGTGACCCTGGAATGACATTAATACAATGGTACATTTGTATTGTCTATCCCTAAGAGAACATAAACACTTCATCCTTATTTAGTCCTTTGTGATTGCTTGCTCATTTTTACCCTTTTATGTTTTTCTTATTCTAAGTTTGGTTACCACTTCAGGGACGCTAACTTTTGTTCTTCACCTTTTACCATTCTTATAAAGGAAAAAGGCTGGAAAGGATTCTCAATTTAAAATATTTATTTCTTAATAAAAAGAAGCCCACCACATTTCTCTTTCATTGGTAGTTTTCAAGAAGTTTTATGTATGGTTGACTAATAGTTTATCACATCAGAGGTGTTATAGAGGGCACTCCTGTATTGTGGCAAGGTAAACTGCTCCCATTAATATCTCACATGTATATTGCAGAAAGTATTATTTTCCAAATGAGTTAGATTAGATGTCTACTGATGTTCCTTTCCATTCTGAATTTTTTAGTTCTTGAATTTGCAGAGTTCCTTTTTTAACTCCAAGCTTCTCCATAAAACCAGTTAAACACCACTATTCTAGAAGTTGGCTTTGTGTGGTTGCAAATTACTGAAGTCTACTGACTGTAGAGAATTAAAATTGAGGATCCTTCAGAGGGCCACGGAGAGTTACATGGTTGGCATCACGGGGCTGCAGTACAAGCAAGGGATTACAAAGAAGTGGTACAAAGATTTGATAGGTGTCAGAACCAGATCTGTGATTTCATTAGTAGAGAGAACTCCTTCATTCTGTCAGGGTAGGTTGGCACCTTCTCTACAATTTATTCTGAGAATTTCCCAGAGCACTGCCCAGGATCACACAGCCAGTATCTGTCGGAAGCAGGACTCAAACTCAGGTTTTCTTGGCTTTGAGCCCAGCCCTTTGTTCACCATGCCACACTCTTATCAGAATGCCCTAAAAATCCGTTGTAAAGAACATGAGCCAATATTGTAACAAGAGTGAAAGATCACATATGGATAGCTGCTGCTCTCTGTGGGTAAACTCAGAATGTCAGGAGAAATGGAGGGTGGATTCTTTATGGCAAACTTGAGGAAACATGTGGAAAAGATTTGTAGGGAGCTTTTATCTGTATTATTGGAAAGAACGCTAAACTTTGCTGAGATTAGAAAGTTATTAGAGGAGTGGAGCGTGAATGAGGTATCTGAGACTTAAGAGTGCTAGTTGGGTTTTGTTGTTCTTTCTGCAGATTTCTCTTCCATTTTTGACCTTGTTTTCAGTGTTTCTCTGATACAAGATTGAAAGCATAAGAAATCTGGATTAACCTGGCTTTAGCCAAAAGAGTAAATGTTGACTGAAGTTTCTGAATCACTGGAGCAAGTAACTTTATCTAGTAGTTTAAATACCTTTCTTTGGTTCAAGGCCAAAGTTACATGAGAGGAACCAGAAAGGCTCTAGAAATTATTTATCTACTAGTGGGGTTTTTTTCTTTTGAAGCCACATGTAATAGCCTAGTTTTCATGTGGACAGTACAATCCTTTATTTGTTTTTAAAATAGTGCTGGGTGGTGGCATTTGGAAGGCATTTTTGTTCAAACCTCGAGTCCTGGTTACTCCCTTTCCAGTCTGTGTACCTTAACTACTTTATTTAGACACAAAGAGCAGCATTATTTAAGCAGGTAATTTCTCCTCATTGCTATAATAGTGCTGTCATTATAGGTTATAGTTAGTTACTCTTCCTGCCGTTAGTATGTATCTTTTTTACTTTTCATGGACTTCTTGCCAGGATAATCCAAGTTTATAGGCCATTGCTTCAGAGAGAATTCTTAATGCTTAAAATGACCATTGTAGGGTATTAATTCCAAGTGTAGTGTATTAATTATACAGTTGATAGAAGGATGAGATTGTAGCACATTGAGATCTGATGATAAATTTGGATTTTCTTTGCCATGTAGACTTTAAAGGAAATTTTATTTTATTTTGTTGATGTCTTTTAATTTTATATCACATTCAGTTCCAAATACATCCTTCTCCAAGAGCTAACCTTTGTTAGAATGATTTAAAAAAAGAAGGAAGAAGAAAAGCAATTCAGTAAATGTGTCAGCCATGTCTGGTAGTAAATTCAGTTTTCCATTCTCAGCAATATAGACTTTTTAAAAATTGTTTTTAAAAGTCATGGTATAATAAGATCACATATTTAAAGCTTGAAAGAGAGCTTATTGAATCCAGTTTCTTCAGTTTACAGATCTGACAACTGTGACTTAGAATGTGTAAGTGACTTGGCCACAAAGATGAAGCAACAGAGACCAGATTACAACTCCTGTCTGCATCTATGCTTCAAAAAATGTTTCGTCCATTATTTTGGTGGGTTCTGCCGTGATATTAAAGATGTTGGTGCCTGTATTACATTTTACACATATTAAGAATGGGGAAAATTGTAATGTCCTCATTGTTATACCATATTGATAAAAATCAAGAAATATACAAAAGTAACTCTGTAAAGGAAAATAAATACAGTGGACTGTTGCTCTGTCCTCATTTTTCTCAGAATTTGCAGAAATAGTTACTCCAGTGAAGAGTCCTCTAAGTTAAAAAGGGAAGATAACTGGAATCAGGTCTAGAAACTGTGCCTCTTAAAGAAAAATTGAAAGGACATGAGTCTGTTTAAGCTCGAAGAAGACTACCTTGAGTCATGAAAGTTATTTTTCAATATTTGAAGGTTTATCCTGTTAGATAGTGATGGAGAATTTTAATCTTGAAAGTAAAATTACTATTCTCATATCACCCAATGTAAGAGAACACATGATTACATGCTTTTCTGGAAGGTAGAACTAGTACTGATATGTGAGGGATTACAAAGTAGGAGTTTGGCCCCTTATAAGGAATAACTTGAAAAAATTAACTGACTAACATTAGAATAGGGTGCCCCTTTTACTTATTTTCACTGAAAATTGTTCAGAAGAAAGATAACCATCTTTCAGGGATATTGTAGAAAGGATTATTGTGGTAGGTGGTAGAATGTTGGACGAAATGATTCCTAGGGTCATTTCCATATCTCTGAGTCTATAAAAATAAAGTTGAGCTTTTCTTGTTTTTAAAAAAGGTCCCAAATCCTCTCCAACATTTATCATTTTCCTGTTCTGTCATGTTTGCCAATATAATAGATGTGATGTGGTACCTCAGAATTGTTTTGATTTGCATCTCTAATCAGAAGTGATTTAGAGCATTTTTTCATATAATTATAGATATCTTTAATTTCTTCCTCTGAAAATTGCCTGTTCATATCCTTTGACCATTTATCAATTGGGGAATGACTTGTATTGTTGTACATTTGACTCAGTTCTCTATATATTCTAGAAATGAGGCCTTTATCCCCGAGATTAGCTATAAAAATTTTTTTCCAGTAGACTACATCCCTCTGAATTTTGGTTGCATTGAGTTTGGTTGTGTAAAAACTTTTCAGTTTAATGTAATCAAAATTATCCATCTTGCATTTCATAATGCTTTCTATCTCTTCTTTAGTCAAAAATTCTTCCTTTCTCCATAAATCTGGTAAATACACTATATCTTGCTCTTCCAGTTTGTCCGTGATAACAGCTTTTATACCTAGATTGTGTACCTACCATTTGGACTTTATTCTTGTGTAAGGTGTCAGGCATGGGCCACACTATTATCCAGTTTTCCCAGCAATTTTTGTTTAACAGTGCGTTCTTATCCCAGAAGCTGGGGTCCTTGGATTTATCAAACAAAAGATTGCTATATTCATTGCCTACTGTGTCTTGAGTACCTAGCCTATTCCACTTGTCTACCCTTCTGTTTCTTAGCCAGTGCCAAGTGGTTTTGATAATTGCTGCTTTATAATACAATTTGAGATCTGGTAGCACTAGGTACCAGATAGCGATAGGTAGTGCTTCCCTAGCATTTCTTTTCATTTGTCCCTTTGATATTCTGGACCTTTTGTTCTTCCAGATGAATTTTGATATTATTTTATCCAGCTCTAGAAAATAATTGATAGTTTAATTGGTATGGCACTAAATAAGTAAATTAATTTAGGTAGAATTATCATTTTTATTATGTTAACTCAGCCTACCCATGAACAACTGATTTTTTCCACTTACTTAAATCTGACTTTTATTTGTACAAAACGTGTCTTCTAATTGTGTTCATATAGTCCCTGGGTTTGTTTTGGCAGGTAAACTCCCAAATATTTTCTAGTGTCTACCCTAGCATTAAATGGGATTTCTCTTTCTATCTCTTGCTGTTGGATTTTGTTATTAATATATAGGAATGCTGAAGATTTGTGGGGGTTTATTTTGTAACCTGCAACTTTGCCAAAGTTGTTTATTATTTCAAGTAGTTTTTTTACTTGAAACTCTGGGATTCTCTAAGTATATCATCATTTCATCTGCGGAGAGTGATAACTTAGTTTTTTCTTTGCATATTCTAATTCCTTCAGTTTCTTTATCTTCTCTAATTGCTACAGCTCACATTTCTAGTACTATATTGAATAATAGTGATGATAATGGACACCCTTGTTTCATCCCTGATCTTATTGGAAATGCATCTGGCTTAGCTCCATTGCATATAATGCCTGCTGATGGTTTTAGGTAGATAACTGCTTATTATTTTATGGAAAGTTCCCTTTATTCCTGTGTTCTACAGTGTTTTTAATAGAAATGGGTGTTGTATTTTGTGGAAACCTTTGTCTGCATCTATTGAGATAATCATGTGCTTTTTGTTAGTTTTGTTGTTGATATGGTCGATAATGCTAATAGTTTTCCTAATATTGAACCAACCCTGCATTCCTGGTATGATTCCTACCTGATCATAATGTATTATTCTCATGATAAGATGCTGTATTCATTTTGCTAAAATCTTATTTAAAATTTTTGCATATGTATTCATTAGAGAAACTGGTCTATAATTTTTTTTCTCTGTTTTGTCTTTTCCTGGTTTAGGTATCAAAACCATATTTGTATCATAAAAAGAATTTGGGGAGACTCCTTCCCCAATTTTCAAAAATAGTCTATATAGTTTTGGAATTAACTGTTCTTTAAACGTTTGATAGAATTCACTTGTAAATCCATCTGGCCCTGGAGATTTTTTCCTAGGGAGTTCGTTGATGACTAGTTCAATTTCTTTTTCTGAGATGGAGTTGTTTAAGTAGTCAACTTCTTCTGTTAATCTGGGCAATTTGTATTTTTTAAAATACTCATCCATCTCATTTAGATTGTCGAATTTGTGGGCATAAAGTTGAGCAAAATAATTTCTAATGTTTTAATTTCCTCCTCATTGAAGGTGAGTTCACCCCTTTCATTTTTGATGTTAGTAATTTTGTTTTTCTTCTTTCTTTTTTTTTAATCAAATTGACCAAAGGTTTATCAATTTTATTAGTTTTTCCATAAAACCAACTATTGGTTTTATTTATTAATTCAATAGTTTTCTTAATTTCAATTTTATTAATCTCTCCTTTGGTTTTCAGTATTTCTAATTTGGTATTTACTTGGAGATTTTCAATGTGTTCTTTTTCTGGCTTTTTCAGCTGCATGCCCAGGTCATTGATCTCCTCTTTCTCTATTTTACTCATGTGGGCATTCAAAGATATCAGATTTCCCCTAAGAACGGCTTTTGCAGTATCCCATAAGGTTTGGTAGGTTGTCTCATTATTGTCATTCTCTTGAATGAAGTTGTTGGTTGTTTCTGTGATTTCTTCTTTAACCCATTCCTTCTTTACGATTAGGTTATTTAGTTTCCAATTGGTTTTTGGTTTATCTTTCCCTGGCCTTTTATTACATATAATTTTTATTGCATTACGATCTGAGAAGGATGCTTTGATTATCTCTGCCTTTCTGCACTGGATTGTGAGGTTTTTATGTCCTAGTACATGGTCAATTTTTGTATATGTGCCATGTACTACTGAAAAAAAGTATATTCTTTTCTATTCCCATTCAGTTTTCTCCAGATATCTATCATATCTACCCTATCCAGAGTTTTATTTACTTCCTTAACTTCTTTCTTGTTTATTTTGAGGTTAGATTTATGTAGTTCAGAGAGGGGAAGGTTGAAGTTCCCCACTAGTATATTCTTGCTGTCAGTTTCTTCCTTCAGCTCCCCCAGTTTCTCTTCTAAGAATCTGGATGCCATACCACTTGAAGCATACATGTTTAGTAATGATATTACTTCATTGTCTATGGTGCCTTTTAGCAGGATATAGTTTCCTTCCTTATCTCTTTTGATTAGATATGTTTCTGCTTTTGCTTTGTCTGAGATTAGGATTGCTACTCCTGCTTTTCTTACATCAGCTGAAGCACAATATATTCTGCTCCAACCTTTGACCTAATTACCTTGTGTTTATCCCCTCCCCTGCCAAGTGTGTTTCTTGTGAACAACATATTGTTGAATTATGGCTTTTAATCCATTCTGCTATCCATCTCTGTTTTATGGGAAAGTTCATTCCATTCACATTCACAGCACCTTACTGCGCCGTAAGACATAGTGAATACAGTGGAAAGGAGGCTTAATCTGGGGCCCATGAACGTGTTTTTAAAAAGTATTGTTAGCTGGATTGCAGTGTAATTGCTTTCCTTTGTGTTTTACTCATTTAAAAACATGTTTCCGAGAAGACGTCCATAGGCTTCACCAGACACTGCCTAAGGAGTCCATGAGACACAAATGTTTAAGAACTTGTGACTTAAGTGAACTGTTGGAAAGTGAAATAAGCAGACCCTGAAGAACAATTTACACAGTGACTGTCTCAGTGGAATTGGAAGAACAACAATAGAACCCAATGCTGCAAAATTCTAATGACCACTCTTGATCCTAAGAGAGATAGGGAGAATACACCTCTGAATGTCAGACTTTTTTGAATCTGGTTGTCTTGGAGGTGCTGGGAGACCTTCCCATACAAAAGGAATAAAGAAGATACAAAGACAAAAGATAGCAATAAAATTTTATTTTAAAAAATAGTATAATGGGAGTGGGATTGAAAGTTATTTTGTGTGTATTGTAGATCCTCTATTGCCGTAGATGGCAGCCTGTATAGAAATTAAACTCCAGAAGGGGCTCCCTCAGCCCTTGAGAAATGAAGGGAGTTGCCTGTGGTCATATGGTCACATAACTGATAAGGGTCAGAACCAAGGTTTGAACCCAAGGCTTACTAATTTTAAGTTCAGTAGTCTGTCCACTTTGCCTCCTGCTTCTTGTGCCTTAGAAAAATAATTACAGCAGTGTCATCATGTTTTATAAAGTTGACACACTAAAAAGGAGGACAACTAACATATATAGCACTGTGAAGTTTACAAAATCTATTCAGTACATTATTTAATTTGATTAAAGTTCATGAAAGGGACACTGTAAGCACATGGATCTCTGAATGTTTTCTTGTAACAGAGCATGTTACAATACCACATGTAATGGGCTTATTTTTTATTCACATGGTTTTATTTGTAACTAGCTACTATTTACTAAACCCTGGCTTAAGGCATGATACTGAGTGCTAAAGTAATTTGTCTCCAAGGGATTAGATTAGATTAGGAGGCTAGTCTGTATCTTTGAACCATGGATAATGTAATTCATATGTTACACTTAGAGCTTAAAAGGACCTTAGAGACCATCCAGTACCATGCTCTAATTTTTAAAATGAGTAGGTTCAGACTGCTCCAAGCGTTCAATGACTTGTCCAGTTATTCAGAGGCAGTATTTGAACCCAGATCTTCTGACTTCAACGCCAGTACTCTTTCCACTGATTTCTTAATCTAGGACTATTTGTTTTCTCTTTTGTGTTAATGTATTTTTACATGCGCTGGAGACTTCTCAGTAACTTCATATTTTGTGTATGTGTACAATAATAAGGAAAATGGATTATGTTTAGTCATCAGGTAAAACTTATTTATACATTTTAGGCATCATACAATAAAGCTGGGGTCCCTCTTCTCACCATTTGTGCCAGCAGCGATAGTCACAATGCTGCTGGGTGACCTCCCACCCAAATTTCAGCACTTGGCCTACCTGTATATTTGCGTGGTAGTTCAGAGAGGGAGGCTCATATCTAAAGCCTGATGGTATTTAGGGAAGGCTCCTGATGGCAGCTTATCATAGGGTGTGGATACCCTGCTAGAGGAGGTTAGAACCATTCAATAGGTCCATTTGTTTTAGACTTTCATCCCCTATTTTGCTGATCCATAAGGGAACCAGCTGCAAAGTGAGCTCTTTATTGGGCAAGATATGTGAAAATCATTTTCTTAGCATCCTAGAAAGACAAAGAGTGATACCTGCGTAGGACCTAATGGCAGACTGCACTGACCTTGCAGAGTCTTAGTCACTAAGCCCAGAGGAACTTTCTATGGACTCCATCAGTTAGCAGCTGACTTTCTAGTGACTCATCAGGTTGTTGTTTAAACGTGTCCTGCAACCCCCCCAAGTTCCTTGAAGGTGAAAGCCAATTTACCCTTTGCCTCCCTTATGGATGAAATTATCCTGTTCTGCTAGAGGTTGGCGATAGAATAAGCATGATATTCTCTTTCTCAGGTGGGTCTCATTTTTGTTCCTACTCTCCTCTATAACCCTCAACTAAGCAGGGTTCAGTATATTTTCCAGTGAGATCCCTAGGTTGGACGCCATACTTGTCACCTGTGGTTGGTTAATCTTTGCCCCTATCACTATCACCCAATTTTATTTATTTAATAGAGATTATTTTTACATGTATTAAGTCAGTCAATTGTCCTTCTGTCTTCAGGGCACAGTCCTTAAAGATAAGAATACTCACATCTCTTTCTAGTTGTTGGATACAACTTTCATTTTCCTTATGCTGTTGATCCAGCTTTTCCAGGGTCTTTAACACTAGCCAGGGAATGTTGGCCTTGGCGGTAACGTTTATTCTCCCTGTCAATCTCTACAACCTCCTGGTGGGCTAAGCCTTCTGGTCAGTGGGGATCCTCCTCTGATCCAGTGAGAAGACTGGCTTTATGAGGCCAAGAGCACATTTTCCACAGGTTTCCCAGTACCCATATCAGGTCATACAAGCATGAAGGTCAACCACAAAATTCTTCCTACCCAATCTGGCTACATCAGATGTTGTCCAGGCATGATTTAGGAGACCAAAGATTAAAACAAAATTGGGCACTCATAGACCATGTGACCTTTAACAAAAGGAAGTTCATTCAGTAATAGCAAGGAAAGAATAATCAGCAAAGGTAACCTTGGTTCAATCATGCACATAATGGCACACTCTGTCAGAAGATTGAGTTGACTGCAGCGGAAAAGCTGTCAGACTTCTAGAGTAGGTATGTCTACTCCTAACTTTTATGCTTTAGGCAACTAGGAAACTACTCAGTGGTTCAAACCTTAGTCTCCTAGACCAATTAAATTTTGAGGATTGTTTTATTGCCATTATAGCTCATATGGCAGGGGTTCCATCCCTCATGTGTGCTAGGTTTCTGCATGTACTACTATTATATTAGCAGTAGTTTCTGCTCCTATCTCATGGGGCCTTTTCAAACATGATGTGGAAATTGTGATAAGAGTCTAGCTGAAGGAAATATTTTCTTACCTGAGTATGGTTGACGTAGGACTGAGTATTTCAGAGAAGTATCTGGAATTAAACCAGGCAGAGATCAGATGGAGAAGCAATTGAAAGTCTGAGTGATATTTTATCAAGTTCAGGGATTAGGGGAGATTTGAGAAGCTGGGACAGTACCTGTATTTGAAACAAGTAGAAGAATGTGTGAAAAAAGTGCCAAAGATGAGATGGTGAGAAACAAAAATAAATAGCAAAGGGAGAAAAGAAAAGGAGAAAATTGTTGATGCTTTATATTGGTGTGATTATTATTGGGTAGAAAGTCTAAACCATAATTATGTGTGGTGAAGAAGTGTTTTCAAATACTTGGCTGGAGACGTACAGATCACCTTGGGAGAGGTAAAATAATTTCTTGAAAATGTAGAGAAGAATGTGAAGTTAACAATATATTTCTAAAATTTTCCTTGTAAAATGGTTTTCTTTTGTTTCTTATATTAACCATAAATTCTGAAAATTCATCTTTTCCTTGTTCTAGAAAAAAAACCATGCAGTATTGTGCTTCCATTATATTGCTTCTCTGAAAAGGAAGGCTTTATTGATTAAATGCATTTTACTTAGAATGTAAAATGTTTATAGACAGTATAGTTTGAATCATAATTATCGGATGTGCTATGAGGAAATAATGTTTTTGTGTGTTTTTTCCCCCTTAAATGGTTTTATGTTACCTTCTTTTACCTTTTAAATAATGTGAATAGGGCCAGTGGACCAAGCAGGAGGAGACAACCTGGGAGTCTTGGCACCTGAGTTCAAGCATTGACTTTACCTTTAAGTTTTTGTTTGACCTTGGACAAATCAGTTCCCCTTTTTCAGCTTCAGTTTCCTTGTAACTAAGTGAAGAATAGATGAGATTGTCTCAGGAACCTTTCAGTCCTTAACTTTCTTTGCTTCTAGGATAGTGGTAGCAGTAATGATGCTTGTCTATCCATAATCAGTTTCTTCATATAAAACTTAAAATATTCCATTTTTAGTTGGAATTGTAGTTACTAGAAAGGTCAAGCTCTGGTCATATTTTTAATAATTGCTAATGTATCTAATAAACTCCAAAAATCGCTTTTTTTTTTAAACCTTAATCAGTTTTCTGAAACTTATTGATAGCCAATCACCCTCTTAAGTCATCCAGTTCCAAGGTCTTGTGGTCACCCCAGTTCTCACTCTCACTAATCTCTGAAGTCCAGTTAGTTAACCATTTTCTTGTCTCTTCTCTCATGTCCATTTCCTCTCTGCTCACATAGTCTGCACCTTATTTCAGACCTTTATCAGCTCTAACCTGGATTGTTGCAGTAGTTTCAGAATTCAACACCCTACGTCAAATCTCTCCCCTCTCCATTTCATCCCCCTTACAGTTGCCAAATGTTTTTTCTGAAGCGCAGATCTGACCGTGTCATTTCCCCACCTAATAAACACCTATGGAAGGAAAAGGTATTTTTTAAGCACCTATTGTGTACCAAGGACTTTGCTGATATTTCACAAATATTACCTCATCCCACCCTCATAACAACTCTGGAAGGAAGGTGCTGTTGTTATCACCGTTTCCGAGGTGAGGAAACTGAGGCAAACAGAGACTAAGAGATGTCCTAGGATCACACAGCTAATGAGTTTCTAAGGGCAGACTTGAATACGGAGCTTTCTGAATCAGGGCGGATGCCCTCTCTGACTTTGGCACCACCTGTGGCATCTAGGTGGCACAGTGAATACAGCTGTGGGCCTGGAGTAAGGAAGACCTGAGTTCAGATGTGAACTCAGAATTTACTAGCTGTGTGACCTTGGGCAAATCACTTAACGCTGTTTGCCAAAGTTTCCTCTTCTGCAAAATGAACATAACAAAGAAAAGGCAAAGCACTCCAGCGTCTTTGCCAAGATAACCCCAGATGGGATCTTGAGTCAGACACAGGGAACCGCAACAGCAGGCTGCCTTTGGCCCCCAGTAACCTCTGGGATCAGAGATAGACTATTCTGTTTGACTTTGAATGCTTCTCACAGTAAGGCTCCATCTATCTTTTAGGCTTATTATATCATCACTTAGGAATCCTTTCTGATTCTCTACAGTCCAGCAAAACTGGCTGGATTGCCATTCCTTGCACAGCATTCTTATCTTCTACCTCTGTTTATCCCTTTGCCCAAGCAGATCCCTGTACCTGAGTGCATTCTTTTGTCTCCTCCATTTTTGTAAATGCTCAGTTCAGATGCTACTTCCTACATGAGGACTTGATCTCAGCTTCTAGACTCCCTCAGAGCTACTTGGTAGCTTTTTAGAGGCAACTAGTGACACAGTGCAAATATGACCTCGGATACTACTGGGCTTGTGACCCTGGGGTAGTCACTTAACCTCTGTCTGCCTCAGTTTCCTCTCATCAGTATCAAATGAGTAAGGCATTTAGCCCAGTGTCTGCAGTAGGTGATATAGAAATTCATTATCCCCTTCCCTTCCCTATTTTTGTACATATTTGTAAATATTGTCTCTCCCAATAGATTGTAAACTCCTTTGTATCCCTATATCCTGGCATAGTGCATGACATATAATAGGGACCTAATAAATGTTTATTGATAAATTGATTGACCAAATTTTTATTTAATAGATGAGAGTGATTTATAATTAATATCTCCAAAAGGAGCAAATGACCTGCAGAGATAGCATTTAGGACATAATGAAAGTCTTGCCCAAAAAACGATCTTCCAAGAATACCAGAAATCAAGCCAAGCACTTTTTTGTAACTGGAGAACTCACAGGCAGTCTCTTTAAACTCACACTTTCCTGCCCTTGATCATAGTCTTCCTAGGTTTAGAGCTTATTGGGATTTTAGAGGTTGTACAGTTAACTCCCCCATTCCCTTTTTCTTGAGGAAAGTAAGGCTGGGAGGGGTAATGTGACATACCTCAGGTTTGTCAGGTAGGCAGTTACCAAGCCACACTCTCCAGTGTGGTTTTTTCCCCCTGCTTTCCTGGATAATTTTCAGTGGTTTGCATAATATACCATCCTAGTCTGTGGCATTAAGTGCAATTTTTCCATCATTAATAACCTGCCAAGCGGCTTGATAACAAATGCTCTATTCTGGCAATATGTCTGTGGTTAAACATTTACTTTTCTATGTTTAAAAAAAAACCTCAACTATTACATATAAATCTAGGGAATAAACCAACCATGTCAGGAGGGAAAAGGCCTGTTATAAAGTCTATATTCCCTGCTATCCTAGAGCATTGTGACAGTTCCTCTCTTCTCATTTTAGTAAGCAGGGTTTACATTAGACTGCTTTGGGGGGAATTTGTGGAAGAGAAAAAAATTCATTGCTGGGAAATGAATTTGCATGAGTTATTCATTCACTCCTTCTTTCATTGCAGTCAGCTGGAGGAAGTAGTTAGTCCAGTTTGATCTCACTGATGGTATACTTAAGGGCAGGAACAAGCCCCAGCAAGTATAGTACCAACTGCCTCTTCAACTACAGGCTAACGTAGGGCACTCAGCAGTTGTGTAAGTCAGGCTACCCCACTCCCCATTTTAGTCTGGATTATAAGGGACATGCAGCAAGAACATGCAACATTAAAGATACACAGACTAATTTGTGCTGGAACATGAAGCTTCAGGTAGGAGAATGCCTGGTCCACAGAGTATGTTGGTTTATCATTTACTTAGGCATGCCTTTAAGCCTTGCCAAATAAATAGATGTAATCTGGTCCCCTGCCTCAAGAGCCCACATTAAGATTCACAGTGGAAGAATCGTGATAGTTTCACTTCATTCCTAATATGAACTTTGTTTCTATTTTTACAAATAGCTTACAAAGGTATTTTTTGAAAGTTATGTTAAAAATACTTAGGGCATTAACCATGTAAAATATAAATGACTCTGCTTTTTTCTGTAATAGACTTGCCTTCTGTTCTTAAAGAGCATTGTTCCTGAGATCAGCATTTTGAAAGAGGATTTTTGCTAAGAGAAAAATTAGTCAATTCATAACTGTGAACACAGCTGTAGACTTGGTTACTGCAGCTTAGAATATTCCTGTTTTCATGGTTTCAGAACTTAGTTAAGTCTACTTGTAACCATAGTATGTGTATTAATTTTGTGTTTTAACCTCAGGAGAATAGTTGATTTATAAAAGATAGAACCAAAGAGTCTTTGTTCTTTATATTTTTGGCAGCACTGTGAGGTGGGGTTTTTTGTTTTTTGGTTTTGTTTTTTATATTTTTGCTGAGCACTGATGTGTAATTTCATTTGTCAAGGATGTTCTAACAGTTGTCTTGCCATTGGCTTTGTCTGGCTGGTTGAACCCTGTTTATGCTATAAAATACTGTGGACCTGTTGAACCCAGGAAAAGATGAGAGTATGCAGACTATTGACCAAATAGAATAGACTTTTTAAAAATCATTAAATCGTTTACAATTTTTAAAAGTCTAGTATTTACTAAATACTACTTACGTAAAATTCATAGTTATCTATGTCACAATCTAGAGAAAAATCATCATATGCCTTGTTCTGACATATAAATGGATTTTTATATTTCTTCAAACTTTTTGATTGTAAAAATCTAATTTTATTTGTGTACAGTACTATTATTTAAGTTATGGTAATTTATAATGTAAGCCTATCATAATATATACTGTCATATTTTTGTTTTATGTGACTTGCAAGCTTGTGATCTGCCATTCATTACCTAGGAACATAAGAACAATTGAAATCTGTATCTTCTGTTTACTTTATTAAATGTTTACTTTAGATTTTAAGTTGCAGTTCATTTTTAAATTGACAGTGAACATAAAACATCATTAATTTGTTAAAAACTTATTTCATAGTCACAAAATGAAGACTAGTATTCAAATGAGAATGCATTTGAAAAAAGATAGCATTCATAAGTATGTTACTAGGAATGTCATGGTTATAGGCCAACCATTCAATTAAACAATTTAAAAAACATTTTCTATGAATAGCCAGAGTCAAAAAGGTTAGGAACTGGAACCCACTCATGATTTCTGGCCTAAATTTAAGAATGTAAAGTGTGAATTGGCATTACAGTTAGTTTTGATAAAGAATGCTTTGTTTCCTCACTTTCTTCTCTCTAGATGCCAATAAATTGGTTTGTCTTACACTGAGGTTAAATATTAAGTGAATAAATACATCAAACACAGTAAGAAAATTTAAGTATATTGTGCCTGACATTGTTAATTGGTTCCATGGAAATATGAGTTGGTTCTAACATTGATGAAATGATAATACTGGAGTAAGATCATCTAGATCATGCTAACCATGGGTGATTGATTAGAAGGGGCTTTCCTAATATTAAGGTAGGAGTTGATCATAATGTATTACCAAAGTTCCTGATGAGCAGAACTGGTTCAGACAGTGGCATATGGGGATGTCTGTAGTCTAAAACTGATAGCGTACAGAGTTTAGTAGATCTGTTTTATATTAGTCTGCAGAAAAGATGTTGGTCCAGATACTGAAAAAAGGCTATTTTTAAAAATTACTGACTTCTGAGTTTTTTTTGTTTTGCTTTTTTTTTTTTTGATGGTAAACTTTCTTTATTCCAGGCTAAAATTGAATGGTAATATATTGTCTAAATGTTATTTCACATTAAAAACCAACAATTGATATTTTAGTACATAAAAAGTTTGTTATACTTGGGAGAATATTCTTTTTTGCATTTCTTCAAAACTAGTAAACCTTTTTTCTTAATTTTTTAAAAAAAGAAAATGGGGAAGGAGAATTGGGTCTTAATTTTCCAGAACCTGTATATTATGTAAACTGATTTACATAATTTTTGTAATAATTTACATAATCTTTTCTATTGGATAAGCTATTGGATTTTTTTAAGGGAAAGGGGAGAAAAATCTTTTCAAGTTAAAGGCTTAAGTGATTTTCGTGTAAGTGCTAACATAATTAATTAAAACAATTTGTGCTCTTTCAAAGGAGCTTATGAGAAGTTTAAATAGTTTTTAACATTTATATTCAATTGAGATCAAATGAGAAAATATTTGTAAAGGTCTTGCAGATTCATCTTTATTTTTATATTTTTATTTTTAGTTCTAAATTCTTTTCTTCCCATTATGCATGCAAAGTCTTGCAAAATCTATTAACACATTAGCCACAACTCCTTCCTTCCAATTTTAACATCTTACTCTTCTGTTACTTGATTCTTGAGTATGTGGTTTCTATCTATTAGTTTGTACTGGTGTCCAGAACAGATTTATTCCAGCTTTTAATTATGTTATGAGGTTGGGGAATGAAAACATTTAACCAAATAACTTGGTAAATGAAATTAACAAAACTCAACAAGATAGCCAATGTCAGGAATCCTTAATCTTGCCTTCTAACCTAGCCTAGAAAAATAAGTAGAACTAGGAAGGAAGAATACTCTGAAATGTTCATCATTCCATTATTATTGTTGCTGTGTACTGTGATTTCCTGGTCAGCTCCCTTCACTTTGCACCAGGTTTTTCTGAAACCATCCCACTTTTCATTTTATACAGCACAGAAGTATCCCATCACAGTCATATCTGAAGTACATGATGTGGAATGCATAGAACTTGGTCTGGCATCAAAGATGTGATTTTATCTTGCCACCAAACTTCAGTAAATCAGGAAGAGAGAATGAGGCTGTCGACTTTATGCAAGCTAGCCTCACTTAAATTAAGTTCATATGCAAGTCAAGATGTCACACTTGATGTCACTTGGTCTTCTTTGAAAGTGAACCCAGCAATAATATATGACAAGTTCAGTTATTTGCCAATTGATGGGCACCCCCTCAATTCCTAATTCTTTGTCACCCCAAAAAAGGGCTTCTATAAATGTTTTTGTTCATATAGATCCTTTTCTCTTACCTTTTTCTTTGATATCTTATAAAAACCTAGGAGTGGTATTTGGGGATCAAAGTGTAGTCTTTTGGTCATATTTCCAAATTGTTCTCCAAAATTGTTAGACCAGTTCACAACTTCACTAACAGTTCATTAGTGTACTTATTTTCCCCTATCTCCTCTAACATTTGTCACTTCTGATAGGTGTGAGGTAGTATCTCAAGAGTTTTTTAATTGGCATTTCTCTAATTAATGGTGAATTAGAGCATTTTCCCTATGACTTATAGATAGCTTTGATTTCTTTTTCTGAACACTGCCTCTTCATATCCTTTGACTATTTGTCAATTGGGAAATGACTCATATTTTATAAATTTAACTCATTTCGGTGTATAGTTACAAAATGAGTCCTTTGTCAGAGAAACTTGTTATATAAAAATTTTTAATATTACTTCATTGTCTATGGTATCTTTTATCAAAATATAATTTCACTGTTTCTCTTTTAATTAGGCCTGCTTTTACTTTTGATTGGTTTGAAATCATGATTGCTACCCCTGCCTTTTTTACTTCAACTGAAGTATAATAGATTTTGCTCCAGTCCTTATTCTGTGTGTGTGTGTCTTTCTGTTTCAAGTGTGTATCTTGTAAACAACATATTGTTGAATTCTGTTTTCTGATCCATTCTGGATCCACTTCCATTTTGTAGGTAAGTTCATTCATTTGTTTTCACAATTATGATTACTAACTCTGAATTTCCCTTTGTCCTGTTTTCTTCTGTTTGTCATTCTCCCTGTTTTTACACTGTCCCTCCTCTAAAGTTTGTTTTACTTCTGACTTAATAAGATTGCTTGTTTATTCAAAAAGAACAGTTGACTCATACTGGAAAAATTAATAAGGATTCAACTCTACAACTGAATGACAGCAACATTTATTATATTAATTAGAGCTATTTTATGTACAATTATCTCTTTTTTAACGTTTTTGTTTTATTTTTTCTCAAGTACATGTAAAAACAATTTAAAAATCCTTTTGAAAATCCCTCCCTCCCTGCTCTCCCCCTTCTTGAGAAGGCAAACACTTTGATATAACTTATACATGTGCAGTCATGTGAAACATATTTCCTTATTAACCATGTTGCAAAAGAAAACACAGACACACATATCACTTTTCCCAAAAACGAAAAAAATAAAAAGTATGCCTTGTTCTGCATTCGGATTCTATCAGTTCTTTCTCTAGGAGTGTATAGTATTTCCCATCATAGATCCTTCAGAATTGTCTTATATCTTTGTATTGCTGGGAATAGCTCAAGCATTTACAATTGATTATTGTATGATATTGCTGTTACTTTGTACCATGTTCTTCTGTTCACTTTGCATCAGTTCATATAAGTCTTTCCAGGTTTTTCTAAAAGCATCCTGCTCATCATTTCTTATAAGCTCAATAGTATTTCATCACAATCACATCACAACTTGTTCAACCATTCCCAATTGATGGCCATCCCTTCAGTTTCCAATTTTTTGCCAATTTCAGGTGTGAGGTGGTACCTCAAGAGTTCTTTTAATTGACATTTCTCTAAACAATAGTGATTTAGGTCATTTTTCATATGAACAGAAATGACTGATTTCTTCTGAAAACTGCCTGTTCACATGCTTTGACCACTTATTAATTGGGGAATGATTTGTACTAATATAAATTTGACTCATTTCTCTAAGGTATTTGAGAAATAAGACCTTTGTCAGAGAAAGTTTTTTCTCAGTTTCCTGCTTTCCTTCTAATCTTGGCTATGGAGTCTTTCAGTTTGTATTTGACCTTCTGGATCTAAGATATTGGGGCAGTTTTCCTTTTTAATTTCTTTAAATATGATATCTATACCCCTTTTTTTATCATGGTTTTCAGGTAATTCAATAATTTTTAAATTATTTCTCCTGAGTTTTTTTTCCCTGTTAGTTGTTTATCCAATGAGATGTTTCATATTTTCTTGTTTAGCTCCTTGACTAAGTTAAGATAGTTCCCCTTACCTCTGTCCCAACATTTAGGATGCAGATTTTGTTTTATGAAGCATTCAGTAGTCAAGAGGCAGCATTGCAATAGAAAGAGCGATAAACTTAATGTCCAGAGAGACCTAGTTTCTGATTTTTATGACACATTAGTTAAGTGCCTGGGATCGTGTCACTAAACCTCTCTCCCCAAAACCTTCCTATAAAGAGGGATCATACCTGCACTTTCCAGGTCACTCTTCATTTTCCATCAACATCTCTGCTTGGGTTCCACTCTTCCTCTACTGGTTTCCCTCATCCCACTTGCTTTTCAGCTTCCTTTTGTATGTAGCCTTCTCCCATAGAATTGTAAGCTTCCTGAGAGTAGGGCTGTCTGTCTTTTTCTTAATTTATATCTCTTAGTGCTTAGTACAGTACCTGGCAGATAGGAAGTGCTTACTAAATGTTTATTGAATCTATTGAAAATTGAATTTCTAAGCCTGTTTTCTTATTTGTATAATAGGAATAATATATATTACCTGTAATTCCTACCTGCTAGTACCAAGTGAGATCATGTATGTGAAACTGTGTGCAAGCCTTAAAGTGCTATGTAATGTCAGCCACTGTTATTTAAAGGTTTTGTCTTATGAATTCATTTTTCTGACACTCAGTAAAGTATCCTTCCCTTTTACTCTGTTATTAAAGTCTCTGACAAAAGAGTCTTTTGAAGCATAACTTTTTTATTGATGAAGGTTTTACTTAAAAGTTTGTGGTTGTTTTTCAGATAAATATTAGTCCCTGATAATTAGTGCTTTTTTGTACTGATGAAGTGAACAACGTGAAGAATCTTCCATAGAAGGGAGTTTTCTAGATAGCTGAAATTTTTCTTCCTAGCAGTCAGAATTTTTTTCTTGTAACCCTCTCAATGGAAATATAAAATTCATTGCACATTTTCATGGTTTCTTAAATAGGACATGATGATCCTTTTCTAGTTTTTTTGTGCTAACGCATTGCAATACAATCATTAGTATTCATAACGATGGCTTCATGGCATGATGCAATTGCCAGGAGCCCAAGCAGGATTTTGGGACTTTTGTACGTCAGGTTAACCTAAATTGGACTCCTAGGTTTTCCAGAGTTTCCTTAGGCCAACAGAGGACAGAGGCACATGAGCTCAGCATCTTGCTGATGGACTTCCTTGAAACTGTAAGATAATAACTGAGGTACAAGAAGACCAGATACTGAAAATACCGGTTACAAACCAAAAGAACTTAAGGATCAGTCAGTGATGTTTATTAAGTGCTTGCTATCTTTGAGGTAGTGTGCTAAACTTTGGCTATACAAAGGCAAAAACAGCCCCTACCCTCAAGGAGCTCATTTTCTAATGGAGAAGACAGTCTATATATACAAGATACATATGCAGGGTAAATTGGAGGTAGTATCAGAGGAAAGGCTTTAGCATTATAGTTCAGAAAAAGGCTTTCTGCAGAAGACAGAGGGTACTAGAGGGCTAGATGAGCATTGTGGTTCATAATATTCTTGGGTCAGAAGTTAGCACTAAATGAACAGAACTGAGAGGAAGTAGAGTCGTGAATCAGAATACATTGTCAGAATCAGAATTAAAAAAGACCTGGATACATAGGCATTAGCCTATGGGTAATCGGTGACAATGACTGAGGCAAATTATTCCCAGACAGGGTTCTGTGAATATAGGAGTCTTGAATATCCAGGGTGTGTGAATTCCACACTGTCCTTTGGATCTTAAACTGGCGTCATCTCTTTAGACTCGGTGACATCATTCCTCAATTTCAGGTTCTTCTCTCCTTTTCTTCTCCCTCTGCCCCTCCTTCATATAGTATTATAGTCGGTTTTTTAAAATTTATTTTAAGTTTTCAACGTTCATTTCCACAGAATTTTGAGTTCCAAATTTTCTCCCCATCTCTCCCCTCTCCCGCCCCAAAATGCCTTGCATTCTGATTGCCCCTTCTACCGATATGCCTTCCCTACTAACAACCCTCCCTTCCCTTATCCCCATCTTCTGTCGTCCTGTAGGGCAAGATAAATTTCTATACCCCATTGCCCATATTTCTTCTTTTCCAGTTGTACGCAAAAACAGTTCTCAACATTTCTTCCCAAAACGTTGAGTTCCAACTTCTCTTCCTTCCTCCCTCCCCACCTCTCCTCACCGAGAAGGCAAGTAATTCAATATAGGCTATATAGGTGTAGTTTTGCAAATGACTTCCATAATAGTCGTGTTGTGTAAGACTAACTATATTTCCCTCCATCCTAGTCTGCCCCCCATTTCTTCTATTCTCCCTTTGACCTTGTGCTTCCCCAAGAGTATTTACTTCTAATTGCTCCTTCCTCCCATTTGCCCTCCTTTCCATCATCCCCCCCACCTTGCTTATCCCCTTCTTTCCTGTAGTGTAAGATAGATTTTCATACCAAATTGAGTGTGCATGTTATTTCTTCTTTGAGCCAAATATGATGAGAATAAACTTCACTTTTCTCCTCTCACCTCTTCCTTTCCCCCTCCATTGGTAAAGCTTT
>CM053769.1:493022182-493146319 GCA_028658325.1 Potorous gilbertii
ATTTTTTTAGATATGATCTCTTCCTATTCGACTCACCCTGTGCTATCTGTCTTTGTGTGTGTGTGTGTGTGTGTGTGTGTGTGTGTGTGTATGTATAATCCCTCTAACTACCCAGATACTGAGAGAAGTTTCAAGAGTTACAAATATTATCTTTCCATGTAGGAATGTAAACAGTTCAACTTTAGTAAGTCCCTTGTGCTTTCTCTTTCCTGTTTACCTTTTCATGCTTCTCTTGATTCTTGTGTTTGAAAGTCAGATTTTCTTTTCAGCTCTGATCTTTTCATCAAGAATGCTTGAAAGTCCCCTGTTTCATTTAAAGACCATTTTTTCCCCTGAAGTATTATACTCAGTTTTGCTGGATATGTGATTCTTGGTTTTAATCCTAGTTCCTTTGACTTCTGGTATATCATATTCCAAGCCCTTCAATCCCTTAACGTAGAAGCTGCTAGATCTTGTGTTATCTTGATTGTATTTCCATGGTACTTGAATTTTTTCTTTCTAGTTGCTTGCAATATTTTCTCCTTGACCTGGGAACTCTGGAATTTGGCTACAATTTTCCTAAGAGTTTCTCTTTTTGGGTATCTTTCAGAAAGTGATTGGTGAATTCTTTCAGTATTTACTTTGCCCTCTTGTTCTAGAATATCAGGGAAGTTTTGCTTGATAATTTCATGAAAGATGATATCTAAGCTCTTTTTTTTTTGATCATAGCTTTCAGGTAGTCCCATAATTTTTAAATTGTCTCTCCTGAATCTGTTTTCCAGGTCAGTTGTTTTTCCAATGAGGTATTTCACATTTTCTGTTTTTTTATTCTTTTGGTTTTGTTTTGTAATTTCTTGGTTTCTCATAAAGTCATTAGCTCCCATCTGCTCCATTCTTATTTTTAAAGTACTGTTTTTTTCAGTGAGCTTTTGAACCTCCTTTTCCATTTGGCTAATTCTGCTTTATAAAGCATTCTTCTCGTCATTGGCTTTTTGGACCTCTTTGCCAATTGAGGTAGCCTATTTTTCAAGGTATTATTTTCTTCAGCATTTTTTGGGTCTCCTTTAGCAAGCTGTTGACTCACTTTTCATGATTTTCTTGCATTGCTCTCATTTCTCTTCACACATTTTCCTCCACCTCTCTTAACTTGATTTTCAAAATCCTTTTTGAGCTCTTCCATGGCCTGGGACCATTGAATATTTATTTTAGAGGTTTTGGATGCAGAAGCCTTGACTTTTATGTCTTCCCCTGATGGTAAACTTTGTTGTTTCTCATCAGAAAGAATGGAAGAGAATACCTGTTCACCAAGAAAGTAACCTTCTATAGTCTTATATTTTTTCACTGTTTTGGGCATTTCCCCAACCAGTTACTTGACTTCTAAATCCTTTGTCGAGAGTAGGGTATGCTCTGGGGACCTGTAAATTCTCAGTTCGTCCAAGTTGGCACAATCAAGAGAGAGGAGTTTACTCCTCAGGGGCCTCCAGCTCCTCCATGCCCCAGGACTGTGCTTAGGGCTGAGATTCAGATCAGCTGCTCAATTCCTCCCGGGGCTTTAGGCGGGGGTAGGGCTGCTGCTCAGGGCTGAGGTTCAGATCAGCTGTCCCCTAGGTGCTTTAAGCTGCCCTGCTCCAGCAGTGGACCCTGGCTGCTCAGCAGCCGCCCACCACAACCACCTACTTGCCCGCTGCTGCAGCCACTGCCACCTGGGGCTAGAGCTGGGGAGGACCCTGTTCCCTCCTCGCTCTGGTTGAAAAAAGCCCTCTCACTGACCTTTGGCACCTGTGGATTGAGGGAATCTGCGAGCCTCCACTGCTGCTGCCAGGGATTCTGTCCCCAAAACCTGCTCTGGTCCTGCTCCTCCCAGCACTGTGCAACCAAGGGTGGGTTGGGCTCCACTTCCCGTCCAGTGCAACAGACCCTTCCCGTCTACCTTCCAGGTCACCCTGGAATCTCCTCCACTCTGTTGTTTTGTTGCTTCTGCTGCTGTAGAATTTGTTGAGAGTCTTTCTTTACAGGTGTTTTATGAGCTGTGGGGGAAGAATTAGATTACATGCATCTTTCTACTCCACCATCTTGACTCTACCACTCTATACTTAGTTTTACTAAGTAATTATTCTTGATTACATATCTTTTTTCCTTCTGGTATATTCCTTCAGGGAAATGGCTGCTAAATCTTGTATGAATCCTAACAGTGGTTCCTTGGTACTTGAATTCTTTCTTTATGACTGTTCGTAATATTTTTTCTTTGACCTGGAAATGAAGGATTTGGGTTATAATGTTTCTGTAGTTTTTATTTGGAGTATTTTTTTAGGAGACAACCAGAGGATTCTTTCTATTTTCATCTTGTTCTCTGATTCTAAAAGATTTGAGCAGTTTTGTTTTATGATTTTTGAAATATGATGTCCAGGATTTTTTTTTTTTGATCATAGCATTTGGATAATGTTTCTCATCAATCTCTTTTTCAAGTTCTTTTGGCTGTGAGATACCTTATGTCATCTTCTTAAAAAAAATAAACAAACAAACCATAAAACAGGTAACGAATAGGCATAGTCAAACAAAATTAAGCCACAGATTCTTTATGTCTTCAAATGTTTCTCTTTCTGCCTCTTGAGTCTATCACTCTCAGGAAGTGGATAACATATTTCCTAAGTCCTCTAGAAACAGGTCATTACATGATCAGAGTTGTTAAGTGTACAGATATGTTTTTCTTTATAAACTTGGTGCGCTTGTACAAATTATTCTCCTGTCTGCTTACTTGACTTCATCACTTTACATTACCCAAGATTCTTAGAAAACATCGCTTTCATCATTTCTTGCAGTGAATTACTACATCCATTTACCACAGTTTATTTAGCCATTCACCTATTTATCAGCAGCACTCCCTAGATGTTTCTTTTCTTTTCTCACATTTTTTAAATACCTCCTTCAGGATTAGGAAGTTTGTTTTGATTGTGAATATCTCCCCCTCAGTTTTAACCTCCGTTATTCCTTCCTATCTTTACTAATTTTCTGTTGAGTTTGATGTATTTTTACACCAAGTTGTGTATGTTCAACCTTTCTTTTGTCTGTTTCTTATGAGTGAAGTTCATGTACTTCCAACTTGCCCCAACCTTTCTCCATGTTTTTGTATATTATTCTTCTCATGCATCCCAATTATGAGGAATAGCAATTTCCACCCCCTTTTTCCTCCTTTCTATAATAATAGTTTCTTTTTTAATACTCCTTTCTCATTTTTCATTTAAAATCCTCAGCAGAACCAGGTCACCTTCCTTTAGTACTTCCTTGTTTCCCACCTCCTGACAAAAAAAAAATAAACTCAAAACCTTTGTGAAAAATATTCTTAAGTCAAGCAAAACAAATTCCTGTTTTGCCTATGTCCAAAAAATATATTTCCCATCAGGTATATTTTGTTCATCACCTTTTTGTCAGGAGATGGGTAGTGTTCTGCATCATCTGTCCTTGGGTATCTTGTTTGTTTGTTGCATTAATCAGAATTCTGAACACCTTTGAAGGGTGTTCATTTTTATAATGCTTTTATATTATACGTTATTCTCTTGGTCCTGCTCACTGTCATTCCATTTCTCTGAAAGCATTACCCTTCGACATTGCTTATGACACAGTTTCATTTGATTTTTGTACTGTCATTTGTGCAGCCATTCCCAATTGATAGATACCTCCTTAGTTTCCAGTTTTTTTTGCCACCCCAGAAAGAACTGCTGCAAGTATTTTTGAAGTATTTTCTTCTTTCATGTCTTTTAGTTTATTGATCCAGTAGTACTATTGCTGGCACAAAGTCTAATGAAATACAGTGGAATAGAGTGCTGGTCCTGAAGTCAAGAAGACCTGAGTTGAAATCCAGCCTCAGCCACTTACTATCTCTGGGACCTTGGGCAAGTTACTGAGAGCTTAACCCAGTGCCTGGAACCCTATATAAATGCTAGTAACTATTGCTGTTGTTTTTTATTTATATATATGTATATATATATATATATATATATATATATATATATATATGTCTTTGTAATCTTTTTATGATTTCTTTGTGCTCTTAACATTTAATCAGATTTTGTGATGGTATAGAATTGCGAGAAATTTGTATTATTTAATAATCTCTTAAAAGTCTACACTGAGTCCAAACTAATTTATCCAACAATTTGTTCGCGGTTCCTTGTAGCCACATAAGGGGAAGTCCTAGCAATGTGGTAGAATACCACTGAATTTGTTATCACAAGGCCTGATCCCTTCTCATGGCCTTTACAAATGTGTGACCTTTGATAAGTTACTTAACCAACACATCTTAAAATGAAAATCTTGATCTAGATGGTTTTGAAGGTCCTTTCTAGCTTTTTTATTCTATGTTTCTCTCATAGCCAGAGGATGATCTTCTAATGGTCCTTAAAGTACATAAACACCAAATCAGGCAATCAGTAAGTATTTGTTAAGTGCTTGTATGTGTCAAGCCCAGAGCGTAGCACTAGGGATTCAAAGAAAGACAAAAGTCAGTCTGTGACCTCCAGGAGCTCTCAGTTTAAGGAGGGGACAAGAAATAAACAAATACGTACAAGTGAGCTGTATACAGAATAAATAGGAAACAATCAAAAGACAGAAAGCACTAGAATTAAGAGGGATCAGGAATGGCTTGCTGTAGAAGGTAGCATTTTAGGTGGTGCCTGAAGGAAGCCAGGAAGCAGAGGTGAGGAGGGAATATTCTAGGCATGGGGGACAGATGGTAAAAATGGTCAGTCAGGAAATGGATTGTCTTGTTTGAGGAAGAGCATGGAAGCCACTGTTTTGGGATCATAGAGTATATGGTGTAAGAAGAATGGAAACGTAGGGATTGGAGTGGGATTAAGGGCTTTGAACACTAGAGGATTTTATATTCAATGCTGAAGATGACCAGAAGAAGGTAAGTTTGTAATAAATGCTTGTTCCTTCAGTCCTTCCCTCCCTTTGTTTATTGCTTTTATTCAAGTTTTGAAAAGGAATATTGAAATCTCCTGCATTTTCCTTTTTGCAACTTGCCTAGCATCCCTTAAATGAATTTAGCTTCTGTGCCACTTGGTAAACATTATATTGTTTTCTTTGTGCTGTATCATTTTACTGTTCTTCTTGTCCCATGTGTATGTTGGAAGGAGGGAGAGTAAGAGTTGAGACTCCTTTGTGACAGGGGATTATCACAGCTGTGAGTTTGGCTCCTGGTTTGACTTGCCTTCTCTGTCTTTGTTGGTGTCCCTGGGGAAAAGCCTCCTACATTAGATTGTAACAAGGCTCTCAGTACCAATTGTCTGAGAAATAATAACATGATGTTAATAGTGGAGTACTTTGGAATTCAGAGCTCTTCCCTAATATCTGAAGGAGAACAAGGTTCCTCTGCCAGAAATTGTGAGATCCTGATCATCAAAATGACAAAGTTGGTACTGAAGTGGTTGTAGAGTCTTCATATTACCATTTAAAACCTTTCACACCCTGGCTCTGACATGTTATTCCAGCTTTTTTATACATTACTGCTCTTGATGCACTCTTTGGTCCAGCCAACTGGCCTTCTTGCTATTTCTCACAAGTGCAGTCCTCTTCCTGAGGCCTTTTCTGCTCTCTCTAGCTGCTGATGCCCTCTCCTGACTCCTTAGCAGTGACGTTATATTGGTTTGGTATCTGTTGTTTTAATATGCTGCAGGGCCTGGCAGAAGCTGTGGAAAAGAGGAGAGATACAACAGCCAGGCAGAAGGGCAAAAGTACTGATTCTTTTAAAAAGGAAGAGAGTCTACAAGTAATAACAGGCCAGTGATAGGTCGCCTTGATTCCTGACCAAAAGAATTCTGGAATGTATTATGTAAGGCAGTTAGCCAACTTCTAGAAAAGAGAGAGTAGGCCTCATGAAGTCCTCCAGAAGAGGTCATGCTGGACTTGCTACGCTTACTTTTTGGCAGGGCTATTAGACTTTTAGGAATTAGAATCCTGTATATGTAGCAGATCACCTGACAGCATCACTCCTACTCTTTTTGTGGGCGAGTGGATCATACATCCTAAGCAGACTAAAAAGTAGTTGAATGGCCAGACCTTACTCCTAAAGAAGCTTCCATGAGGAGGCTCAGGGCCCAGACATCTGTTATTGGCCTTGTACTTGTACATTTTTATCAGTAACTTGATGGAAGCATAGCAGTCAAGCTTATCAAAGCTGCGAATGACTTAAAATCTCAAGAGATACTAAACAAATAACATGACAGGAGGGAAAAAGATGGTTTAACAGGTTGGAATGTTGGCAGAATTTATGAATAAAATGACATTTAATAGTGATAAATGGAGTCCTGTATTTGGGTTCAAAAAATCAAATTGACAAGTACCAGATGGGAGAGATGTGGCTAGAAAGCAGTTGATGTGTTACCCTAATATCCATGGGCAGTTTTCTCTCCCCCTCCCCTGGCTTTCATTTTAAAAGTTGTTTTGGTTCCCCTGGTGCTGTGGAAAGAAGTCTAGTTGTGAGTTCAAGTCCCACTTTGATCATGTCATACATCAAAGTGGTAGCCTTTCTGGGCGCTTGTTTCCTTATCTACTTGGACCAAATGATGTCCGAGGTTCCTTTAGTTCTAAGTCTTAAGACTCCAGGCCATTTCATTCTTACCAGCCTTTACTGGACAATCTGTTCAGATTCTGTTCTTAGGTACTGTCTTCTTAAGCGGCAATACTCAAATCTACCTTTCTCTTAAGAAGCCCTTGCTTCTGTTTAGCAGCAGTGATTTAAAAAACAAAGAAAAAAACACCCCCTGTGCTTGGTACTTCACAGTCTTTAGTAGTGCTTTCTCTGTATGTCATTTTTGCACATCTGAATCACCAGAAGTGGGTAGTAGTTGTCTGGCTGGGCAAGTCTCAAGAGCTTCCTTGTCACATCCTGGATACATGCCCTGGAAAGATGACAGATTTTCTTTTGTTATTAAGTTGACAGGTATTATGCTCAGCATTGATACCTGTCAGCACAGTCACTAAAGACCACAACTTGTATTCTTTCCTTCTTACCGCTACTGATGATTCTCCTTACCTGACAGTACCTTTAGCATCATACCTTGGTGAATAAGAAGCTAATTTTTAAAGGTTTTCCGTTCTTTCTTTTTAGGAAGAATATCCTATTGTTGCTTCACTATAAAGATTATTCTCTTTTTTTGCTTGTCACATACTTCTATCTTCTAGCTTTCTGGCACACAAGCCAAGATTCCTCTCTTCTCCTTTATATTTGTTTTTGTCCATGGTTTCATTACATAGGTTGTTTTTTAATAAAGGAACATTACATTTCTCTCTGATAATTTGGAGAACAAAGAGACTGCTTCAACCCTTCTCCCTCCCCGCTTAGGATCCCCTTCAGGTAGGGAGACCATTGTGCACCTAGAACATAAATAAGTCACTTGGCCATGTTAGTACTGTAGAGTTCTGCACATTGTCACTTATCCTTGTTGCCAACCAGCTATTATCTTTACTTTATACATGTAAGATTTAAGACATAGATTGTTAGTGGTCCTAGGGAAAAACATGAAGACATGGTGCCTTGTCTATGAGAGCCCTCAGTAAAAACTGTTTAGTGATGCGAAGAAGTTTTCAACTACTATGGTTTTGCTGCCTCCTAGTTCTGGTTGTTCTCTTTCCACTGTCACCACTTGACATTATGCTTGGTAATGTCAATGTTTCAAGCATTTGCCAACATCTTCTCCTCTTTATCAGCCTCTTCAGGGGACAGAGCACAGGACTTGGAAGTCAGGAATACCTGAGTTCAGGCCTTCTTGGGCACTTAGGAGCTGTGACCTCAGTCATAGCTCTCCTTTGTATCCCTCAATTTCCTCATCTTTAAAATGGTTATTAATGACACCTACCTCCTAGGGTTGTCATGAGGGTCAAATGTGATGTGAAAAGTGCTCTGCAAGCTTTAAAGCTCTTTATAAATGCCAGCTATTCCTTTTCAGATCAGCAAACATTTACTGAGTACTAGCTCTGCCAAGTCATTCTGCTAGGCCTTAACCAGCCATTGAGGTAGTCATCCCATAAGTCCCACCAAGGCTTGACCATGTCCATATTCTCAAATTCTTAAATTCCCCCTCTCTGACCATGATCTTACAGCTTCATAGATTTTGGGTTTGAAAGCACCTCAGATGCCATCTCCTCCATTCCCCTCATTTGCCAGAAAAAGACTTGCCCAAAGTTACCCATGTAATGACAGATGCAGGATTTGAACCCAGGTTCTCTAGTTCCCCCAGAATGGCTCTTTCTACTGCCTCTCCTTTCTATCTCTTCCTCTTCCTTACTTCTTTATTCTTACTTTATCTTTATCCTTACCCTCTTCTAATTCATCTGCCCTTTCTTCTTCTCTGAGTCTAAAACTCAGCTTTGGTCTCACTTTTCTTCCCAAATGCGATGTTAATCAGTTCTGCTATAGATTGTACCTTACCCTTGAATCCTTTGTTCCATTGTCCTATAGTTAATTACTATTTATACCTTGTCAGTCCTCCATCACCCTTCGTATCTCCCTTCCACACTGGACCAGAGGCTACGCTGTGGCGGCTGCTCTACATCTGTGCTTCTGAAGACTGTTGCTGCATTTCCTAAAATTAGTTTTATCTAGTCTCAGTGCCTCATTGGTGCCCAGTGAGCCTTTTCTTTTTCTCAGTCCTCCAAGAATTGTTTGAAAAGACCTGTTTCCTCAAGCCTGAAGTGCCATCCTATTTTGAAGTAGATTTCCTCTACTTGTGGTTTGTCCTTTGTTTCTGAAGAGGACTAGTGACATTTCAGAGTGATGTTTTAAGTCTGTATGAACTAGATTTAAGTGAGGCAGAGTTGCACAGTGTTGTCAGCCTCACATCCTCTTTCTAACTCATCAAAGTCCAGTGGCAGGACAAAAGTCAAAACAACTGGAGATGGCCCGTGATGCGGTGGATAACTTTGGCATCTTTGATTCCTGACCAAGCTCTAAGCACTCTACAGCGCTTGCTTCAGTCACCTTTAAGACCACTGAAACAAATTGTTCTCATTCACTCATTCTTCCAGAGAAAATCTTCACATGGTTGGGGTAGATATCCTCCTAGCTCATTGACAGGTTTGAGGCCTTTGGTTATCTGCAACCTGGTTTAGCCTATCTGCCAAGATGGTTTACTGGGGTGTGACCTCTGCTCGTGCTACAGCTTCTTGGAAGCACAAGTGAGAATTGGGTGAAGGTGAACACCAAAGGTAGATGAGTGGTCCTGAAAAGGGCTCAGGAAGCCCTCATACCAGAGGTGCTAGTCCTCCCTGAACACCCTTCTGCTTACTGGGAAAATTAAAGCTATCTGTTGTGAGTTCCTTCATGTCTCTGACTTTCAATTTCTTTATCTATAAAATGGTAGGGGTGAAAGATTAGACTAGACCTATCGAAAATCCTTCCAACTCTGAATCCTAGGAAGTATTTTCTGATTCACCTTCAGTCCACCTATTGGAAATGAACTTTAATTGATTTCACATTTTTTTTACACCTCTTAAGCATTTAAATGCATTCTGAGTATTTTTATTTGTTATTTCACCTTGCTGAATTGTAAGCTTAGTGATGGTCTCAACCAAGTGGGGAATCTGCAGCCTCCAGGTCTCTAGGTCCTCAAAAGACAGCCCCTCTGACTGAATCATAAGCTTGGTAATCCTTAGAATTTGTTCTGTGAAGTTTGAATTCAGTCAGAGGACTGCCCTTGAGGACCTAGAGACCACAGTTTCCCCACAACTGGTCACGACCAGACCATTTTTCTCTTCCACCTAACCCTTAAGACAGTGCCGTGGACACTTAGCCTTTGAGTTAAATCTTTGTATCCCACAAATCATGCTCGCACAGTACTTCCAACACAAGTAGGTAATCAGTGAACAATTGTGGAACGAATACAAAAACATTTTGGTATGTTTTTCTCAAAATGACTTGATGAACTTTGGAAGACTTTAGAATTCTGATCAATGCAGCACTAAATCCAATTTAGTCTAGTGGACTGAAGGTAAAACATACTACGCACCTCCTCCCAGAGAGATGATGGATTTAAAAGGCAGATTGAGATACATAGTTTTGGATGTAGTTAATGTGAAAATTTGTTTTGCAGGACTCTGCATATTTATTTTGAAGAGTTTCTTTTTAATTGTGCAGTTGGAGGTCAATTTCAACAGTGAGGCAATAAATGGTTGCATGGATCACTTTTCAAACATTTCTAATAAGTCTGTACTTGTTTCCTGTAAGGTCCCCTGATCTCTGTCTGTCTTTCTTGCAGACTGAGAAGACTCTGAGGCATTCCATGAGCTGCTCAAGCCACATCTCTAAGGTACTCTGTAATTATTTCTGTGAAACTCCTTTTGTGTTCTTGGGATAGGGTTTTATTCTTCTGCAATGTGTGTTTTTACTAGTTTTACCCCCCAAAGAACATAAAATACTTCACATACATTTTATATTTACTCTTTAGAGCCAGCAAACTAGTATGCAATGGTTTTGTGGACTAACAGAAGCAATGATTTTTTAAGTAGTGAGAGTCATATCATTTTATACTGAGATTGGCTCCCAGAGAATCTCAGAATCTTAATCAAAAGGAATTTTGGAGGGTCCAGTTATCCCTTTGATAAACAAACTGCTTCAACAGTCTTGATACTTGGTAATCCAGCTTCTCAGGGACTTCTCCAGGGATGAGGATGTCTTTACTTAAAGAGGCAGAGCATTCTGATTTTTAACAGCACTAAATATAATAAAGTTTTTTCTCATATAAGTCCTTTCTTATGAAAGAATCTTGGAGTTTGAAGGGATTTCAGAGGATATTTAGTTCAGTCTCTAAAGTCCATACATGTTCTAAATCTATGATCACTGTGATCAAAGCCAGGAAAGGAGTTTAAAAAAGAATTGTCCATGGTTTTCCCAATTAAAAAGAAATGATTTAGCTTCATTTCTGTTTTTCTAGGAAGAATTTTTTTTGACAAAACTTTCATTATTTCCCAAATGCTATTTCTGTATGTTATTTGCCCTCTTATAAGGTAGAGGACTAAATTTGAAGGAACAATCTTAATTAAAAGGGAAATATGGAAGTCATAGCCCCACTATGGAAAAGAAAATGTTAGTTTAAAACTACAGGAAATTCATTGTGTTCAAAAAGCATATGTAAATTCTATTGTTATGACTGGAAAGAAACAGCTACATGATCAGATTACGAATTTTAAAGGCAGGCTAGAAGGACCCCACACATTCTCTAGGTTAACCTATACCTGATCAGGATTCCTCTGTAGAATCTTGCAAAAAATTATCCCCTCCCTCCTGTGAAGACTTCTAGAGAAGGGGAATTTGCAACATTGAGAAGAAACGTGTACCATTTTGGTCAGATTATGAAGTTTTTCTTTACAATAAGCCAAAATCTGCCTCCCAGCAACATCCAGCTATTACTTGTTCTGAACCAAGGATCTTGAATTTTCTGTCCCTTACAGTCATTTATCTGACTAGAAAGATCTAGTGGTATAGATTCAGTCATTTTTTCTGCCCATACTTGATTCAAGTATTTGATGACAGCTATGTGGAAAGGGACTGAACATGTTCTGTGGAGTCCAGATTATAGTATGCTAATTGTTTGTCAGTTATTGAAATGCTTTTGATTTAATGCTGCTCTAAAGCCTCTCCAACAAAGTGCCCCCACAAATGTTTGTTGTACAAGATTCCTTGAAATACTAAGCAGCAGTTCATTTTTATTGACCTTATAATTATTTCAAAGAGGGAATAACACAACAGAAAGGCCTTCTGTTGAAGGGTTATTTGCCATTATCCCAGAGGAATCCTAAACAAAGTCCAGCTGGGAGGTTTCCTGCAGATGATGATGTCCTCAGGTTAATCAGTCCTGTTTCCATATGTTTGAAGTTAATCATACCTGTTTCCTTCCTTATTTCACCTCCCCCTCATCTTTTGGTACCTGGCTTTCTGACTTCTGCCTAACTACTCTCTCCAAGGTTTCCAATAGTATCTTAATTCCTAAATCCAGTCTTGCTTCTTAGCCTAATTGTCTTCTCTGTAGATTTCGACACTGAAGATCACCCCTTCCTTTTAGCTACTCTCCTCCCCTGTGATTTTGGGACTCTGTTGTCTCCTGGTTCTCTTCTTGCCTACCTGACCAGGCCTTTCAGTCTCCTTTCCCGGTCATTATCCATGTACTGGAGCCTTCGTGTGTATGCTTCTGTCCTGGGCCTTCCCCTCTGTTCTCATACCGTCTGCCTTTCCCCCTGAAAGTACTTTGTAATTGCTCTTTTACATAGGTGTTATCTTCCCCAAGTTTTCTCTAATACACTTCTTGAAGATAGGGGCTGCTTCGTTTTGTATTTTTATCCTCAGTGCCTAGTCACATGATAGGGGCAGGGGCCCTATTTATATAGTGTGATTTCATTAGTGTCATGGAGAGAAAAACCCCCAGTGCACCTTCTTTGTGATACAGCCTTAGAAAATTGCCTAAAGTGAGCATCCCATGAAAACATGTCTTCCTGGCTCCAGGGCTTCCTTCGATCAACTACACCATATTCATGCTGCCATAACAGAACGTTATTTAATGAGGATGATAGATAGTATTTGTAGAGAGACATCATGGTGTAGTGTATAGAGAGCTGGACCTCTTAGTATTTAGCCGAGTCTCTAGGACTGCTCCTTACTTTGAAATGTTGTCTGTAGGTACAAGTTTCCTTTACAGCCTGTTATGTTTCTATAAACTACGACTGGGTAGTAAAAGACAGAGATGCTAAATTTGCACCTTTTCCTGTATCCTGCACAATATCAAACCCCTCTGTGAGATTCTGGGATCTCTTTTTGCCCTAATACACAGCCTCAGCCCTCTTTCATTCCCTATCCAGGAAAGCTCCACATGGCTGTTACTGGCCAAAAGCCCTCTGTCTGTCTTGCAATTTCTCTCTGGGGTAGAAAAAAAAGACTCACTTTGACTTTTTATTGGATTTCTAGTCAGAACTAGGTCTGGTACATTTTCGAGATTTGTCATTTACATAATACCTACTATATGTGAGGTGCTGTGCTACGTGCTTTACAGATAACTCATTTGGTCCCCACAGCAACCCTGAGAATTAGATAGTCTTATTATCCTCATTTTACAATTGAGGAAACTAAGGCAGGAAGCAATTAGGTGACTTGTCTAAGGTCACATAGCTAGAAAGTGTCTGGGGCTGAATTTGAACTCAGGTCTTTCTGACTCTGGGCCCAGCGCTTTATCCTATGTCCTCCGAGTTGTCTGACAATGTTGCCTCCACAGTCAGTAAGTTCCAGTAGTTCCCTATTTCTCCATGATCATATATGTAAAATCCTTTGACATTTAAAGCTCTTCATAGCTTGTCCCCTTCCTATCTTTCCAGTCATTTGCACTGTAGTGTGTGTGTGTGTGTGTGTGTGTGTGTGTGTGTGTGTGTGTGTGTGTTTAGCTGTTTTTATGTATATATGTTGCAGGATACTTCCTTCCATGCAACACTCAATCTCCAATCTCCAGACCTTTGGTCTAGCCTGGTGCTGCACCAGGCTTGGAATGCTCTCTCTCACTTCCATCTCTTAACTTCTTTCAAGATACCAAATGATCCAAATTTCCCTATGTTACAATACGATATTATGGAAATGGCTAGTGAACTGTAGTGAATTTTGACCAATAAAACTTAATGTTGTTTGACTGAAAAGTAGCTATAGCTTTCTTGACATGGAAGACAATTATAACTATTCAGAATCATATTAAATTGGCCAAATGAGAATTCATTTGGAAGAAAAACTATCTCAGAGGATTGACTGTCAAACCAGTTCAGATTCCAGGTATTATGTTTACAGGTTTTATATGAAAGGCATTGTGTAGCAGAAGTGAGGCAGGAAGCATATGTCCTGGAATAATACTAGTAGGTCTAGGAGTCAGGACTTGTGACCTTTAATTATTCCCTGCCTTTGACCTTACACCTCTTTGGATCTGTTTCTTGTTGAAATATATGAAGGGACTGGATTAAGTAATTCTTTTCATTTAATTCCCTTTTAGTTCTAAAATTAAATAACTTTGTGAATCTGGCAGCACTAAAGTGGAGAAGTATTCATTATAAATATTCTTCTATCTGATATAGTAAACTTACTTGTAAGAATAAAATGTCAAGCACCTAAAAAAGATATGTATCGATGAACTATCCAGGACTCCAGAGCCCTCTGGAAATGCTTTTGTGTTAGCTGCAACTTCTAGTCCATCAGTTAAGCCTATTTGAATGACCGTCATGAACTCAGACTGGATTAATAGTTTAACGTGACTTAGGAATAAAGTAGAGATTATTTCTTTTACATATTCTCTTTAATGGACCCTCATGAACTTTAAAAGTCACATTTAGAGTAAGTTCTTAGATAAGGTGGTAATGCTCAATTAAAGAGCATAAAGATAGGTCTTTTGGATCAACTGCCACATAGTGATGGGGCCTACCCTGCTTTGTATAGTAGGTGTGTACCTGGATTTTTAGTAAAATGAATTTTAAAAGATCACATCATTGAAATTATATCAGAAAAGGATATATCTAAAGGAAGCATTAAAACTCAAGAGAATTGTTATGTAAGTCATAGAAAAGTACATATGCCACTTTATCATTTTTAGTAATTTGTATTTTTTATAAATCAGGTTTTAAGGTATGTGACATTGAGAGCCTAAGTTTTCAAGTGCCTGGAAACATGTAGAGAGAGAATTCTGTCTACCTGGATATAGCAATCATTGCTTTAATTTATTGAAACATGCATATTTGCAAGATTACTCATTGCAGCTTATTATAGACAAGCTTTAAAAGAGCCCTTGTCTCATCAGGCAAAGGCATTATAGTTCTATTCAAATTTTAAAACTGACTAAAAAGTGTAGTTTTTCATGCTACTTACCAAGCAACTGAGAATCATTTTTAGTAGAAGGTGGTTTAAAATTAAAGAATTTGTATGCCATTTCTCTTTACCATCTACAGTCATCTCGATATTTTTAGTGATCTTTTAAAATGAATCCTTTTAGTTATAGCAATGTCTTTTTGAAGGTCTCATTTATACTTCTGCCTTTCACTGATATTTACCATTATTAAAGCTGTCAAAGAATTGACTTTTCTCATTTAATCATAATATATTTGGGGGTTCAGGTGAGTATTTATAGAAAAAGAAAGTCTCCTATAATAAGACAATATTTTCGTAGAGCAGAAAAGTTGATAAAAATCAGACAAATATCCTTGGGTGACCTAGCTAAATTAAGCCTCCTGTCAAACTTTCCACAGACTTATTTTCCTTTTCATCTTTGTCCAGTATTTTATAAGAGGATACCACTTATAGTCTTACATTACCTTTCTCTATAACATTTTTTAAAAAATGTTTATATTCTAAATACATGCTACTAGTGTCAGCCATGTCTCTCTGGTTGACACATTAAACTTTTTAGTGGTTAAGATGATTCCTGGGCTTTTGTAGTTTATATCCCCTCAGTTGCTTTACAGAGTTCTACAGGAGGCAGTAAACATTCATGCCAACATCTTTTCCTTTAAACGTTTCTAATTTTTCACTGTTAATAGCTTGTTTAAACATTCACAGTTTGAATTGCTTCAGGTCTTGTTTTCTCTTCTTTTGACTCTTTATATTTTTACCTTTGACCTGAAGTGTGTGGTCTAACTACTTCTAATTATGAAATGACTCTATTAAGATTTAGGCATATTTTATACTTGAGTTATTGGAAGTTGTACCTATAGTAAACAAATTCTGGGCTTTGAGTAAGGCCCCAGCGAACACCTGAAAACTAGTTAGATTGGCTACTGAATGACAGATTTTTCTTAATTTTGCCAAGAATGTGGCTGCTACTAGTAACATATATTTAGAATATAAAGATGGAAGGGAAAATAAGTCTACAGAAAGCTTGTAGGAGGTCCAACTTAGCCAGGCCTCCCCAAGGACTTTTTTTTATTTTGCTACTTACTCCTCTGCTCCAAAATTTTCAGCATCATCAGAAATAAATGTAAATTCCTTAGTCTAGCAACTAAAATTCTTCTCAGTCTATTTCTGGTCTACTTTTCTAAGCTTATAGCTTTAAAAACACCATGTTCCATCTAACTTTGCCTGATAGCTATTGCTGAAATTTGGTGTTCCATCTTCATATCTTAGTGCAGTCTCTTTACTGAAATCTATACTCTGTGAGCTTCTTTCAGTGCCTAGATAAAATGCAATCTCTCATACAAAGCCTTTCTTGATTTACTCTTATATTTAAGTTAGCTTTATCAGCTTTCTTTCATTCCAGAAAATGTTTTGTATTTACTGTATATATTGTATTGTACCCCCTGTCCCCAGTGTTTTCATTATCCCTACCCAGCACCTAGTTCAGTGCCTTGTACATAGTAGGTGCTTAATAAATCTTAGTTGAAGTATTGAACCAGGATTTCTGGTCCCCTGGCCCTCAGTGTGCTTTTTAAAGGTGTGTGGATGTCATTTAAGATAAAAATAGGAAGAGCAGTTAGACCTGATCAATGAAATAGAAAAAAATTGGTGCTAGACATAATCCAGTTCTGAAGGCATTGTAGGGGTCAGTTTTCAAGATATTGAAAGCAGGGAGGATGCCAGATAATTGGAAAGATTTTGGACAGTATTACCAAAAGAAAACAGTAGAGAGGACATCATGTTTTCAGTGCTGTTATCGGATGACTTTGATGAGAATGAAAATGGCATCACTGTCAGCTACTGCATTGATAGTAAATTATTTAACTTGAAAAGGCTACAAGCCAAGACTAAAGTGGAAGTAGTGTAGCTTGATGACTTTTTGTTCTCAGATGATTATACACTCAATGTAGCCTCCGAGACTAAGATGCAACAAAGTAGGGATCAATTCTCCACCCCCAACACCTTATTACCATCTATGGATGGGACCATCGTTTACAGCAAATGGAGCAATTTTGAATGCTGTGGATAAATTCACTTGGCAGTATACTTTCCAGAGACATATATACAGATGATGAGGTTGACATACACATTGCCAGAGCTAACTCAGTGTTTGGGAGATTCCAAAGTTAAGTGTGGGAGAGAAGAGGTATTAGATGACCTACCAAATTGAAGGTCTATAGAGCTATTGTGCTAGCCTCATTGTTTGTTTGCTTGTGAAACCTGGACAGTATACCAACACTATGCCAGGAAATTGAATTGATTCTATTGAATTATCTTAGAAAGATTCTGAAGATCACCTTGCAAGATAGGGTACTGGACGCTGAAGTCCTTTCTCAAGCTTAACTGCCAAGCATTCAATCTCTATTGCAGGGACTGCAACTCCGGTGTACTGGCCACACTGTTTGAATGCCAAACTTACTTTTCTTAAAAGACTATTTTATGAAGAACTGAGGCAAGTACTCTGACATAGAGGTTAAAAGAAGCAGTACAAGGACACTGTCAAGGTCTCTCTGAAGAATTTTGGTATCAGTTGTGAGACATGGGAGACACTGACACAGGACTATCCAGCATGACCTGTCTGCATTAGAGAAGGCACTCTTCTCTGTGAGAAAACAGAATTGCAGTTACTCCAAAGAAAATTGATATTTGCAAATTTAGAGACATCTCCATGCCAAATGTTTATGGGGATGATTTGTGCCCACTCTCTGATTAAGCTTATATTAGTCTGATCAATCACATCTCTCCAATTTCTAATTCTTTGCTACCCCAAACAGTACTTCTACAAATATTTTTGTACATGTAGGTCGTTTCCCCTTTTTTATGTTCTCTTTGGTATACAGACCTAGTAGTAGTATTGATGGATCACAGTTTTATTGTCCTTTGGGCATAGTTCCAAATTGCTCTCCAGAATGGTTGGATTAGTTCACAGTTCCACCAAGAGTGCATTAATATCCCCATTTTTCCTACATCTTCTCCAACATTTATCATTTTCCTTTTCTGTCAGATTAGCTAATCTGATAGGAGGGAAGTGGTACTAGAGCGTTTTTTCATATGACTATAGATAGTTATGATTTCTTCATCTGAAAACTGCCTTTGACCATTTGTCAATTGAGAAATGACTTGTATTCTTATAAACTTCACTCAGTTCTCTGTATATTTGAGAAATGAGATCCTTGCTGTAAAAATTGTTTCCCAGCTTTTTGCTTTCCTTCTAAGCTTGGTTTTGTTTATGTAAAAATTTTATAATTTAAAGTAATCAAAATTATCGGTTTTGCATTTCATAATGTTTCTTATTTGTTTAAAAATTCTTCTCTTCTCCGTAGATCTAACAGTTAAACTGTTCTTTGCTTTCTTAATTTGCTTATTATATTACCCTTTATGTCTAAATCATGTGCCCATTTTGATTTTATCGTTATGCAATGTAAAATGTTGATCTGTACCTAGTTTTCTGCCTCACTGTTTTCCAGTTTTTCCAACAATTTTTGTGAAATAGAGAGTTCTTATCTCACAAGATTGAGCCTTTAGGTTTATCAAAAACTAGATTATTGTGGTCATTTGCTATTATGTTCTGTAGACCTAGTCTATGCCACTGATCTACTACTCTGTTAGCTAGCACCAGATAGTTTTGATGATTGCTGCTTTATAACATAGTTTCAGATCTTTGCATTTTTTATTAATTCCCTTGATATTCTTGACCCTTTGTCCTTCCAGATGAATTTTGTTACTATTTTTTCCTAGCTCTATAAAATAATTTTTGGCAGTTTGATATGTCACTGATTAGTAAGTTAATTTAAGTGTTGTCATTTTTATTATATTAGCTCAGCCTACCCATCAGCAATTGATATTTTTCAAATTGTTTAGATCTGGCTTTATTTGTGTGAAAAGTGTTTTGTAATTGTCTTGATAAAGTCCCCGAATTTCTCTTGGCAGGTACACTCCCAACTATTTTATATTGTCTACTGTTATTTTAAATGGAATTTCTCTTATCTCTTCATGATGGAATTTGTTGATGATATATAGAAACAATGATGATTTGTGTAGGTTTATTTTATGTCTTGCCACCTTGCTAAAATTGTTAATTATTTCAAGTAGTTTTTTAGTTGATGCTCCAGAATTCTCTTAAGTATACCATCATACCATCTGCTAAGAGTGATAATTTTGTTTCCTAATTGCCTATTCTAATTCCTTCAATTTCTTTGTTTAGCTAGCATTTCTAGTACAACAGTCCTTTTTTAAATAGGAATGGGTACTGTATTTTTTCAAAAGCTTTTTCTGTATCTGTGGAGATAATCATATGATCTCTGTTGGTTTTGTCATCGATATGGTCAGTTATACTGATAGTTTTCTTAATATTAAACCAACCCTACTTTCCTCGTATAAATCCCACCTGGTCATAGTGTATGAACCTTGTGATATATTGTTGTAATCTTCCTGCTAGTATTTTATTTAAAATTTTTATATCAGTATTCATTAGGGAAACTGGACTGTAGTTTTCTGAAGTTTTGACTCTTCATGGTTTGTGTATCAGCACATATTTGTATCATAAAAGAAATTTGGTAGGACTCCATGTCTAATTTCCCAAATAGTTTACATATTATTAATTGTTCTCTAAATGTTTGGTATAATTCACTTATGAATCCATGTGCTGTCCACCTCTTCCAGCACTGGTTGCACTTTAATTCATTTCCCAATGTTCACTAGAGTTGAATATTGGAATCGAATATTGGTGGAGTTGGATTACTCCTTGCTCCCTATTGCCACTTCCAAACTGACACTATACCACCATTGCTAATAAGGTAATATCATACAGCAAAAGTGACGAATTGAAGGCTGAAAAAAAAGGTGGAAACATCAATATGATGTGAGGTTGAATGAGGACAGTAGAATTATAGAACACACACACTGCCTACAGCTAGTAATGATGAAGAGAATTAACAGCTTGGTAAAGGAGGCACCAAAAAAGTGCTGAAGAAAATAACAACTTAGAAATCAGAGTTGGCCAAATGGAAGGGGAGGTGCAAAAATCCACTGAAACCTACCAGTTTTTTACTAGCTCTGCTAGCTTATGTAAGTAACATCTCTGGACCTCCAATCCTTATCTGTAAAATTAAACAGTTGGCTATCGGATTAGAAAGCTGACCAAAAAAAGGAAATTGGGCACATTAATGTACTTTTGGTGGTGTAAAGTCATTCAGGAAAGCAATTTGAATCTGTGACAAAACAAGTAAAACTGAGCAGAAAGAGATAAAAAAGAGAAATTCCATACGAAATTACTACAGAAGGGACAAAGGGAGGTAGGACTTCTAAGACTTCAGAGTATTTTAAAAAGCAACAGTCATCAAAACCATCTGGAACTGTTTAAAAGTAGAGAGATAGATACATGGAACAGATTAGACAAGGGAGAATTAGAAACAGTTGAATTCATTAACCTAGTGTTTGATGTACAAAACATAAATTAAAAGAACTCCCTATTTGATTAGAAAAAAACTTCTGGGAAAACTGGAAAGCATTCTGGCAGAAATTAGGCCCACTCTAATACCTTACACTGTATTCTACTATACATTTGAAATGAGAAGAGAAGCAGATTATATACCTCCCATAGCTGTGGGTAGGAGATAGATTGTTATCCAAAGAATAATGGCAGTTACAAAAGATAAGACAAAACTTTGACTGCATAAAACTCAAAAGCTTCTGCACAAAATTAATACATCTAAGATAGGAAGGAATCAAATAGGAAAAAAAGTCTTTGTATTAAGTTTCTTTGATAAAAGTTTGGTATTCAAGATATATAACCATAGAAGTAAAACAAACTCACCAAGAGGGTACAGGGTAAAAAAAAAGGAAGGAAAAAGTATAGGTGAATGGGATAACCTTGCCCATAAAACAGAAGAGGTTAGCAGAATGGATGAGAAACCAGAATCCAACAGTATGTTGTTTTACAAGAAACACATCTGAAGCAGAAAGACACATAGAGTTAAAATAAAAAGCTCGCTCAGACTCTAGTATATTTTAGCTGAAATAAAAAAGGGAGGAGTAGCATTCTGGATCTCAAAGAAAGCAAAAGCAAAAATAGACCTAATTAAAAATGATAATACGGGAAATTAAAGGTACTATAGATAATTGATATCGGTAATGAACATATACATCAAACAACATAGTATCTAAGTTCTTAAAGAAAATGTTAAATGAGTTAGAGGAGGAAATATTAAAATTATAGTAGTGGGGGGACTCAATTTATTCCTCTCAAACCTATATAAATAAATCTAACCATAAAATAAAGAAGAAAGAAGTTAAAGAGATAGATAGAATTTTAGAAGAGTTGGATATGATAGACAATTTAAGGTTTCTGATTTTCTGCTGTTGTTTGTGAGGCTTTTGTGCCCTAATATATGATCTATTTTTGTGAAAATGCCATGAACATCTGAGAAATAAGTATATATGCCAGAAGTCTATCATATCTAACTTTTCTAAACTTGAGACAGGCAGACTAACCAGAGGACTATTCCAACAGTCTTACTACAAGATGATAAGAGCCTGGATCAGGGTGATGGCAATGTCAGAAGAGAGGAGGGGGCCTATTAAGAGATGTTGCAGAGCTGAAATCGACAGACCTTGATAGCAGATTGGATATGGAGGTTGAGAGATAATGGGGATGACATCTTAGGTTGCTAGCATGAAGGCCTTGGGAAGGTGGTGTTGCTTTTGACAGGAAGTAGAGATGTTAGAAGAGGGGAAGGGTTTGGAGGAAAGATATTGAGTAATTCAAATGTCCATATCCCTTGACCCAGAGATTCCATTACTGAGTTTATACCCCAAGGAAGCCATTTATGGCTTTCCTAGTAGTGGTTTGGAGAATCCTTTTATGTAGTTATTAACATATTATAATTATTTTGAGGTTTTTTTTGTTTCACATCCTTTTACCAATTATCAGGGAATGTCTATTGGCTATATACACTTCTATATGTGTATATACATGTATACATATTTAAGTGTGTATATATAGTTACATATTTTTATTAATTCAAATTAGCTAATGCTTTATCTACTTTATTCTCCACCCCCCCACCACCAAAAAAGCTCCTGGTATTTATTAGTGCAGTGGTGTTTTTTACCTTGCATTTTAATAATCTCTCCTTTTATTTTCAGAGTTACTATTTTGATATCTATTAAGGAGCTTTTAATTTGCTGATTTTTTTTAAGTTATATGCCCAATTCATTGATCTGCTCTTTCTTTCTTTAAATGTTTAAGCATTTAAAGATATAAAATTTCCCCTACATATTGCTTTGGCTGTATTGATAAAAGAAAGTTCCCGCATACACAAAATTATTTATAGCAATGCTTTTTATAATAACCAAGAATTGCAAACAAAGTAGATGGTCATTGATTGGGGAAGGGCTAAACATGAATGGTACATGAATGTAATTGTAAGAAATGATGAATGTGATGAAATACATAGAAACATGGAATGAGCTACATGATCTGATGCAGAATAAAATAAGCAGAGCCAATAAAAATATATACAGTGGCTTCAAGAATATAAATAGACAAATCAGCCATAAATAACATCAAAATGAATGTTCTGAAAATATAAAGAATAATCATGGCTCAAAATAAGAGATATGAAAAGACACTCACATCCCGTTGAATTCCAGGCTGTCATTATTCAGATCCCCTTCTTGGTCTCACCCTGTCCACTTCCTTGTTCCCATTTCTCTCAGCCAAGCTCCCCAGTGTTCCACCTAAAACTACCCACCCTCTCCACTATACTGGAATATTTGCTTCAGAAATAGTAAATCTGCTTTCTAATATTTTCCTTTCCCACTCCTTCTATCTTCTGCTTCTCCTTGAGACCTGGATCCCTCCTGATCTCACAGCTTCTCTGGCTGCCCTTTCCAGCCCTGGTTGTGCTGTCACTCGTCGATCACTACTTACTGGTCAGTGCACAAGAGAAGTGTAGGACTCTTTGCTCCCCATTGCTGTTTCCAGGCTTATCTTCTACCACCATTATTCAGTAACCTTTCCACCTTTGAAGTTCTCACAACTATATATACCACCCAATCAAAATTCTAGTACCCCTTATCTATCAGCCTTCTTTCCTCAATGAGTACAGTGCTTGGCTCAATCTTTCCTCTCCAGTTCCTGCTTTCAGTACTCATATTCGGGAGCTTCAGCTAGGGATACTCCCCCAAATACCCTTACCTCCCAGATCTTCACTTGTTGTTTTCCCATGAGCCATGCTTCCATTGTACCAGAACTACACACAGAGGTCATTAGACTCTTGGTTTTGCCGTCACCCACAATGTTCTACTTCCATGATCATGAACTCAGTAATTCCTTGCCTGATTATAACCTGTTTCATTTCAGTTCTCTTAAAGCCTAGGCTCTCTTTCTCTCCCCCTCCCCCTCCCCCTCCCCCTCCAGCCATTTTCCCTGGGATCTAGTGACACCAGTCTTCTGGCTGTTCCTTGCACAAGACACTCCATCTCCTGACTCCAGGTATTTTGACACTTCTCACCCACACTTGGAGGACTCTACCTCATCATTTCTATGTCATGGGTCCCTTCAAGTCCAAGCTAAAATCCCATCTTCTACAAGAAGTCTTTCCTGAGCTCCCTTAATGCTAGTGCCTTCACTCTGTTGATACTCTCCCATTTATCCTGTATATGTCTTGTTTGCTTGTTGTCTCTCCCATTAAACAGTGAGTTTTTGAGTATAGGAACTATTTGCCTTCCTTTGTATCTTCAATGTTTAACATAGTGTCTGGCACATAGATAAGTGTTTAATAAATATTTCTTAATGCCTGACTCAGCAATGAGATAATTTTAAGTATCTTAACACAGGGCCTGGCACATATTAGGCAAATAGTAGAGTTCAGTAAATGCATCTTCCCTCTCCTCACCTCATCCACCATTGGTGCCTAAGCAGTGTTAAGACCTAGAGCCTATCTTTGAGTACATTAGGTAGATCTTCCTTAATTTTTTGTTCAAGGACATAGACAAGAATCTTAGAGAATGAAATGTTGATTTGCCTACATAATTGGAGAGACTATCCATATTGATGAGTATAGTCATTAATGCAATGATGATGTCCAGCAGAGATACATTTTATGTTCATGTTTAAAAACAGTTACAATTAAGCATTCACATCTTATCCCAATGCAGCATGAAATAAATTTCATTATTGAAAATGTTGTCTTTAACCAAGCATCCTTTTCTGTTATGATTTTGTTAATTATTTCATGATGAATTATTTTAGTTACAAGTAAGCAGTTATTTCTATACAATAATACAATGCCTTCTGAGTAATGGCTTTATATTATATTTTTAAATATATTGACTTTTTTAGCCTTTGTATTTTAAAATACGTACCTGTTAAGGAGTTAGTCTAAAGACTTGAAATAAATTTTTAGTACTAATAACATAATTAAATAGTGTATGTAAGAATATATGACAAGAGATATGAAAACATGGGAAAAAGAATGGAAAAACTTTCTCTCCCTCTCCTTCTCTCCATGTGCTTGCATGTTTTTTGGGGAGGGGGAAACAGCAGAATTTTGGAAATATGAAATTTTATTTTAAAAATTAGTGAAGTGGCCCTGATTAAGAGATTAGAAAATATACTGACTTTATTAATGATTCTTCAAAGAGATGGGTATCTATTGATGCAGAATATTATAAATATTGTCAGACTTGGTTGATATGTTCATTAGCTTGCTGAACTGCTTTTTTTGTCTCTTCATTTTTTATTCTTGGTTACAAGTTAAGGCTTTCTATATTTAGAAAGGTAAAAAGAAAATAGTAAAAATTTAAAAAGCAAAAATATGAATAACATCTTTAGGAAAAAGTGCTCATAAATTGCTTAGCAGGCCCTTAATATATTTATATATGATATTATATTCATTATAATATATATAATATATTTTTTTCAGTAAAAAAATTGCCTTATTTCCCTCCCACATAACAATGGGAATGACAGAAGAAAGGAAACCCTTGTTATAAACACATATAGTCAAGCAAAAACAACTTCCTGCATTGACCATGTCTCCCCCCAAAATATGTCTTATTCTGTATTTTCTGCCACCTCTCTGTCATGAGATTGGTCATTAGTTCTCAGGAATCATAGTTGCTCATTACAGGGTTATTTATTTTTAATCATGTCATTGTTTAGATTGTCTTCATTCTGTTTCTTTCACTGTCTAGCAATATGTACAAATCTCAGATTTCTCTTGAAACTATCTCCTTCGTCATTTCTTTCAACACAGTTGTATGCCATTTCACTTATGTATCACAAGTTATTCAGCCATCCCATGATTTATGAGTGCCCCTTCAGATTCCCATTCTTTGCCACCTGTAAAGAACTTTCTGGCCATATGTAAATGCTTAGTAAAAAACTGGATTGATTAACTTGACTTAGGGGTGGATTTGCATAGCTTGAGATTTTCTAGGATAAAAAACCTATATATGGCTTATACAGAATTAGGTATAATCTTATATACTTCATTAATGTTCCATGATTTCAGATATTTCTAATTGCACTCTTGATTTTCTGTGATATAAAAGGTAATCATATTGTTGGTGTCTTTTTTTCATGTTTTCTAGAGGTTTACCTTTACTAAAGCCCTGTTCCAGATGGTCATGATATGAAGGTGACTGATGCTAGTTCTGTCATCTGAACCCAATTAACCTAGCCAGGTTCAGATACGCTTTCCCGGAAGCTTGGCCCTTTCTCATCTACTGCAGCTCAGAGAGTGGTTATAATATGTAACTGTGGGAGGGTAGCCACACTCGGGTAGACCCTTAAAGTTGGGAGGGAAAGGAGGTTTACGTGCACACTGTCATTTATATAAACATCATTTATTGAACAGAGTTAAAAACTCCTAGTAGGATTGTTCACTACGTCTGTCATAGAAGGTGTCAGGATCTCTGTTCTCTCTGGTTTGATTCTGAAATTAATTTGGGATGTTGTCTTGCAGGCTGGAAGTCCAACATGCACATCAGCTCCCCATGGCTTCTCTCGCACATCTGTTACCCCATCTAACCAAGACATCTGCAGGTAGAGTATTGCTTGTAAACCTGCTAGGACCCACATTGAAGGACAGTTCTTTCTGAAAAATATGTCATGAAAAGCACCATTGTGCTTTGCTTTGTCATTTTCTGACTTTTTGATCAGTATACATTGGATTCAAACTTTTAATGCTGATTTTGTGCACTGTTTGCTTGCCATGTTATCACACTATTCTCATTTCTTCACTTTGATATATCTGTTTTCTCTTTTTTAATTGTTTTTACTTTCTGTCCTTTTATTCCACTGTTCTGCATGCAGTTCCAGTGCAGTGTTTTCTGAATGTTGTCATCACAGTCCCGTGCAGTCAGCTGTTGTCTTGAAATCTGCTCTCTGCCCGAGTTCTCTGACACAAGGGGTCACTGTGACAGTGATCTGTAAAGACACGTTACAGGCCTCAAAGAAAAACTCCTGTGGTCCAGAATGGATCCAGACCTTTAAGCCTCCTAAGAATACCAAAGCCAGAAGAACTCTCAAGTTCTCCAAGTCCCTCAATGATGTGGTTGAGAAAGCCCAGAATACGATGGAGAATTTTGACTGTGTAGAAAGAACTTATTCTGAAGGAAAATTAGCACCACCTCAAGACCAGTGCCTCAGGATGAATAAATTTCACCATAAGGAAAAACAGATTCTCAATCTGAAGCCACTTGGCAATTATAAACACTCATATGTTCCATCATTTTCTGCCAGTCCTTCAAGCACCTTTGGAATAGGAGCCAGCCAAGGGGGTTTCAACATCCCATCCCTTGAAGAGAAAGCAGATAATGAGACAGCATTGAAAAGCAAACGATTACTCTGTTACCTCTTTTCCTTCTCTCACAGTTCAAGCACCAGCAGTTTGCACAAGTTCCATGAGCTGGAAAGCTGCTCTGCTGGCTTGCTGGCAGCTAAATCTTCCAGTGTGTTGGTGGGGAGCACAGGCTTCTGCTCAGATGATATGGGGGATGATGATGTCTTTGAGGACAGTGTATCCTCCAAGCTGAAAAACAAGGAGATACGGGCACCACTCTGCTCCACTGAGAAAGATAGTGACCTGGATTGCCCTTCTCCCCTCTCTGAAAAGTTTACCCCCTTATCCCCTGTGTCAACATCAGGAGACACATGCAGGTTGGTTTACCAAGAACCACCTCCTTCATTGACCCTTCTAGTTAGTTCTTACTTGTTCTGCTTTCTTTGCCTCTCCAGTCTTTCTTTCTTGTTAAAGATGAAGGGCTACCAGTTCAGGGTTAAAATATAGATGGTACATTTTGCTAAGACCAGATTCCTTAATTAAAACAGCAACGACAACCACAAACCCCCATAAATCTAAAGTTATCTTTATTTGTTGATGCCAAAACGAAAGAAAAAGCTACAAAAGTTAAAGCTCAAGCTGACCTTTCTGAACTGAAAGGAAATATATTTTTGCTGAAAGAAATCGGAAGAGAGGAAAACGTTGCCACTTGATTTCTCAGTTTGTTTGTTTTTTTTTTTTTTACAATTTATTCATTTCTAAAGATCATTTCATTTTTAAGCAAAGGCTGCCATATCTAAACTGATCTCTTTATGACTATTAAAGCTTGTCTTTTTTTTTAAAGCATATCCTGTTTATGGAGCAATGCCTCCAGCAGTTCCTCCTTTCCTTATGATGAAATGGATTTAGCCATTCCCAACAAAATCGTAATTCCTTTTAGTGATAGTTCTACCTTCCAACTTTCTCAAATGCCTTTTCTAAAGTCTACTTTCCTGTTCTCAAAACTCCTTTGGAATTTTCTCCTCTGTCTTTTATTATTGGCCAGACCTCTCCATACTGAAATCATCAGCCTTCCTGTTCTGATTTCACTCCATTCACCACTCTTTCCTAGTTTGTTTTTTCCTGTTGATTGGATCAGCAGCCAGCATCAGAGAGAATGTGCAATATGCTGGGCCACACAGTTGGACCCCTTTCAGAAAAGGTGCCCGTCCTAGCTTGTTTTTTCAACTGCTAGAAACACTTCTCTACTTCTCAAAAATCCATTTAATGAGCCATGTTCCTTGAGGTTAGTAATCCTCTTGTGCTGCATGCTGCCTTAGAAATAAGGAATGGTTTTAAGTCATAGCCATTTTTTTGTGGGAGGGTCTCAACTTATGGCTTAGAAGTTTTTGGGGAATGAGGGTAGGAGGAGGTTCATATCATATCCTGCCTTCATTACTTCCTACTTGTAAGACCTTGGGCAAGTCGCTTAACTTTTCTGGACCTTGATTTTCTCGATTGTAAGATAGGGGGTTTGAACTAGATGGCCTCAGATCTTTGATCCTATAAGGTACTTTGGCCAGTTAGTAGGAGAAGCAAACCGTTTACTGTGGCTTCTTTGTATCTAGCTAAGCTAGGGTGGGTGCCCTTTCATAGCTGGAAGATCTTTTTTAGTCAATGTGACACTTTATTTTGGGAGTAAAGTAGAATGATGGTAGATTTTATTTTTAATTTAAATAAATCACATCTATGAATTTAAAGAATTTTGTTCCAGGAAATATTTTCTTCTGGCTTTAAATGCCTGTCTCAATACAGTACCTAAGTCTTCTAAAAGCAAATAAAAGCATCATCATTCCTCAGACCATCCTTTTCTTCTCCATTGCTGAATACCTTCCAAGCCTTGTATATGACTGCAGTGAGGTAGAGACAATGGTAGTTAGCAATGTTTGTGCTCTCCATGCCTATTTGTAGGCCCATAGTTTCTTTATGTGAAGGTGTTTTTCAGTGTGAATTGAGTGAGAATGTACATGGGGCTTGCTTCATGATCACAAAGCTGCTTCTTAGATTTTCCATTGGAGTTTCACTTTCCTTATCAGTCTACTTGTTTTGTAATGAATATATTTTATTTCTGGTGCAGGATATGTCACTGTGAAGGAGATGATGAGAACCCTCTTATCACACCCTGTCACTGCACAGGAAGTCTTCATTTTGTCCACCAAGCCTGCCTGCAACAGTGGATCAAAAGTTCGGATACACGATGCTGTGAACTCTGCAAATACGAGTTCATCATGGAGACCAAGTTAAAGCCTTTAAGAAAAGTATGTGTGCATACAGTACTTTTAAAACAAAGTTTACCCCCTGGAAAGTGTCTGATTTTACTAAAATGAACAAACTCCCACAAGAGTTAGAGAAAACTTTGCTCTAGAGATGTGCTAAGCTATTGCCACAGTCCCACTAGGCCAGCGTGCGAGCCAAGGGCCTCTGATTCCCCATCTTTTACTCTGCCTGCTGTGTCATACTGCTGTTCCAAATTAAGTATATTGTTGGTGATGAAAACATGAATCATTTTACCTAAATAAAAAACAGCTCAATTCCACTATCATTCTGATCTTTAGATTGAATTAAAAGGAGATATGTTGGAATTGTACTGAGTGATAAAATTATTTCATTTCTTAAAAGTACAGACAGTTGCTGAGTTGCTTTAAAACAGCAGCCATAATGAGAAAATCCCACCAACTACTGGTTTGTTTGCCTATCACATGGATCCCTTTTTGTTCATTCTACCCATAACTAAAACATGTCGAACATGCTGTCCTGTTTCCTGCCATTACTGTCAGCCTGAAGGTTAGTGTCTGCTTCCCTATTCAGTAGTTTAGTTCATCTCATCCCTTCCCAAGTATATTTTTCTGTTTATTCTCTGGTCTGATATATGTATGCTGTAAAGGTTCAGGAAGGGGCACACTCCTTGAAGACATAGGGGTCCACAGTGCTGAAACTATGGAGGTGCTGACCTCGTCTCCAGCTTCCTTGGTAGTAAATCATTTTTCTCCAGAATTACTCATATGTCAACTTAGATCCTCTGTTGTACATGGAAAGAGCAGTATAAGGTGTGTATCACTAGAGAGGAAGTGATCAGTGTGTTTGTTTTAGCACAGATGTATAATTTGAGTTCATTCCATTCACAGCTAAGAGGGATATGAGATCCACTTTATACTTTCTTTCCCAAAACTCCGTATTTTTACTTTTGTGCAGACAACCTAAAGTTCAGATGAACAACTCTGAGAAGGTGAAAGGAAGGGATAGAGCTGTCTCAGGGCAGCAGTGTATAGGCCGAGCAGGGACTCTTGTTGCTAACTGAGGGGTGGTAATGCCTAGGAGAGGAGGGTATTTTTTTCCTCTTAGCATCTGCCTAGTCCTCATATTGTGGCAGGCTACTTAAAGATCAGGATCTGGGGATATTGTCCAGAAACCACCTTAATACCTGAATTTTTTTATTCTTTGCTAGTTTCACAGTTCTCTACTTGTTCTAAATCTGTGATTCTGTGACAGTCAAGATTATAGAAAATACTTGAGTAGGAATGAGGGAGAAGAAATTAGGGATAATATATATGTATATATATAATATATTCACATATTCATAACATAAAATAGTAACAAGGTAAACATATATTATCACTTGTTCTGAAGTGAAAGAGAAAAGTCCTAGCCAAGCAGTATCTCCAGAATATGTAGTAATAAATATTTATTGAATTAAGAATGAACTAATGTATTAAGAAATAAATGAAACACACCAATACTACAGAAAACATCCTGGGGTAGAAGAAATAGCACTGAAGTAATAATATTGTACATATTCTACCCATCCGTCTTACAAGATTGTTGTGAAAAAATGATTAATAAACCTTGAAAACTATGTAATATGAAATGTTATATATATTCTTTGTTCTGTCCAGAACCAGATTGCCACTTTGATTTCTATGTCCTATCTTAAAATACATAATGTAATCAAATGTGTATTGAGCACTTCCTGCGTGCCCCCAAATGTGCTTTGTGTTGTGGCTCCATAAAAGCAGTCTGTGGTGTGATTTCTGCTATAAAGCACTAACTTAAAGCACTTTTACAGCACTGCCAGGATAATATTAAATCAAATACACATTTGTGGTACAGATTATCAGGTATTAGAGGACTTTAGAGAGGGGAGAGATCGCTATGGTTTGGCATCATTGGGGAAAACCTCATGGGAAACAGAGCTAGAATGGTCTTTGGAAAAATGGAGAGAAATTGAATAAGCAGATACCAGGAAGGTTGTGGTAAGGTCAGGAAACAACATGATCAAAGGCAGACATTGAGCATATTCTATTGACAAGACTTGAGTAAACTGGCCTGGTTAGAATAGAATGGTTGGTACTAGACCGTAATTGGAAGTTAGACATGGAGACTGAGGGGAGGGGAAGTTTGAGGTGGAGGGTCTGGTTTCATTATTATATAAAAAGTGAACTCAGTGGTTTTGGAATAAAACTATAGCATTAAAAAGATGTCCCCCAAAGAATGAAAACTGACCCAGATTCTAAACTATAAACAGTCATATGATCCTTCCAAAACTCAAATCAATGAAAAGGAAGGAGGACCCATTTTCATTTCAGTATATACTGCCTTTAATGGCTAAAAGTTAAAGTGATTACTAAATGGTAGTGAATCCTATACAGAAAAGAACAGTGAGAGTTGCTAGGAGTAGCCACTGGGGGATCTAGTTTTAAAATCCAGCTCTTCCTAGTCACGGATTTTTGTTATGTGACCTTGGGCAAATTATTCCTCCTCTCTGGTTTCCTTGTCTGTGAAATGAGCAGTATGACTGCCAGTGATCTCTAATATCTCTGCCAACTCTAACATGATATATGCAAAAATCTTCAGGCTATTCAGTCTTTGTTCTCACTGCCCACTCCCACTGAGAGTCTGTAACTTTGGGCTACATTGGTGAGCTCATAGATGAAGCAGGACAAGAGAGAACCAAGGTTATTCATGTCTAGAAATTATTAGCTTCAAATGCAAACTTTTTTATTTTTTATTGTGAATGTAATAGAGAACAAAAAAGTGAGCTTCTTTTGAAATTGACCTTTGTGGTAGAGTTGTGACTCGGTTTACTTGAGTGTTTCCCTTCAGCATATACACACTCTCTTCTCATTTGCCTGTGGCATTGGAAAAAATGGGATTGTTCAAAAGATACCTTCCCACCCCAACCTGTAAATTGTATTCCAATTTATCATATTATCTAGAGGTCTATGTAGAGATGTCTGTAAGAATAATTTTTAGTTAGTGAGAAAATTTGAGTTGGACAGGTAATGTATTATTTCCTCATTAATCCTAGTTATTTATCTTTCAGAAAATTGGTTCCAAAAATGGAGCACTAACAAGCAGTTTATCTCCTGATTAGACAATGAATATTGTTCGTAAAGGGGAGGGTATAAAGCAGTGCTTCCTACAGGAAATATTCTCGCAACATAAGATTCCCATTTCATGTTTTCTATTATTTCTTGTCAGTGGGAAAAATTGCAGATGACATCCAGTGAGCGGAGGAAGATCGTGTGCTCTGTCACATTCCACGTCATTGCAATCACATGTGTGGTGTGGTCCTTGTATGTCCTCATAGACCGGACTGCTGAAGAGATTAAGCAGGGACAGACAACTGGTATGTCTAAGTGTAGACCGTTTAGTGCCAGCCCTCTCTCCCACCCCACCCTGCTTCCCACAGTTTTTAAGTTACTACAGGTGTTTTGGATAACATATGGTGATTTCAGGCTAAGCCTGAAGCTTTGTTGCAATATGAATCTCAATGTGACATAAAAGAGTCCTGAATTTAGAGCCCAGTGACCAAATGTCTGGTTTTGACTTTAGCATTGTCTAGCTGTGTGGCCTCAGAAAAGCCCGCTCATTTTTCTGAAGCCACTTCCTGATTTGGCAAATAGGGATTATAATACTATATTATAATAAAGTTTTCCCCAGGATGGTTGTGAGGGTGAAAGGAACTAGTGCACCTAAATTGTGTGTTGGGGTAGTAGGGACCAAGATGCCGGTGGCACAACACTGGTGATGCCCAACACACGACGCTCTCCTTGTACCTGAGAGGTCAGCTAGCAGCAAGGCACACCTGAGTAGGTGTGAAGAGGAGTCACAAAGAAAGGAGGAAGGCCAGATTTTGGCAACAAGTAGAAGTCAGTGTTGGACACCTGGGGGGTGCCTATTGACAAAACCTTCTGGGGGAGAAGTCTGTTCTGTGGTCTCGAGCACAGTAGTAGGGGTGGAATTGAAGGAAAAGATTGGGAAATGATCCTCACAGCTGATATTTGAAGTCATGAAAAAAGGTGACATTTGGAAAGTCACCATGTATAAGGAAAATAACAGATTTGAATACATGTAGGTGGCAGAAGTAGCAAAAAGAATTTGGTAAAGGTGACTCAGAAAGAGCAACTAAAGGAGAGGAGAAGAACTGCTGAGAATTAGATGAGAGGAGCCAAAGAGAGCAGTGGTCAGTGCTGTCCAGTGCAGGAGTGAAAGAGAAGCTGAGCATTAGGAAGAGCCTCACTGGGCTCACTGATGGTGTGGCCAGTCTTGTAGAGAGCACTTTGGAGGAATTGCAGTGTCAGAAGAAGGTTTTTGTAGAGCAGAACAAGCTGGAATTTATTTTGGGGCAGGGGAGAAGGTTCATGAGAGAGGAGGGAGATGAGGCAGCAAAAGTCCTAGTAGAGTTGAAAATGCTCAAGGGTTAGTAGCCTTTGAAGGGAAGGAGGAAGGAACTGAGAATTTGTCATTGAGAATTTTAAGAACGTGAAGGAGAGATTATTGAGGGAATCATGAGAGATTGTGGAGGGAAATAATTTTGTATAGTTTTAATCTCAGCAAAGGAACAAAGAGACAAGATCCACTGCTCAGAACAGAGATAGGGAGGGAGGCTGGGGTTTGAAGGTGCTGTCAGTGGTGTGTGGGATAGTTGGTTTGGTCATTACCATGAAGAGCTGAAAATTGGGGAACAAAAGGAATGTTGTTGGGCATTAAGAGCCTATCTGAGGATAAAGAGCATGACTTTATAGGTAAGCCAATATGACTGTTTTAATGGTGTTACCTGGCAGTGTTTGGCACCTGGAGGGAGTTCTAGAGAAAATGAGTGGAGACAGGGTTTTAACCAGATCTGGGAATTTGCAGGGAGCAGGTATAATGGAAATATTGAAGGGGAAGAGATTCTAGGGTGAGAGGGAGGGGAAGGACATTTATTATAAACATGAATGATCATGAGGTCCATTAGGGATGGGAAGGCACATGAAGTCTTATGGAAACAGTAGCAGGAGGTCAAGACATTAAATGTTCTGATGAGAGCAAAAAGAAGTTTCCGAGGATGAAAGAGATAAATGGATGGGAAATTGGTTTGATGCAGTTTTGGAATTTCAGAGTTAGAAGGTCACCTAATCAACCCAGCCTCTCTAATCAGAAAGAGGTTATTTCAGAGTTCAGGATTTTTGTTGGATAAATGAACTTTCTTCCATGCAATTAGTTTTTAGATTTCTTTAAAGGTAGACTGGGCCTAGAGTCAGAAAGACTTGTTCAAATGAGACCTCAGATGCTTACTAGCTGTGTAACCCTGGACAAGTCACTCAACTTCTGTTTGCTTTAAACCATTGAAGAAGGAAAGACAAAGCACTCCAGTATCTTTGCCAAGAAAACCTCATGGACAGTATGGGCCCATGGGGTCACGAAGAGCTGGACATAACCACAACGATGGGAAAAATAATAATTTATATATTTTTGGATTGTCTGAGCCCAGATCTATAATTGTATTATGTTTATTTAAATGAGTTCATATAGCATTGTTACTTTGACTTTTTGGGGGTGGAGAACAAACCTTATTGACAGAGTCTAAAGGACATTTTACTATCTGATACCAAATTTCCATCTTCCCCTCTGAGAATCCCTTAAACCTTGGAACTTAACATGAGGAAAGACTTGTGCTGTGGGAAGCCAGGCCTTGGAACCGGTCTGTGCCATCCATCTGCATGAGACCACACCAGATCATCATCCTAAAGTGTGTAAACTCATGATCAGACTAGAATGTTTTAAGTGTATGCTCAGTAATCTCTGAGATGGAGCTGCTTGAGTTGCTGTTTGAAGTTGTCCAGTCAAATTGTAGGTCCAGATTTAATTTAACCTTTGAAGATGTCAGGGAGAATTCTCATGGCCTCCCTGCACCACTTACACATGGGCAGTGAATGCAGTGTGTCCATCCCTTTAAATAAGAATCATTTTAATTAGTTGTGAAAGACAATGCTGGTGTGGTTTTCACTTACCTCAAATTATTTTTTAAACACAACAGGCATTCACAAGGAATAATGTAAATCAGAGAAATTGTGGCACAGGAGAAGAGGAAGGAAAAATCCACTGAGAATTTTTTAAATGCTTCACATTCTTTGGAAAACTTGTTCATTTTTGCTTATTTCACCAACCTAGATGCAAAGTCTCTTTCACATTTTAAGTGATACATTTCAAGATTCTCTGTTTAGCTTAATAATAGTCTTGAGAACTTGAGGTTTCCCACAGCTCTCAATGGGAACTGAGGTCCGTGGTCAATGGTACCTCATGTTTCAGTATGAACTAGTAACCAAAAAGCTGGATTAGCCGTGACTATGTAATGTCATTTGTAATTAACATCTCCTCAGACCTCTAATTCCTCCATTGGTAGAATGAGCCACATATTGGATTACTTTTGTGGGATTTAATAGGGATTAAAAGAACAATGCTTGATAAAGCATTGTGGGATTTGGTGAATCACTTGTACATGTCATGGTCTGCATTTCTTGTAAGTAAACCTTAGATGCTTTTACAGTTATTTTTGCAACTAATACTGTCATTGCTTATTAAGTTTGCAAAGGACTATTTGTCTAGCACTTATTTTGGAGTCTATTCAGAGATGGTGGCAGAAACACAATCTTTACCTGTATTCACCTGTAATCTTGAAATCATATGTCCTGCCTCCACAAACCTTAACCATTTATCATTGTAAATTTGTGACCACAAAATGAAAGGGAGTTAACAATACACAGAGTAGTTAAGTGGGAGGAAAGGGAAAAGCTCAGTTTTCAAGTGTGTTGAGAATCTGATTGAATCATCCTATGAATCATTCTGTTAATCAGTAGACTTACAGTACAGGAGACTGAAGGCAAAAGCAAGAAAAAATCCTCTTGCAGACAGTGGTGGAATGTACTAGACAAGAGGCTGGTCTTTGACCAAGAAAGAAGGTAGTAAAGGCACTAAACATGAGGTGAGAATTTGAAAGAAACTTCATTTGCTGACAGGAAGATTGAGTGTAGAGGCTTGTTTAGCACTGATAACTCACTAACCTGACCCTTTCTTTCCTCAGGGATCCTAGAATGGCCCTTTTGGACTAAACTGGTGGTCGTAGCCATAGGCTTTACTGGTGGACTTCTCTTTATGTACGTACAGTGCAAAGTATATGTACAATTATGGAAGAGACTTAAGGCTTATAACAGAGTGATCTATGTCCAGAACTGTCCGGAAACAAGTAAAAAGAATATCTATGAAAAACCTGCACTAACAGAGCCAAATTTCGAAAGTAAAAATGGGCGGCATGGGGCCTGTCATTCTGACACAAACTCTTCCCATTACACAGAGCCTGAAGACCATGGAGCAGAAATACTTCAAGTCTGACAAGGGAAGTCTTCAAGTCTGAGACTGTTTATTTTTTCCCAGACATTCATGAAGAGCTGAGATAACACTGTTTACCACAAACTGTATACCTTGAAAAAACTCAGCCAACAGCTTAGACTGGGCAGTTGAATTTTTTATTATGTTCTGTTTTTCTAAAACATCTTTGACATATCTTTTAATATGTTTTCATGGTGGCATACCTCTTATGTTGAGTATCTTATGGGTGTGCTCTATGAGAAAGAACGGGAAAATAGGTGACTGATGCTACTGAGAGGGAGCCATTTTGCTGGCTTATTCATGGTCAGCCAAGTTGTAAAACCTAAAAGATGAATAGAAGGAAAGCAAAACACAGAATATTTATGAGCAGCCTTGGCATGAAGCCTGAATTGGGTTTTCCAAAGAGTCCTTTCTTTCACTTTAACATCAGATACCCCTAAGAACACTGGGAAAAAGCCAGCTGTCATGTGGTGTCTCCATTACCCAAGGAGAGCCTGAGAGAGATGCCCTGGAAGACTTTAAATCTGGACTTGGAGTCTCTGCTAATAACTGCCAGTAACATCTCTCTTGGGTGGTCAGGTATTGATCATGCTTTACATATAAAGATGAGTGACTCACAAAGCAAACAGCACTTTTAAAAATCTTTATTTTGTAATATGTGTGTCCAATTGGATTGAAACTTGAAAGAATGTCTCATTTCAAAATAGTCCTTTCAATACACTTGGCCCTTTCCTATAGGCCCTACAGACCTTTTTGCCTTATAATATCTAAAATGTTTGTGATTTCCAATACATCCCCACAGAATCTTTGTGACCATACTGGGAATAAACCCTAACATGGAACTATCACATGACCAAATTCATGGATGTAAGATGTTTATTTGAAAATAAGATTCCTATGGGTTTAATCTTATTTTTATCAAGATTATGTATGACAACTGTACACATGTACTTTTACACTATCCAGTCTTAGCTACAGAAATAAAAGGTTGCGTGTTGTGACCTTACAGGAGGGTAAGGGAGCGAATGATCAAAAGTTGATTGGTCAAAACTTTTCTTTTGATGCTAATTTGTATTCAAATTTCTCCAGTTTGTGCTGTTGTGAAGAATGAATTTGAATTAAGAAGTAAATGTTTATCATGCCTGCAAGTGTGCATATGTGTATTTTAGCAGGTAAAGTAATGAAAAGAACTTTTGGAAGTTGTATTGACCTGATTACTAAATTTATAGAAGAGGGAAGTTGGGGACTTCTGTGGGTATGGCAGATAAGATATTATGATGGATAAGGGAAGAGTCTGGCTCAGTGACCAGCTAAAGGCCATCTAACAGCTCTTACCCTGAAATGGAAAATATTGGTGACCTGGTATCAGAATGAAATCAGAGTGACTAATCTTAGCAGACATGGACTGAGCTGACACCAGGAAGTAAACTGTTTTGAATCCAACTGACTTTGGATGAATTGTTTTTAGGTGAGTTGTCTTGCTCATATAAATAAACTGGCAAACTGACTGGGCCTCAGTTTTGAAAAACAACTTCTGTTGTCTCCATTGAAGGGACAGAAAGCCCATGGTCAGACGTAAACTTAACCAAATTGAGTTCAAGAAAACCATTAAATATAGTATAGCCAACAGAGTATCCAGCCTATTCCTACTCCCCACCCTCCTTATGTTTTCTAAAGAGAAAAAAGTGTAGACTGTAATAAACTTGGTTGCTTAGAAAACCCCATTTTGAAATCCAGCTTTTTAAAAAAAATTTTTTTCTCATATAACTCAACTTGAGCAGGATGGCAGACTAGACAGAAAGATCCCAGAGTACAACTTACATCCTTAAAGTACAGCCTAAAAAACAGATCCCCTGTCTTCTTTGGGCCTTCCATTAGTGAAGAAATTATGTTCTTGACATCCAAGAGAGGAAGAGGACAAAGGACCTCATCCAGGGTGATCCACCATGTTTGTGCGCTTTCCGGCTTCAGTCACATTGCTCTTTGGAAGCTCTCGGCTTCACAAACCTCCAGCTAAGAGGTGTGGCCTGGCAATGACGTTCTTGGGCCTTCCCATGCCTTTGTCATGAAGCAGGTGAAACTGCCCTCTTCTGTTCCCTTCCTCTTATTCCAGGCCAGTAAAAATCTATGCTTGTATAGATTCTGTGTTTAGAAGTGCCCATACTCCTGCTCCTTCATCAGGCCTGACCTATGAACATGATGATGCAAGATTGTCTGCTCAGGTGTATTAAATGACAGCCTGCCAGACTTTCAGCCTTTTAAACAACCACCTTTTCCATAACGCAGGTGACTTCTTTCTACCACTTCTGACAATAAACCCTTAGAAAAAAGGGTTAAAATTGGTGTGACCTACCTACTCTTGCGTGGGCACATTCTAAAAGAGTTTATAAAACCTTCTTTATGTCTTGCCCTTCTTCATCTTAAGTCCCTAGAGCAAATTATTAACTCTGGACAAAAATCACACATTCTCTACAGAAGGGCTTTTTAAACTTTTCCCACTCTGACCCCTTCAGCTATATGGGGTCCTAATTCCCAATTTGAGAAGCTGCTCTACAACCCAGGAAAGTATGGTAGGCTGCCTTCATTCCAGATTCTCTTATGTTTGTGACAAGGGTTCCTTTGTAAATCTGATCTTTTATGTGAGGGCTGGAATTTGCATGGACAAGGTGTGGTAAGATATTATCCCATATCTTTTCATAGGTCTGAAACTGTCCTGTGACTTTGATGTAGGTCCTCCGAAAAAGGACTTTGCCTATGAAATAAATACCTCCTACCCACCCTATTTCCTTCTTTCTTCCGCTGAACTGATGCGAATTACTCTGGTACTGACCATTCCTAATCCCATTACTAGGCATTTCTACAATTTCCCCTTGCTTACAATGTCCTTAATCCTCAAAGAAACATTGACTCACCAAGATACCATCTCATGGATGCAAAGAGGAATACTTGCTCAACTTTGTTGACCATAAATGTGCTTTCCTAATTTTGTTATATTGATTGATTAGAACTATTGCTCTCTCCTTGCCCTCCTCACCCCACATCAGACCTTAGTAATAAGACTGACATGCCAGATGCATTTCTATAAATGATCCACAAAACTGGGATAAACCCACAGGCAGTAATAAACCCTTTCAGCTTGTATTTGGGACAGTGACTGGACTGAGGAGAGCACCAAAAGACCAGGTTCCATTGAAGCAGCCAGAGAGAGCTGTAGTGTGCTTGCCAGCCTGCTAATAGGTTTTATACATGGATATCACTAGCACTAAAATCGCTTGACTACTGGTGAAAGCTCTTGGCTTTAGAAAATGTGAAGAGTGATTGGACAAAAAACAGGGGTCATAATCCCTCCCCCCTATTGGTCCTGATCTCTACATGCCCCATCCCCAGCTTCCTTAGTTTATCTCTTATAGGTGCTCCCAACAGCAGCTGTTGATCGTTGTTGGCAGCAGAGTCACCGGAATGCCGAGGTGTGTTTCTCTTCAAATATGCTGCCAGTCCCTGCCGCAACTACTTATTCCATCCCATCCTGTCATCTTGAGGTCTGCTTTCCAGACTCCAACCACATGAGGTAGCTCAACCAGGAAGAGTCTCTTAATTTCTCCATCTCAGGGGTCTTCTGACATCTTTGGAATCAGGAGTAATGGCAGAGAGGGGCAGGAAAATTGGAAACAGCTCTTGTTGGTGGCCTGAATTCTGTTGCTCAGGAAGGTCTGAAAGCAAGAATGTTTTATTCTTATTATTTTTTTCTCAGCATTATCCCATATAGACAAATTTTTGACATGAAGTTTCCCCCTGTGAATATAGTTTGAAATGCTATTACTACTACATCTATGGGGACCAAGGAAGAGCCCAGCCCCCCACAAAAAGCACTCAACTTTGTCTAGGAAATAATTACTCACGCTTTATGACCGATCTGATGTTTAGGTGCAACATTTGTAGATATTTGTTTCCTGTTAATAAAATCGAATTTTCACTGGCATGGGTCATGTAGTTTATATTTGACAGTTGGCAATTTTTTTAGTTCCTTAGGAAATTTCTAGTAATTTAAATGTATAGTTTTGTAACCTTTTATGTATGTTAATCTTTTCTCAGTATTACCACTTGGAGAGTTCTTAGTTTCTTAAACTGTAATTGGTTATTTGTGCTGTGATACACAGGTTTGTGACTGCAGCAATAAAATATTTCTATGAAAAGGAGCCCGACCACGATAATTTTCTAAGAGGAAATTGAAAATGTCGCATGAGTAGAAAAATTTCTCTTCTTCACCAGCCATATGGAGGTGTGACTCCATTTTTAGTTTTCTGAAAAAGAAAAAGAGGAAAACTCAGTTGTTAGGGGATTTTCTTTCCTTCCCAAAGTTTTTCCCTCTGAAGAATTCTGATTCAGGAACTCTTTCTTGTACTTATCTGGCTGCAGATCATGGGACTATAAATTTAAAGGGGGAAAGAGTCCTAAGAGGTCACCCAGTATAATCTCGTATTTAAATGTTGATGAAGAAGCTGGCTCAGAGAGGGTGAAGAACTTGCCTGGGGGAATCTAAAACCGGAACCTCGTACTTCAGGGCCAGTGTTCTTTCCAGTATACCAGACTGCCTCTCAAATGTAGTCCTTATCCTTCTTAAAACATTTTAGTGACTTATAAGAAAAATCAGTAGAAGAGACTGACTCTAAATCAGAAGGACTCGAGTTGAAAAGAACCTTGGAGATTATTTAATCTAACCCTCTTATTGTGCAAAGACAGAAATAGTTTCAGGGAATTGAGGGGAATTACCCTAAGTCATTTTTTTTCTGTATTTTCTTCCGAGAGCTAAAATAGATTCCATAAACATATTTACCTAAAGCATTCAAATTCCAGTAGTAATCACTGTTTTATGTTTAGAAAAAAAAAGTTGAAACCTGAGGATGGAGAATAAAGTACTGTTATTTTGCAGTTGGTACACTCTAATTATCCTTAATCTTTTAAACATTTACTGAACTGTACTCTGCTTGGTCCTGCAGGGGAGAGTAAAGGATAACAACCACAACCAAAATCCTTTGCCCAGTGAACTCTCATTCTCTGTTAAAATGAATTATTGTCCATGTTCCTGTCGGGTCAGGAGGGGTTTACAGTCGGCTAGAGAGGATGGTTGGTGGAAACTGAGAAAACACAATGCCAGCATCAGTAAGGTTTGATGACCTAGAGAGTATTTTCATGCAGTATCAATGAATAGAGTTTTGGTCAACCAGGAATCCCCAAAGGATTTCTTTTTTCTGTCTGCTTTTCTTTTCCCTTTTTTAAAAAATAATTATACCTTCAACATTCGATTTTTAAAATTTTGAGTTCCTAATTCTTGCCCTTTCTTCAATCCTTCCCCCATCCATTGAGAAGGGGAGCAACATGATGTCATCTATACATTTGAAGTCATGGAAAACATACCCCAAAGTATTTCAGTATGAGTCTTTCAGAATGGAACCCTCTTGAGAGGATTAATTTTCCTCAGAACCTGTGGTTGATGATGCAGGTAACCAGTTCTTGGGGCCATGATTCTATGCATCATAATAGCATCCCTGGAGACTTAGGACACTGAAACTAGAGAAAGGATCACCAATCTTCTGCCATCTTTATTCTCATTTGACCTCTGCCGCAGAAGTGAGAGTAACAAATCATGTTCCCTCTGCCCAGCATGGTCAGGGAGCCTATATTCCTGGCTGAGCTGAGAGTGGCCAGATTCCCTTGGCGCCAGGGCACAGGAGAACTTCAGCCCCATCCACAAAGAGCAGTTGAAGAGCTGACCCCATCTTTGGTTGGTCCTGCTGAGGTATGTGACCCATGGGAGGGAGAAGTGTGATGTCTGTGGGAGGGTAGAAGGAGAGGGGTAGCTAAGTGGCACAGTGAATAGAGCCCTCACCCTGGAGTCAGGAGGACTTGAGTTCAAATATGACCTCAGACACTTGACACACTTAGCTATGTGACCTTGGTCAAGTCACTTAACCCCAATTGCCTTGCCTTCCCCCCTCCAAAAAAAAAAAAAAAGGAAGACATTAAACTACAGATAGAAGGACTTAGAGAGGATCTCAGACTTCTGAGAGGGAGCCTCTGTAGGTGTCTGCACCGAGTCCAAGATTTTATAAGTGATGAGATGGGATCTCTGTCCTTCAAAAACTTCTTGGTCAAGAATGCCTATAAGACAGTGAGAGCAAAAAGATGGAGGCAGTGAATAAGACAAAAGGGAAAAAGGAATGATGGGATGGGAAGGGAAGGAGGGAGAACTTTATTATCAAGTTCTTACTTTGTACCAGGAAGCTCACACTCTAAATAGAGAGGAAAACGTATAAGGGCTTGGTTTCATGGTGGATGGCAAGGCCCAGAAACCTCAAGAATTGGTTTTAGGAAAAGGGCAGCCAATTCAGTGCTGCACCTCATGGGTCCTGGAAAGAACTTGAGTAATTCTGACTTCATCACATGATGCACCCTTCCTGCTCTCTACCTAGCATCTAAGGAGAAGGAGCTTTCCTCCTGGAGTCAAACATGTCTCTCTCTTGTAGGCAGGATAGCATTTAAAAAAGCATAGAGCCAGGACCTAATTTGGATTGGGACTTTCCTCCATCAAACTTCAAAAATGATGGTGGTAGTTTGCACCCTGGAGATCTTTGAATCAAAGTGTCACTGTGCTGCGGTGGGGTCTAGATTAGAGGTTACTGTGAGGATAGGGAAGGTACAGAGGTCAAAGGCCAGGCAGCTCTAAGAGGGGACAAAGGACTTCTACAAGTAAATAGTAGCTCAACTATTTACTTCTACAACTTCTACAAGTAAATAGTAGCTAGCTAACTCTTAAGTCTTCCCAACTCCAGTTCAAGTCACTGAAATTGAAGGATCCATTAGCCAAATCAGAAGGCTTTTTCATGCCTACTAATTCTTTCTTTGGCCTTTTGAAGCAGGTGTCTGAGGCGCTGTACATGTACCCTCTCAGCCAACCATCAAGAACTACAGAAACTGAAAGGTATGTAGTTCCTAGCCTTAGAGTTGGTGCCTAGCAAGCCATGCATGATGCCACATCACTGGGGAGAGTTTCTGGGAAGCAAGTCATAGAGATTTCCAGGGTCTGGGCCTGACAGAATCTCAAAAATTGGAAGAACCTCTGAACCTTTCTTGTCCAATTCATGCCAGAATATGAATCCTTTCTGCTGTATTCCTGACAAATGGTCATCCATGCTTTACATAAAGACTTGGGAAGTGGGAGGGGGGAAGGCAGAGCTGATAGAAGGAAGGGCAAATTAGGAGAGGTGGCAGTCAAAAGCAAAATACCTTTGAGGATGGACAGGGTGAAAGAAGAGAGAGAATAGGGTGAAAGAAGAGAGAATTGGGGGAAATAGGATAGAAGGAAATGGTAATCATAACTGAAAAAAATTTTTCAGTATCTCTGATAAAGGCCTCAGTTTGCATATATAGAGAGAAATGAGTCAAAAAAAAGAGCCATCCTCCAATTAATAAATGGTCAAAGGATATGAACAGGGAATTTTCAAAGTAATCAAAGCTATCTGTAGTCATATAAAATGCTCTAAATCACTGTTGATTAGAGAAATGAAAATTACAACAACTCTGAGGTATATCACCTCATGCCTATCAGATTGGTCAATATGACAGAAAAGGAAAATGATAAATATTAGAAGGAATGTGGGGACATTGAGACACTAATGTACTATTGGTGATGTTGTGAACTGATTCAGCCATTCTGGACAGTAATTTGGAACTATGCCCAAAGGGCTATAAAACCATGCAAACCCTTTCACCCAGCAATACCAAGAGATGATAAAAAAAAAAAAAAAGCAAGGACAAGGTCCTCTATGTACAAAAATATTCATAGCACTTCTTTTTTATGGTGGCAAAAAATTGAAAATTGAGGGGATGCCTATCAATTGGGGAATAGCTGAAAGTAAGAAATAGTATTGTACTATAAAAAATGATGAGCAGATTCTTAGCAATACACCAATCTAAGACAACATGTGTGAAGGACTTATGATGGAAAATGCTATCCACGCCCAGAGAAAGAAATGATGGTATCTGAACACAGATTGAACCATACTTTTTAAAAATTTATTTATTTTTCTTGAATTTTTTTCCTGCCTATGTTTTCCATCACAACATGACTTCTATGGATATATTTTGCATGACTACACATGCATAACTTAAATTGAATTGCTTGCCTTCTCAATGAGGGGAGGTGAGAAAGATGAAGGGAGAGAATTTAGAATTCAGAGATTTAAAAACTAATGTTAAAATTGTTTTTACATGTAACTGAGGAATAATAAAATTCTAAATAAAAGCAAAAAAAAAATGATGAGTGAGATACTCATCAACCTGGATTTATGTGAACTGATGCAAAGTGAAGTGAGCAGAACCAGGAGAATATTGTACACAGTAATAGCAACATTGTATGATGAGTAGCTATGAATGGTTTAGCTATTTTCAGCAATACAATGATCAAAGACAATGCTTAGCGATTTATGATAAGAAATGCTATCCATCTCCAGAGAAAGAACTGATAAAATCAAAATACAGAGTTTTTAAAAAGCTTTATTGTCTTGAGGTTTTTTTTGGTCTATGTTTTCTTTCACAACATGAATAATATGGAAATATGTTTTGAATGACTGCACATGTGTAACCTAGGTCAAATTGCTTGTCTTCTCAGTAAGCAGGGAGGGGAGAAAGAAAGGGAGAGAGAATTTGGAGCTCAAAGTTTTATAAATAAACGTTAAAAATTATTTTTACATGTAATTTGGGGAAGAAAAATATTAAGTAAAAAAAAAGAATGATTGAAAAAATAAATAAAGACCTCCATTGAGAGAAGCCCCCTTTCACTTTTGGACAACTTTAATTGTTAAGAATTTTCTCCTTTCACAGAACGTAACTCTGCCTCGCTTAACTTTAATCCATTCCTCCTAGTTCTGCCCTCTAGGGCCAAGCAAAGGGATGGGATTAAAGCTAAACTCATAGGAAGATTGCTTTCCTCCTTTCTTAATCCTGTATAAGAGTACCTTCATCTACTGTCCAATAGCCAGGCTCCTGGATGCCTTCTGGGTTTAGTTTGGCCTTGTTCGCTGCCAGAAAACTTATATAACTCCTCAGTTCATTCATTCACTTTCTTGAGAAATGAAAATTTCTTGAATGGCCAAAACTGGATGATTGACCAGTGTTATCCAGCCAACTACTGAATCAGTAACTCATTTGAGCTGGAGTTTTCCATTTTTAATGTTTGGGACAGAATATGCTCAGTTTTTAATTGGAGGCCCATTTGCTCACAGCCTTCTCCTCCAAGACCCACTTTATTTATACCTGGTGATTCTCACACTCAGTTAAGTGATACCTGACTCTCTGGGAGGGGCCTGTGATTAGTTTCAAGTATCCGGACCATTGGCATATGGTGCAGGTTCCAATGAAGATGAAGGAAAGTCTGATAGTGGTGAGTCTTCTGCCCAATCCCAAGATAGGTTTGCTGGGGACCAAGTGAGACAACCTCTTTACCTCTCCAAGGGAGTCCTTAGGATTGACCGGACACTGTAATGGGAAGCTGGCCTCATCATCACCCTCAAGGTGTCTGTATTGAATTTGCAGTTTCGTGACTGTTCCTCCGGCAGAGCCCTTCAGCCAAGAGGACCAGCAGGAGAAGTTGCACTTCGTCCGGGAGGCGCTGGAAGTAAGTTCCAAAGAGCTGGAAAATATGCCTAAGAAAATGGAGGCCTCAAGCAAGGAAGTGACTAGATTAGCTAGTAGGTGGCAGAACCAGGATGAGAACCTAGAGGGATTATTGAGAGGAAGCCTGAGAGAGGAGGAGTAAGAGTTGACCTCTGTGGAGCACCTAGAGTGTTACCAAGAATTTTACCCATACTGTCTTGGTCCTTACCATCAGCTGGGTGAGCATTGTTCCCATTGTACAGTTGGAGAAACCAAAAGCTAGATGCCTTGTCCAGGGTCCCACCGCTAGTTAGCAGTAGAGCCTATATCTGCATCACCACCAAGCAAATCAATAAAAACTGAAAAAATGTACCAAACCACAAAGCCCTCAAGGGAGCGTCAGGGCCTTCTAGTTACCACTGCTTTAGAGGAAGCATAACATGGTAGAAGGAAGACCCAGCTTCCTAGTTCTACCCCTGAGACATCCTGACTATGGGGCCCTAGACAAGTCATTTCCCTTCTCAGCTGAATAAGTGACAGAGCAGGTGCTGACCCTCATTGGGAGAGAAGTGTCTCACCTGAGTTCCCCGACAAGGACAAAATTGGATTTTTTAAAAAGAGAGTTTTTATGATGGTGATTGCTCATAATTATATGATACTTTAAGGTTAAAATCAGCCCCCCACAGCTCTTCTTGTGGCCTTCCACAGCATGGAACAGGCAAATGTGATCAGTAAACCCTTTGCTTTGGGCATTTCATTCTAAAGCAAATGTGTTCAAGGCACCATTATGACATGCTGGAGATATGGACAAACGAATATAAAATGATTTTGTATCTTTCTTGATGTCTCTTGTTGTTATAGTATTTTCATTTCCAGATATATCTCTGCCCTGCCCTACCTGGAGAGCCATCACTTATAAAGCTGGTTTTTTAAGAGGAGAAAAAAGCAGTTCAGTAAAATTAACCAATATATCAACCCAGTTGGATTGTATATACAATGTTCCATACCCACAGTCTCTGCAAAGAAGGGAGAGGGGCTCCTCTTCTCTTTTTAGAGACAGCTGGTAGCATGCTGGGCTTGGAGTCAAAAAGACCAGAGTCCAAATCCATCCTCAGACACTTTATTAGCTGGGCGATCTTGGGCAATTCATTTAATCTCTGCTTCCCTCAGTTTCTTCAACTGCAAAATGAGGAGAATGATGTCTACCTGGCAAGGTTGGGAGGATCCAAAGATAATATTTCTAAAAATGCTTACCACAGTGTCTGGCATATAGTAGGTGCTATATGAATGTGTATTCCCTTCTCCTTTTCCCCATTCTTCAGGAACAAGCTTGGTTATAATTTCACAGTATTAAATTTGAGGTGTTTTGTTCTTTTAATTTACATTGTGACATTGTAACATAAAGCATTTTCTAAAGAGAGTGCTGGTACCTGGAGAGAGTCAGGAAATGTCTTGTACAGGAGACCACACATGAACTGTGCTTTGAAAGAAACTAGTGACTCTCCAAGGCTTTATTCCAGGAATAGAGGGAGCCCTTGTTGTGCACAGGAGGAAAACATACACAACCTGCATGATGAACAGCTGGCAGGCCAATTGGACTGGAACAGAATGTGTATAAATGGTTTTGTGGCAGGAAATGGCTTTCTAGAATGTTACCCACCAATCTCCTACTCTAACCCCCCAACTCCCCTTGAGTTAGTGTCAAATTTATCTTGTATCTATGTATATTTTTGTATGTAGCCACATAGACACATATTTTTTTCCTCTGTGTTGTAACTTCTTTGTTTTTATATATACCCAGTGTCTGGCACATAGTAGGTACTTAATGAATATACATGTTAATCAATTGAAGCAAGTGCTGTAGAAATTGCTATGATTGAGAGTGAATTGGATACTTTTGTTTATTATGATGCCTGAGTTTCCATGAAAAAAATTAAAAGAAAAATATTTAAAAATTGGATAGGAAGAGAAAGAAGGCTAATCCTGGTTTTTCTATTAGTAGAGAATTCTCTGAATTCTCTGCTAGTAGAGAGATGGGTAGTCACAGGGTGAGGAGTGTGGCCTAAAATGCAAACTAACACCAACAGAGCAATTCCATATATGATTTTTAATTCTTGCAGGTTCTTTTGATGAGAGAATCCACTAGGTCCTACCTGATAGACACTGGGAAATGCCTGCTACAGAAGCTAATTCTGCTGGATGGACAGGTAATGGGGAGGAGTGGGAGATGTCCAGAGGGCTACCAAATCCTGTTTCTTGGCCTCTGGTGGGGAGAGACTCCCTTGCAATTCTCTGCAGCCTCATCATGGCAGGCAGGTAGGCTGTACCAATCAAGGCTCAGGCATCCCCCTGCCCATGGCAAGGCAACAGTGATTCTTTGTAACTCAGGGCAGAAAACAGGCCTTAGCCACACATGGACTGTTAATTTGGGGCATAGTTTCCAATCCCTTTTTTTAAAAGATGAGGCTTCTGCATGGAAGGTAGGTGAGCCCCTTTCCTAGTTTTCTTCCAGATAGAGTGGGCAGAGCCCCATAAAGATTAAGGGGAAAAGGATAGATTAACAGGAGTAACTCTAGAGTCTTCTACTTGGGCTCACAATACCAGGTTCCCAGGGACAAGGTGGGAGGGCTGTGATTATGTGGCTGTTCATAAGAAAAGATGGGGAGCAGGCATGGGGTGGGGGGCCTGCTCACTGTGAGTCACATGACCAGGCAGCCAAGAGAGCTGTGATGAGGAGGGCACAGTGTCCAGCAATGGCGGAATGATGACTGTTGCCCTCAGCTCTGGTCAGCTCACACCTAGACATGAAGGCCTGGAAGAACTGTAAAACAGCCCCCTCTACACCCAGCTCCTTCATGTGACTGCTCTCCAGCTTACCAAGTTGGTCTTCCTTAAAGTGTGGTGCTTGGAATTATGTGGCCCACTCAGTCTGGTGGATAGTTTGTAGACACACCACCCCCAGTCTTGTACATGGGCAGCTGATTTTGTAATCCTTTGTCAGATTTTACAGATTTCTATTGAATATCATCCCAAGAGATTCAGCTTAGTGCTCTAAAAGTTTCTATTAGTGAAAAACATAATTTTCTTCCTCTTTTCTTTTTCAGAAACCCTTCCATTTCACTATGATTTATGATGCTTTGGTGGCATCCCTCAACCAGCCCTCCTTTTGGGAGAAGGTCACCAAGGAGCTCCACACAGGTGGGGTGAGTCAGAAGCCCTCTAGTGGCATGGGAGCCCCTGCTTCATTTCTGCAGAAATGTGGGCTTTGTATGGAACAAGTCACCTGCTCAGAGAGAGTGCAATCTTTGCCTGTGAATGTGCACAGATGAGGCTGCCCAGTGGAAAGAGCGATACAGGAGGCCTGAGTTCAGTCTTGGTTCTGATGCTTAGGAACAGTGTGACCTTAGACAACTCATTAGACCTTTCTAATTTCAAGTTCCTCATCTGTAAAATGGGGGCATCAGCATTTGTACCACCTGCCTCCCAGGGTCACTGCCAAGAAAGTACTTCACAAACCTAAAAGCCCTCTAGATTCTGCCCAACAGACATGAAGTGGCTACTGGGCTCCAAGCTGTAGACTGGGTAACAAGCACCCCAAGATGAGCACAAAGCAGGCCCAGCCTTTAGGAAGCTGACATTTGTCAGCACATGTGTGTATGTGTAATATAAATAATATTTGTGTGTGTGTGTATGTGTAATATAAATAATATGACTATGCCATAAAATCCTGTGAGACTGAGAGTTAGCGCGGAGTCACAGACAGAAGAGAGCTGGGCTCAGAAAGACTGAGTTCTGGTCCTTTCTTGAACACTGCTGGCTCTGTGACCCTGGCCAGAGCTCATGGGCTCTCACTGCTCTGGATAAGTCTCAGACTGCAGAGAAAGGACAGCATCATCAGAGAGTTTCCTCACCTGGGACTTCTCCATACTATTAACATCATAGGCCCGCCCTTATTCCTCAGGGGAGCCAATGAAGGGAGAAGAAAGTCGTGGACCTGCAGGTTTTAGAATTGAGAGGAGTCCAAAGATGGCTACATAATTCCCTCATTTTGTAGAACAGGAAATGTCTTGAGCCCCTATGGTAAGGTGACTGACCTAGGGTCACACAGGCATTAAATTGCAGAGCCAGGAGTCACCCCCGGTCCTCTGGTTTCCAATCCTCTGATCTTTTCCTCAAACCTTGCCCAAAATCAAGCAGTTCAACCAGGGGCCAGGCCAGAGGAAAACTTGCAAGCTGCTGAGTGACTCACAAGGGACCGTCTATCCCTTAGGGCACCAGCTGCCCTGGGGCCATGATGCTGAAGCCACACAGAGCCTGAGCCCAACAAGAGTAGAATTCACTTTTGGCAAAACTTGCATTGAAGTTGTGCCAACTGCTGGGGTGACCCTAAAGATCATACTGCCCTCTGCAGCCTTCCCCGCTGAGACCCAGGGGACTCGCTCCAGCTCGTGTCATCAGTGAAGGCATGCTCTGCCGACTCACAGGTGCCTTGAGTGGACAGGTAAGAAGATGCAGAGAGCGGGTCCCAAGGGGAATGTGAACTCCCCAAGGGCAGGCCCTCTTGGGCATTGTCTCTCTATGTCCAGCACCCAATGCCTAGCACTTGGCAGGGGTGGGGGGCGGGCTTGATAAACAATGATGACCCTGGAGTCCCTCTGACCTGGGAGCCACTGGCTGTACCTCGGCTGGTCTGCTGAAACTTAGTCTTTGCCTAAGCAGCAACCCTATGGGGAGCCAATGTAGACCAATTAGATGTATAAAATCAGACCCAGAGAGGAAGAGGATGCAGGGAGGGCAGAGAAAGCCATCAGAGTCACCCTGAAGGGAGCAGGCGTGACACAGCTCCCAGAGATCTTCCTCAGAAACCCCTAGCACTTTTCTTGGGACACAGGCAAGGGGACACTTTTACTGGACCCTTTGTTTTTGCTGCTTTAGATGGTTTTCTGATCTTTTTTAAACAGTCATTTCCAGAACCTCCCCTCTGCCCTGGTATTGAATACTGTTGTCAGTCAGTCACCTAGCAAGTGGCATAACTGTGTGCCAGGCACAGTGCTAAGACCTGGGCTTACAAAGAAAGGCAAAGACCAGTCCCTGCGCCCATGATCCCAGGGTGTGATGATACCTTGCACCTTGTACCTTGTACAAACAAGATTTATATAGGATGGAGTCGGGGTAAGCCCTGAGGGAAGGCACTGAGATTCAGGAGAGCAGGGCTTCTGAGGGGAGACCATTCTAAGCACAGGATGAGCCAGAGATAATGCCCAGAGCTGTGGGCCCTCCTGAGGGGGACTTGGGAGAAGGAGGGGCCTCAGGCCTGGGGCTCTGATCACCCCATCCCAGTCCTGACCTCTACTGAACCTGCAAATCTTTCCTTGTGAAATTCTACATCCGTGCCACTGTTTATTGGAAGTCAAGAGCAGACTGGCTGATGCCTGGCCCTGGCTTCCCTCTGTGATTCTTCCCTGCAAAGCAGAGCTGATCCTTTTTCTTTTCATTCAAGCCCAGCAACTTCAATGAAGCCTATGATAGCCTGATTGCCTTCATCCAGCAGCCATCCAACTGGGACATCTTGGCCCAGGAGTTAAGAGGACTAGGTGTGAGTGGGGGCTCTAGGACCCTCAGCTAGACTGGAGGGATGGGGGGAGTGGTCAGCACTTCCTGGGGCATGGGGCTGTGGTGGGGGAGGATACGTACTGACCAAAGCTCTCCCCTATTCCCTCCTCTGATCTACCGCAAAGGCAGCTTCAGTAATAAGGAGCCTGAGTCTTGACTGACTGACTCAACCACTGAACTGGCTTAAAAGCCAAATGGTCCCTACTTAAGGCATTAGGAGCATTTCTTGTGGGAGTAGGGGATGTTGCCTAGGAAGAGCCAGGTGCCATTCCCTATGTTGTCACAAAGGAGTGAATCTCGGGACGGAGGAGGCAGAGCTGGAGCAAGCCCAGTGGCTGTTCATCGTGCCACCAATTTTTCTCCCCTCCAGTATCTTAAAAAAAAAACCCTTCCAAGAAAGGTTTGAGGTGCCACGCAGGGCGCTTTACAAATGCCCAGACATCGTCTAGGGGGCAGTCCAGACCAGCCAACTAAAACGGTTCCCCTGAGTTGTAGATAGCCCTTCCTTGAAAACAGGAGTGACCAATCTCAGCCTAACTCAGGCCAGAAGATTGACTGCCATTGCCTAGTTTCCTCTGGGACCAAGGACAGCTGAGCCTGGACTTAGTCCTTCACCAACTAAACCTTCCCATCCCCTTCTCCCTGATTTCCCATCCCACTGGATTAGAACACCGCACATGGTCACCTAAGGTAACTGACATGGGAGCCTGACCCAAGGGGGAGAGGAGATGCCCAAGGAACAGCCCTGTCTTTGAGGCTCTCAGCCCCATGTTGGTGTACCCTAGTGCCAGTCTGGCTAATGCCTGGCCTCCCCCATTGGTCTTAGCTCCTGTTCAGAATGAGATTTTAGGCAGAGGCTGGTTGAGCACTTATGCCTGGTTCCCCTGGAAAAGATGGAGCCATGATTTCTGTCCCACGAATAGCAGATGTTGACTGAGTACCCAAGATAAAGGTTGCCTCCCTCCCCTTGCCAGATCCCACATACCAACTTCTATGATGTGCTGCTTGGCTTCATTGCCCCCAGGCTCTTTAAAGATGCCGAATGCATCCCTGGGAATTTGAGGAGTGTCCTGAGGAATGACCAGATTGCCAGGCCTTTGAAGAAAGTGGTAAGTGCAGTCTGAGTGTGACCAGGGGTGTGGGGGGGTGGGGTGGGGAGAAGAGGCCCACTTTTTTGTCCCCTTTCTTTCCACTGACAACAGATGGTTTACAGGGCAGGCAGATATGCCCCCTACCCAGCCCTCTCCAAAGGCTCCCTCAGTCCCTGAATTAGCTTTACTCTGTTGTCGCCCCCCCTGCACACTTTTCATATCCAATTAGTCCAAATCCTGATATTTTTTCCTTTTAATTTTTTTCGTTTTATTTTACAGTAAACAAGCATTTATTTTCTCTCCCTCCTATCTCACTCCCAGTTTTAAAGAAAGAAAAGAAAAACAAAATCCTCATAAAAATATTCACAGTCAAGGAAAACAGATTCCTACATTTGGCCAGGTCCAAAATGTGTCCTTACCTTCCCAGGATTTCTTCCTATCCATTCCTTTCAGCTCCTGATAGCACCCCTACCTAGTCCAGGCCTTCAGTACAGCCCAACTGGTGCAGGGGAAGGTACAGGAGAGAGAGCTGGGATGGAGGCAGAGGTGCTGGCTTGGATTCCCACATCTGTCACACACAACTGTGGGACCTCAGTGCCCAAGGCGAGGAGAGAATCCTCTGACCTGCCTTTAATCCAGGGAATCCTTCCTTAGCCTCCTGTCCTGGTAGCCAGTCAGTCACTGGGAACCAAGCTCCAGCTCAGGGGCCCTGGACCCTCTGTTCAGATCCTACTCAGCCTGCCTGGGCAGCTTCCTCATCTGTCAAATAAAGGAATTGGATCAAGTGACTTCCATGGTTTGGTGGAGCTCTGGGCCTGTGTACTTATGATCTGATGCAGAGCATGTGCCAGATTCTTCCTCCTCAAGGCAGCTTTCACCCAGACTCCCACATCACAGAAATTTCCAAGAGAATTCCCCACCAGGGTTCCACAAGTGCCAGCTTCCTGCCCACCATCCTCCATGGGACGCTCTGCCCTCACTGCTCCAGCCTCCCCTACTTCCCCCATCCATTCTCTACTCACAGAAATCCTGCACATCTTTCAGGTCCCAAGACCACTGACCACTCTGATCATTCTGTTCCACAAAAGTTCATTAAATACCTACTTTGTCTTAGGTACTGCATTAGGCACTGGGGTTTGTAATGTTAATATGGGGTTTATGTTCATGGAAATTAAAGATTTTCCCTGCCCATTAATCCACCTTTTCTGGAGCCCACAGAGGGAGGAACCTGTTTAAAGGGAAAATTTGTTTAAGAGGAGGTTTGTTAAGAAGGTTTTCACACCTTTTGGTAACTTGAAGTTAGCTTTTGGCTTTGGGACTCACTCTTGAGAAGAATGTTTGTGTGATATGGCCAGATGAGACTCTGGGTAGCCATTAAGGAGCCCCACCCACCCCCAGATGTTGGTGTTTCTCTGTCTGGTGACTATGTATGTAATGGTCAGACAGCTGGATCTATCTGTATTGCTTATGGTCAGACATTTAGAAGCCCTGTCTGTTGGTCTTTATGCTATTTTCTCTGTTATTTCTGCTTGTAATTTCTGTTTGTATTTTCTCTGAAGTTCAGGGTGCTGACCTTTCCCCTGATTAAGTGAATGATATATGTGTTTGGCTAAAGTAAGATGGCTGACCCCTTAAAAGTTGCTTTCCTTTAAGAAAGGCAGATTCCCCCCCAGTACTAGCAGGGCATGCTAGAGTGCTTGCTGTTACAGGGCCACAAAAATAAAAGTGAAAACAACCTCTGACCTCCAGAAACTTACATCTATCTATCAGACAAACCTCAGTTTCCTCTTGTGTTGTCCAGTAAAACTGGACTGGCCTAGGGGATTTAAGCATTCTTGGGAAGGCCTCCAGACACACTTGGATAATTACCAGGATCCTGAAAGTGGCCTCAGTAACTTTAGGTGACCTGCCACGTAAGGGGGAACTGGCCTAAAGACTGAGTGCAGAGCTTCTTTCCCAACATTTTAGGGCATGAAGAGAAGGGAGGAGGAAAAGAGGAGAGAACAAACTGAATTAACTGGGCTGGGCAATCCTGAGGATCTTGGACTGGGCGACAGCTGCTTGGCAGCTCATAGTCTTAGAGGGCTGCCTGACCTGTAGGTTTCAGAAACCAAAACATGCTTCTAGATTAGCCTGCCCACTCTTACTGACAGCCTTGTGACAAAAAAAGCTCTGACAAGGTGCTGGAAAGGCATCATTCGGCAGAATGAGCATTCAGAGGTCCTCTTCCTCCAGGAAGCAAGCCTTCCTCTCTCCAGCTGGCAGATAGCGCCCACCCTGAACGCCAGCTGGCTCCCAGACTGTCCCTGGGCCTGGCCTTAGGACAGAGACACGTGGAGATCACAAATGATGCTACTTCAGCCTTCCTATAGGCCAATCTATTGGATAAGCTTGAATAAATTATGTGAAACCAAAAAAAGTATCCATCAGGACATTTGAGGTTTGGGTCAGATCCCTCTGACATCAACTGACAAAACATTTCTCTCTGTAACCCCAGCTTCAGAAGCCCCACTCCCAGGAGGACTGACACTTGCAGATACTGTCACTCTGCCTTTCCCCTGGATGTTTTATCTCTGTGAGGAGGGCAAGGCTGAGAAGAGGATGCTATGCATCTATACAAAATACAGTGTTACTCCTCCAGTATGACAGAAATAACCCTTTGGCCCTCCCTGGCCGTCAGCTGGCCTTCTTTAGAGCCTGGTGGTTTGTTTCCCAGGGATCCTGCTATCTGAGACTCCCCTAGTCCAGAAGCCCCCCAGCTCCCATGATCAGGAAACACAGCTCTGGCCTCTTTGGGGTTGGAGCCACACAGCCTAGGTTCTCTACATGTAGCTAAAGGCTTGTTCTCAAACTCTTCCCACAGAGTGTCCTGGTTCACTGCTGGGCCCAGACAAGAGATAAAAGAGCCACTATCCTGGTAAGAGCTGTGTAAATGATCCCCATCCCGGGGAGGGGGAACAGAATGACCCAGGATCCTAATGAGGGTCCCATCTGTGAGGTCAGAGACCTGCTCCCTCCTGAAAATGACCCTCAGAAAGCAGCTGCAGAATCATTGTCTCTCATGTCCAGTCTTTCTCAGGGTGTCTTCCCCATCTGCCTGAGTGATTACAGAAGGTAGAACTGCTAGTTAATGGCCAGGTGTTTGGCTTAATTTAACTAGAAGGAGGGGAAAAGGGACAGGAAAAAAGACTTGGATTTTGGAGTCCAAGTCCCAGCACCTCAGTGACTTTGAGTGAGTCACCAGACCTCTCGTGGTCTTAGTTTCCTCATTTGTAAAATGAAAGCTTGGAATGGCTGAGCTTTGAAAAGCACCTTCAAGTTCTAGAACTCTGATGCTTTCCCTATGGCAAGTGATTCCTCTTCCTCTCTCCTCCCTTCCCTGGTGCGGATTGAGAAGCATCAGTAGGGGAAGGGCCGTGTTAAAATGTAAGGCTAAGTTCCTGCAGGACTCTGGGCCAGTCAGTTCTCTCCTATCTGTGTAACAAGGCCAGCAGACCATTTGCTTTCCTCTCACATTCTGTGAGTCTGTGATACTAAGATAATGACTTTCCTTTTCTGGGAAACAGCTCGAATAGATCATCCCAGGAGTGACCCCACTGTCTAAAGCTGCAGGGCTGCTCCCTAGACCAGAGCTCCCTAGAAGCTTGGCCTAGGCTGGGCTGGACTGGACTGAACTCACAGCCAGAAGTGATATAGTCAGGAGTTTCCCCACTCTGGGGGAAAGAGCAGAGGTTACAGGAAAGTTTTAGCTGCCTGGGACTATGTTCTTTCTTAGACAGTCTAAGGACCCAAAGCGGCCAGGAAGGATTGAGCACCATGGAGAAGGTCAGTTTAGGGCTGATTGAGCCAGGTGAGAGGACCCCACAAAACTAGGCATAGGGTGAGGCAGAGATAAGTTGCCTCAGTCAGGGCTATGGTGTGACTGGACTTTTGACTCTGTGGTCGGAGCAACTGGGGAGGCCTTTGCCAGTTGTTGCTCCAACAGCCGCCCTCTGCCATCTTCTAAGCTTCTGGACTTAGAGGCCCCTCTGTGATCTCTGTCCACTTTTCATGGTCCCTTCCAGGGGCGTCTTTGAACTGATGGGAGAGCTCTTTATCACTGCACACATCATTCAGGAGTTGGCCAGGAGCATTAGTCACGGGGACTCAGCATCAAATCAGAATATCAGAAATAGAAGGAAGTGGAGAGATGATGTCATCTAGCCCCTCATTTTACATAGAAAGCTGAAAACCCAGAGAGGTGCAACGTATTTAGGCTAACACAGGGAGTGAGGGGCAGAATCAGGGCTTAAACCCAGGTTGTCCGGCTCTCAGCCAAGAGCCCCTTGTCACTGTATCACAAAGGAAACTGCCCATCATGTCATCACAGATAGCAAGAGCCTGTGGGCAGAAGGCTGGTACCAGAGGCATGGTCAGCCCTGGGGAAGAGTCCGAGCCACTCCTGGAAGGTAACCCCTCTCCCCTAAACTGAACTGCTGCTCTCTCTTACTGCAGCAACCCAATGGTTTTCTCTACCACTTGTACGAAGTGCTAGATTGCATCTCTCCTGAGCTGATGTGGGCAGCTGTTGGGCCAGAGGGCGAGCAGAAGAGGTTTTATTATTCCCTGAAGGTAGGGAGCCTGTCTGGCTTAGGCTGTGAAAACCCAGATGCGTGGGTTGGGGTTGGGGGCTGACTGAGGAAGAAAGGGCAGAGAAGAGGTCCTCACAGGGATGTGAAAAATGGACACTTTGTACCAGCCTTTCCTTGGCTTGCTTTTTCTTGTACCCCCAGCACTTGTCACAATGCCTGGCACAGAGTGAGCCCTTGATAAATGCCTGTTGCCTTGTTGACCTAAGGAGTCCTCCAGTGGTAGGTCTGGGCTTTCTGGGAGACCCTCAAGACTGACCTGGCCAGTCATTTAACCTCTGCCTCAGTTTCCTCAAATGTAAACCTCGCAGTGTTGTTAAAGGGATCAAATGAGACAGTGTTTGCAAAGTACTTTGCCATCTTTAGTCAGTATAGAAATGTTGGCACATGCCCCTCTCTTCCATGTTAACCTCTGCATAATTTGCTGGGCTTTCACAACTAACCAGGGCCCCTTCCAAATGAGATATTAGTAGACTGCTTAGCACAGTACTGAGCATACAACTGGTGCCTAATAAATGCTTGCTCCCTTTTCTTCTCTTCCTTCCCCTTTCTTCCTCCCCTCCCTTCCCTTCCTTCTTTATCTCGTATAATTAAACACTTCCTTTGCACCAGGGACTGTGCTGGTACCAAGGATATGAAGACAAAACAAAAAAATGGTACCTGCTCTTAAGGGTTTACATTTTACTGGAGGGTAGGGGGTACTTATGGTGTTACTGTTCAATCATTGTCAGTCACGTCTGACTCTTGTGACCCCATTTGGGGTTTCCTTGGCAGATACTGGAGAGGTTTACCATTTTCTTTTCCAGCTCATTTTACAGATGAGTAAACTGAGGCAAACAGGGTAAAGTAACTTGCCCAGGGTCACAAAGCTAGGAAGTGTCAGAGGCCAGATTTGAACTCACAAAGATTCCAGACTCCAGGCCTGGCCCTCTGTCCACTGCACTCTCTAGCTGCCCTGATATACATATACATGCACATATATACGTATACCCCAGTTATATGCACATATGTGTGTATGTGTATATGGATACATTATAACTGGAGGAGGAAGAGGTCACTAAATCAGGCAGGGAGGCCCATCTCCATTTAGAGGAAGTGGCCCCTGAGCTGAGCCTTGAAGGATGAACTCAGGTAGGCTGGAGGAATTAGGGACACAGCTCAAGGAGTCCTGGGAGTTATCTCTAAGTAATTGAAGGGTCGTCTTGCAGGAGAGAGATCAGACATCTTCTGCCTGGCCTTGGGGGAGGTGGGGCAAGAATGAGGAACAGTAAGTTTAGTTTTTACAAAATTTAGTTTTTACAAAAGGAAAATCTTGGGGTATTTGGGGTGCTGCCCACGTGGAAAGGATGGAGCCCTGCTGGCCATGCTGGGAAGAGCATTCTCACTGGCCTCTGAGCTCCCAGTTTCTCAGCGATGCTCTCAATCCAGGGCCTTGCTGCACCCTGACCCAGTAATGAAGCATCTCCGTGGCTGCCTTCCTCAGGAATAACTCAGCCCAGCAGATGCGGGAGGCAGCCAGCGTCTGAAACCCTGGGCCTGTGCCCTCGTCCCCGGGCTAGCGCCCATCTTGTCATTGCAGGAGCAAGTGTCTTCCTTCTCCAAAGCCCTGCTGACCCTGGCAGAGGCCTGCTACCCGATGAGCGATCTGCTGGCCCAGCATGTGCTAGAGGATCTCATGGAGAGATATGAGGCTCTGCTGACTCATTCCTGACCGTGGGCTGGGGAGAGGTGCAGGGTGGGTGTGGAGGGGACAAGGAGCTGGATCTGGGAAAAGTGCGGGGCCGGCCCCTGTGCAGACTAAAGAATTCTATGAAGATGCAGCTTTGGTGTCTTCTGTTTGGCTTGGGGGAGGTGGGGAGAGCATCCCACCAAGGCCTAGATAGGTAAACAAGAGCCCCCAGGCTACCCAGGGTGGAGGGTGACCCAAGTAAGGGGTGGAAGCCTTCCTTCTCCGGTGTCTGACACAGGGACGCTCTGAAGTGTGCGGCCTGCAGCCAGGCAGAGTTTCCTGTGTGGGCTCTAAGTCTCATTTGCCTCCTCTTTAAAATGGGTATAACAAGGATCAAACCATGGGGACTATGAAACTCTTTAAAAACTGAGAGAAGTACTTCACACCCTGATGTCCTGCAGAGGACTATATGCATGGTGGATATTACCAAGTAGAGTTTTTATCATTTATTTATGTTGTCAGTCCCTCACAGGGTGGTGAGGAGAGTTCTGTGTAAACTTTGCTTCACTCTGCATGGGAAGCTGATCATCGTTCCATGCCCACATCACACCGTGTAAGGCCCAGCCTCCATGCTCTCTGGGACCTGAGCCGAAGCCGCCCATACCCACACAGCCTTAGCAAATGGAAGAGCGACTGAGTGACAGGGCACTTCCTAAAAAAAAGTGGACAGGAAGCTGCTGTGCCCTCTGAGAATCAGGCTAGCATATACTCTGAAGAGCCCTTTCCAGGACAGAAGTTTGTTGCCCAAAGGGGAAAGAAAGCACTGGAATTGGAGTCAGTGGCTCATGGGACTGGAGTTGGGAAGGGCCGTGGGTCTCACTTTATAGCTGAGGAAACTGAGGGGAAATGAATTGCCCAAGGTCACATAAGTAGTAAGGGAAAGAGGCAGGATTTGAACCCAGGCCCTCTGGTTCCAAATACATCTTTCCATGACTCCAAGTGATTTTTCTTGGGATAAGGTGGTTTACTTCCCTTACTCAGAAATAGCCTAGCTGCCCTTTCAAACCAGAAAAGCTTAAGGGAATGTCTGATCCGATCCTGGGGCTGTGAGCAGGTCATTACCCTTTCCAAGTCTCAGTTTCCTTGGCTGATGAAATAGATGGACATATCTGATGAAAATGCATCATTTGGAAAGACTGAAGTCCCCACTGGGGTTGTCATGTTGATGATGGGGCAGCCCATGTGTCACTTTTTCTAGGGCTATTAAAGGACCAGGAAGAAAGAGGCCCCTTTAGCCCCATAGAGTCCAGCTGATGCTGCTTCCTGCCCTCTTCAAGCGAGGAACAGGTGGAGATGGAGAGGACAAAGCCTTCACCTTAACAGCCTTGCAACCCAAGCATCCCAACTACCCACCAAAACCTGGGGTCATCCAGAGATGATGTTCTTCCAGTCGCCATCCTCACAGGCAGACAAAAGCTTCCACAGAGGGGATTGGATTTTTTTTTTCTGAAAGTGTAATTTCAACTTCCCATACTGGGCATGGGTCATGCAGGTAAGATCCTGAAATGAATCTGGAAGTCATAGACTGAAGCAGCATCGTCCATACCAATCCACCCACCGTGGGAAAGTTTTTGGAATTAACAGCTTTAGAAGCTCTTCTCATGATAAACAACTTGGAAAAACTTAAGAACTCAAAGCAGTGACCAGCCAGGACTCCAGAGGACCAATGACGGTGCTACTCATCTCTCTGTAGGGCGGAGGTAGACTAGGCAGGCAGAAGAAGACACATGGTTTATTATCCATATCTGTACTTGTTAATTGAGAAAGTGACTAAATGAAGCCATAGAGAAGCAGATACAATGCCCTGCAGTTCAGAGCTGTCCTATTAGCTGAGCACAAGGTGAGGCTCTGTTCTCCCCTCGCTTTGGCAATTCACTGCTGAATAATCCATGAGGACCCAGGAATGGATGCTCAGGTCAGGCTGGACATGCCAAAGGGGTGACCACTGGGATGGGGACACACAGAGGGCAGCCAGGGGAAAGAGGACAAGTCTTAGACTCAAACTTGAATTCAAATTCTGTGCCAGACACTTACCATGTCACCCTAGGCAAGTCACCAACTCTCAGGGGATGACAGTAGCACATAACCTCACCAGGTTGTTTTGAAAATGAGTTAATATTTGTAAAGCATTTTGCAAACCTTAAAACTCTATTATTGTGATTAATGATGTGGGGGGGAGAGAGAGGAAGTGGTAGGAACGTGAGGTCTCGCCCGCTCTCAGCTCCATCACTGCCCTGCCCCCTCACCTGGAGATGATGGCTAGGGGATGTGTCCTCTGCTCCCTTCGAAATAGTCATGACAAAAAGAATAATGAAAACGCAGGAATCTTAATTTTATCAAATACAAGAATAAAAGAGAAAATCATAAGAAAGCCCTCTACATTCTAAAACTGACTGCACAATCCGAGGCTGCTGCTGCTGCTCCTGCAAGCATTTGTTTCCCATTCCTGCTGGGTCCCTGTGCTCCATAGGGGTTGGGGGAGTGGGGGAGCCACACAGCCAGGCATCAGCCAGGAGTTCTAACCAGAACTAGAGGGCATCAGGTGATTCAATTAAACTTGACATTTTGGCTCATCATCTGAACCCCTTCGTGAATCACCACGGTCTAGTGCCAGTGGATCCAAGGGGCTCATGACCACGTGGCCTGGAAGCAGAGCCAAGACTGGACAAAAAGGTAGCTGTCCAGTGTGGGACCTTCAGGATGGGGCAGGAGGGACCACCTAATAGTATTTCTATAAAGGCACATATTTTCAGTGCCAGAAAATTCCATTCTCCATAGCAAGCAGGAATTTTTGCGATCATTCAGATTTCATGTGCTATAGGGAAGGTACAAATTTCCTGGTGGAAAGTGGTACATGGTGGGAATTGAGAGGGAGGGTCTCAATTTCTACACTTTGCTGGGACACAGACTTCTGTAGGGAAGACCTTTGTCAGAACAGGGGCTATTGCATTTTATGTCCTATTGCTGGACACCTCAAGTGTGGCATCGTAAGCTACTTAGGCTGGTAATATGTCCGGAGAGGTTCTTGCTAAAATGAGGATTGTTCAGGTGTAGGCACCTAGCATGGAAGTCCCTTCGACCCCCAGAAGAGACAAAGGCCTTCCCTCTACTTCAGTGAGAGAACGGTCCCTCCTGGTCCCCAGAGCTGGAGCCGGAGGCTGGCTCAGATGGCCACACTGTTGGGGATCCTGTCTGGGGACAGGTAGTAATAAGGCAGCTTCTTATTCTTGTTCCGCTCAGTGATCCCGCTGACAATGACGTCGAGGTTCTTACGGAACTTGACCATGGCCTCCTTGACTGGCTTCTCAATGAAATGCTCCTCTGGGTACATGCCCAGGAACAGCTGATGGGCCAAGATACACATGCATAAGTCAGGCCTTGCCACCGTCCTGCACTTGCCTCCAGAGCCTCTCTGCTCACCCCCACACCACCCAGGCAAGCCCACCCGCTGCCTCTTGTTAGGTAAATCCTGTTCCCTTTCCAGACCAGACACGCCTTTTTTTTGAGTTCTTCATTGGTACAACTTTCTATAACAAGACAATCATTCAGACATTCACTTAGGGCCTCCTATGTGCCTGGCATGATGCTCACCAAGGGGACACAAGAATAAGAAATGAAATGGTTCCTTGGGGCCCAGGTAAGTCATCTTCTCTGAGCTTCAAAGCACCTCCAAATCTATGATGCTATGAATCCCTTACCCTTGAGAGGTTTATAAATAAATAAATGTGGAAATAAAATGTAACAGTGGAAAGAGAAGTGAATTTAAATTCAGCAGACCTAGTTTGGCTGTGACCTTGGGCAAGTCACTAAACTGCTCTCCCCGCTTTAACCTGAGTACCTCAAGATCACATCAAATGGAACCATTTCCTGAAAAGGAAGGTCCATAGTAATGCATCCCCCAAGTGGTCACCAAGCACCTTCTAGTGATGGGGAACTCATTACTACCGAAGAAGCTCTTTCTTTTTGGGTCACCTTGGCTTCCTCAGGGGAAAGATGATACCTCACAAGATAGAAGGCTGAGAAGACTGATGAGCTAATGGACATTAAAGGTTCTACATGGGCATGAAGCAGGGGCAACCAGGCCTGGAGCCAGAAAGATGAGTTCAAATCCAGTCTCAGATACTTATAAACTGTGTGACTCTGGGCAAGTCACTTCACCCTGTTAGCCTCAGTTTCCTCATTTGTAAAATGATCAGGAGAAGGAAACAGCAAACCATTCCAATAACTCTGCCAAGGAAACCCAAAGTGGGACCATGAAGAGTCAGACATGACTGAAAATGACTGGACAACCACCAAAAAACCAAGCAGGAAGACCCGAGTGTAAACCCTGCTGCTTTAGACACTTCCTAGCTGTGGGGCCCCAGGCAAGTTATCTAACTTCTGCCAGCCTCAGTTTCCTCATGTGTAAAATGAGGATCATAGCAGCACCTGCCTCCCAGGGCAGTCGTAAGGAGCAGAAGAGACAATACTTTGCAAAGGTTAAATGCTAGCTATCAGAGTTATTCTCAATAACTGTTTCTCTCACATCACTCATACGACCTGATTGTTCCCAAATCTGTGGCTTACTTACAGTGGGGAAGTCTGGTGAGGAAGCTCCCTCCCCCAGGATATGGGACATTGTCTTGGCAAAGCCGAGGCATCCCATATGATGTCCGCCCTTCCCCAGGGCAGCCTGAGCCCCATTAAATGTGATTGAGAAGTGTCCAACAAGATACCACAGAGAATGTGAAGATGTGGTTTTCCTCTTAGCAGCCCCATTCCTCTCTGGGTTTAATACCCCTGGTGCCTGGGGCACATGACCAGCAAAGGTCAAGAGTGCAACCTGCAACCAGGTCTCCCTCCACTCGTTCCACCATGCCAAGTGCCATGGTGGCTCCCCCAAATATATAAAGGAGCAGCAGTCTCAGACCTACCTCGTTTTCCTGGAACTGGCTCAGTGCCCAGACAGCTCCCAGATGCCAACAGGATCGCCCCCGGTCTGGCAGAGTTTCCACTATCTGCTCAATGGTGACCACACCCTTTTCTGTTGGAGGAGGTGCCCGCATGGTTGGGGGCGCGTTAGGAATCCAGGAGCACCAGTCATACTATTCACCAAGAGACAGACAAACAGGAGCACATGAAGGCATTCAGTTTGTCATTCACGTGTTTTCTTTCTGTCCTCATCTGAGTAATTCCCACCTTCTAATTCAATCAAACAGGTTTTTGTTAAGTGCCTACTATATACAAGCAAATCACTCAGGGACTTGGGGTGCAAAGACAAAACAGGAAATCAGGTAAGTATGACTGATCATCTGAGTAGGAGAATGCTTAGGGATATCTCCTTTTGGATCAGAGAGGAGGTAATGGTCAATGGTGATCATTTAACTTGCCTGGTAAACGCCACCTCTTGTCTCTCCCTTGCTATGCCTTGCTGCTTTAGCTAGGTTGGCTGACCTGCCCTATAGGTAGGTGGCCATGGATTGGCAATAGAGAGGGCTGGCCCCTTCTCCATAGGAATGTTGGCTTTGTGAGCTGGGTTTGAAGCAGGATCATTGGTCTGGGGGTGCTGCTGCTCCAATGAATGAATAATAGATGACAGAGAAGGCAGGATTCTATTTTGTGTATATTTTTTTCTACTAAAGAGATCAATTATCAGACTGGCAAGGATAAATCAAAAATGGTTAATAAAGAATTGATTCCTAAGATAAATGAGGAGAGCATTTCAGGATACTGAAAGCACTGCTCAGTGTGACTGTTGAGTTCCTATTGTGGATCTCAGAAAAAAATTCTACAGAATAGGAGAATGAAAATGTCCCAACTTTCAAAAACAATGATGAATAAATGAAAAATGTGTAAGCACTTTCTATATGAAAAGAAATGATGGTGAAGTCCATATAAACTCAACAAATTCCTGGCAAAATTCTAAAATGTCTTAGAATGGTTTGTGAGCACTTAGGATGGGAAATGGTAATGAGAGCCAGCATGGGCTCATCATGAGCTGGCCAATACAGACTAACAACATTTCCTTTACGGACAGGAGTGGGATATGACCTGTAGACAGGTCAGTATTTATATAAAAATTTAAGGAGGAAATACAGACTACTAAAATGATTTCTAAAGGTTTAAAGAAGTCATTGGTTTGGTCTTTGGCCAGATGCTTCTAAAAGGATGAGGGACTCTTAAAAATGAAGCATTCTGATGATATAATAGTGACTGTAATCTTGAGAGGGAAGAAACTGGGTAGGGATTTAAAACACCTGACTGAGATGGCTTCACAGTGAGCTCTCCGATAAGGACAGGCATGCATGACTTGAGAGATGGGAGCCATGGGCAAATACAAAGCGGTTGCATGAATGCCACTGTTAGGAAAAAATGTCAGGAAGGCTAAAAACTCAGAATTAGCTGAAACTTGTGAAAATGCTAAAATAAAAATATAAAGAGCTTTTTAAAGATATGTTTGGGACAAGAAGAAAAACAAGGAAGGGGGTAGTTCTGTTTCTTGCAGCAGCTGGTCTGATGTTCCCAAAAGACCAAAAGAAAGCAGAACTATGTTTATACTCCAGTTTCTACTTCTGCCTCCTATTCGATAAAGATTGTCAAATTTGGAAAAGTAGAACAAACTGGATCAAGAATGAAGTCCAAAGAAAAAATTCTCTGCATAAAATATCTCTGATAAAAGTCTGATTTCCAAAAAAATAAAGGGAACTGACAAAAATGTATAAGACCAAGAGCCACTCCCTAATGTAGAAATATTCAAAGGACATGAGCAATTTTCAAAGAAATTGTAAACTTACTACCAAACATGTGGAAAATACGTTCCAGATCACAAATAAGAGAACTGAAAACTAAAATTACTCTGAGGTTTCATCCCTCACCTATTAAAATGGCAAGATGACAAAAGATGTAAATTGTCGATGGAGGGAATGTGGGAAGGCAGATGTACTAACACACTACTCTTGGAGTTGTGACAGAGTAAGTGCTTGTTATATGGTGATTGACCAACTGGCTGAATTGCTCCAACCTCCTTCTGGAAAACAAGTGACTAAACTCCTTGAAAATTCTCTCATATACCCCAAGGAGGATGTGGACTGCAAGAAAGACCTCATCTTACAGTAGTACTTTCTGTGGTAGCAAAACACTGGAATCACAGTGGCTGCCTATCAACTGGAAATGGCTGAAAAAATTATGGCACATGAATTTAACACAATATGATTGAGCTATTAGAAACTACAAGGAGGAACAGTTCAAAGAAATATGAGAAGACTTGTATGAAGTGATGTGGGGTGAAGAAAACAGAACACAGTTGCTACAATAATGTAAATGAAAACATTAATTAACTGCAAATAATATCTGCTCTGGGAAAAATGGAAGATAATTCATTTACTTTTTCTTGGCAGGGATGGGATGCTCTGGTTGTGTAATTGCCAGAATTGGCTCTGTTGGCTCTTGATTATGATTAACTAGTTTGATGACAAAGAAGGGCTCATTGGGCAGGGATGGTCTGAGAAAGTATCAACTGCAGCCAGAAAAATGAAGGGATTTGCTTAAAGTCATGCCAATAATTAGTAGCAGGGCCAAGAGTAGAATCCAAGGCCTTTAGACATCTAGGGCACTGTTATTTCCACTATAACATGATCACCATAAGCACATGTTCAAAGAGTTCTCATGGGAAAAGAAGTAGGGACCAGCTCAAGATAAGGAAAAAATTCCTCAGCAATCCTAAAGCAACATGGGCTGCCATGACTTTCTGCGAATTCAATAAATGTCTATAATTGGAGTTTGGATGACCTATAGTTAGGATGCAGTCAAGAGGACCACAGCATTGGGAAGAGACCACATGATCTCTGAGCTTTTAAGACCATAGATCTGGAGTTGGAAGGGACCTCAGTTGTTAACAACTCATTTTTACCGAAAAGGAAACTGAGGTCCCAGGAGTTTTGCCCAAAGTCACACAAGCAGCAGATTTCAAAGCCATCCCATGCACTCCATGATTCATAAGTTCATGATCACTACTAACCTATCCTTGGCTCCACAGAGCTTCCTCCTCCCACCTTGGAGTTCTCTAACTCTGGCCCCTGCAGTGGCTGGTACTCTTGACTTTAGCCAAACAGAATTCACTGAATGGACCTTCTAACAAGTCTACTTGACCAGTTACAGTGGAAGAGCCATTATGAGGCTTCACTAGCCCACTCTCCATGTAGCAAATGGACCTTATTGAAGGAATGAATGAAAAATAATTTTTCAAGTGCTTACTGTGTTCCAGGCACTGTGCTATCCTGGGAATGCCAATACAAAAGCAAGACAATCTCTCCCCTCAAGGAGTTTACAATCAAATAGGGGAAGTCACATGGAGAGGAGGAAGAGATGTCTAGGAAGGGGTATTTTGGTCTGGGAAATTAAATGAATGGTGAGTGGAGCTGATGGGCAATGGATTGACTTATCCTTTCCAGGAATGCTAGTGCTGATCTGATCCCTGCCCAGAGCTAAAAGTGGACAGTAGAAGGGGACTGGGTCTGGATATGAGCTATATATGGAGATTCCTCCCCAATCTCATAGGCCCAGATGAGAGCCAGGGTCTGAGCATCTGAGGCCAGAAGCTGGATTGAGGAGGCAGAAGACAAGAACAGCTAGAAGGTAGCATGGTGGACCTGAGCAGCCACAGGGTGAACACATCTGGCCTGTTCTTGGTAGCTTGATACTCCATGCTCAAAAAAGTAACTACTTCCAAATTCTGGGTTACTTTGGGGTCACCATAGTAACCTTCACTGGATTTTGGCTTGGGATGGACATAGGGAATCTTCTCAGGACTACAAATGACTCTGGGCAAGCAACTTTTTTCAAGAGTCAGCTCAAGAAGCTGGAGTACCTCCTAGGACAGTTGGTTAGTTATAACCCTCTGGGATCACAGGCTCACAGCTGATCTGGATTCATTATTTCTCCAGGAAGCTTTTGTCCTCGGGAGTCAGGTCCTAGATGAAGCTGGTTTCCCTATTCTTTTATAGTCTAGACCCAAATTCTGAGGAGAGCCACGTGGCTCATGGCAGCTCCAATGAACAGAATGCTGCCATTAAGCCCTCCCAAAAGTCCAAATGTTTTCATTTGTGGATTTTGTTATCTCCAGGAATGACAGACTATAAACTCCTTGAGGGTAGGCCCTGCCTCACTTTTGTATTTGCATCTCTAATGCACAGCACGCAGTAGGTGTTTAATAAATGCTTACTAATGGATCAAATGATGCCTAGCCTTGGGTGTTCTCAATATCACATGCAACTTGCAGCACTATTTAATACACAAGACTTTACCAGGAACACACAAGACATGGCAGAACAGAATCACATAAAGTCACCCAAGAACATAGATCCCCAGAACTACCCTGTTCTACTGCCAAGAAGGTTTGACTGGCTAATTTAATCTCCTCTCCAACACAGCTCCAGAGATGAGTAGAAGGACGAGTTTAGAGACAGCACCTGAGGTCTGAAGTTTCTCTGATGTTCTAGTCTGCTTATAAGCAGCCTCCCAGGGGAGGTATGTTGGCTATACATACATATACTTGGCAGCAGATACAGTTTTCCTCTGATGAACCTACAGTCCAACAGCCTTATCTCCCTGATTGTGATAATAAACCCCTTATTTCTACTTTCCTACCTTATGTTAATTCCCTTTCAGGTATTCCTTCTCTGCTCCCTTCTGCCTCCTAAAAGTCATTAATATTTCTTAAAATGCATCTTAATATCCAACTCCTCCACGAAGCCTTCCCTGATAACCTCATGCCATTCTGATTTACAGCAATGTGTCAACATGCACAGGTTCACACATACTGGGACCCTGGGGGATCTGGGATTTGATTAGTGTGGTTACTCCCCCCTAATGATAACATATCGTGCCTTTGGGGGTGCCTGTTGTCATGTTTTGCTTTCAAATTATTTGGCATGTGTAAGTCTTCTCCTTCCTAAATGGCTTGAAGATAAGGACTGAATCATGAAACATGAACACAATTCCCCACAAAGCACCAACTGCAGTGTTGAGTGTGTATTGAGTGACTGATGCATATTGAATTTCCAACCTTGCCAATATGCCCCCCACGCCCAGTTGTATTTCTTCTCTACCCTCCATCCTCTGCTATGTAAGCCACTGTAGCCTCCAGTAGACTCAACACCTTCCTGCTCCAGTTGCCTAAGAGAATTTTCTGTACCTGGCCAAAATTCACTGCCGCATGCTGAGCAGAAGCAGTAAAGATCACCACCGTCAGATACTCTGCCAGTTTTTCCCTGGTCTTGATGGACTTGGGGAATCCTGCAGAGAGAAGATAAAAAAGGTTGGTGAGTGAACGCTGAGCTCCAGATCATTTTGCCAATCCCATTGATGAAGGGAGCCAAGACCTACAAGTGGAGCAGCCCCACTGAAGACAAAGGGGGCATCTTGACAATAATCTCACATTCCAAAAAGCAGAGACAGGAATGAGCAGATACTGCACCCAGTCAACACCGGGAACCATTGGGAAATCACAAGGAAGTGAATTTCAGCTTAAGATAGGGAAGAAATTTTCAGCCCTCCAGAAGTGGTCTGGGCTACCTCAGGAAAAGGTGAATTAAATAGGTGTCTATAACAAAACAGAATGGGCCATACCTAAAACTTGGTGTGAGCCATAGAACTTCTAGTTTCTTTGACTCTACCCCCTCACACACACACACAGTATAGTCTGGGTTCTCCACAGAAAGGGAGAGTTCAAGGATCTAGTGACTCTTAGTTTATATGAATTAGTGGTCTGAGATTTGTGGTGTCCAGAGCTGAAGGGTAGGTTCAAGCTTTTATTTCTGATTTAGTCACCTAGTGACTGAATAGGTTGGAGCTCCAGGAATATACCAGGTCTTGCTATTCATCCCTGCTAGATATATACCAACTAGTCTTAGAGGTTGAGTCAGTTCTGGGAACTTCCCTCTGCTACTCTGAAGACATGAGTTTAGACCAAAAGTCAGGTCCCAGAGGTCTGGCCTGGACTTGCTTGACATTTGTTTCTGGGACCAGCCAGAGTTCTTACCATATTTGGTATTCGAATGCTGTCTGAGAGGGGCACAAAAAATCTCAAACAGAATTGGGCTCTTATACTCTTCCCTGAATTGAGTCAGCACCCAGAGACATCTGAAAATGAGGCCAGGACTGGATTTTTTGGTTATCCCAGACAGAACTATTGGGAGTAGTCTTGCCTGAATCACTGTCCTCCAGCTTGACCTGGCTGCTATAGATCAGGATATGGAAGGTACGGAAAGGGTATTAGGATTTTAGGTAGAGTATTCATTTTACAAAGTCTACTTGATAGTACAGACCAGTCCTTATCAACAAGGACACAAATGACATACAAAAGTGATGGATAATTGGGGCAATGCACTCTTCAGAAAAATCTTTTGGAGACAAGCATACATGGGATACACAGAAGTTGTATTAGAGCTGACTCAGCTTTGGTCTGACTTCTCAGGAACATGGACATTGCTACCATAGAGATGGATGGATAAAGAGAAGAGGAAGAAGCCAACAGTGGAGGAGGAGACACTTGTCCCTATGAGCTGGAAGAGGCTGTAGTCTCTAGTCACTGAGGGTGAGGGAGGGAGGGGGAAGGGCTCCATGGAAGCAAGAAAATGGGAAGGGGAAAGATTGGAGAGGGTTGGCTACAAGGATAGACTCATGCACAAAAAGTACCTTCTTGTCTTCCCTGATGATCCCATCCTCACCTTCCACTAAAGATGCTGTCTAGTGTTAGGAATAAATGGAACTTACCTTAAAAATGATAAATAATATTTATCTAAAACCTTCAGCAAGCATTATCTGTAATGGGGATAAGCTAGAAGCCTTCCCAGAAATATCAGGGGTGAAAAAGCAGAGCCCTCCTACCTGAAGCCTTCTTGCCCCTCATCCCATAGACATAAACGTCATTCACAAAGTCCTGGAGCTCTGGGTCCTCCATCACCACCTCATCACTCTCATAGTAGATTTCCACTACATCCATTGTGAAACTAAAGAAGAAGGAGAAGCCATCATGTCCTAAGAGCATAATCAATTCTCCATATGATGTTAGATTGGGACAGACCCCTGGACTCAAGAGTTCCACTCTTATTTTAGGTCACTGCGCACAACTCCACTGGTCCTTGGTCAACAATAAGGGAGCTGCTTGGGTAAGGGAGACACAGCACCTGGGTTCAAATTCTGCCAACAGGACCCTTCAGCATCTTACTTAGTTGCCAGTGTCCTCATCTATAAAATGAAGCATCTGGACCAGAAGAGTTGCAAGATCCCTTCCAGCATAGATCATTGATCTTTAATGTGCTTTCCCTTTCCACTCCTAAGATGGGGAAGGATTACAAAAGAAGAAACCAAACAGCTCTCTAGGGTGACACAAAGCCAAATTTCTCACCTCCGTATGGCTTCCCAGACCTTGAGGCCATCATCCCGGTAGAAGTAATATGGAATATCTTCTTTGCTGTCCATGCCTCTGGCCTTTATGTGCTCAGGGAAGAGCAGCGATTGGTAAGTCAGATCCTTCACAGCCCGCTGCACCATCTGCACATGTCCTCCACCCCCAGTAGCATTGGCCTTTAACAGGAAAAATACTCATCACTCACATTTGTGTAGGGCTCAAAAGTTTGCAAAGCATTTTACATACATGACATTTGATCCTTGCAACAGTCCTGGGAGCTAGGTGATATAAAATAAAGCCACAAAAATCAGCAGCATGTCTATATATTACCAATAAAGTCCAGGAGCAAGAGATAGAGAAATTCCATATAAAATAACTGTAGACAATGTAAAATACTTGGGAGTCTACCTACCAAAACAAACCTAGGAGCTACATGAACATGACTATAAAACACTTTTCACTCAAATAAAGTCAGATCTAAACAACTGGAAAAATATTAACTGCTCATGAGCAGGCTGAGCCAATATAAGAAAAATGACAATTCTACCTAAATTACTGTATTTATTCAGTGCCATACCAAACCATCAAAAATTATTTTATAGAACTAGAAAAAATAATAACAAAATTCATCTGAAAAAAAAACCCACAAAAGCTCAAGGATGTCAAGGGAATTAACAAAAAAAATGTGAAAGAAGTTGGTTTAGCTGGCCTATCTCTCAAACTATATAATTAAGCAGTAAATATCAAAACAATCTGGTACTGCCTAAGAAATAGAGTGGTGGATCAGTCGAATAGATGAGGTACAAATTACATTATAGTAAATGACCATAGTAATCTAAAATATGATAAACTCAAAGATCCAAGTTTTTGGAACAAAACCTCATTATTTGATTAAAAAAACTTCTGAGAAAACTGGAAAACAGTATGGCAGAAAGTAGCTATAGACCAACATCTCAAATTATATACCAAGAAAAGGCCAAATTGGGAACATGATTTACACCTGAAGGTTGATATCCTAAACAAATTAAGAGAGTGTGGAATAGTTTATCTGTCAGATTTGTGAAGAAAAGAATTTAGAACCAAAGAAGATACAGAGTGCATTACAAAATATAAAATAGATAATTTTGATTATAGAAAGTTAAAAGTTTCACCAAAATTAAAAAGAAAGCAGAAAATTGGAGGGGGGAATGATTGCAAAAAAGTATCTCTGATAAAGACCTGATTTCCCAAATATATAAAGAACTGAGTCAAATTTATAAAAATTCAAGTCATTCCCCAATTGATAAATGGTCAAAGGATGTGAACAGGTAGTTTTCATAAAAAGAAATCAAAGCTATTTATAGTCATATGAAAAAAATACTCTAAATCACTACTGATCAGAGAAATGCAAATTAAAATAACTCTGAGATAACCCCTCATATCTATCATAGTGGTTAATATAGCAAAAAATGAAACTGATGGAGGGGATGTAGGAAAACTGGGACATTTAATGCATTGTTGGTGGAGTTGTGAATTGATCCAACTATTCTGGAGAACAATTTGGAAATATGAACAATATGCCCAAAGGGCTACAAAACTGTGCATACGTTTTGATCCAGCAATGCCACTACTAGTTTTATATCCCAGAGACACCCAAAAAATGGAAAAGGACCTATTTGTACAAAAATATTTATAGCAGCTCTTCTTGTGGTGGCTAAGAATTAGAAATCAAAGGGATGCCCATCAATTGGGGAATGACTAAACAAACTGATATATGATTGTAATGGAATATTATTGTGTTGTTAGAAATGAGATACAGGGTGATTTCAGGAAAACCTGGAAAAACCTACATGAACTGATGTATAATAAAGTGAACGCAACCAGGAGAACACTGTACACAGTAACAGCAATATTGGTCAATGAAGATCTGTGAATGACTTAGGTATTCTCAGCAATGCAAATGATTCCAAAAGATTAATGATGAAGCATACTATTTGCCTCCAGAGAAAGAACTGATATTGACCGAATACAGAGTGAAGCATGCTAGTTTTCACTTTCTTTCTTTTTCCCTTTGAGTCTTCTTGTACTAAATGACTAATATGGAAAAGTTTTACATAATTGCACATGCATAGTCTATATCAGATTACTTGCCTTCTCAGGGAGGGTGGAGGAGAGAGAAGGATAGAGTTTGGAACTCAAAACTTGAAATAAAAATGTTTAAAAATTTAAAAAAATAACCATGCTTGGAGGACATCCCTGCCTTCTCCCTTCCAGAATCAACAAAGCAAAATCATAATTGACCTCAACACTAAGTCCCTACCATGGGCTAGATGGAGGTGAGGGGAGAATGTAAAGAGGGCTAGGGCATAGTCCCTCTCTCTTGAGGACCTTACAATCTAGATTTTCCCATTCCTGCAGAAATCACCCATTGATTCCTTTCTCATTCTCTCAAGTCCCTATAATCAAGCAATCATCAACCCTCCACCATACCTATCAAATGTGTTGTGTCTTTTCTATTCTCCTAGGCACCTGCTTCAGTTAAACCCTCTTCACCTATTTGGTGTTGTATTGCAGTAATTTCCCAACTGATCACTGGCCACCTGCCCAGCACTTACTCAGTCCCACATTACCAGGACCAAGGAAGATGGAAGTCATCACTAAAGGCTGTCAGAAAGTTCACCCTCCAAAGCAGTGTCTACTCAGACCTCTGTGCCTCACCAAGAGCCCATGCCACAGCATGACATGACAAACAGTCCTCCAACCCACCACTAATTTTGATCTTCTGTGCCCCGGCACCACATCCTTAGAAGAATGTGATGGAAAGGGTCAAAAGGGAAGTGTCTGTGCCTGTCATGAGCTGCCCAGAACTAACAACTTTCATCACCATGTGACTTTACCTAATACATCAACCCTTTTGTCTCCAATTTCAATCAATATAGCACTTCAATCCATTTATTTATTCATAAAGAATTTACTAAATGTTTATTTTTTTGCCAGGTTCTGTGTTAGACATTGTAATACAAAGCCAAAAAAAAAGAGACAGTTCCTGTCCTCAAAGAGTTTATGTTTTACCAAACATATACACATATAAATAAATATAAAATACATACTAAGTAAATATAAAATAATTTTGGGGGGATGCTAGCAACTGTGGGGAAAGTCAGAAAAAAATCTTGAGTTCAGGAGATGGCATTTTCCTTCTCCTGTGGCTGACAAACCTCATGTTCTCCTTATTAGTGCTTGCAATTTGGTCCCCATCTACAGAAACCCTATGTTCTCCTATCTCTGCCCTTGTGCCTTGCTAGCTCTGCCCCATTTCTTGCTAGATCCTCTCTTATTGTGCCCCTAGTCTATCATGCCCCTATTCTATTGTGTTCCCTGGGCACCATTACCAACAAACTCACCCTTCATCCAGATCTTTCCCTCTTTTGCCTGTCTTCATGAAAATCTAGCATTCTTCTCATTCCTTCTCATCCTTTCTCCAGTGCGTATGCTCCTCTCTCTCACCTCCCCTGATACAATGGGCCAAGAGGAGGAACTGGCCTGCCCCATACTCCCTATGGCCACTGCCTCATGCTGCTGTCCCTCAGCACCCTCAGATGGGCTCCAACGATGAGCGATGGATGAGGCCCTGCCTCACCTTTCCCCTAAATGATGAGTTTTGTACTTACTCATCTGGGTGTATGTTCTTTGTCCCCAAGATAATTTAAGTTCCTTGGAAGCAGAGATGATTTAATTTTGCCTTTACACCCATCCATAATGACTCACTTGGCAGTCAATGAACATTTCTTCAGCATGGTCTAATACATACTCACTGGACTGAGCTGAAGTGACTCCATCTGTTTCATATTGTCCAGTCTACATCTTTGTTATTGCCAGCTCTTGGTTTCTGGATCACAGTCCCTTCCTCAGCCCTGCTTTTGCCTCATACTTGGCAAGGTCAGGACTCACAATGATGTCCATTTGAACATCTTGCTTCCAAATTCATGAACCTCCTTAACGATCATGACCTACACTTCTACTCCTGCTACACAAAAGTGTGGTTCTATCCTAGACCCTCCATCATCCCACAAATATAAAAAAAATTATTCATTTTGAACATACATATGGAAAGAAAAAAAAAGAACATTTCCATGCACATAGCACAGCATAAAAAGAGGATTCAATATACCATGAATTTCCATTTCACACTGTTTACTTTTTTTTGGAAAAACTATGTAATAAATAGTGCATACTGTTTTCAAAGCTACCCTGCTTTTCAGAGCTTCCTTCTAAGTTTTCTTTTCTTCTCTACTGGACACTTTATTTCTTCCTCACTCCCCAACCCACTCTAGAGAAGGCTACCATTAGACACAAATATGTATGTATATGTAAAACCATACTATACATTCTTCTATTTCTCAGTTTTTTCTCTGGATATTGATAGCATTTTCCTTCATAGGTCCTTTGTAGTTGATTCAAGTATTTATAACAGTCAGTTATGCTTAGTACAATTTTGCTGTTACTGGATATAGCATTCTCTTGGATCTGCTCATTTCACTCTTCATTATTTCATGCAAGTCTTTCCATGTTTTTCTAAAATCAACCAGCTCATTATTTCTTATAGCACAGTAGTATTCCATCACAATCATACACCACAACTTGTTCAGCCATTCTCCAGTTGATGGGCATCCCCTCAATTTCCAGTTTTTTCCCACCACAGAGAGAGCGGCTAGAAATGTTTTAGAGTATATAAGTTCTTTTCTTTTTTTTCCAATCACCTTGGGAAACAGATCTAATTAGTAGTATTACCAAGTCAAATGGTATAGGTAGTTTAATAACTCTTTGGGCAAAATTCCAGATTACTCTCCATAACGACTAGATCATTTCATATTTCCATCAACAGTGTTAATGTCCCAGTTTTTCCACATCCCCTCCAACCTTGGTCGCTTTCCCTTTTGTCCCTTTTTCCCTTTGTCCCTTCTTAAATCTCTTTGATCTTGAGCTCTGATATTGATCATTCCTTCCTATTCTGACATTGTGATACTTTCCCACCCTCCTCCTAAACCTATTCTTGGTCTTTCCCATGACTTCAGTCACCTCATTCCTTCCTGTTCTCCCAGTCCATCACCCTGACTATGGCCTCACTTTCGGACCTTCAGTCTTGACTCAATGTTATATTTTCTAATAATTTAAAAAACATTTTCCAGTGTATCTCTGTTCTCTTCTCCTTTTTGGTGATCAATAATAAATACTAAATATTTAATTGTTTCTTTAAATAAAGAATAAAAAAGAGAGAAAAACTTAAATTAACCAAAATTAACCAAAATATTGGAAAATGACCCTCTCTGCAAAAGATTTTGTATATACTTATATTTCTACATGTTCATTGAAATGAAATCTCTTTGAAGGCAGGAACGGTCTCCTTTTTTGGCTTCTTATTCCAGTGCCCAGCACACAGCAGCATTGAATGTAATCCCCTCAGCCCATAAATCTCTTTTCTCTTTCACTGCCAAACCCCCAGAAAGAGTCTTTCTAGTGCTCCCAAATTCTTCCCACCTGATGCCATCTTCACTTCTCCCAATTTGGCTTCTGATGACCCCATTCTACTGAAGTTGCTTTCTCCAAAGTTACTAATAATTTTACAAACAGCTAAATCCAACAGCCTTTTCTCAGTCCTCAATTTTCTTGACATCTTTGCAATTTCTGACCTTACTCTTCTTCCTGGACATTGTCTCCTCACCTGACAGTGCTCTGTCTTGGTGGCTTCTCCCAACTTTTGGACTACTTTCTTTCAGTTTCCTTTACTGTATTATGAATTAAAGTCATCTATCATAATTTGGGTGTCTGCCAAGGTCCTGTCCTTATCCTCCTCTATAAAGATGACTTCCAAACCTATTTATCCACCCCTAACAACTCTTCTGTACCCTAGGCCTACATGAATGACCCATCAACATCTCAAATTCAACATGTTGAAAACGGAATGCATCCTCATTCTCCCTTCTACAAACTTCCTTATTTCTGTTGAAGGCACTACCATCCTCCCAAACATGACCCTTGACTCACCTTTGACTATTTCCTCCTTCTCCCTGATACTTCATATACAATCCGGTGTCAAGTCCTGCTCATTCTACTTTCATATTTCTCACATCTCTTTTCTCCAGGCAGAGTTGCCACACTTGTTAAGATCTTGTCACCTCTTGCCGTAGTCACCATGCCTTCAGTCTTTTCTCTCTTCAGTTAATCCTCCTATAGCCCACATCTAACCATGGTGTCCCCCTCCCAGAAACTTTCAGTGATTACCTATTACCCACTGCATAAAAGACAAACTCCTCAATTAGGCATTTAAAATTCTCAGAAATCTGACTCTAACCTAGGTCTTCAGCCTTATCTCACCTCTCTCTATTTTATAAACTCTCTCCATTTTGAGTCTGGGCAAATTGAACTATTTCAATAAAATGCTATCTCCTCCCTCCATACATTTGCATAAGGCTTAGGTGGAATACACTTATTCTCAGCATCCTTGTCTCCACTCAGGACTTCTTCCCTGATTCCCCTAGTTTTTTGTGCCTTTTGCCTCCTCAGATCATTTTGTGTGTACATGTTATATTCACCCGATAGAACATAAACTCCTTGAGGGTAGGAACAGCTTTGCTTTTATCTTTTTTTTTAGACTCTTAGCACTTAATACAATTCCTTGCTTTGTGTTTGGTGAACATTATTGGCATTACAGATTGAGTTTGCAACCCTCAAAACTGAAGCATAGAAGAAGGACATCCCTTGGTCAGCTCTTGAGAGTGAGGCTGGGCAAAGGAGGCATGGAAGGAAAAAAGCAAAAAGAAACCTACCTTATCAAAGAGGCCACACTCACAGATGAGCTGCTCTCTGGCCTTTGTGTTGATGGCGATGGTGAAGCGCACGTGAGCCACCAGGAGCTGTGGAGGAGGCAAGAAGCCAAGTCAGACATGGGGTCTGCTGTAATGACATCATGTGAGTCAGTGACCCTTTCCCCTGCCCTCCCGCTGGTGCTGGGCTAGCTGATGCTTCCAAGCCAGACATAAGCTGTAGTGGGAGCCCCAGAGCAGCTGTTTCAAACTTACTTTGCATGTTTGCTTCATTTCTTTATACTATTATGTAAACTTTCATTTCTCTTCACAAAGACTCTAATCCAGTTACCTATTCCACTGAACAAAAGGGCAACATATTATGGCTCTAACAACATATGTGGGTCTCTAAAGGGTGGAGATACCTGCCCTAGGTGACACCTGCCAAAAAACCCTCCATGCCTGTTGATTGAGTACACTGTATTCTTCCCTTGGGCACTGAAGAATGATATTAATGCATAATCAGAAGAATATAAAATTTAATTTTCAGCCATTGATGATACTGGTAGCCCAGAGAAGCAAGCCACTATTCATGCGAAGGTCAGAAAACTCAGCTTTCCTTCTGTCCTGGTTCTCCCATCCTGGGGTCCTCATGCTGTTTCATGTGCACCATATATCTGCCATCTCAAAGGCCCCTACTGCTTTGATTTTTGTGAATTCTGAGAGCTTGGCACAATGCCCAGAAATAGCAAGGGCTTGATATATGTTTGTCTAATTGTTGAATGAATCACACAGTACAGGAAATTCCTCTTTTCTGCATTTCATGGAATGAAGAGCTAAGTGGGGGCACCCCGAAGGTGGGAAGGAACTCCCAAATCCTTCCTCCTGCCTTCAGGCAGCTAAGCTACACAACACAGGGAATGGTCTCGTCTCTTTTTCAGAACTTTGGGATGCCAAGGAGAACAAAGAAAAAAAAGGACCCACGTGTACAACAATATTTATTTTGTGTTGGCAAAAAACTGGAAACTGAAGGAGTGCCCAGCAAGATGGCACAGGGATGTAATGGAATGCTACTGTGCTGTAGAAAAGATGAAAGGGACCATTTCAAAGAAACCTGGGAAGACTTTGATGAGCTAATGCAAAGGGAAGTGAGAAGAGCCAGGAAAGCAATTTATACAATGACAACAACTTGGCAAAGTAAGACTTGAGACTTGAAAGACTTAAGAATTCTGATGAGGAAAATGATTAAACAGGATTCCAAAGGACCAGTGATAAAGAATGCTACCAATGTCACAGTGGAGATTATGATGGACTAAAATGGAGGACATATATTTTTTGGATGTGGCCAGTGTGGAAATTTATCTTGTTTGACTATGTATATTTGTTACAAGGATTTTATTTTTCTTTGTGGGGGGATATAGAGAAAAAAATGCCTTTTAATTGAAAAACATCTTATCCTCCCTATCCATCCCATTCTAGTGTTTCATCACTTCATCAGTCGAGAAGTCTTTCCTTATGTCAACCACAATCTTGCCTGCTTTAATTAGTCTACTTTCATTTTTCTCTTATCCCCTCTTACCTCCTCTTTTCCCTCTCTTTTTCCTGTTCTCTCATCAAGATCCCTTCTCACCTGAGTTTCTCTGGAGGTGAGGTAGACAACTTGTTATACCTTGAAAACAGGGTGCACAGCTGGGAGCTGCCGGAACATGGCAATGGCAAACACCTCGGACATGAGATGTGTTCGCAGGAGATGGGTGATAGTCTGGTGCACGTGGAAGTCAGAAGATCGAACCCAGATTTTGGCCAGAAGCCAGTCATGCTTTGCATCAGAAGGGAGGAAAATGGGATTATCATTTCCTGGAGTTTGATTAATCTGAAAAATTAGGAAAAGAAAAAAAGAAAAAAAAATGTTTGGCTCCTAGGGCACACCTGTGGACTAGCTAGTCTTATAAGGCAAGTCTAAACTTAGTCACCATGTGGTTTAACCTCTAATTTTACAAGTGGAAAACTAAAGAGGGGAAATAGTGGAATTACAGAATTTGGGAGCTGGAAAAGATCTCATGTGCCTTCTAGCTCAGTCTGATTCAAAATAGAATCTTCACTATAACCTTCATAGCATGGAGTCTTTCAGCCTCTAGATGAAAACCTCCAGGGAGGAAGGAACCCATCACCTGTTGAGGTCGCCCATTCCACTTGGAACAGCTTGAAATGTTAGAAAGTGTTTCTTTGTGTCTCGTCCTCCCATTGATCCTCCTTCTGCCATTTGGGTCAAGTAGAACAAAAAGAATCCCTTATCTGCATGGCAGTCCTTCCAGGCCTTGAGAACAGCTCTTATGTCTCCTCTGGGTCTTCTCTTCTACAGGATAGCATCTCCATTTCCTTCCACTGACCCTTATATGACATGGACTCGAACAAAGCCCTTCATCATGTTGGTTGCCCTGTTTGGACTCTCCAGTCACACAAAGTCAGGACTAAAATCCAGTACTCTTGCCTCTTAGTCTAATATCCCATCTCTTGCACCAAATGCCTCCATAATTCAGGTTTTTTACCTGAATTTTTTTACCTATTTACCATTGATTAACAAGGAGAAGAGAAAGCTCTTCAAAGCAATTTCCTGGAGATTCAGGACCAGAACCCAAGGAGATCCCTTAATGCCTACCTATCCCATTGTCCCTCCTACTATACCTCACTGTCTTTCCAGTCCTACAGATCCCCCTTCTGAATAAGTCTCAGATTCTCAGCTCTGACCCATGAGAAACAAATTCAGTCTAAATTCTAGACCAAGGGCTCTTAACCTGGGTCAGTGGATTTATTTTTTATCTTTTTTGATAACTATTTCAATATCATTACTTTCCTATATATTCCTGTGCATTTTATTTTATGCATTAAAAACATTATTCTGAAAAGGAGTCCTTAGACCAAAAGAGATCAATGATACAAAAAAAGGCACAAACCACTGATCTAGACCCTCCACCTTTCTGGAGTTCTGGAGTGTGTTCTGAATTTTGGCTTCCTGTGTCCCTTGGTCCTGTGAAATGTCTCTCCTCATTTCAATACTGAATGAAACATCAGCTCATCACTGGACCCCACCACCTTCATTCTTCTTTCTCTGACTCAGTGAGTCACATTTGCTTACTAATGCTAAAATATTCCTTTATTTCATCCTTCAGGGAAATTTTGTGGCTGGTTCCAGTTGCCTCTCCTGATTCCACCTGCCTCTCTAAGACTTAATTATCCATAGATACGAGCATTTAGAGCAGTGGATGGAGCTTTGGACTGGGAGGCTTCTGATGTCAAGTTTGCCACTAGTTGTGTGAGCATGGGTCACTAACGTCCCCACTTCCCACACTGCTTCTGGTTCCAGAAGGGCCCTGTTTCTGGACAAGTCACTCTCACATTGTCCATGGCCAGACATAAGGTTGGTCCCTTCAGTTACACCTAAATATAAGTTTTAAGAGCTTAATTGTACATTTCATTGGATGAAGAAGTTGGGCCATTGAACCAAGGAGGAAAGGAGGGGGAGGGAGACGGGGAAATGGTCACTCCCTATCCTTGAGGCGCACAGTGAAGATAGAAAGATAGAAAGGCATGACTGACACCCCCCTCCATAAATCTGTCTCCTTTGCTCTGATTTCTCCCTCTCTACCATTTCTTCTATTGACAAAAGAGAAGGTGACAGCCATGTGTCATGTGTGCATGAATGCACATGTATGTGGGGGCGTGCATGTGTGAGGCAGGGAAAGAGGGGAGAATATCAGGGGAGAGTTGTTTGCAACATTCAGAACCATCCTTCTCTACTTGGTTCAGCCCAGGCAGACCTCACATTACACCATCTCTGACCCCCTCAACGGGTTCTTTGAAAGAGTGTAAAGCATTTTACAAATTTATGCTATTATTACTAAAAAAAGAAGCAAAGAAAAGCATAGTGTTTGGGACTAGTGTTAATGAATTTTGATCTGAGGGAAGAGCACTGGTTTTGTAGACAGAACACCTGGGTTCAAATCCTGCTTCTGGCTTATACTGTCTGCTTGGACAAGTCACAACACACCCAGGTCTTAGTTTTCTCATCTGTCAGAGGAAGGGGTTATATTATGACCCCTGAGAAACCTTCTAACTCCAGTACCAAGAAGCTAGGAAGTAGCTGCAATGAGTTTTTGAAGTCTTCTTTCTGGAGATTACAGGGTAGCAGATCCTGTCCCGCTCTGGAATATTCCACTTTTCTTTTGCCCTAGACAGCAAGTTGGTTCAATGGATACAGCACTCGACCTGGAGTTTAGGAAGACCTGAGTTCAAATCCAGCCTAAGACACTTTTTAGCTGCATGATGCTAAGCAACTCACTTAATGCTGCCTGACTCAGTTTCCTCAACTGTAAAATGGGAATAATAGCAGCACCTCCTTTCAGAGTTGATATGAAGATCAGATGACATAGCATCTGTAAAGCGCTTGGCAAACAGGGGCTTAATAAATGCCTGTTTCCACTCCCCTTTTCTCCAGTCCATGAGAATGAGAAGAAGCCTGGGTCTTCTGAACTGAAGGTTACTCTTCCTCCTTCACGTTTCTCGTGCCTCTCTGGATGACTTCCCCTGAGTATCGCATTCTTCCTTGTTTGGTCATTCTATACGTGGCTTATTCTCCCTCGAGGAGATTTAAGGGAAGGGCCTGGGCCAGTCCCCTTTTTGTTTGTATCTCTAAGATTGGATGGTCTCTCCAAAATCCTTTTCAACATTCATTATTCATATGATGACCTTCCTGATGCCGTGTCCTTTTCTCTATTCCACATTTTCCTCTCTACTATTATTTCCTCCTCTGCCTCTAAATGAATAAATGACTGAATGGGGTGGGGGACTTTTATTAAGTGCTTACTAAGTGCTAAGTGCTGGAATACAAATATAAAAGTGAAGACAGACAAGATGCTTATGGTTTAATATTGAGAAATCACATATGGGGGGAAGAGTAGTGATGGAGGTGTATTTTGTTTTGGATGGTGAATGGGGCCATAGGAGGGTAGATTGAGGTGCTTCTTATAAGAGTGCTCAAGTCTTCCTTATCCTAAGAAAACAAACCAAACCAACCCCAACCCCACCTTCAATCCCTCAAGCTGTTGTTCCATGCCTCTTCTCCTTTTCCTTCCTTGTGGGTGCTCCCTCTGCTGATACATATTGAGACCCTTCCACAACTCAGGGATTGTCTTCAGGAGTTGCAGCGAGTAACAATGTCAGTAGCTAAGTTGTCCATGAGCCTCCCAGGACTTAGCTAAATCGGTTCTCAAATGAGAAGCACACTGACCATCATCATGCCCCTATCTGAAATTTTCATAGCTTAGTAAGGCCTACCAGACCTTGCACTATCATGGTAAAGCCATCTAGAACTCAGGGTCACCTCCCCCTCCAAGACAAGGGTTGGGGTTAGGGTTATATACAAAGAGGACATCAGTGAAGAGTTGCCTATTCGTTATTGGAAGATGGCAAGCACACATCTTACCTTCATAATCAGAATGCTAACAGACCTAGCCTGGTGTCATCTAAGGAACGACCCACCTGGATGGCAATGGGGACGATTTTGTTCTCTAGATTCTTGTACAGCAGACAGATGGGGGCTGCCAGGTACTGCAGTGTGCATGGGTCCGTTTTGTTGGCATCGATGCCATCCAGAATTTCAAAGTCTACTATGAAGATGTTCCCTTGCTGTCAAAAAGAAGAGAAACCACTTATTCTTTTTTATATTGATAATTTTAAACCTGTTTATATTGATTACTTTTGTTTTCAAATCACCTTAATTTTTGAATATAGCCCTGCTCCATTCCCCATCCACTGAGCCACCCCATGTTACAAAGAGGAAAAGGGAAAAAAAAGCAGGTAAGTAAAACTAATCACCCCAATGACTGTGAGATTTTCAGTCTCCATAATCTTCACCTCTGTGATCAAGGGAAACAGGTGCATTTTCTCAACTAGAAGTCAATTTTTCATCTCATATTCAGCCTGGAAGGAACCTCAAAGGTTGTCTGACAATTCAGTAACATGAAATCTTGGTCCATGGAGAGGGACTAGGTCAGACTAATTTCTCCAACTGCCCTGACCCCATCCCCAAAGTACTCAAGCAGTGGGTTCTGTGACAGAGAATGGGAGGAGTTTCCATGGAATCCTAAGCTCTGGTTTTCACTTGTCCTCTGATACCTCTACTATCCCTGTCCCACCCTCTCACCTCGAACCCCCCAACACCGTAGAAGAAGCTGAAAGAGAACATAGGCAGTTAAAAAGAATAAAGCCATCCTAGACTGTACTGAGAGAGAAACAGTGTCCAAGACTAAGGAAGTAAAACTCCTAGTATCTGTCCTCTGCCTTGTGCAGACAGCTGGCAGCTGTATCTAGTTCCGAGCACTTCAGACAAGCTGGCATCTCTGAAGAGATGAGGCAATTGGCATTACCTAAAGAGTCATAGTGATGCTGAAGGAGGTGGGTCTGCTAATTAGCTGTGGCTGCTTTTATCAAAGGTCTCAGGGAGTGGCGGAGTTTCTCTGATTGTTTTACAATAAGCACAGTCACCAAGTAGAGTTTTATTTGCCCAGCAGCAGGATGGAATAAGTAGAAAGAGCAGAGGAGTCAGCCCCGGAAATCTGGCGTTTAAATCCTAGCTGTGACTCTTCTTAGCTCTGTGTCCCTGGATAAGTCATTAAGCTTCATCTGTAAACTGGGAGTAATCATACATCCATCAACCCCCTCAGATGGTAATTGTGAGAAAGGTACTTTGTAAACTTTGGAGCATTATTTTAACATGGGATTCATGAGCTCTTACTTCCTTCAGTTAGATTACAGCAACCCTGAACTTCCCTCCTGATAGAGAAAACTATCACCTAATTTCTAATTCTGCCTGACTGCTGCCAGTGATGGTGTGTTCCATTGTTGGACCATTCTAATTGTTAGACCATGCTCTTTTATATGGAACAGAAATGTTCCAGGCTGTGACTTTTATCCACGGGTCCTAATTCTACCTCCTGAAGCTAGACAGAATAAGTCTGCTTCTTAAAGGCCAGGTCTCACCAAGTCACCTCCCCCTCTCAGCGAACTCAATAAATGCCAGCAGCACCCTATCACTTGCAAGATCAAACAGAAAATCCTGACTGGCATTCAAAGCCCTTCCTAACACTCCTCTCACCCCACTTTTAATATTCTTACTCCTCATACCTCTCCCTCCCCACTGGTTTTCTGTGATCCAGGGTCACTGGCCTCTTGGCTGTTCCCTTGAAGAAGATACTCCACCTCCCACCTCTGGGCATTTTCACTGTCTGTCCCCCTTTTTGTGGAATGTTCTCTGCTCATCTGCACCTCCTCAGAGACTTCCTTTAAGTCCCAGCTAAAATCTCACCTTCTACAGGAAGCCTTTCCCAACCCCCTCAATGCTGCACCTTTCCTCTGTTAAGATGTGCCTTTTTCCTGTCTCTATCTCGTTTGTCCATAACTGTTTGCATGCTGTCTCCCCCATCAGACTGGGAGCTGCAGGACAGCAGGGATTGTTTTTTGACTCTTTGTAGCTCCAGTTCTTGGCATGGTGTCAGGTATGTTACAGGCCCTTGTTGACTCATTGACTGACAGCCTTCTGCGTGACAGCTTGCCTGGTCTTATCACTGGGTAGCCAGGGGGATGGAGGGGGCTGGGGTGAGGCTCACCTGGGTTTCTCTGATAGTGTTGGGTGGTTAAAGAATGGGATGCCAAAAACCGAGGCTGCTGCTGTCACCAGTATCAAGAGCACCAAGGACTAAGTAATGGAAAGAGAATAGAATACTGAGGCTGCTGCTGTCACCAGTATCAAGAACACCAGGGACTAAGTAATGGAAAGAAAATAGAGTACTGAGGCTGCTGCTGTCACCAGTATCAAGAACACCAGGGACTGAGTAATGCAAAGAGAATAGAGGACCGAGGCTGCTGCCGTCACCAGCATCAAGAGCACCAGGGACTGAGTGATGGAAAGAGAACAGAGCACCGAGGCTGCTGCTGTCACCAGTATCAAGAGCACCAGGGACTGAGTGATGGAAAGAGAATAGAGTACTGAGGCTGCTGCTGTCACCAGTATCAAGAGCACCAGGGACTAAGTAATGGAAAGAGAATAGAGTATCTGATACCAAAGGGCAGGAGGAGCCAGGAGCCATGGTTGACAATATTTAGGCAAGTTCCCATTCTCAGCTATCCTGAGTCAAAGACCCTGGACACATAACTTCCAGAACCTCAGATTCCTTGTCTGTAAAATGAGATGATATTAATTCTTGCCCATCCTATCCCAGGATGGCTACATGGTAAGCATTTTGTAAGCTTTAAAGTGCTATGGAAATGTATTTTTTTTTTGCTTTTTATATCATCATCCAAATTGTAGATAATAATGACGAGTGGTTTATGGGCCAGAATGGAGCCCAGTGGCTCTGTGAAAAACTGGATCAGATAATCTCTGGCTGCAGATCGTGGACTCTGGAGTCAGAGGTTGGGAGGTTCAAATCCTTCCCATGTGGCCTTAGGGAGTCTTTGTCTATAAAACAAAGAGGGTAGACTAGATAGGCTCTATAGGTCTATAATTCTATGAGCTCCAAGGTCCTCCCATCAGCTCAGAGTAGAGGGCAAAGCACTGGACTTGGAGCAGGTGACTATAGGCAAATGCCTTGGTTTCCTTGTCTGCTCAATGGGGATAATCAAGCCAGGATGGTGTGCTTTCTTTCTCTTGGTCAGAGGAGCTGCTGTTAAGTGCTATTGAAATGTGAGCTCTTGGGGCAGCTAGTTGGAGCAGTAGAGAGTGTACCAGTCATGGAGTAAGGTGGACCTCTGTTCAAATCTGACCTTAGACACTTACTGGCTGTATGACCCTGGGCAAGTCAGTCAACCTTGATTGTTGAAGAAGAAGATGAAATGTGAGCTATTGTTGATAACAGTAGGATAGGAAGAGAGATGGAGCCCAGATCTGGGTCTACCATTTCATTGGAAAGAGACATCCCAAGAGAAAAAGTCCCTCTACTAATGTATGTCAGAACCTTAACTACAACTCAGTGTCTTAGATACTTACTTAGAGGTTAAAAATGACTTGCTCAGGCTTGTCACACAAATAGAATGTGTCAGAACCCATGACACCTGAACCTGGGTCTTCCTGGCTCTGAGGCTAGCTCTCCATCTACAATATGCTATTTCTATTTGGTAATGATGTTATGAAGAAAACATAAACACATGATCATATGACATTTTACTATACACATGGTGTACCAAAAGTCTTAGTGCAGTCTTAAGCTATTAAAAAAATATTTTGCAATAGAGCAGGGGTGGATGGATTTTAGCGGGCCTGTAACATTTGGTGAGAAAAGAATTACATTCCTTTTCACTAACCTTTGGTTTCCTTTGTAATCCTTGGTGTTTTATTTTAGGCATTTAAAAACTTAATTCTGAGAAAGATTCCATGGACTTCTCCGGACTTTCCAAGGGTCCAGGATACACACAAAAAGTTAAGAACTTATACTCTAGGGCATTTCATAGCTGAGAGAGGGGCAGTTTTGGCATCACTAAGATCTGGATTCAAAACCTGCCTCTAAAAAACACTATGTGACCATGGAGAAGTCATTTAACAGCTTTGTGTCCTGTTCAGTGTTTTAAAACTACAAGAGGGGTTGCTGATCTGTATAGGTGGGTGATATTTCCCATGCCAAGAATTCCCTAAACTGATGAAATCACAGGTCTAGATCACTCCCTGCTCTTCAAGCATATGATTCATGTCATAATCAATAAGCAGTTAATAAATGCCTACTATGTACCATGGGGCAGCTAGATGGTACAGGGGGAGTCAGAATTCAAATCTGACATCAGACATATACTAGCTGTGGGACCCTGGGCAATAAAAATGAAACCATCTCTGTCAAAAAGAGCTAACTTTCTATTAATAATGAAAGCAAGAAAGGAAGGCAGTCATTGGGCCAAGGTGCTGCTGCTACCTGGATCTCCTCTTCCAAGGTCAGCTGCCGTTCCAGGCTGCATTCCACCATCTCTGTGGTCACTGGGAACTTCTCTGGGATCTTGGTGCATCTCTGGATCATGACTGGGTTGCATCCATTCAGAAACTGGTAGCCAAACATGAAATCTTCCTGCCAGTGCTGCATGACATATTCTATGGGGGAATCAATACTCCGCTGAGTTCTTGGCACCTCCTAGCTCAGTCAGCTAGCAAAGAGCCCCTGGGATCCAGGAGCCGATCAGTGAGAGCCAGCTTGGGCTTTCTTTCTCAAGCAATACAATGAAACTCAAAGGTCTATGTCTTCTGGGGATGGTTTCTGGTAAGTCTCCAGGGGTTTAGGTCAGGACCAGCACAGCCATACCTGTGGGGCTATCTCTTGGTTCAGGCTGCTACTAGTCTTCCAGAAGACATTGGAGTATAGGGCTGAGTACAGGACTCAGCTCCAGGAGCCCAATAAGGGTTCCAATCTACCAAAAAGAGAAGTTGACCCAACTCTCCTCTTCACTCTCCAGTGAACTGAAGCCCTTGGTAGGGAAAGGGCATAGAAGCAACCCTTCTGGCCCCCTACAGCCGTATCTTGGATCATGATTCTGTCTTTATCAATTAACCAATTGATCAACAAGCATAGATTAAGCATCTCTGATGTACTAGGCTCTGTGCTAGGTGATAGTGATACAAAGTCCAAAATGGAGAAGTTCCTGATCTTGACACCTGAATTCAAGACTTGCCTCTGGCACCTATTGCCTATGTGACCTCAGGTGAATTACCCAAACTCTCAGAACTGGAGGCAACTCTCAGAGACTATCAATCACAGACAAGGTGCTCATCTGCACCAGCAGAGGGAGCTTCCTCATCAGCAAGCTCCCTATACCAATGAAATCATAGGTCCTGTCCCTATCCCCACACAGTCCTTAGGGAGCTTATATTCTAGTGGAAATATAGTTTCCACTAGAATATGTGTAAGTGTGTGTGTATCGGTGTATACAAATATATTCACATATCTGTGTATAGTAGATATCTATCCGTAACTATCTTTCTATATCTGTCCGTCCACTTGTCCATCCATCAATCCATCTGTCTACAAGAGAGAGAGAGGGACGGACAGACAGACAGACAGAAAAATTAGCAGGGGTGGGCCACTGGCCATGGGGATCAGGTAGGGTCTCACATAGCACATGGCTCTTGAACTGAACTTCAAAGGAAATAAGGAATCCTATCACACCAGGAGCTGCCTGCCCTGCCCATCCTGTTCCAGTGACCTGGTTGTATTTCTGGAGTTGGCATCCAGGGACCCTTTATCAACTTTCAGGAGAGGCCAGTGCAAGAAAAAGATCCCCTTCTCCTTGATTCCAAGGAGGCACACTCTCACTTTGCAGGGAGAAGGTGTGCCACACACTCAGATGGGCAGCCTACCTGAAATGGTATTACTGATCTTGACAAAGATCTTCTCAAAGTCCCCAAAATCACTCCAGGAAGACTGGAACATGTGCATGAAGCGGTTTATAAAGAGATTCTCCATTCTGTAGACAAAGAGAGATCATCATCTGTAGAGGATGGATGGAGTCTTGCCCTTGCAAGGGCACACAACCCTTGGCAGAGCCCAGACCCTCAGCCCCAGCAAACAAAGGGCCCCCTCCAAGTGCTTCTCCCAATGGCTCCAGCTGAGCTTCATTGGGCTTTACTCTGACCTTGGAAGAGGCATCTTGGTACAAGAGAAAGAGCATGGGGTGGGAATCAGGAAGACCTGAGTTTGAATCCCACCTCAGACACTCCCTTGCTATATGACTTGGGTTTCAGTTTCCTCATCTGTAAAATAAAGGGGTTGAGTCAGATGTCTCTGATATCCCTTCCCATTCTAATCCTATTAATCTGATCTAGACCCAAGAGGAAAGTTTGCGTCCCACGACTGCACTAGCCTTTTTCTCTTTCTCCTAAGCATCTGAAATCACTATGTTCACTTAAGGTCTTAGGGATCTCTGAGTCTGGTCAGTAGAGATGAGAATGATGAATTAATTAGTCAGGGGGCAGGCAAAGTTTGGTCAGGCTTGCTCTACTCCTCAGTTCTCTCCTTTGTGCCAACTTTACACAACAGGGATGCCAACAGGAAGCATTTCCTCACTCAAGGGTCCCCTGTAAGGGCTGTGCTGGCCCTAGGAGGCCACAAGCCAGATGCATAACGTAGTCTTTGGTCACAAAGAGAACAAGATGTGTATTGCACTGGCGATAACTCGAGATAGCTGATGATTAAGGGTCCCCCAGTAGAGTTCTAAGATGAGAGAGAACACTGTGGATTGGAGCACCTGACCTTAACTGGGTCCTAAAAAGAGCACTAACCTTGGATGCCCAATCTACCCCAGACCAGCCATGTGATCTTGGGGACACTTCCTCTCTCTGGGTCTTGGTTCCTCCAGTTATAAAGTGAGAGTCTCTAAGATCCCGACTAGCCAGAAGTGTGCTGGTAAATATTTAACCACTAACTCTCCAGAAAGAAAAAGAAAAGGTAAACATGATATACTTTTTAGTATAATCTGCATATTAACACTTTCTCCATCATTTTCCCAAGTCTAGACAATCAACAAAATGATAAATCAAGGCCTGATTTATAGTGTTTGCCCATTTCTGAGGTGTCAATGCTCACACTGAAGATGTAATAGTCAATCAGTCTGAGCTGCCTCCAGCATATCCCCTCCTTCTAGCTCTAAATTCCATGGCCCTATGAAGGATGAGTAAGATTTTGATAGACACAGAGAATAGCCCCTCAGAACCTAACTCCACATCCTTAATTATCCTTTACTTTTTTTTCTTTCTTTCCTTTTTTCGGCAATTGAGGTTAAGTGACTTGCCCAGGGTCACACAGCTAGTATCTGAGGTCACATTTGAACTCAGGACCTCTTGACTCTAGGCTCAGCGCTCTATGCCCTGTGCCACCTAGCTGCCCTTGCCCTTACTTTTCCATCTGGTCAAACTTGCCTTTTTGACATTCCTCACCCACTGGGCACAATGATAACATCGCTATTACCATTGCTTCTAGAAAGGGTGTGTCAATTAACTGCCCTGTGGATTAACTAAATTACCATCCCTGTGACTCTCCAGCCACCCCTCCCCTATTAAAGTGAACTCTTTGGGGACAAGGGCTATCCCACTTTTTAAATTTATAGTCATAGTGCTTAGCATGCTGTTCTGCCCATAACAAGTGCCTACTAATCACTTATTTGTTCATTTATTAATCTTCATTTCCTCCCTCTGTGCCTTTGCACAGGCTGTGCTCCATGCTTGGAATACACTCTCTCCTCTATTTCATATCTTAGAATCTCAAGTTTCTTTCAAAACTCAACCTGTCACCTCCTATGTTGTGTCTTTTCCTGATCTTTTCCACGGCTAAGGGCTTCCCTGCCCTGGGGCCAAATTAGTTTGTATTTATTTTGCACCTATTTTGAATATATGTGTATATGTTGTTTCCCCACCAACAATAAGCTCCTTGAAGTAAGGCAGTGCTCCTTTCTATCCTTGTATCTCCAAGCACTTAACCTAGTAGCTCCGGAGTCAGGTCAGATTCTACCTCTGACACAAGTTACATTGAGCAAGTCACTCTCTGAGCCTTAATTTCTGAATCTTTAAATGGGAGGAGGGTCAAATTAAATGACCTCTGAAGGTCACTCTAGTTGTGGAGGTTTGTCATTCAGGAACTCTTGTATCTGATCTGAACTATAATGAGGAATCAGCATGCCTTAGTTTCTCATTCTGTTAAATAAGTATCACAAAACATTCCTTTTATTCCCTTCCCCCCCCAAAAAAAGAACCCCCAACACATGTGCATGTTTTGCACCGGAGTCACCATGTCTGCAGGATCCAGCTCCCTTCCTCTTGCTTCCACACTACAAGGATAGACTTGGGCTATCCCTGGTGTCGATGCCCCCACGCTAGCACAGGCTGCAGACCCTCTTTGCTCCAGGATTTGCCAAGGCTCCAAAGTATATCACTTGGTACCACCTGTCTGGTGACAATGCTCTCCATATGTAGTCATGCTGGGCCTGAGATGACAGAACCCACACACCTTGCCAGCCTATACTCATAGTCCTTTTAGACTGGTAGCAACTGCCAGAGCTTGTACCCTTCTATGGGGGCTTCAACCATCCAGAGTTTCCTCCACACCATGAGAAGGCATTGGAGGATCTTAGCAGAGGGAGGCTAACGGATGGGGTGGAAAGAGGGCAGGTTTGGGAGTCAGAGGACCTGGGCTCAAGTTCCAGTTCTGCTACTTCCTTCTGATCTCCCTCAAGGCAAGTCATTTAACTGTTGTGGGCCTCGGCTTTCTCATCTGTCAAATGTCGGGGTTGGTTTAGATGGCCTCTGTGCTTTCTGTGATCCTGGGACTCCCCACTATTAACTTTATTAGGAGAAAAGTCCACCAGCTTCACACACAAACACACACACAAACATACACACACAAGTCCCCCAAATCCAAAACCAATGAGAAGCTACAGGACTAACTGTGAAGGGTCTCCTCTGAGATGTTCCATACAAAAAGGAGTTACTTAGGAGCTGAGCGGAAAAAGCAAATAAAACCCAAAAATGGACAAGTGGGAGTTCTAGAGGAGGAGCTCAGCTTATAGTAAAACTTGGATTCTCTACCACAAGAAGGGAGACAAGACAACTGTACTGTGAGCAGGAAGGAATCAGCTGCTATGAAGTCCTCTCAAGAGGGCACTGGTCCTTTTCCCATTCTGAAGCTATTTTCAGATAATCTGAAAAGCCCCGATTCCCCGGCATTCCTAGGCTGGTCCTGATGTTGTAGGTACAGAGATGATTTTCTTGGACAGAGGGAGAATAAGACATCCGAGTGACCTCTTTCTTGCTGAGTAATGAAGTGCTGAGAGTCTAGTGTTCCTGAGGAACTATCTTTAGGTGCTGTGTTTCTATTCCTCCCCACATTGTAGGTGACCCTGGAGAAGTCTTACTTATGACTTCAGTGTCTCTGAGGTGCCAGACAGGAAAGACACTGAGCGAACAGTCACCACAAGAGGGATGCAGCAACGACATTGCTGATAACAAAGCCGAGCACTTCCCTATTCTTCTACCCTGATATTGGCTCACTGCAGATGAAAGATAACATGGTTTGAGGAATTTCTTTTCTCACAGGAGAACATAGAAAGTTATCTCCTGCAATCAGATCGAATCACTAGATCTAAAACACTGCCATGGATGTCCTATTTACTAGTTACCAGTGGATGAGGAAAGAGAAGGTCAAAGGGTCATTTGATAGGAGCCTTCAGGAGCCAACTCTAGGTCTCCAGGGTCAAGGTCAAGCCCTTCCCTCCATCTGAACAGCTTAGATTGCTGACAGATGTCTTGGTTGGCATGCTGAAGAGTTTCATTAGACTCTCCTCCAATGAGAGCAGGGTTTTCTTGGCTTTTTTTCTGCATCTCTCCAGAACACAGGAAGATATCAACAGTGACTGCTCCTGATGGTCCACTTGACTGGCATGATACCCTGTGATCTGCCCAGCCTATTCTGAGGAAGCGTCAGGCATAGGAATAGGAACCGCACCCAAAGGCAAATAGCAAAATTATCAGGAGTGTGGCTTTTGTACTCTGAAATGACCTCTTTTTCCTCATTCTGGAAGACATGAGTTGCTTTAATGTTCTAATGTCTTCTTTCCCTGTCAAACTTAGGGAAGGCCTGATAAATATATTCACACTAATAAGGTACCCAAAAAAGGCTGAATTAGTCATTCCTCTAGAGGAAACAAATATAGTATAGGTTAGTGGCCTTACACCAAAGGAATTAAAATCTAATTGTGGAATTTCAGGCATACATCAATGGAAGGACAAGAAGGTAATTGGGGGTATGGTAGAAGAGAAAAGTACCCCATGCCTTTGACATCGTGCAATACAAGTGACCACCTTCTCTACATACTAACAGGGCTGACCTGAAAACGCAGATCTAAAATCCATCTACCAGAATGACTACAGAGCTGGTTCTGTGTAGGATGTGTCCAGCAGACCTTGTTGCAGAAGTGACCAGAAGCAACCCCAGGTCCTCAGGCAGTGTGTAGAGTCACGCTTCCCTCTACCCTAACCCCCTCAAAAGAGAATTACTCCTCTAACGGACCTGGATGTGTCCTTAAATTGAAGAAGTCCTACAGCTCCATGAAGAAAGTTGGGGTGAAAGCATTTCCAAGTTTTCAGGAAGGGAAAAATATCTCTATAGAATGGGAGGAAATGAGAGGAAACAGACGTGTCATCCCAATTCTACGGAAGTGGCAAAATGGCAAAGATGGAAACCGCACTATGTGGGGTACCTTCGAAAATATGAGGACAGCTTCCGGCCAGACATGAAAGAGGCCCAGAGGGAGAAGGCCGGCTCTGTTCATCTCTCAAGGGGAATGACCTTCTGATGAGAAAAAGTAGGACAGAAACAGTTAACACTGAAACATAATCAGCTGACCCACCAGCATTTATAAAGCACTTACTATGTGCCAGGCAATGGGAATGCAAAGAGGGAGGATGGAGTCAGTCCCTTCACATTTGGCTCTATTGAGAGTTCATTGGAAATAGGGGGTTGGGTTCTGAGAAAGGACCTGAGGTGGTTAGCTTTGAGAAGATAAGACTGAGTGGTGATGAACAGGAGGGCTACTTTGAGGATCAGAGGGGCCATCTTGTGGCAGAGAGGGCTATAGGAAAGAGCTTGGCTCTGTGGCTGAAAGTTGTAGATGGGCAGATTCCGGCTCAATGTTAATTACTTCCTAACAATTAGGACTGTCTAGAAGTGGGATGATTTCCCTCATAATGCAGAAGTGTCCCTTTTCCTGAAAGTGTTTCAGCAGAAGTTGCATAGCCACTTTGGGAGTATCTTTTAGAGGAAATTGCTGAAAAGTTTCCCAATGGACTAGATGCTCTTTGAAGTAACCTCTAGCCCTAAGATTCTCTGAAAGGAAGACAGGAAGTTCATCAGTGCGTGCTTCCTTCCCTTGCCTTCCCATGCTACCCCACTTTAGCCCTCTACCCACAAACTTAGGTTTTGAGTAGGCCCACAGGCAGAGCTCTGAATCCAATAAGTCTTGGCTTAATGTTTATGGAGAGGTGAGTCTAGTGGATAGAAAGTTATCTTCAGAGTCAGCAAGACCCAGATTCAAATTGTGCCTCTGACATACACTGACTGAGTAGCCCTGGGTAAGTCATTTAACCCTTTAGGTGTCCCAAGCACCTTCTGAAGGTAAAAGCCTCTGAGCTGATGCTGGAAGATCCACACCAGGAGCTCCTGAAAACAGCGAAAAACCCACAGGCCTGGGTTGGTTGTATTTTTAAAGGCCTGTTATATATCTTAGATACATTCATTCAATAAACATTCATTAAACATCTGTTGTGTGCTAGATACAAATATAAAACTGAAAATTTCCTTGCATTGAATGTACAGGAAGGTATACACAGATACTTAAGGACTAAGTAATTCTTACGGGGCAGGGCATTAGGTGGGTAGGGGTGAGAGAATCAAGGTAGAATTTTCTGGGTAGGTAGTTAGGTGTGGCTTGATGGCTAGATCACTAGATTTGGAGTCAACAAAACCTGGGCTTAAATCCTGCCTCAGATACTTGTTAGCCTTGTGACCCTGGGCAAGTCACGTGACTATGCTGAACCTCAAAGTTGTCTTCTGTAAAATGGGGACAATAACTCCTACTCACAGGGTTGTCATGAGGATCAAATGAGCTGGCCTGTGTGAAATGACATGCAAACCTTAAAGTGCTATTATTTTTATAAATCACTATTTTATTGCTGCTGTCATGTAGGATGTAGGGTAGCTAGGTGACACAGTGGATAAAATGTGGGGGCCTGGATTCAGAAAGTCCTGGGTTCAAATCTGACCTCAGATTAGCTCACACTATCTGTGTGGCCCTGGGCAAGTCACTTAACCTTGTTTCCTCATCTATAAAATGAACTGGAGAAGAAAATGGCAAACCATTCCAGTATCTCTGTCAAGAAAACCCCACACAGGGTCATGAAGAGTCTGCCTTGGACAGTCCTTAGTCATCGGTTGTGATCTCCTCCCCAGTTTAAAGTGCAACTGATATGTTACTGATGTGTGATTTTCCATACATGGATCAAGTCAGTATGGTTTACTGTTTTTCTGATTGCTATTGTCATTATTTTCTATTGAAATGGTCAGGGCAGTTCCCTTTGGAGGAGATGCCTTTCCTAAATAGAAAAAAACCATTTGTATTAAACATAGTTTATTGTAATACTTTTTGATTGAATGTTGAGTAAATTTTGAAGCATAGCCATTTGAAACCTCATTGGGTTACATGCTAAAGGTCAACAGATTATTTTCACTATAACTCCTGCAAAAGAGTTTGCCCTATCTCCTCTCCCCAACATTTGAACTCTTAGATAACAATATCTTTGGTTAAAGGCATCATCAGGATCATGACCAGTACCCAAGTTGAGCAGATCATCTCATCCTGAGATAAGTCACTACCATTCAAAGTCACTGACTATTTATCATCTTTAGGTTAATTAGGTGCCATGAGTTCAACCCCAGTCAATAGGTGCCTACCTTTGAGGTCAATTGAATATTTACAAAGTCCAAATTTCCTCAAAGACCAGTCATGAGTGTAGAAAAGATTATCTACAAGCTCAGGCTTGGCATGGCCACTTAGCACTCCAATCTTCAAGAGCATTTGGAGATGAGAGAAAGTGAAGAGCGGGAAGAGAAGACCCAGGGCAGAGCCTTAGGATCTACACACATATTAAGGAGCCAAGATATGGAACATGGTCCAGAAAGGAGGCTGAGAAGTGGTAGTCAGGCAGGCAGGACTGGTAATACCCAAATAAACTGTCAGTCCAGGCACTCCTCATACTCACTATCCATCTGGATTGAGCCAGATGCAGATCTTATCCTGCAAATAAAATTCACTAGAATCTATTTTGCATCAGTTTTGGCTTTCACCTCTTATTGGTACCTATCACAAAATACTGCTTATTATGTCCATATTCATTTGCTGCTAAATTGGAGGAACAGTAGAAGAGTCTAATTGACTCTCCAGCCCTTAGAATTCTGCTTCATGAATGTAGGATAAAAGCCAGGGATTACAAGAGGCAGAAGTGAGAAGGGGAAGAACATTCCCACCTGCTATCTGGTTCTCTGAGGTTTTCAATAGTTTTAATCCTTTATTGAATCCATGGAAGATAACTAACCTTAGCCGGAGTTAACTGACAGCTTAAAGCCAGGTACTCCAGATATGAAACAATGGATAGGTTCCTGGGGGTGGGGAAGGACCTTCAGCAGAAGATTGGAAACTGGCACATTTGATGCCCACATTTGTAATCAAGTCAAAGCACATTCTTTATAGTTAGTCTCAGTGAAACAAAAAGGAGCTAATAAGAAGAAAATACTCAGAATCAGAGATGGAATCAGACTTGAACGTAAACTCGGTAGCCGCTACTGAGTCCAAGGTATGCCTAAGAATTGTTTCTATTGTCCTTCACTCTAAATAAAGTGACTGTACTACAACAAATCCAACAAGTGGTCATTGAGTCTTTGCTTGAAAACTTTCAGGAAAGGGTATCTCACTCCCTTCCAATGCAACCCATTCCACTGCTGGACAGATCTCATTTGTAGGAAACTTTTCTTTCCATTTGTCTGTCTGTCCTTTCCATCTACTGCTTCTACTTGTGCCCTCTGGGGCTCAGTAGACATGACAATCTTTCCCTATGACAATCCTTCAAATACTTGATGAAAATGATCATATGTTCCATAAGTTTCCTTTCCCACCAAATCTCATAGAATTTGATTTTTAAATTGGATTTTATTTGTTTTCATATGATTTGATCTTGAAGCCCCCACTATATATCTCCTCTAATAGGTTATCAATGTCCTTCCTACTGTGGTCCCCAGATCTAAAAACTATATGATAGGTGTGGTCTGACCAGAACATGGTACAGCAAGACCTCTCCTCCCTAGTTTCTGCAAAGTACAACTGTCAATGCATTAACTATTTTTTTTTGCCAATCACATAACACTATTGACACATATTGAGCTACAATCCACCAAGATCTCTAGATCTTTTTGGGATACATTGCTGTCTTTGCTCTCATCCCCATAATGACTCATTACCTAAGAGCCAAACTCAATCCACACAATTCTTTCATTCAGTTCACTGCAATGAATCCTAAAACATTCTGGGATCTCCTCTATTTAAATCAAACAAAAACTTTCTTGACCTTGTCGCTCCCTCCAGTTATCATCCTATAATGCCCTCTCCTCTTTAATGCCAAACTTCTAAAGAGTCTACTCTCTCTTATAATATGGTTTCTGCCTCCTTTCTACCATCACTTTATTGAAAGTGATGGTACAGTGGAAAGAGTCCTAACTCTAGAGTGAAAAGACCTGGGGTCAAATTCCCCATCTGATACATGCTACCTGTATGATGTTGGGAAAGTCACTTCATTTCTGAGTCCTCAGTTTCTTCATTCGGTAACTGAAAATGAAGACATGGTTAAGATCCTCCACTTCTGGATCTGTCATCCTGTGAAAGTCATTAATGCTCTCCTAACCACTAAGTCTCTAGATTATTTTCCTCACATTTTTTGAACTCTCCATGGTACTAGACACAGTGGGCCTAATGAGGGCTGGAGAGATAGAGGTACAGGAACCCCAAGACTGGAATTCCCTGCGTGGGCCATCTGGAAAAGAATTCACAGACTCAAGCATTGTTCAGGTCAAGGTGATAAAGATTTATTATGCTTTTCAGTGGGCAATACTTGTTAGGAAACCTGAAACCTTAGAGGCGTACAGGTAAAGTTTGTAAAGTAAAACATGTGCCAACCATGCTAAGTAGGAGATTCAGAGTGGGATTAGGGAGTGGTTAAAGAGTGGTTAGTTCTTAAAGGAATATGCACTTTTAGTATCTACTTCACAGGTATTTTACCCAAAGTTCTTCGGGAAATAGCCCAAGGGAGGGCTACATGGAGGTGTGGTTTTAGGCCTGAAAGATCACTGTCAACTAGCAGTCAGGACTGACTAAATGTCTTGTTAGACAAGATAATTGTAAGGAAGTATACATATGTCTAAGTCTAGGATACATACGATTGGCCAGTGAGTAGTACATGTCATTATGACCCAGTGCACAGCCTGTTCAGTCAGTACACAGATGACCCAGACTAATAAGTTCTATAGGTGTAGTTGGCTGCTGTATCAGGAAAAGAGAGAATGATTGTTGCTAGGTCAGGCTATGTCCTTGGACTGGAGAGAATCCGTCTGGGATAGTGTTTTGAGGTGAGGGAGAAATGTGATTTTTAGAGCAAAATGTGATTTTAGAATTGGGGTCCAAGCACAGGCACCCAAGTACCCCATCAGACTGGCCCCCTCTTTGATAACCTCTTGTTTGGCTTCTGTGCACTGTAACACTGAACTTTCTGGGTTTTTCCTACCTCTCTATCCACTCCTCTCTCTCTTTTGATGGCTCCTCCTCCTCCTTCTGTCACTTAAAAAAACATGTGTTGGTGGGGAGGCTGAAGACATGGGTGTGGAGAACTGCACTTGTAGTCGGATTTTTTTTTTGATGTATTCATTGGCTTTGTTGTTTTCTCTCCCTTTTTCTTCCTCTTTTCCTTTTTACAAATAAACACAATATTTGATATATGGGATGGCTTTCAAGGAGGGGGAATACAGAGGAAAATTTAGGCAGCATAAAAATAAAAGATGTCAATAAAAATCTATTAAAAACAACAACACGGGTACTCCCTATAGTTTTAAACCTGATCCTTTACTCTATATATACTCTATCTCTAGGCAAATCTCCTCTGCTCCCATGATTTCAGCTATTACCTTTCTTCAGATGACTCCCTAGTCAGAAGAAGATGCCTCTTCTCCCTAGAGTTCTACTCTAATATTTCCAAATGCTATTAGATATTTCCACCTGGATCTCCTGACACAGTAACTACTTTGTGTCAGATATTGTGCTACATATACAAATATTATCTCACTTGATCCTCATAACAACACTGAAAGGTAGGTACTAGTATTATCTCCAGTTTATATTTGAAGAAACTGAGGCAGACAAAGGTGAAATGACTTTCTCCAAGTCATACAACTAGTATCTGAAGTTGAATCTGAACTCAGGCCATTCTGACTCTAGGCTCAGAGCTCTATACTCTTAAACTCTAGAAGCTTAAACTCTAGTATGTTCAAGTCTTGACTCCATATCTGTCTCTCTTGCCCTGCCCCAATTTCCCTATTTCTAGCACCCAAGTGACCAGGATCTTAACCTCAGTGCGAGTTTCCCCTTTAGACTAACCATAGTGCCTTATTTTGTAACTCTTGAATGGACTTACTCAATGGTACATGATATTCTAGCTATTTCTATTGTTGTCTTAATTCTTCCAATAAGACTAGACTAATTCTTTAAAAGGTAGAGGAAATGACAAGGGGAACTTCTATTTTGGACCTGATTCTGACCAAGAAGGAACTGGTCACTGAAGTGGAAATGATGGGAAACTTAGGGACAAGTGAGAAAGAAAAAAAGGAAAGTCAGAGGTATTCCAATAGCATCCCAGACTTAAGAGAATGGTTAGGGGAAAGCAGAGAGAATACCAACTCCTAAGGCTACAGGGGAGTGATTTTAAAGGACATTAAGGCAGAAAGAGGAGACTCTTCAGAATGAAATTCTGACCACACAAAGAGAAACCATTCTAATGGGGAAGAAAGAGAGACAACAGTGTGGAAAGCATTTATTTTGAGTCAAAGGACCTGAGGTTGAGTCTCAGCTCTGGCATTTTCTACCTCTGTGGTCTTGGATATGCTACTTAACCTCTCTTGTCTTAAGTTTCTGGGATGGTTAGATTAGATGACTCCAACACTGCCCTCTTGTGATCTTTGATCCTAGGAAAAGGAGTTCTTTAAAGAAACTACAAGAGGTGCCCACTGATTAACTTGGATTAAAAAGCATGTAGAGAAGCCAGGTGTGGTGGTATATATCTGTCATCCCTATAATCACTACACAGAGGTTGGTGGATGTCTTGAGCTCTGAAGTGGGCTAAGCCAATCAGGGCTGTGTTGAGTTCAACAATAATATGGTGAGTCTCTAGGAGCAAGGGTTCAGATCAGAAAAGGAGTCACTTAAAGCCCCCATCCTGATTGAAGGCGATGGGTAACCATGACATTGCCAGTCTAGGTAAGATAGGGAGATCTAGTCATTTTTAAAAAAAGAAAAGTATGTGTAGAAAATTGAAATATGGATAGGATATAGAGGATAAACTCAGGGGCATAGCCTTGTAATAGTGGTCAGAAGTGCTAAAATTCAGAATGGGCTGTTATAGGTGACCAAATACTATAGACAACAGAAAAGGCTTTGTAATAACTATGATGGGGGCAGCAAGAGAAGGAAAGAAAGGATAGGACCATTGCCCAGGTAGGTTAGAATAATGCTGATGGTAGACAGAGAGAAGGTAGAATTACTCCAAGCTTATTTTGCTCCCATTTTCTCCTTCAAGGAGAATGATCCTTGGCCTGGGAAGAACTGAACACAAAATTTTAACAAAGAGCTGGAATCCAAAACAGGACAGGATAAGGAGATAGGAAGAAGACACCTGGGTGCCCTTGATGAATATAAGGAACCTCATCCTAGATTGCTGAAGTGATGTCTTTAAAGCATTCTAAAGGATGGAAGAGATGAAAATGGAGATTGCAGACTGACTTCAACTAACTTCAACTCCTGGTGAAATTCTAGAGCATATTATTAAAATGACGGTTTGTAAACAGTAGCTTGTCAACACTTTTAAAATTATATATTTTTAAGTTATAAAATTAATCAACAAAGTAGTAATATACTCAAGGAAAAAATGGCTGTAAGAACAGAAAAGACTATAATTGAAATATTTAACTTTCATTACTTGCAGCTTACATTATTTACAGTTTTTAAAAGTACATGTCAGCTTTAACAAGGTAGGAATAATGCAACTGTCTTGTTGGGTTTTGTATCCTTTTCTAACCTAATGAGAGAGCGCTGATTATGTTTGTAACCAGATGTAAAGGAGTCAGTAGAGAAACTAAAGGAGAGGAAGAAATGAAAAATAGATAAGAGAAGAAAAGATGGATGGAGGAAGGTCACAGAGAATACAGGAGGAAATGGGATCAATGGTGCAGGAAGGACTGGCCTCAGTGAGGAGGAGGGATGCCTCTTCTTAATCAGAAAGGAAGGAGGAAGGAGTGGGTGGTATTGAGAAGTGTTGGGGAGTAGAGAAGATGAAAATGGAGGAAGACCTCTCAGATGGCCTCAGTCTTTTTAATGATGTAAGAGGTCAAGTCACCTGCTCTATATGTAAGAGATGGTATGTGATTGGGCACTTGAGAAAAGGTGAAAGGGTTTGGAACTGTCACTTTGAGTAGTAAGAAAGGCAGTCAAGTAAACAAGCAATTGCAAAGTACCTACTAGGTGCCAGACATTCTTTTAAGTGCTAGAGTGGGTAACAGTAGAATAGAAGGGCTGTGGGGCAGCAGAGGGTTCAGATGAGATGAGACAGAATACATTTAAAGTGGATGAAATCATCATAATTTCATGTCTTTCTCCAGCAAAACTCAGTAGCTCAAATGGGATGAAAATGAGATACTATAACAATAACTATGCCTTATTTTATTTTATGCTTTTTGAGGTGTTTTTACACAGTCATACTTGACTTAAGGTTCATGTTGGCCAGTCAATCTAGGCTTAGAAGCAGAAACCCATTCTAGGCTCCCTCACCTGTGGTAGGGAGGGGTATTAAGCTGATGCCCAGATACATGCCACTTCTGCATTGTCTTCCTACCTTGGGAAAGAAGGTCTTTTTACTCAACTTCCCCTTATAGGATGTGTTTTCTTATCAGCCCTGCTGACTCACTGCAACTAGGTACTAGGCAGTTGGAAGTGGTCAGAGAAACCAAACAACTGTGCCTCTGCTCTTTGGGAAGTCACTTGTACATACTTAACTTACTATAAGCATGAGAAACGTTGCCCATGTGGCTTACACAAGCAGGCTTTGACAGGTTTATGTGCTGTAACCTGTACAGCTCAGAACCTGCAATGGATTCCCTCTACCTACTGTATAAAAATCCCACCTCTGTGGCTCATCGTTGCTCCTCTTACTCTGGCCCCAACTTGTCTGATGTGAGCCATTCTACTTCTTATGTTATAGAAGTGGAATTAATTTTAAAACATCTAATCATTAGAAGAATCAAAATTAAATTTAATAAAGATAAAAGTACTACACCTGTGCTCGAAAAATGAATGTTCTAAGGAGAAATAAGGTAGATAATGGAGAGAAAATATACCCTTCAATGCCAATAGAATGTAAGCGCCTTAAGGGCAGGGGCTATTGTTTTTCTTTTCATTTCCAGGATCTGGTACATAAAAGACACTTAATAAATGTTTGCTGAATTGAATTCTTGTGGGGGAGAAAAGACTGGAAAGGGGAAAGGGTTTGGTGAAAGTCCAATAGGAGTCAAGAGTATGATATGGAAGATAAAAGAGAAAAATTTGCTTTTAAAAAAAATCATTCATTTGGAAGTGGGACCTCAGAAGACACCATTGTTCATTTTACAGATAAGGAAACTGAAGCCCAGGGAACTTATGACAAGGCCAAGATCACACTAGTAAGTAACAGAATTGCATTTGGAATCCATGCCTTCTGACTGCAAATACAAATCTACTACACCAAGGCTAGTGATGTTTTGACAAGGGAGCTGAGTCCTGCTAGATTCTACCCTAGTTAGTTAGATTTTATTTAGAGTACCTTGGACAAGTGTAATGATGAAGAGACTCAAATCTATGTCATGTGGAGGCCAGTTGGAGTCAGTGAAAAGAAGATGGAGTTAGAGGACATGGATTTAAACCCTTCCTCTGATGCAGTGTGACTTTGGGTATCACAACCCTTGTGTGCCTCAGTTTCTTCATCAATAAAATGTAAAGGTTGGATTGGATGACCACCATAGTCCCCTTGACTCTAGATGTATGATTCTATGATGAGGAGTCATGGATTGTAGTGAAGTACAGGGTGGTAGATATGGGGGTGTGATCCATCTTCCTATATTTAAAGGGTTGGCAAGGATGTTCTGGAGACAGCTTGTCTTTGCTCATAACAGTTGATGATCAAATTTTCCATATGAGCATGAAAGCCTTAGAAGTTGGCAATTCTACAAATCAGGGCTTGATATATTGTTTTGTGGACTGACTAAAATTAAGAGAGTGATAGAGAAAATTTTAATAAAGAAAATTAAACTTAGAAGTGTGCTGGGTGCACACTTTTTTTGAGCTGGTCTACTGTTAGACATTCACCAATACATCCCCGGATTGTCATGGACAAAAAACATTAAACCTCTTCTGGTTAGTCCAAAAAGCAGAAGTAGACCAATGGAGAGAAGCTCCAGAGAGGCAGATTTTGACTGAATAAAAGAACATCTTCACAATTAGGACTGTATTAATATTGGAATGGGCTGCCTTGTGATTTAACCATCGCTACAGGTCTTCAATCTGGACGACTGTCCATCTGGAATGTCCTATATGAAACATAAACTTCAGATAAGGCATGGGACTAGGTTATGCTAATAATAAGAAAAATAACTTCTGGTATCTCTTCCAGTTCTTCTATGAGTCTTATCTCCCACTATTTCCTGATACCATACTTCAAGCAAAACTGGACACAAGTGTCAAAAACCCTTATGTGATTGACTTAGTTCCTCATAGACAACAAGGGAGGTTTGCTCCCCCTGTTCCCTCAAGGCAGAGAAGTAGGGGACTTCTGGGATAAGATACTATATACATTGCCATATGTGGTCACCATATCAGGGGTTGTTGCTTAATTTTTCTTTACTTCAAGGGAGGATTTGATCTGAAAGGTAAGATGGAAGAGCAGAAGGATGGAGGGACTTCCAGAAATGACTGTCATGTTAAAAAAAAAAAGATATCAAGAAAACTTATGTCTAAAAATGGGAAGTTTGCAGCAAATGATCTCCCAGGTCCCTCCTAGCTTAACATTCTATGATTCCATTATTGCTGGCTGTTTCTCAGACATGCCCTCCTCCCATGCCTCCATTCTCCTTTCCCCAGCTCCACTTGTCCAAATCTTGTCTCTCTCTTCAAACTCAACTCTTTAAAGAACCTTCTCTCCATAAATCTCAACTGGCTGAGGCTTCTTCTGAACCCTAATGGCACTCTGTCCCTACCGCTCTTGAGGTAATTACATCAGAGTTATTTGTGTGCTTTTCATCCTATTTCCAAGGCTGGAAGTTTCTGGAAGGCAGAATGCAAGGAAGCTGAGGGCTAAGTTTGGAGGCAGGAGAAGCCTGGATGCTACCACTTCTTATCTATGTAACCTTGGGAAAGTAGCTCAGTCTCTTTAGAACTGAGATTTTTCATCTGTCAAATGAGAAGGTTGGAAATCCTTTCCAGCTCTAAATCTCTGTTCCTATCATCCTAGAAGAGATTTCTTGTTGTTGAGTCATTTTTCAGTCATATCCTACTCTTCATGACCCCATTTAAGGTTTCCTTGGTAGAGATCCTGGAGTAATGTGCCCTTTCCAGATCATTTTACAGATGAGGAAACTGAGGCAAACAGGGTTAGGTGACTTGCTCAGGGTCACACAACTGGTAGGGTCTGAGGTCATAGTTGAACTCATGAAGGTAAGTCTTCCTAGCTCCAGGCCTGGCGCTTTATGCACTGTACCACTTAACTACCCTAAATTTTTTCTACCAAGTTCTAAAGAACAGACCTAGGAAGCAAAAGGAGTGAGGGTGGAAGGTGGGGTTGGAGAAAGGAATTTCCAAGAGGTGAATTTTTGTCTCAAAAATAAAAAAAACCAATTCTAAACCATTAGAGCTACCCCAGAATAGAAGAGGGAGCCTTGAGAAGAAAGATCACAGGATCACAGATCTAGAGCTGTAAGGGTCCTCATAGGCTCTTTAGGCCCAATCATTAGGCCCAATCATTTGGTTGAGATTACCTAAGTCCACACAGAAGTGACCAAAGTGAAATCTGAACTCAGGTCCTATGACTCCCTAGACAGTGATATATTCACTGTAGTGGATTTCTCCTCACTAGAGGTCACTGGCCAGTTGACTTGCCTACTATATTACAGAAAAGACTGACTCAGTATAAGATGGCAGCACCACCCCCCCAAACTTTCAGACTCTGTGATTCTGTGACCTCATCTGTGGTACAAACCACTTCACACAAGGAAGATGGTGTTTTCTAACCCTGGCCTCATCACTTGGGAACAAAGTGCCAGCTGATGAAAACAAAACGCCAAACACCCAGAGACCACAAAACCGCAGCTCACTGTATGGAAGGACAGTGGGTGTGGAAGATACCAGGACTTCGAGTCACAGAGATCATTGTGCACCTAAAAAAAGGAACTTCTGGTCATGAGCTCAGTTCAACCACCATTATAGGAGCTAAAATGATGCCTTATGAGAAATGGTCAAAGGAGCATTATTAATTCTGTACATTGAGACTCCATTTCAAGATAACCAATCAATTAATATTTATTACACTTACTATTTACTGAGGATAAAAAAAATGTAAATGGCTCTCTCCTCAAGAAGCTTAAATTCTACAAAGCCTTCAGAGGTTATCCAGAAGAACTTTCTTATTTCTCTGCTGTGTCCAACACTGTCCTCTACCAGAAGGAATACCTTAGAGGTAGGATTCATCAGTGACCCAAATGGCAAAGCAGAGGCATCTCAGAGCTAGTATGGCACTGCATTACATTTGAAATATACTCCCAGAGTGAAATTAAATACACATGAGAGAAGCCTCAAGGACCACCAGATCCACCATACCTATGTCTCCAGATGCCAAAGCATATACATCATAGGACACATTTCATGTACTTATGGCCTGACATTCTCTCTCTACCAGTGATAACATTCCTTCAATTAGTTCTGTGCTCTATGAATGAATGGTTAAATGAATAAACATTTATGTATACTTTAATACATACAAATACAAAAACAAGATAGAGGAAAGACAACATAAGTAGGGAGTTGTGGCCAAAGAAGGAAATTTTTAACTGGGGAGTCACAGGGATGGTGGGTGGAGCCAAAGGGCAATCCATTGACAAACCCTTTCCAGAAGGAATGGGAATGTCATATTATTGATTTGATTACAGTTCTCAGAGAACCAAGTGAAAGTGGAATGGGAAAGGGCCAAGATAAAAACCCTTTGACTAAGCCTGAGGCTGGTCAGATAGAGGTCAATATCACCAATCAGGTTCAGTTTCACTATATAACAACCTCTTCAGATATCCCTCTTAAAACCTATTTGTGGTATTCTCAAACACATCAATATGAAGTTTGACTAACCAATACCAAGTTTCTGGAGGAAATGCAAAAATTAACTCAGGGTTACTAGCACTCAGATATTTGACAAATTCAACAAACATTTATTAAACTCCTGGTTTATTTTTCTCTTTACTTGCCCTTCTTTCCAAACGCAGACTGCCATTTGCCCTCTCCTCTTCTCTCCTCTACAAATCTTCTTTCTTTTCAAAATCAAACTGCTTTATTGTTAATTCCTCCCACTCCCCCCCCAAAAAAAACAGCTCCTAGTTTTATTTATTAATTCAATAGATTTTTATTAAGCTCTTTGATTTTCAGAATTTCTCTTTTGGTGTCTAATTGGAAAGGTCTTAATTTGTTAGGTTTCTAGGTTATTTTTAGTTGCGTGCCCAATGTATTGATCTGCTCTATCTCTGTTTAATTGATTAAAGTGTTTAGAGATATAAATTTTTCCATAAGGACTAATCTGACTGCAATCCACAATTTTGTGCATGTTATCTCACTGCTGTCATTTTTTTAAATGAAATTATTGTTTCTATGATTTGTTCTTTGACCCATCCATTCTTAGAATTAAGTTACAGTCTCCAATCAATTTTAATTATATCATCAGTGGCCCTTTATTGAATATAATTTTTATTGAGCTATGTTCTATAATGAACATGCTTAATATTTCTGTTTTTCTGCATTCGTCTACAAAGTTTTTGTGCCCTGATACATGGCCAACTTTCCTGAAAGTGTCATGTACAGTTGAGAAATTTTTATACTCGGGGCGGAGCCAAGATGGCGGAATAGAAAGACTCACATTTGCTAGCTCCGAACCCACAGCCCATAGATTTCCTGTAAAAAGAACTCCTGACAAATTCTGGAACAGTGGAAGCTGCGCAGCAACACAGTGAAGGAGATTTCCGTTGCAGAGAGCCCTGAGAAATTTTTATACTCCTTTAAATTCTCATTCAATATTCTACAGAGGCTTATCATATCTAACTTTTGTAAAATTCTTCTTAGATTTTCTTTTTTTTGTTAGATTTATCTAGTTCCTAGAGGAGATAAATCAGAGCCCCTCACTACTATAAATTTATTATCTATTTTTACCTGAAACTCATTTAACTTTTCCTTTAAGTATTTGGATGCTATGCCATACAGCGCATATATTTTTAGTTTTAATATTAGTTCATTGTCTATGGTTTCAGAAAAATGTAGTTTTGTTACTTTTAATTAAATATATTTTTGTTATTTTGTTTGAGATTATGATTGCTACCTGCCTTTTGTTTTACACTTCAGTTGAAATATAATAAATTTTGCTCCAGCCTCTTATTTTAACTTTGTGTGCATCTTTCTGTTCTACTTCTTATAAACAACATATTCTATTCCAATTTGCTATCCTCTTCCATTTTATGGGTGAGTTCATCCCATTCACATTCACCTCCATCCTATTCCCTTATATTTCCCTTTCTCTTCAGAGCCAAATAACAAATTTCTATTCTGTCTTTCTTTTTTTTTTAAAGCCCCTCTTTGAAATCTTCACTCCTTAGTTAGACTTTGTTTGCTTAAGGCTAATACCTGCCCCCCATTAATCTACCCTCTCTGTTATCCTACTCTCTTCATTTTCCCTTTTGTTTCCCTGTTGAATAAAATGTATTTCTGTCCCCAAATCTGGGTGTGTGTTCTTTCCTTTGTTGACCAGTTGTACACCCTCATTTTGTGATACAATTTTCCCTGTCTTTCCTCTTCCTCCATCCCTTCCTAGTACATTCATCTTCTTGCCTCATTTCTTCCTTCTTTTTAAGATTTTCAAAATGTAAGAAAACAAATCTTTGACCCTCTAGGAAATTAAAGTCCCTCTATGACCCTTGATGTTGACAGTGTTCTGAGGGGACACATATATATCTCCCCCATTTGAATGTAAGCATGTATGGAGCCTAGGATGATACATTTAGAAGTGAAGAGGATTTTGGAATATATCTAGTCCAACTCTCTCCATTTACACATGAAAATACTACATCTCAGAGAAGTTAAATGGTATACCTAGAATCACCCAGGAAGTAAGTAAAAGAAGCATAATTTGAACCCAGGCTCTCCAATTTCAAATCCAGAATTCTTTCTTTAGTATCATGTTGCCTCTCTCTGAAGGACTTGAACACAGGAGTAAGGAGTCTGACCCATATTTGGTCAGTAATTGGGAAGATCATCAAAAGATTTTTGAGCACTGGGGTGACATTTTAGATTTTAAAAAGACTCATCTGGCACTGAGATGAAGGAGAGGAAGAGACTAGAAGAAGGGAGTCTACATAGGGAGCCATTTCAAAAATCCTGATAGGTGGCAATGGAAATCTGTGACTGGGGTCACAGCAGTGGGAATACAAGGGATGTGATAAATTCAGAGTTAGAATCAATAGCATGTGTTAACTGACCATATAAAATTACTAAATAGTAACTATTTCTCTTTTACCCAGGAATCTTGAGGGTCTTCCTCTCCCATTTTGATTTTTTTCATTAAAGGGACCATCCCTTTAAAGAAGCCTATTCATTGAATGGGTGTATCTCACTCAAAGTGAGAATGTGATAAGACCTTAGCCTGAAAGGGCCAGGGTCTCACATTGTATCTTGACCCATCTCCAGTCATCTTGATGAATATCAAGCCACTGGAATCAGATGACTCAGAAGAAAGTGAAGTTGGTGACCCTGCACAGCCCTCCCTCATTCAAATCAAAGTCAACTGCAAGTCATATCATCATCTTCAAGTCATGGTCCTCTTCGATAACAAAGGACAAGCACAACAACACCACAGTAAGTAGTGAAGGAAGCCCTCCCTCATAACAAATGATGGAGGATTTAAAAAATCTGCAAAAAATTAATGTACAAAAGATAGGGATAATCAATGGGGTGTATTGTAGAAAGATCAGCACATTAATGTACTCTTGATGGAAATATGAGTTGGCCTAATTATTCTGGAAGGTGATTTGAAACTATATGAAGAAAGTGATAAAACTTTTCCATCCCTTTGATCAGAGATCTCACTGCTAGGCACATACCCCAAGGAGATCAACATAAAAAAAGAAAGGTCCCATATAAACTCAAATAGTCACAGCAGCACTTTTTGTGGCAACAAAGAACCCAAATAAGTAGATACTCATCTATTGGAGAATTACTAAACAAGTTACAGTATGTGAATGAAATAAAATATTATTGTGCTGTAAGAAACTGAACATTATGAATGCAGAAAAGCATGGGAAGACTTTAGTGAACTGATACAAAGTGAAATGGACAGAACAAGGAAAACAATATGTACAATGACCATGACAAAAAAAAATAGAAAGAACAAGATATATAAAACTAAGTGCTTATAAAAGCATTATGACCAAGCATCCTGGATCAAAAGACAAGATCTCTTTCTGCTTCTTTGCAGAGCAGGAAGCTATGGATGTGGAACACTGAAGACTTTTTGACATATTGCTTAATTTGGATGAAATATTATTTTTTCAGCAACCCTGGGAGGTGAGCACTGTTATTCTTCTTATTTTACAGATGAGGAAACTGAGGCTGGGAGGAGTGAAAAGACTTGCTCAGGGTGTCACAGCTAATAAGTGGTTGAGGCTGGTATGGAACCCAGGTTTTCCCAACTCCAAATTGTGTTCTCTATTCACTGCGCCACATTGCCTACCTTGGGTTCCTTGTCATCCTATTAAGTTACTAAACTTTTGAGGGTATCTCTACATTTCTAGCCTTTGTGTATTCTCCACTGGATTTCACATTCTTTCTGAAAGTTTTAACTTTTACTTATTTTAATTTTAAAAAGAAATTGTGTATGTTTATGGTATTAAAAGATGAAATATGTTGATATTATAAAACACTATACATATATTTTATGCATTTTTGAGTTTCTAAACTTTTTCTGTGTCATCTGCTGGCCTTCATATGTTGTCTGTGGCTTCTGAAAACCTCCTCCCAAATTCCCATTTAATTTTTTTATGCTAACTTGTGATATATCAAAACCACAATGGAGAAAGTCATGCTGTGGAAGGATAGCTGTAGCTTGGAGGCAGTTTAGAAAGCACTAAACACAGAGTCATGAAGACTTGAAATCAAATTCTGCCTCAGGCACGTACTAGCTATAAAACCCTGGGCAAATCTTTTCACTCCCCCCAGGCTTGGTTTTCCTATCTGTAAAATGGGAATTATCCATTTTACCAACAGCACCTGCCTACTTTTATGCATGAGATAGCATACATAAAGCACATGACAAATCTTAAAGTGTTATATAGCTGCAAGTTATTATTACATATGATGAAACTATGGCTGAGATAGGTTGAGTGACTTGCCCAGGGTCACTTAGATAGTAAATTGCTGAGGTGGGATTTGAACCCAATTCTTCCTGACTCCAAGTCCAGTGCCTGATATACTACACAATGATTAAGTTATGGCCAAATATGGCCAGTATATGTATGATCTGAACCCTGGGAATTGGGAGCATAGATACAGAATCAAGAGATCCAAGCATGGACTTCGGTCCCTGGGGAGGGAGAAATGTGATCATTCATGAAGAACTGTCCAGATGTGGACAAATGAAGGAGTTCCCAGCAGGGGCACCATGTGGCCCAAGTGCTGGTAGAGATGTAGAATGACCCTGACAGGAGCTCTTTGGCCCAATTTCCTCTGGCAAAGTCAGGAGAACTGGGACACAGAGGAGGCTGTGGAACTAATTTTTTTTTTCAGATTTCATCAGGATGTTTGTCATCATTTAGATGTACCCTGATGCGGAAAGGGAGAATTCCACCTCTAAGACCTATGAGGCTGCCTCTTGAGGGTTGGAGAGGAGGATCAGAAGGGAATGGCTCTAAAGGCCAAACAGGTCATGGCTAGATGTTGTGGACTTCTCCCCAGGAGCAAGGTTGGGACTGTTGCAATGTGCTGTCAGTCACAGTTGATTTGTTTGTCAATTTTGAGAGTTCAGAAGGATTGTGGTATATCTAGAAGTGACTGTGATATATAGATAGAGATAAACTACCAATAAAGTTTTTAAAAGAAAACTAAAGTAGGGATCAATCTTGCCTAACTAATCATTTACAATATCCAACAGATTATATGAATTTATGCAAAGTGATGTAAGTAGAATCAGTAAAACAATGTATACCATGATTACCAAAAAGAAAAGTAAAATCAGAGGGCAAAGCTAAGATGGCAGAGGAGAAGCATGGACCTCCCCTCAAACCCTTAAAATACCTGTAAAATGACTCTAAACAAATTGTGGAGCAGCAGAAGCCACAAAATCACAGAGCGAAACAGATCCCAAGCCCAAGACAACCTGGAAGGCCGACAGGAAGGGTCTATTGCACCAGCTCAGAGCAGAGTGCAGCCCAGTGTGGGTCACGCTGGCACAGACAGGACTGGAGCAGGTTCAGGGATCTGGATCATTGGCAGCTGCTGTGGTTTCCAGATTTCTCAACCCACAAATGCCAAAGACAGCTTCAAAAGTTAGTGAGAAAGCTCTTTCACCTGAGTGAGAGGGGAACTTGGTTGGGGCCCTGCCCTAGGGCAGCAGCAGCTACTGCAGTATCAGCAGCTGTTTCTGAGTCCCTCTCAGCCTACAGACAGTGAGGGAATCGAGTGAATAATTTGGGTCTCAGCCCTGAGTGGCAGTCCTGGGGTGAGAAGGAGCACTGGTATGGTGGAACTGGTGGTGGTTGTGGAGAGGGAATCTGACTCATAGTTCCAGGGCAAGAGTGCTTGTGGTTGCTCACAGACCTGAGCAGTAAACACCTCTCCCTTGATTATGCCACCTTGGAGGAACTGAGAACTTGCAGGTTCCTAGAGATATCTCAGAGAACAGTTACACAAAACCTCTGAAGATTAGGGTAGTATACCCTTCACTTAAAAAGGGGCTCAAAAGTCAAGTAATTGACTGGAAAATGCCCAAAAATGGGAAAAAATAAGACTATAGAAAGGTATTTTCTTGATGAAAAGGTATTTTCTTCTTTCTTTCTGATGAGGAAGATCAAAGCATATAACCAGAGGAACACCAAAGCATACAAGTGGAGGAAGATAGCAAGGTCAAGGCTCCTACATTCAAAGCCTCTCCTCAAAAACATGAAATTGTCTCATGGGAGAGTTTAAAAAGGACTTTGAAAATCAAGTTTAAAAAGTGGAAGAAAAATTGGGAAGAGAAATGAGAGCAATGCAAGAAAGTCGTGAAAAACAAGTCAACAGCTTGCTAAAGGAGACCCCAAAAAACGCTGAAGAAAATAAGATCCTTAAAAACAGACTAACCCAATTGGCAAAAGAGGTCCAAAAAGCCAATGAAGAGAAGAATGTCTTAAAAAAGCAGAACTGGCCAAATGGAAAAGGAGGTTTAAAAGCTCACTGAAGAAAATAGTTCTTTAAAAATTAGAATGGAGCAGATGGAAGCTAATGACTTTGTCAGAAATCAAGAAATTATCAAACAAAACCAAAAGAACGAAAAAATAGTAGACAATGTGAAATAACTCACTGGAAAAAAACCAGAGAGATAATTTAAAAATTATTGGTCTCCCTGAAAATGGTGATCAAAAAAAGCCCAGACATCTTCTTCCAAGAAATTATCAAGGAAAATTGACCTGATATTCTAGAACCAGAACCAGAGAGTAAAATAGAAATGGAAAGAATTCATTGATCATCTCCTGAAAGAGTTATCAAAAGGAAAATACCTAGGAATATTGTAGCCAAATTCCAAACTTCACAGGTCAAGGAGAAAATATTACTAGTATCTAGAAAGAAACAATTCAAGTATTGTGGAAATACAATCAGGATAACACAGGATTTAGCAGCATCTACACTAAGTGATCAGAGGGCTTGGAATATGATATTCCAGAGGCCAAAGGAACTAGGATTAAAATCAAGAATCACCTACCCAGCAAAACTGAGTATAATCCTTCAGGGGAAAAAAAATGGAATTTCAATGAAATAAAGGACTTCCAAGCATTCTTATTGAAAATACCAGAGTTGAATAGAAAATTTGACTTTAAAATACAAGAATCAAGAGAAACATGAAAAGGCAAATAGGAAAGAGAAACCATAAGGAACTCATTAAAGTCAAACTGTTTACATTCCTATGGAAATGGAAAGATGATATTTGTAACTCATGAGACCTTTCTCAGTATGAGAGTAGTTAGAAGGAAGTATATATATATATATATTGCACACTCAATTGGGTATGGAAATCTACTTTGCTTTGCAGGAAGGCAGGGGGGAAGGGAATAGGAGAGGGAAGATAATAGAAGTGACAGCAAATTGGGGAAAGGGATGATCAGAAGCAAACACTATTGTAGGGGAACAGGTCAAGGGTGAGAATGGAATAAATGGAGGCAGGACAGGAAAAAGTCAATTGTATGTTAATCTTTCACAAAATAACTGTTATGGAAGTGTTTTGCATGGCTACACATATGTGACCTATATCGAATGTCTTGCTTTTTCAATAAAGATGGGTGGGGAGGAGGAAGGGAGAGAATAAGGAACTGAAAGTTTTAAAAATGAATATTAAAAATGCTTTTGCATACAACCGGGAAATAAGATGTACAGTCAATGGGGTACAGAAATCTATTTTACCCTTCAGGAAAATAGGGGGAAGGGAATGGAAGAAGGGGGTGTGATAGAAGGGAAGATAGACTGGGAGAAGGGGTGGATGGGGTGCATGCTTTCTTGGGGGGTGGGAGAGATGGGGAGAAAATTTAGAATTCAAATTCTTTGCAAGTGAATGTTGAAAACTGGAAAAATTAATAAATTATAAGTTTTTTTTAAAAAAAGAACAGTAAAATCACAGAAATGGAATGCTGCAAACTTATAATGACCAAGCTTGATCCCAAATCAAAGACAGAAAAATGCTCCTGCCCTCTTTCTTTGCAAAGGTTGAAGCCTATGGGTGTGGAACCCTAAAAATACTATTGGAATTGGGGATGTGTTGGTGATCTGATTTGTGGATCTGTTTTTCCCCTTCTTTTTCCCCCTCCATGATCTTCACTACTATGACTCAGTTTCCTTCTCACGGTGGAACTTCCCTCAGTATCTTGGACTTTCTCATCTTGGAATATCCCTCTGCCATGTCATATCCTTCTCCCATTGGTGAGGTCCTTCCTTTTGTGCTGTATTCCAAATTTGGATACCATTACCTTCTCTGTTCTACACTCTAAGCTGTTCAGTTCCCTTTGGTATGTTGCCTTCCCCCATCAGAATGAAAGCTTCTTAGGGGCAGGAATTGTCTTTCTTTTTGCTTGTATTTGTACCTGGCACATAGATTACTGCTCAGTAAATGTGTGTTATCTTGCCTTGTAATTTTTTTATTCCTTGTTTTTATTTTGGTTTTTAAAAATTCCTTTATTCCTTGTTTTTTATTCCTGTGAGGGGAAGGAAAAAGTGACACATTGGGAAATGAAGATGATGTAAAAACTAAAAATCAATACCACTTTTTTGAAGATACCCACAATGGATCAATTTTGTGCAAAACTGAAGGGGCATATGGTGCCACAATTACATGAATTCATGCTACCTTAAGGCAGAGACCAGAATCCCTTTGTAGTTGTTTTCATATGGCTGTTTTTAGTGCTAACTGGAGAAGGTTTGGCTTCGCTGAAGGAATCTGGTTGAGAGTATTAGCCATTCACTTACCCATTCTTACAGACCAGCCTAGAAGTTTGCCCTGAGAACCAATCTACCAGCCTCAGGCTTCCTAAAGACTAAGGCTATTTCCAAGTTCAGTTGGCTTTCAAATTGATGTATGTAAAGGCTTTCAAACTGATGTATGTAAATAGAAAGAAATGGGTGCTCTCTGAGCTTGTCAAGCTCTCAGGGACTCAAAGACTTACGCTTTGGAGTAATTTAGAACAAAGTCCACTCCTTTCTCACTATCAAACTGAATGTCTCGTGGTAAATCACTGTGATATTTGGCATCGATGCTTAAGGGGAATCCAGGGTTCCACTCCATCCACCTGAAAAGGAAGAATAAGGAAACCAGAACTGAGAAAAACTGTGGGAAAGTTAAAGGGAAACTATTAATTGAACAAATGACACTGACATGTGGCAAAATGACTTTCCTAAAGCACAGGTCTGACCAGGTCACTCCCTTACTCAATAAACTCCAGTGGCTCCCTATTACCTCTAAGACCAAATATCCGGGATGTAAAACCCTTCACCACCGGGCTCCAACATACTTTTCTAGTCTTACTGGACAGTGCTAATATTGATCATGGTATTCACATCTCTTAACCAATTTAGATTATGGTGGTAATTGTCTATTTGGTCCCAAGATCATTCTCCCTCTTTTCTCAAGTTCAGGACCTGGTTCATTGTCTTCCTCTTCTCTCCAACTCCTACCATTTATACTAAGTGACTTCAATATCCATGCTTATGTTTTCTCAGATCCCTCAACCTCCCAATTCTTTAATCACACCTAGACCATCATTGTATATCACATCTCACTATCACTCACAGAGTTTATTAATTTATTCTCAAAATTAATTTTACTAAGTTTAAACTTTGACATTCTACTGCCTGACCACAGTTTCCTATTTCTCCATCTTTCTCTAATGCCTCAAACTCCTAAAAACCCATTCTTCACCCTGATTGTTGGAGTGACAATCCCTGACAATCTCCAACCCCTCTTCTCAGTATTTTAGGCCATTTTTCTTGTTCTGACTTCTCTTCCTCTCCAATCTTGACTCTATAGTTAGCCAAATTCAGCTCTATTTTTCTTTTACTCCAGAATCCCTTTGTGCTTTGTACAATCACAGTTCATCCCTTGTTCATAACTTCAGCCCACACAAAACTATCCACTTCCTCTATTCCCATGCATCTGCTACTGAACTGAGCTGGATAGGTCACACAACCCTGTTAAACAAGTGTGTTAATAATTCACGATAAATGTCATCAACAGGGCCCTTACTGCAGCAAGGCAGTCCTATCCCTGCTTGATTCCTTGAGTCACTCACTAAAAAAGGCTTTCCAAGCCTGCTTTTCTCTCTTTAATCTTGCCATGGTTCCCCCACCTCAGACGAGTCAGAAAGATCTGGTCTCAAGTCCTGCCTTTGACACTTACTGAACAAATCACTTAACCTGAGATGACTCTTTAAGACTAGAAATTAAGGAGCAGGTATTGCTTTGCCTTAGTAGAGGGAGTTTCTCATTGGGAGGGAGCTTCTTATATCAATAAAATCATAAGTCTGATAAGAAAAAATCTGTGTGTGTATGTGTGTGTGTGTGTATTTGTGTGTGTATGTATGTTTCCTGGTTTTCTCCTCAGTTGTTATTTCACTTCAAAGCACTATAGTTCCAGAGATCTAAGGATTTTTTTTTTGCAAACAGTGCAAAATTCAGGGCTTCCTAAATTAAGACCTAAATAGGAAGAAGGAAATATGATGTGATGAATAAACAATCCAAAGAGGAAGCAGCTGAAAGTAGAAAAAAAAATTGAAGATGATGTTTGAAAATGGAGGGGAAAATGTAACTAAAGAGAGAGAGAGAGAAAGAAGTCAAAGGAAAAAAATGCTTGGTGTGTTCAGATAAATGCCTAAGATTCATCCCAAGCTAGAAGAATTGTGAATTTTCAAAAGGCAATAAAGGCCCTAGGTCTAAGTTGTTTTGGTGTGAGCAGTCTTATTCAGTTCATGCCAGAGGAGAATTGGTTGAAGAAACTGAAATATTTAGCCTGAGGAAGAGCTCAGGAGCTCATCATCACTGCCATCAGTTATTTGATGGGCTCCCATTGGGAAGAGGGTTGAGATTTGTTCTACTTCGTTTTAGAAAGCAAAACTGGAAGCAATGGGTGGAATCTGAAGGCTGCTGATGAAAAGGGAGTGGAACTGTTTTGGGAAGTCATGGGTCCTCAATGAAATTCTGAGACATTGTGAGGTATGTTGTGGAAAGGACTGTCTTCGGGGCATGGGTCGAACTAGAGGAGATGGCCTTTAGGTCCTTTCTATCTCGGAGAGTTTATGATTCTGTGACACTTGCATCTTAAAGAGTGAGCAGGGTCTTGGTAGTAAATGAGGTACATTTTTTGGTTATTGTTGTCTGTCCATTTTCAAAGGGAACAATGATATCATGAGTGGTGTCTTGACTTGTGACTTAATTGAAGTGAGATGCAATAACACCTGAATGTTTGACACTCAAGCACCGACTCTTTAAGCTGAGACAAAGCATGAAATGGAAATGGAGGAAGATGGGTAGCAACAAAGAGACTTGAAAATTCACATGATGCAAAATCCACAAAAAGATTGCAATGTGGAAATACAGAGATTCCAACTCAAGGAGGAAAATTGAACTTTCTAGGAAGTATGGAAATTCAGTAGATAAAACAGACTTCAAAGTGTATTTTGTTTTGTGGGAGTGGGCCTGGGACTATGAGTGCATGGCTATGGGGTAGCAATCTTGGGGTGGAACCTTCTGCTGATGCATATCAGTCATAGCTACCTATGGAGGTTAAATGACAGATAGGTAGTCACATAGCTAGGAGATGGTGAAGACAGGATTTAATACTCAGTCCTCGGATTCTAATCCAGTTGTCTTGCCATTGCACCATCATACATTAGAAGCTTAATTGAAGGAACTGGGGATTTCTCCCTGTACTTGGGATGGGGAAGATGGTAGAGTCAGGACATTATGGCTATCTTTGAGTACCTGAAACAGTCATGCAGGAGAGAGCTTAGACATGTTCTTGTTCTAGAGGGCGGACCTTGGAACAATGGGTAGAGGTTTTAAAGAGGCAAATTTGGACTGGATTTCAGTAAAAACTTCCTAACAATTAGAATTTCCCAAAGTGGAATGGGCTTCTGTGAGAAGCAGCAGGTTTCTCATCACTGAAAGTGTTCAAGCAAAGGTTGAATAGTGAATTGTCACATATACTGTTGAAGTGATTGTTTTGGGGGTAGGACTTTCCTCAATGGCTTTTTCTCCAACTCTGTGATTCTGACCCTTCTGTAGTCTTCTCTTTTTCAGTCTAAACATCATCTGTCTCTAGGTAGTAGGTCTTGAGGCCCTTTGCCAGCGGGGTTGCCCTCTTCTGGAGGGCCACCATTTTATCAATTTCTACATGTTCATCTAAATAAGGGCAAGAACTTCACACGAGGTGACAGGTGCTAGGAAAATGGAAAGAACTTAAGAGATTATGGCCTCAGGGCATAACTAGCACTGGGCAAGCAATTCAGGGGAAGGTAGGGGTTTCAGCTACTGAGGAAAAAGAGCAGAAATATGGAAGCCCCGAAAGGTTTTCCATCTTTGCCATTTGGGAGATTGGCCAGAGGGCAACATTTGGTCTTGGGTTCCATCAGACTAAAAATCACTGAATTGAGACTAAACGGGATCTATTTTAACCTATTGGTCAGGGCAAATCTGAGAAATCTAAGGATGGCCAGGATATCACAGGGATAATTTCCAGGAAGTCTGACTCAGTATAGAGAGGATAGAGGAAAACAGAAGCATAACACCTGAGGGGCAACCACAGTAAATCTGAAAGCTGAGTGAACCACAGTGGGACATGGAAACAAGATCAAGCAAGCCAAATCAAAGTCATCAGTCTTTGAGCAAACACTGGATCTATTAGAGAAGTCTTTCTCAGGTTAAGTTTGGACTAGATCAGGGAGTTCTTAACCTGGGGACTATGAACTTTCTTTTAATATTTGATAATTATATTTCAATATAATTTATTTCCTTTGTAATCTTATATATTTGTTTTATGCATTTAAAAGCATTATTTTGATAAGAAGTATATAGGCTTCACCACTCTGCCAAAGTTATCCACATTAGAAAAAAGGTTCAGAACCCCTAGACCAGATGACCTCAGGTTACCTCCAACTTTAGCATTCTGTGATTTTTAACTCCGTCTTCCTAATCTTTCTTCTCCTCATCATTTCAACCAATCTTTGCATGATGTGGCATTGGCCTTCACCACCTGGATTGTCTTCCACTGGTTTCCTCATCTGTCAAATGAGTCAATTGGACAAGCTGCCCCCAAGGTCCCTTCTGTTCTAGATCTGTGATCTCATGATCCAGCTTCAAACTTGGTGTTCATGCAGTCCCCTTATCTTTGTCTATATTTACCTTCCCCTGGGATATGCTGAGTTATTCTGATGAATCAAAGTCAGCTCATGTAATAAAAGACTAGCCTTTCCCCACCTTCTTCAGAAAAAGCTCCAGGAACCTCTCCCAGTGGCAACTTCCCGTTAGCAGGCCCAACAGCTGTTTGCTACACTAGTTGCTAGGGTTAGACCAGTTAGTTGTGCCCATAAAGGAATCACTCATCCACAGCTGAGCTAAATGTTTCTAATTTCAGCTGAAAGAAAAAGAGAGCTTTGGAGAAGGATGATGTATAAGTCCTCCCATCCACTTCCTGATACAGGGAGAAATTTCCTTTCTCTAGCTAGGTCTGATCTTGGGGAAAAGAGCTGCCCCACCTTAAAACCAGGTAGATCTGAGGAATCCAGTGCCTACCCTCCCTCAAGTCTATGGATGCATCCTCCCCTCCTAGGGGTCAATACAGCTGTTATTTAGCTCTGTTGAATCCTCTCTTCTCCTTCCACCTCTTCATCTATCTAGTGGTGAGACATGAGACAGGGGAAAAAGCAAGTCAGCCACTCTGAGCTCACTCCATGGCAACATGAAAGCAGAAAGGGTCACAGAAACTTTGTGCCAGAGAGTTTTATGACCTGGGCAACTGTTCACATGAAGAATCCAATTTAATTCAACCATCATTTCTTAAGTACTACTTATGCTAGGCACTAAGGACACAAACTCAGAAATGGGCGTCCCTGCCCTCACAAAGCATACATTTTATTAGGGAGATAACACTTACATAGAAAATTAAATACGAAAGAAATACAAAACAATTTCGTAAGGAAAGGAACCCAGTAACAGAGGTATCTGGGGATGAGGAAGAGGAGGATAGGCTTCTTGTGGGGAGGGGCCAGTTGAAGAAATACAGGGATGCTTTGAGATGGGGTGAGATTGGAGTCTGTTTTAGGCATGGGGGGTTGCAGCCTGTGCCAAGATCTGGGGCCAAGAAACGGAATGTCACATACAGAGAATTGCAAGCAGGTCACATCCACTGGAACACAGGCCATAATGTGCAAACATTTTGGAAAGGGCATTATCAGGAACCAGGATCACAACATCAAATTGTTTGAATACCACAACTTACCGATATAGTTTCTGCCGAGTTTCCAGCTCTTTGCGTCTATGCTGCTTGAGGATATGAATTTGGTCATCCCGAGCCAGCTTTGCTGTGAAAGAATGAACAAGTATAGATACAATCACCTAACTTTTAGGAAGGAATGGAGGCTCTCTGGTATCTTGTCCTGTTCTAAGAAGTCCTGGCAAGCCCAGGCATCCATCAAGTGCTGGGCCTCTTCAGTCCTGAATTTTGGCATCACTGGCTAAAGGAGATCAAGAGGAACAGGGCCATGGCAAGGGAGGGGATGTTACTAAGAGAATGGAGCTCTCCCACTCAGAAATTTTACACTTTATATTAAAGAAGAGGGATTTCAAGCAAGAAAAGCAAGTCCTAAGGTCAGTTTATGTCAGACAATGAGGTGAGGCTTTCCATGAACTCTTCTAGTCCCAAGCTAAGAATTCAGAAGGGTACCTAGGTTTGTGTTCAAAAGCACAAATTATTAGATTATCAAGCCTAGAAGCTGTGCACATCAGTCCTAGAAATGGTAGGTGGTTAAGATTTACCCTCACTTACCTGGCCTCCTTCACATTCAATTAAGCAGATTCTTTCTGGGTCTCAATTATTCATAGGATCATAGGCTTAGAGCTGAAAGTGTCCTTAGAGACTCTCTGGTGAAAATCCCTTATTTTACAGGTAAGGTAATTGAGGCCCAGAGATTGACTCTCAAGATACAGAGTCTTGGAGTCTCACAGTTATTTAGTGACCCACTCCCAGCTGCCCCATCAGTCTTAATGATCTCAAGCAATACTGACCTACAGAAGAGCAAGAGCTGTTTTCTCAGTTCAGATACTAATAACATAGTAGATCTAAGATATAAATGTTCACAGGGCACTGAGCTACCAGCAACCCATGGACTCACCTAAAGGAACCTAGAATCAGAGGACCTCAATTCAAATGCCTGCTCTAGTGTTAAGTGTTTGTGTGTCTTTAGGCTAGTCATTTAACCTCTCCGGGCTTCCTCACCTCCAAAATGGTGGGGTCGGACAAAATGATTCCTATGACCTTGGTTCTCTGGTAGGGATAGCATCGGTCAGGACATATTTACATTGCAATCTAGGCCCTTGAAGGAAGTTTTCTGGTACTCACCTCTCCCATCTCGAAGGACAATTTCACCTTCCCCAGTGAACCAGCGGTAGCAGGGGAACTCAATGTATTCTCCATATGGAGTCTTCACAGTGACATACTTAAGATACCAGTCATCATGAAGCCAATACTTTCGTTTCTCAATTTTGATCAGAAGGATTTCTCCAAGTTCCTCACCCACAGTTACATCATAAGAATCTACCTGTACAGAATAAAAGGCAAGTCCAACTCGCAATCTGATAAACATATTCAAGTTTCCAACAGATCTATGTCAACTAATACAAATAATCACTTGAAATTGCCTTTCTTTGTAGGAGAACAAATGGAAGATTAATGGTGTATTTGTAGACTCCACTCTTTCCATTATGCCCATGGATATTTCATTCCCTTGCCAAAAGACACCTTGGCACACTTAATACAGGTATCTGACTCCTGGCAAAATAATAGAATAAGGACATGAGAGTTTGGAACTCCCAGCATCTTTCTCCAAAAAGGCAGCAAGAAACTTGCAGCAAAGAAAAAGATATAGCAAATTGATTTTTAAAAGTCTTACGACAATAAATAAATATTATACATTAAATAAAATTGAAAGGGAGATATCAAGGAAGAGAAAAGATTAATTTAACACCAATAACATCCACCATCAATGGAGCGAAAACTGTCATAGGACATAATTGTGGATTATAATTGTGTTTAATTAAATAAAGATAGAATTGAAAAAGTAAAAGAAAAAAGGCACATAACAAGAGAACAATAAAACTTACACAACTGGAAATTATCCATGAATAACATAAAAAATGTGGATGAGAAGTAGAATTGTTCCACTGGAAACAAAAGTAGTATAGGTAGTAGAACCATCAGCAAAAATAAGGTAAAAAATAAACACGACTGAAAGTTACACAATAGCCTTCAAATATGGGTAAAAGAACTAGAGGAGATTCAGAGAAATAAACTAAGAAATGATGAAATTCCTAAAAAGGATAAAAAAGAAAAGAATCTGATGATTTCAGAAAATCATGCAAGAAAATTTCTCAGAATTATTAAAATTAGGACATATTGAAGATTTATGGAATACACTAAATGGCAAAAAAAGGATAAACCCAGATTCAACTCACCCATATGGCCTATCAGTAAATACCAAAATTATAATGACAATGAAATTATTTTAAAATGAACCAAGGGAAAAAAAATCACATATCAAAAAAAAAGTAATCTGAATTACTCAAGATCTTTCACCCATAATGAGGAATAATACAAAGAGCTGCTATATCATATGACATGAATCTAGAGAAATTATACTTCATCCTAAGACTATCTCCTTAGATAGATTAGGCTTATGTTTCCAAG